>CAOLHI010000185.1:0-600000 GCA_948474755.1 Ctenosaura bakeri | reverse complement strand
CCATATAATATGTGGTAAGACTTAAACAATCAAGCAGGATCAGATGAAACAGCCCCTTTATATCTATGAGTAGATTCAGATGGGTCTCAGAAACAGAGGAGACAGGCTATAGGTAATGAAAACTTGATGAAAAAAAACCCCAACAACTGGGGTCAAAGTTAGTTAGAGAGCAAAAGTGTTCAGGTAATGATATTACTGTGCATGAGATGTCATGTAAAGCTGGTATTCTTTATCCGCAGATCAATGTTGTTAAAATGTTATTTAGTATCCACCCTCTTTCTTCTAATGTCAATGGACTGGGATAATTGGCAAATAATGAAGGGTTTACAACACAGATCAGTGAACGGGACATACACATGGCTGAAACAAAGATGGTGTGGATAGAGATTTCTGCATTTAATGAAAAAGAATTCTGAGTATTACTACTCATGAAGATCCTGATGTTCTTGTATTACAGATAACTCATCTTAAACCCCATTTCCTTATTAGCAAGGCTAAGGCTACTGATCTGCGTGGCAGCCACTGGTTCCTCTAATTCAAGTGGTGTTCAAAATGCAATTGCCTCCAAACTCGGTTTTCATAGGGAGGAAACGTTGATTGACCCTAAAGGAAGATATGTTTTTATTAAATGTATCAGGTCAGTTTACATAAAATCATGACCAGTCAATATATTCTCCCAGCAATATTCATTTCTGCAGAACATTTTGGAAGCCTTTAGGGAGGGAAAG
Organism: Ctenosaura bakeri; assembly: GCA_948474755.1. Classification (NCBI taxonomy): domain Eukaryota; kingdom Metazoa; phylum Chordata; class Lepidosauria; order Squamata; family Iguanidae; genus Ctenosaura; species Ctenosaura bakeri. The sequence goes on along the minus strand of CAOLHI010000185.1, from coordinate 599,272 downwards.
ATGGTATGTTAGAGGGGATCTCAACGTAGTAACTTTTGATTTAGATTATAGCAATAGGAACATATGTAGGTCACCTCATACAAAATCTGCTTAAGAAGCTTGATCTTGTTGATGCTTGGCATGAGATTTGGCCAGACAGTAGAGATTATACTTTCTTCTCGAGGAAACATAATTCTTCTTCTAGGCTAGATTACATTTGACTTTCTTCATCTTGGAGAAATTGTATTAGAGATACAAGAATCATGCCCATGATCTGATCATGATTTTAGGTGGATGACTTTACATTTGTAGGACTCTAAACTCAGACCATTCTCACGGTCATTAAATTCCCTCCTTTTATAAGGAGAAGATTCTAGGAGGAAAATGAAAGGAAACATATTGAATTATATTATACATGTGGAATATCTCCCTCAGCCTTTTGGTATACACTTAAGTAGTGATCAGAGAGGATTGCATAAAAGCAATAAGTTATCTGAGACGTATATCTTGTCTAGCAAGAGCACAGTTGCTAACTGAGATCCTAAACCTGAAACCTCAAACAGAAGTGTTCTGCAGATATTTACTGGAGTTAATTAGGAAAAGGACAAAATTATAAATGCTAGACAAATTAATCATGATGTACAATTTTCTAAAGGTTGTTTGAAGTTAATAATTATTGGCTAATTACAAGTCAAATCTAGTCTATTAAGTGTCCTAATAAAATGAAATACCAAGAAACAGTTAAAATTAATTAACTTTTAAAAGAATATTTTCAGTCTATATTCATCTTTCCATCCTAATGAAACAGCAATCTGTTATCTTTGGGGGAAATGATGCTTAAAAGCACTAACTGAAGAATCTAAGTCTTTTTGAAACCAACCAATCACTCTTAATGAAATTTATAGTACTGCTGAAAAACTTAAACCTAATAAAGCTTGAGATCTGTATGGGCTCAGTGGTAAATTCTATACAATTTTATAAAACCAACAAAAAAAATTCACTTACACTATTACCATTTTTCAGTTCAGTTCTGGAAGTCCCATTGTCCTGGAAAATGGCTGATTTATATTGATTCACAAATCAAACTGATTCTGGTAAGAACTCAGAAGGAAAAAAAAATCCTATTGGCCAATTATATTAATCAATCAGGATGCTAAGATTCTCATTAACATTATAGTATCCAGATTTGGTATGATAACTGGCAATTAAAAAGATAATGATCAGTTTAAATTTATTCCAAAAGACACATACTAGATCATGACACTAAGGGCCTTTCCACTCTACCTTGTTATAGTCCTATTATTCCACTCTCAACATCCTATGGAATCCTGGGGTTTGCAGTTTAGGGAGGGGCCTTTAGAATTCTCAGCCAAAGAACTCTTTGGCCTCAGTAAACTACGAACTCCAGAACTTCAAGAGCACCTTCAACCTCCAACCTCACTACAACTCAAACTGGGGGAGCTTTGTCCACTCCTTCACCAACAGCACTGCCATCACTGAGTGGCAGATGGAGTCCGAGTGGGACAGAAAAATTGTCATTTGAGCCTGCATACTTGGCACTTTTTTGCTCTTCTTGCTTCTTCACAAAAATGCTTTCCACTCACTTTTTTGGCAAATATGTATTGCAAGCAAAATAACAACAACAATATAAGATCCTATAAAAATAAAAAAAAAATCCAGAAGACTGCTGTGTAGTGGCAAAAACAAGCACTTAAAAAATTCCAGGTTCACTTTGAATTCTCCACCATCACTACCATTTCACATCTGGTTGGAAACCGCAGCTGCAAGGCAGGCTGGGTAAGGGTTAGGCTTACTTAGAAGTAATTTTCTTTTTATGCCTTGTAGCAAGATTTTAAAAAGCATGACTAAAAAGAAGCAATGAATTTGTGTCTTTCTAGTTGGAAAAAGAGACTCTGGTCTCTTGCCCTCATGGCAAAGCTGATCATGTACGTGCTTGAAAAAGTAAAGACCAGCCACATAATTTATTCTATTTAATATGGGCCTCATTTAGGAATCTATTGCAACTACAGTAGAGTCCTGGTTATCCGACCCAAACAGGTGGCCGCAGCGTCAGATAACTGAAAGGGTCGGATTACCCGGATGCCCGTGGCAGCCGCCATTTTGGGGGCATGTTGGGGGCATGTTGGGGTGTGTCGGGGCGGGCCCGGGGGCATGTTGGGGTGTGTCTGGGCGTGTCTGGGGGTGCAGAAATGCCCACAGCCATGCCCCCAGGCCATCGTGACATCAGTTAATCCGGATGGTCGGATAACCGAGCGTCGGATAAACGGGACTCTACTGTATAAGAGCATTCAATGTTGCCCACTTGTTTCACATTGTAACTTATGAAAAGATTTATTTATTAATTATTAAATAATGTAATAATCTGGGTGACAAGGATGTTATGTTCTCTGTGTTTCTTACTGTGTTGATTTGATGAATTTTGTGTTTCCTCTTATTTTTAATAATTTTTTCTAGGTAAAATTGAATATCATAACAACAGCTGCAGATTTGTATCAAGTTATGTATCATCAGTTAATTGTTCAAGCCAAATATACCACTATTAGACTGAGAAACATTTGGGAACAAGATCTGAGTATTTCTATCTCTGAAAAATCTGGGCTGAAATTGGTAAAACAGCCCTAATGAAATCAGTTTTGACTGAGGGAGAGAGAGAGAGAGGGATCCCTAGTCCAATTTCTACTGTTAATATAATATTGCTGCATTTTTTGTCATACATAACTTAAATGTAAAGGTTTTAAAAAGGAAAGAAAAAGAAAAAAAGTAGAGTTGTGAAAGCTACATGGAAAGATTGAACAATGGTTTCAGTGGCAGTAATTTTGCACGTAAGAACTAAGAGCAAATGTCTCTTATTAAGCAGAAGCACTGTTCAGAGTTGTGGTTTCTTCTTGCTGATGCAGCAATAGGTGTTCTTTTGCCCTTATTGGTGAAATTGTTTTCAGAAGTTAGATATTTATGCCTTATAGCTGGGTTGTACAGGTACTATTTTAGAAATCTTGTCCTCCTTGCTTCAGGATAAGTGTGGTTGTGACTACTCAAACACCACACACTCATATCATAAATCTGTGCTCCTTCCCCAAATGAAGTTGATTCTTCACAAGTTAGGGGGGGAAATGTTATCTCACCTAACCCACCTAAAAACTATGTCCTGAGAATCATAATTATTTTATATCTAACATAGTGACCCATAGAGCTCTACTGGAAGGATACGTAGGCAGTGGAGCTGTGGAGATAGATCGAAAGAGTAGCCTGTTTTCTGTTACGCATCCTAAGTGAATCTTGCAAATGGTTCACACAGACCATCCCAGACTCACACAGACCTTTTGAATGAATTTTCAGTGATAACAACACCAACAGGTCTCTGGGATCAAACTAACATGTCAAACAGCCAGGGATGTGACACTTTGTAGGTATGCATCCCTGGATGAGAAATTCATCTTGCAGGAAACTACAAGGATGTTTGGCTGTATTTTCTTTGAACTACAAAGCTGAAATCCATCTTCATAAAAGTGCAGCCATCTGGTCCCCAGGACATTTTTTTTAGCACTGTTTACCACTATAACTAGCCCCCTTTTTCTCCTCCTTTTCAGAGTTCTCCCAGACTCACAAACAATGCTGCTGGTAAGCTTCCCTCAGCCTCAAAAAGCGTGGCTGAGATCGGCTTTTCGCTCATTTTCTCCCAGCTGAAGACTTCTGGATTGGTACAGTATTACCCCAAAACCCTTTATGTCTCTCTCTCTCTCTCTCTCTTAATTTTCACCTCTTTCTAAATTCCTATAGTCTTGTATGCTTGTTGGAATGAGTGCAGCTGAGTGATTGTATGGATTTTAACATCTATGCCAATAAAATACTTAAATTTGAACAGTTAGTCTGATTCTCTGTGATCCAACTCTGTAAATACTGGGCAAAAGATCCTTAATTACCCTGCCCTCTTTGCATTGCTAAAGTGCTGTTCATAGCTAATTTTCCCCACAAGTGATAATTTTGACAAGCGTTAGGAATCCCCCTAAGGGCTCCCCAGCAAGCAGGGTAACAAAAATGTTCTTTATATTTTAGTGAAGATTCTGCTATGAGAGATCATATTTTTCATGTGACTTTCTCAGGTCAGATAACTGCTTGTTCTAATAATGAAAACCTTCAGCTACTGCCACACACAGAAATAGTTATTTGCAAGTGGCTAGAACTTGGAATCAATAAAGAAAATGGCAAACACATTACTGGATGCTTTTTAATAAATGAATTTGCCAGCATGGATGCTGGTTACATGAGGAAGCAGCTAGTACTCCTGTAACACATTACTGAGGTGTTTTAATTTTTTAAGAAAAATATAAAGTCATCCAAAATACCTCCCTTCATCTTTCAAATGTCCCTTTTTAAAAAAAAGATCAAGTAATGAGTAAACTTTATGAATTCCATCCTACCCTCACCCATCCTCCAGTGTACTAGCATCGACATTAGGATTTTTTAACATGAACGTGTTATGTCCTTGCTCTTGCTTTTATATCTATATCTTTATATTATCTATTTGTAGATATAGATATAAATCACACTTTACAGGTAAACTGTGTTACTGGCAGCACATTTGGCTGGAATCATGTCCCATTTTTCCTTGAGCCATGGACAGCTGAAAGGGAATGCAAAGAAAATCTGCTTACTTTGAGCAGCCGATTTCTAAAACTCTTTAGTTCCTTCATGGCTTCCATACCCAATGCCTTGCTCTTGCTGTGACTACCACTTCCACTGTTGAAGTTACACCAGTGTGTGCACCAGTGAAATTCTGGACATTATTTCCAAATTCCAGGAATGACAGCATCTATAGAGCACATAAAGGCACTCATGTGTGACTGCTTACAGAATCTAAGGCCATTTCTGCAGTACACTGTTATAGTGCTGTTATTCCAGTTCCAACATCCTGTGCATTTCTGGGGTTTGTAATTTACTGAAGCCAAGGAGCTCTCTGGCTGAGAATTCTAAATGCCCCTCCCTAAACTACAAATCCCAGGATTCCATAGGATGTTGAAAATGGAATAACAGCACTATGGCCCTTTTTCTGGCACTGGGGTGCGGGGATGGTGCGAGCAGCCTCCGGTGAGAGGTTCTCGCGTCCTTGCTGCTTCAGCTCCTCATGAGCTGCCTGCTCATGCGAGAGCCCTGCCTAGAGTTTCCCAGGCTGCGCTGGGGCAGGAAGTGTGACCAGCATGGCTCCAGAGGCTCCGCATGCCAGATAAGTGTGCATAGGGCCTGGGAGCAATGCGCGATCATGCACCATTTTCAGCTTCCAGCCAAAAATGAAAAGGTGCATGACTGGCACCTGTCAGCCCCTGAAGCATTGCACAATCTGTTGTGCAGATTGCTCCTCACAATTGCATGACGCTCCAGGCACCCTTTCGCATGGCAAATGCCATGCAGAAAGGGTCTATAGCAGTGTAATGCAGAAATGGCCTAATTCTATACAATAGTTGGTACACACTAACCATTGGGGCCCTGCTTCTATTTCCTGCAAAACCTAAGCAGTATCCATGTTCAGGAGAACTATATGGTAAAAGCAACTTCTATTTTCTACCAATAAGTTAACAAAGAAAGTTCCTTTCATTTAATGCCTACATTAGAGGGGGAAAAAACTTCTAATTCTGTTTCAAAAACTATATTTGTATTAATTTTTATTTTGACCAATTGTTACCAAATAATTTATGGAATAGATTAAGTTAACAGAATAAATAGGAAATCTTTACAATATTTTAACTAACAAGATTTTTGCACTCAGGACAATGGAATTCTTTTTAATACAAAACTACTTTTGTCTTCAAAATCTCTATAACAGTCAATGTCTTAATTTAATCGAATCCATGATAGTTTCCTGAACTTTGGACTGTTGAGAGCAACTCTTGTTTAGTCAGATCTAGGTCAGCTCAGCTCTGCTTTCAGAATTCAGCATGAATCTGAATATGAGTCAGTCACAAGCTGGATGTCTATAAATAATACAAGTCATCAGCATTTAGTAGACTCTTAAAAAAAAAACCTTCTGAAGCAGCTTTTCCTGTGGGAAGGTGGAAGTATGTTTGTATTTAGCAGCCTTCTTCCTCTTTCCTCACATCTGTGTGTTTTTCTAAATAGCAGAAAAATCAAAATAATTTGACAGAAGGAACAAGAACCTATATCAGCACAACTCAAATGTCAAATGAGCATCAATAATGCTGTTTACAGTTAGCCCTCCATATTCATGGGTTTGATTTTCATGGATTGTGAGTTCTTCAATGCCTGCCTCCCCACCACCTCAGGCACTTCTTTTCTGTGGGAATCTTCTCTCTAAGCAGCTCCAATCAGGCCACATAGCTCTTTAAAACCCCACCTCTGGTCCTCCTCTTCCTCCACCTGCTGCTGCCTGGCCAGCTAAGGACAACCTGCTGTTACCAGGCCCTACACCCCCACAGTTTGATATGAATTAATTGACAAGATATATCAATTGGCTTTGATAGAAAATCTACCTTGCTATGGCTGTATGGTCAGGCTGGAGAAGAGGAGAAGACTGGCCAAACACATGTGCTATGAATTAGGTCAGAAACCCCCTCTAGGCATAACCAGGTCTTAGGCCTTTTTTGCATGCCTCTTCTAAAGTGAAAGGGCCCCTTGAGCATCGTGTAAATGGGAGGAGCGGTCCATACGATGCACTCCCATTTACGTGACGCTCAAGAGCCTAAAGCGGACCACGCACGCACTTTTTTATTTTCGGCTTAAAACCAAAAATGGTGTGTGGTCATGCAATGCTCCCAGGGCCCGCATGCACTTACCTGCCCTGTGGAGCCTCGGGAGCCAGCGCTAGCCTACAATTCCCAGGTTGTGCTGCAGTAGGAAGGGGCGGGGCATTTGCGCAGCACTCATGCAACCAGGAAGCGCTGCAGAACTCAAGCAGCAGGGAAGCAGCAGCGTTCCTGCTGAGGCTTTTCACGCGAGACGCTCCCCCCAGCCATGCAAACGGGTAATGTGCAAAAAGGCCTTTAGACAGGAAATCACCATGTAACTCCAGAGATAATAGATTTACAGTTAGCCTTAATATCTCAGCTATTTAGGACAATAGCCACTGGTGGATTTCCACCAAATCACTGATTGTCTGATCTCCTTTTCCTATGACCAAGCAATCTTTCGTTCACCCTAAAACCTGTCCAACAAACACAGAGCTATCAGGCAACCATTAGTCCCTTTGTCACCTCACACTAAAACTATAAGCTCATTCCAGACCTCATTGTCCACTCTACAAACTCCATTGTTTACTTGGCCAGAAAGCCATTCACACCTGTGCCCTCCAGGCAAGAATTGTATATAAAAACCTGCAGTTTTGATCAGCTAGCTCGCAATACACCACTTGCTGGTTGCTACACTGTCACTCCAATTCTTGATTGTGTACTGCCCTTAGACGCAAGCCTAAACCATATCACTGCTTCTTCATTGCTCTCTAAGACTGGTAAATAATACCCCTGACACTTTGCTATCCAAAACCTTTCCTCCCTTTTTTCTTCAGTTATTCTGATGTGAGTATGTGACTGTTTGGATCTTGTGTGCATGTAATCAATTCCCCCAAACACATTTGAATTTATTTTTTAATTTCTGGCTGGTTCTTCCCTGTGAAGATCCCATAAACCTTGGTAGAAAGATGTTGCTAGATTGCCCCCCTCTTGCAGGCCTCCTAATTTGAGCTAATATTCCCCACCTTTGCATGGAGGTAGTGCCATCATAGGTGGACTCCTGAGTCATCCATGTTTTGGGGTAACATGGCAGTCAATTTCTCAGCGCCACAAATCCTTTCCCAATGCTACCCCAACACCCAAGAAAGGAGATGGGCAAGATTAAGGAAGCATAGGGCCACTTTGCTGATCCACTCCTTCTCTATCCTTTCCCTGATGAGGTTTGGACCCTAAGTGCCTGTTCTCCCCACCTTGTCTTGGCATCCTGTCCACAGACACACACACACACACACACACACATTTTGACATTTGTGATTTTTCCATTTTTTTTGTTGTTGTTGTTGTTGAGGTTCCTGCACCTCTAACCCTAGCAAATGCAGAGGGTGAGCTGTATATAATGACATCCATGTAAAGATTAAAATGTATTTCTAAAACTGATAGTTTGAAATCTAAAATGTATCTAAAACTGCTAAACCATCCATATTCACTTGGGATAAACTCTGTGTAATTCAGTGATGACTAAACTTAGATATGATCAGACTGCGATGCTACAACTTTCTTTTAAATTCAGCTTGAATCAATATTCCCACCAATTTGAAGAACTCTACATACAAAACTGGGAAAGAGGATAATTATTCAAATTCTGAGGGTTAACAAGTTTTAAGAAGGCTTATTCTGCCTTCTAATACAAGTTAGTGGAACATTTGTTTTACACACACACACACAGCAAATACAGATAAACCTCATAGGCCCTTTTCGCACTAGGCTTTTTGCGCGAGCGGGGGCGGGCGGCTTGCGGGAAAAGCCTAGTTCGGGAGCCTGCCGGTTCCCCGCTGGTTCCTTCCGCAGCCAAAGGAACCAGCTGGGAAACGGCACTGTCCCGGAGGCGGCGGCAGCTCGCGAGTCCATCCCCCCCCCGCGCGCGCAAGAAAGGAGCCCGTCGCTCCTGGCGCGCGGGGGGAGGCGGGCGCGACTGTCGCTCGCTCCTGGCGCACGCGGGGGGGCTGCTCGCGACAGCCTCCTGATCGCGCGCGCGCACACAGGGGGGCGGGTGCGACTGTCCCTCACTCCTGGCACGAGGGACAGTCGCGCCCGCCCCCCGCGCGCGCCAGGAGCGAGCGACAGTCGCGCCCGCCCGCTCCGTGCGCGCGCGCACAAGCGGGAGGCTGTCGCGAGCAGCCCCCCGCCCGTGCGAAGCAAGGTGCCGTCGCATCCGTCGCGCTACCACCCCGCCCCGCCCCTTCCTTCCGCAGGAGCGGAGGGAGGGAAGCGCGACCCGGCCGCCGCCCCGACGCACCGCACAAGAGGTAAGTGCGGGCGGGCGCCGGGAGCGTTGCGCAAGCGCGGGTTGATTTTCGCCTGCTAGCGAAAATCAAAAACCCCGCGCCTGCGCCGCTGCAGCCCCGTGAGAGTGCCGGAAGTGGGAGTGCGTCGTGCGCAGCGGTGCTCCCACTCCCGCGCGGCTCACGGGGCTCTTTCGCTTGGGAAAGCCCGTGCGAAAAGGTCCATAGATACAAAGATGACAGATATATGATATATAAGAGTACATGGATGAGTCAGAGTTAGACTATCCATCTAGCAGGATATTCCCTATCCAGCTTCTAACAAGCATATAATTGGAGCGGCAGGGGAATAAAATGAAAAGAACAAAATGGGAGAGACAGTAGGATCATCTTTTGCACAAACCCCATTGAATAAAGCAGAGGTGTGATCTTGCATGACTCCCCTTCATTTTAAATATGGCTTTTGCAGAAGACATACCCAGCAGATGCTAGTGCCAACTAAATCCTTGATAAATGAGATCAGTGAATATAACTCACCTCCCACAGCAGTCAGTAGCAGCAGCAGCCGCAACCGGAAAAAAAAGAAAAGAAAAAAGACCATTGATTTTAATAGAACTGGAATGCATGCAATAAGACTTGGCTCTTTCCTACTGTTTTACCTGTAGAGAATAATCAAAAACTGCAAATAGAAATAAATTGCATGGAATCCAGTGTGGTTTCTAGATACTTTCACAATAACTATAAAGGCAGTACCTGCCACATTCATTCAAAACTGACTGTCAGATAGCAGGATATGGGATTTGCTTAAAATTATATTTAAGTAATATCCTATTGAATGTGTCAGTTGTATCCATCTTTCTGACTACTTCTACAAGATATTTCTTTCCCCACATACACAGATAAGTGTCCCTGTTTTTATCAATTCCTGTATGTCTAAAAGACGCAGTAATCAATTTAGCATAGTATTATTATTAATAACAACTTTCTAAGTATTTATTATTGCTCATTAAACAATTAGATTTGTAGACTTCACAAAACATTAGGAAGAAGAACAAGACGCAGGTTTACATGAGGATGCACGGAATAAAAGGAACAAGACAGAACAAGAATCTCAAAGCCATTTACTAAACAAAGACTGGATTAAAAAATAACAGATAAAAAAAGCACTTTATAGATGGAAACACAAAGATAAGAAGAAGAAGCCTGCACTCCTGTAAAGTCTGAAAAAGAGTAAAAGCAACATGGAAAATGTGTAAAAAAAAAACAATGACATCAATGAAATATTTAATATTTGCTTACAGTCAAGAAGCAATTGGTTAAATTTAGGACCACTGTGGGAAATTTGTACTATAATACTAGGGCACAGCTTTTCTTGAAGATCCAAGCTTATACCAATGTTATAACAGCATCAAATTTTCAAATTGCTAATTTGTGTCATGGAAGATACTGTTCAATCATAAGTGAGGGAGATGCCGCTTATTTCCTACTCGAGTCTGGCGCCATTTTGAATTGTCTCTTTCATCTCTATTGCAACAGTTCAGGGCTTTTTGTGGTCCTGCCACCATCTCTGAAGGTGTCTGGATTGTGGCAAGACACAGCAGCACCACACTAGGAGAGGGCGGGATTTGTGCTAAAACAAGTATTCTATGAGTGGGCATCTTGTCTGAGGCCCTTTCCACATGTGTGTGTGTGGGGGGGAACGGGCGAACGCCTGAAAACGGAGCTTACCAGCAGCTGGGCGAGTCCATCGCCATGCAGAGTAGTGTGAGCTCGCTGCTCCACAGTCCTCCGGCATCCCAAATGGCGGCTTCCGGTTGGTGGAGGCACCAACTGGAGAAGCTCCCCAGCTGGAAGCCCGACCCCGGCAGATCTGCAGGCACGCACTTGCGCACGTCTGCAAATTGCTTCTGAGCCAGGCGACGGAGCGGCACGGAGTTGCACGCTCCCTGGTTTTTAAAAACCTCTGAAAAGAGGTTTTTAAAAACCATGCTGCACGACCAGCTCCAGTCGCTCCTGCGTGGATTGAGGTGTGGAACTACAAAAAGTAGTCCACGCCAGTCCACGCTATGGTGCAGAAGACCTCCGTTGGAGGTCGCTCTGCACCATTTTAAAATGCTAATGTGGAAATGGCCTGAGAGAAGACTCACACTTCCTGGCGTGTTCTAGGAGCACTATTCTAGAAGAAGGCACACAATTTCCAGAGTACCTTGAATTCACATAAGCATATGTTTCCTCCAAGCTTAATGCATTAGCAAGGGGTGCAGTTCGTAGTGGGATGTGAAAGTTCTTCACAGGTACCTCAGAGTGCATTTTGCCTAAGGTCACCCAGCTGGTTCATGAGAGAGTTGAGACTGGAGCCAGAGAGTTCCTTAGTTGTGGCATACATTAGCTTCTACCTAAATACAGAGATCTGAAATGCCACTGCAGAAAAAGTTTGATCAAATTCAAGTAGCAGCCAAACTCTGGGGACAGTCATATTTCATAACTCTGGAAAGGCCTCTCTTTTAGCTCTTCATACATCTGTGTGCCACTCTTATATCAGATTTTACTCATTGATAGATTTTCTGTGGGTGGCTGTAAACTATTTATTGTTATCCTGCCAAAATGATTTACACAGATATGTAATACTAGCACTAAATCAGTTATTGTCAAATCATGCTAGATGGTAAATAGCTTAATTCAAGGAGTGGGAAGTCTACACAGGGCATCCCCATATGGCGCTCCTTCCCACCTCATGCAGTAATTCATCTTTTTGAAAGAAACCTCCATTAAGCGGATTTTGGATATTATTGTATTATATCATTGAGCCTGATGGAAGCTTTACAAGAATCTAATTTTTGTGTGTCATATTCAAGCAGATGGGAATTATTGCTTGAGACAGAATGGCTAACCCATTCTTGCCCATGCAGAGTGTCCATCGACCCATTAAAAATATAAGATATATAGCAAATTAGGCTTAAATTATTATGAGAAGATTCAGAGTGGAAAGAGAGGAAAAGTGGAAGAAAGAGTGTGGGATGATTCTACCCCTGGAAAAATTTAATGTCTCTAAGTTTGAAAAAAAGATTCCCTATAACTGGGATAATTTGTCATTATGCCAGTGGTTCACAGCTGATAGGATAGAGTCATGGTGAGGTGTGGGAAACAGGGGCAAAGATTCATGAAGGGTTTGGATCATTGGGCAGATGAAGTATCCTTCTCTGATCAGTGTGAGAAGGATGTCACTTAGGGGCAGACACCTCCTTTTATTTACCTTGGGATTCAGTAAGTGACTATTCCTCTGTTACTTTACCCATTCTAGTACTGTTTCACTCTGTCTCTCTCTGTGTGTGTATTCCTTGCATTTCTCAAGCACCAGCTGGGGCATAGTCACAAAGTCACTGCCCCTTAAGAATTCTTCCCCTCCCTGCAAATTTTCTTTCAGTGCCTAAACTTCTGGCATTGCAGTAACTTAAAACTTCAGTTCAGCATTTAGAAATACAGTTTAGGCAAAGAAGAGGCAGCAAAAGTTGCTAACATAAGGCAAACACAGCAAATACAAGAGTTTTAGGTGTGAACAATTTTCAAGGTCTCACTCTCTTTAATGCTAGAAATTTGGGTACTGAAGGAAAATTTCATTGTGGGGGACAGATTTTTATTTTGGGAGAAGCAATGCCCCCATTTTGTCCCCCTTCCCCCCTGCAGCTACATTCCCACCTGGGACTCAAGGTAGCTTCCAAAAGGTTAAACAGGTATGACTGAAAGTTAAAATATAATTAGATCAATAAAATTAAAAGTAATTAAAACCAATACAGCCAGGATTAGAATTCTGGGATCCCAGCATGTGATACTCAGCCATAGAAACCCACTAGGTGGCCTTGGGAAGTCATATTCTCTCAGCCTAAAAGGAATAGCATGGTAAACTCACTCTGAATAAATGTTGTCAAGAAAACCCCACCACAGATTCACCTTAGGACTTCCGTCATTTGGAAATGACCTGAAAGCACACAACAACAATTTTTTGTTTGTTTGTTTGTTTGATAAGAATCGGAAATGTTTTGTTCTGCTTCTGTTCTCAGCCTGCAAGACGTGAGCTGTTGATGATAGGATGATCTGGAGGTCTCCTTTTCATATGGTCACCGTAAGTTGAAGTCAACATGACGGCAGTGACCAACCAGCCAATTTGGAAGGGCAAATTGTTGAACTCTTCATGAAATCAAAACAATTCTGCAGATCCAACTGGAAATCTGTCTAGAACCAACAGATGCAAAGAGACCATCTTGTTTCTGTTGCTGTCCAATAGAGTGTCAGGGAATTGTCTCTAATGTACACAAAAAGGAGACCATATATTTCATATGTTTCGTATATTTTTTTGTAGACTTCCACTTCATATGCCTGGGCCTAGTTCCTAATGAAAGCCCCTCACCAAATGCCACTTGTCTGGTTGCATAGAAAGAAGGTGGTCAGCCAGGCATACCTCTGCTGTGCCTTGAACCTAGCTGCAGAGAACTTTATTTTTTCTCCTTCTCACTCCCTTTCCTTTCCCCTTGTGTGTCCTATCTCCTTTCCATTATAAGCCTAAGAGTGAGGACTGTTAATTATTTCTAAGCCATTCTGGGTGTCTTTTGAGCAAAGGGCAGAATATACATGCTTTTAAATTAAATAACATGTACTGCTATCTTCATTGTTTAATATATTATGTAGCTCTTGTTGGACCTCTGAGGGGAAAAAAACCCTAGATAATAAGCATGAAAATGAAGAATAAGGAGAAAGGGATGGAATGGAACAGGAATAATCTGACAGACATATTCCTGAATTCATCATTTGCAGAGGGTTTTTAAAAGCAAGGGCTCCTTTACACTCTACAATCATAGTGTTATGATTCCACTTTAACTACCATGGTTCCATCCTAGGGAATCCAAGGATTTGCATTTTAAAGGGGGGTATTTACAATTCTTAGCCAGAGAATTCTGGGGCCTCACAAAACTTCAAACCCCAGCATTCCATCGGATGTATAATCATACATCCTAAAGTATAATCATAACGTTATAACTGTGTAGTATGAAAAGGTCCAAGGGACAGCATGAGGTTGGACTGTCCTGTTGCCTTAGAGCTGTGAGTTGCCTATCCTGGTGTAGACAGAGAGCATCAGAAACTAGATTTGATAAATTTATCCTTGAAAAAGAATGAAGTTGTACTTATTTTTTTCTTCTTCAGCTTCCTGCCTCTTTTAACTTCCTCTTAGATAGTGCACAGGCCTCTAGAGATGAAATGATATCATTTCTTCTATCTACTTCCAAGACTTGGCAATAACAAGTCTGTCTTATTATGGTTATTATAAGGCCACAGAAGGAAATGGTGGAGTGTGAGGCTTGTTTTGCCCAATACAATGAAAATTCAAAACAGGAAAAAGGAAGAGTATGAATTTATCATCAGGAAAGTTACAAAGTACTCTCCAACGAAAGGCAATTGAAGGTGCCATATATGCCAACCTGTATGTCCTGCCTATGATTGATGTAGGAATTAGAGGAAGTAGGCTAAAACTATCAGCAGGCAAAAATAGCCAAAGAACGTGAAATAACTGTCTTTTCAAGACCCACTTCTACAAATATTTGTCCAGATATTCATCCTGCTTTGGAATAATTTACTAAAACACCATAGGCACTGAAATTAAAGCAACTGCAAAGACACAACATTGAATATAGGTGGATTCATAGGTAAGCAAGAGGGGTATCAGGAAAACCCTATAACTGCTTATCTTAGCCCTAAATCTGGCACAAAGAACGGCACTTTCATTGAGAAAGTATATAGCATGGTAGCCATTTCACTCACATATCTTTTACATGCATGCGTACATACAGAAAGAGAAAGAGAAAGAGGGAGACAGAATGAGATTGGAGATTGCTGTATAAAATGTTAGTGCCTGCTTGTCAGCTTTTTAACCATAAGGTTATGTATCATGGCATGCAGATTTAGGTTTCTGCATGTTTCCACAAATGCATTAAAAGATACTTCTGGTAATTCTCAGGACCAAGAATGCTCTTCTAGTAAACCAATGAATGCTTGTTCTGATCCTTACAGGTTACAGGCTTCAAAATGAATAGAGATAAGGCAGAAATTATGACAATTAACATACGAAACATAATCTCTCTCGAGACAATCTAATTGTATAAATGAACTAGAATACACAAATCATTATCATGGAGATAAATGTTGATAAACAAACTACAAAAACTGGTTTAAAATAAATTATTCCCCACTGTTCGATAATATATAAATCTGTGATTATTGTTTCACTTTGGCAAAAAAAGCATATTCAGTGGCACAGCTTGGTGTGTATGGAGGGAGGGCAGGAGGGGCTGGGCTATGGCACAAGGAGGCATGGCCACTGTGCATGGGGGCCTGGCTGTGGTGTGTTGAGACATGGCCAGGGCACATGGGGTATGACCAGGGCATATGGGGGTGTGGCCAGGGCACACAGGGGTGGGGCTATGGTCCGAGATGTCTCAAAAACGTTGCCACTCGGGGTGAACTGCCCTACCTGCCACTCCATCCCTACAAAACTGAGCATATTGCTGAAAGTTAGTTTTACTATTTCAGGGGCTGAATTCAGTCTTAGTTCCACCTAGAATGTCTATGAACGAGACTTGCTAATCACTATTAATTTATGCTACAATAGTTTCAACACCAGATTTAGCCCAAAATGTCTCAATAGTGTCTTAGATAAAAGCAACAGTAGGTAAAGACTTTGAAGAGACATGAGTGATGATTGGCCAAATACCCTACAGGGTCATGAAATGTGAATGATTATTGGCCAATCGCCTACAACGTTATATACTTACCTTCCTTCTTCCACCTCCTCCACTGATTTCTACATGGACTGGAAAAACTCCAAGTGGATGCAAAACCAACGTCAAGAGGCCTCACTCTGTAATAATCAAAGCTCTCTGTTGCTCTCTATTGCAAGAGTTCTTGTTTTTCTGCATTAGTCTGGAAAAGCCCATTAGCAACCTTTGTGCATGTCGACATGCCTTCAAGTTGCCTACGAACTTATGGCAACCCTATGAATTTCATAGGGTTTCCTTAGGCAAGGAGCACTCAGAGTTCCTTCCTCTGAAATATAACTTATAAGACTTGATATTCACTGGTGGTCTCCCATCTAACCAGGGCAGATTGAAAATCAGTTTGTTACTTTAGGAATATTAAATGTATTATATTCATAAGAATTATGCAATTTTATTCAATTTGTTCTAAAAAAATTGCTGCATAAAATTATACAATTTTGTTTCGCATAAAACTATGATGTTTAGAATATTAAAAGTACAGTTCAGTTAGACATTAGTAACAAACTGAATTCCCTTTTAATTTTTTTTTAAATTTTGTTAAAAATGGAACTACAAGGTACTGAATTGTAAGGAACCTGTTTGGTTTTCCACTTGATTAGGAGCAGAAGAAGAAACCATCAATATTAGTAAAAAGAATAGACAAAAAGGATACCAAGACCAGAAACTGCAATGATCAGATACTGTTTCAGGAAGCAAATTTATTGTTGTTGCAATGTGATTTCAGTTTGACTTTGATTTATGACAAGAGTTTTCTTGGTAAGTTTTATTCAGAGGAGATTTTCCATTACCTTCTTCTAAAACTGGGAGAGTGTGACTTGCCCCAAGGTCAGCCAATGGGTTGCCATGGCTGAGAGAAGATTTGAACTCTGCTCTCTCAGAATCATAGCCCACTGCTCAGACCACTGGATCACATTGACTCTTACCTTGTCTTAAACATTTGATTCATCATTCTAAGGAAACGTATTCCATAATCCATTTTTTCCATTTTAATTTTTTTTTCTGGAAAAAATGGAAGGAATGTTTTTTGTTTGTTTGTTTCTGAATATTTCCATTTCTTCCCCTCGGGCCTTATTTGAATACCTATATGCTCTCTTGGTGAGCCTGTCTAACATTTAAGATCTGTAGCACAAGCCCTTCTTTCTGTCTGACATCTTCAGAGGTACATTTGGTGGGAATACAGGAGAGGGACTTCTTGGTGATTGCTCCTAGATTAAGGTAGCTCTGTCTCTATTGATCTTCTGCTAGCAGGAAAATAACTTGTAATTCAAACAGGTTATCTATGGTTGTGAAAGCTGGACAGTGAAAAAAAATGACAGGAAGAGAGTCAATTCATTTGAAATGTGCTGCTGGAGGAGAGTACTAATATATCATGGACTGCCAAAAAGACAAATAAGTCCAAGAGCAAAACAATCCTGGAATTTCCCTGGAAGCCGGAATGACTAATATGAAATTATTGTACTTTGGATATATTGTGAGACAACATGACTCCCTAGAGAAGATGATAATGCTTGGTAAAGCGGGAGGCAATAGGAAAAGAGAAAGACTGCATTATAGATAGATGGATTCAATCAAAGAAGCTGTAGCCCTGAGTTTGCAAGACCTGACCAGGGCTGTTAGTATCAAAGTGTCCTGGAGGTCTTCTATTTAGAGGGTTGCCATAAATCAAAGCTGACTTGACAGCAATTCACAACAAATAACTTGTTGCATGAATGCCTTGTCTGTGTATACATGTAAAAAAATGTAAATGAATTAATTATATGTTGTAGAACTAACCATAGCTTGGGCTTCACATGTGGGATCACTGGGGAGCAGGAGGGAAAGCAATATTGGGGAGGTGTGGGTAGTTTGGAAATGACTATCAATTAAAAAAAACCCAATTAAAATGTTAAATAAAAATATTTCGGTGCGTGGTGAGAGGAGAGAACAGGAATTGTGTTGGAAAGTTTGAATCCTAACAAATATGTTAGTATGCTTGTCTGCAATGTGCAGGTGTACAAACTGTACTCACATAGGATAACTCACAGGCAGCAACTGCAATTTCACAGGCCATGCATGCAAGCCTGCATATGTGCATTTTGTATGCATGCACATATGTGCATATGAATCTTGCTGATCTTATTGATCATGATCTACATGAGCATTGTATAAAAGTAAAGGCAATTTTTTAAGATCCATGAGGAAAACAAAACAAAATCAATCTACAGTTGGGTAATAACTTCAGTAGGACAAATTGAACTACCACAGACGAATACAACCTTAAGCGTTATCCGGTATCCTTCATCAGGGTGAAAAAAGAAATGAAGGACAAAATAGAATAATACCCAAATCAGGCCAAATGTTATGGCTGTGAGATAAATTCTCTGCCCAAGAGAAAGTTGTGTAAAATTCTAAAACATGAGTACAGTGAAAACAGGGAAAGATATCCTCAACCAAGTGCAATCAAAGCCTAAGCCATCTACATCTCCAACCTCTAAATTAGCAGTATTCATTATTCTGTTTTGAAAAACTGAAGTTATTAAATCATGACCTGTACAAATCTAGAAGCTTATGGCTAAACGAGTATCAACATTATCCAGTTTCACCTTTGTCTCATCATATAGCTTGTAAACTCAAAGAGTAACCTTGTGTTGCCGGTCCAAATGCTAGAAAGTATCCACAGGCAGGCAATCAGCAGGAGACCAGTCTAGTTCAAAATCTTCATGGTCCACTAGACCATAAATGATTTTTATACAAAGATGCACCTTCTGTCACATGACAAATACCAGTATCAGTAATGCTATTACTGCTATTACCATTGCTTTTATTATTATTTACGGCAAAGCCAGGTACATTTTTAATGCACATTTCAGCGCAAGCAAGTTTAATTTGGCTTTAAAATAAACTTCTACTTTCCCATCTTCTGCCCTTGTTCAGGCAATAATTCCTCAACTTTCAGTGGTGTGCTGTGAATTATTAGAACTGACATGCAATTTCATTCCTTTCTTCAGTCCCTCTGTATCAATCTGCTATAAAGAGCCAGAATGGGAGATACTCAAAAGAAGGGCTATGAATGTCAGCTTGCAGAAGGCTTTTGAAATGCATTTTCTCTCATCTGGGTCTTTACCTTGACCTGTGCTGTCCAAATCATGGCCGCTGCCATCTTGTCATTGTGAAGCAGACTGGCCACAAAATTGGAAGTGTCATTTTATTTCAGTATTCTGCTCCTAAGACTGCTTTGTAGGGCCAATCTTTAATCTTAATTCTCATTCATGTCTACGAGGGGTTGACTAAGTGGAACAGCCTCACTGGACTGTTGGAGCCATTCGTGATTTTTATTTTTTAACCACCAAATCTTCAGCACTTTCTGTGGAATAATTTCCAGAACAAAAGAGGAGACATTCTGCATATTATAACACTAAAAAGATTGAGTTGTTTTGATGAACATTTCTGAGGCCACCAAAAGAAAATGTTCTATTTCTTCAGTCTGCAAGGCAGTTTAGTTATTTTATAATTCAGAGCTGCCTTCCCCAAATCTGGATGCTCCAGATGTGCTGCATGACTTAGGCAATACTAATTTAAGTCCTCATCATTTGAGGTGAGTGTGGTGCATGTTACAGATGTGAAAAATGTTTAATATTTGAATCCTTGTCAAAAAAGGGGGGATCTAAACATTGACGAAAGAGAAAGCAGTCATATTTCAGGATTTTTATGCAAATTGTGTGCAGTTTACACAATTTGCATACAGACAGCTTGTTGCCCTCGCCCCAAAATCCCACATATTTTCCAGTATGTTCAGTGGCCAAGACCTGCATCATCGTATATAACCATAACGATGGAATTCAGCTGACATAGCTACTTCTGTCACCCCGCAAAATAACCCTGTCTCTTAAACCAGGCAGCATTCTACCAAAGGGTTTTGCAGATTCTGCAGAGCAAGGCACTGGGAAATGGTAACTGCAGCACACTCCTGTTTGCAGAGTGCATTGAGACAGGAAGCTGGAGAGACCTCTTGGTGTACTGGCACAGTTGCTTGTGCATAAAACCTTAGTTTTATTCTTTAGTATTCTCATGAGATGTGGAGAAAATTGATAAAATTACTCATTCTTATATTCAGGAATGAAATCAGTAAATATCCCTAGTGTACATTTTAATGTGTTGAACAGCCAACTGCTCAGAACCAGCCTTACCACAAAGCATGGTGGCACAGTTACCTTTGGCATTAGGTGCATAAAGGTGGCAGCCAAGTGTTAGTGGAGAGCCTTGTGTCCCATGCCCTGCCTTTCAGCTCCTAAAGTAGCCTACTGCCTCCAGATGTGATGACAGATATTGTCTGGATTCTTAGGAATGGCATACACAGGCACAGGTGCACCTTATGGCTGTGCACATCTTTTTGCAGGAGTAATCCTTTCTTACCTTTACAACAGGCAAAACTTGGAACTACTGTGCTATACTGAACCATACAGGATTCCAACCATTGTCCTATTTTCTGAATTCAAGAAAGCTTGGGTACATGGGATTGTTACTATGGTTCAGACATACCCGGTGATAGCACTAGATATCTCTTGATATCAAACTTATTTGGCCTTCACTTAACCTTTCTCTACCACCTCACTCCACATGTTTGCGAGGCCACTGGACAGGCACGTACACAGGCGTGGCCGGTAAGTGTTGGGCATTCCAACTCCCACTTAGGCAGGCAGATTAATGCCACTCCGTTGCTTCAGGGACCTCTCTTGCAGACACACCTTGCTTAAGCGCAACTCTACACAAAGACGCTTGGCCTCGAGCCGATCCCCTTACAATGCCAAGCCATTTGCATACTGGCTACGCTATTGTTAAACCTGCGCTAAGCCGATCATGTAGAACTTGACCTTTGCCAAAGCTTTGTCCCACTCCAAACTCGCATTGTTCTCACCAAGTATGGCATGGCCTATAGGCACAATCCACCCTATAAAACTCCCCAATTCCGAGAGCACCTCAGATCGCTCCTGAGTTTCATTCAGCCTTGCTGTCGGTTTGTCCAGAGAGCTCCCCTCAGTGAACCGTGCTGAGCTTTCTTCCCTGCAACCTCCAATCTCTTCAGGACTACGAGAAAATATCGCCCATTTCCCCTGAAAACTCTTATTTCCAATTTCCTAGTTAGCTGCGTGCTTGTGGTGTCTTTTCTGTTGTTTGTCCTTTAACAAAGATAAAGATATCATTTTTACTATTTTAAAAACTGTCTGACTGCTCTTCTGACCTGACCCCGTAGACATTGGATTACAAGATCCCTGCTAAGTTACCCTGCCTCTCGCTAGCTTAAGAGAGTGCTCCAGTTAATTTCCCCATCTTGTGTTTTTGCTTGGCTATTTGGGCGCCTCTCCCAGGACCCCCAGAGAACAGGGTAACAGAATGACAACAGATGCTATTTTTAATTTGCCCTGGCAATAAAGTTTTGGAATAGCCTCAGAACTATTAGTTACCTTGTATTAGTAATTAGAACCATGAAGCAGGCATTTTAAAGCAGTAAAGATTCATGTCCAACAGAATGCATGGACCAATCAAAACTGTACACATGAAGCCATGCCCTTTTCTTCACTCAGAGGCTTTTCATTTTAAAAGCCAGATGCATATTTGCATCCTCACCAATGGGCTGAGGGGGGAAGAAATACATATAGCTTATAATGCACACAATTACATTTGTGGTTTTTCATTCAGCTGACACTGAGGTTTTCTGCCACATTCATAAAGCCTGGAATGAGTCAGAGTGTGCATGTCTCATCTTGGCTTCCAAGTTTTGGTTGTTTTGGTTGCTTTTTTTTTTTTTTTTTTTGGTACCTCAGAACTGACAGATGACTATATTTTACTGCAATACCGTTTGAAAAGCAATTAACAAAGAACAGCACAACCAACACAGACAACACAGACAACACAGGCACCTATCTGTACCACAGATCTGCTGTAATTGCTGTTGAATTCTGGCAGCAATTGCTATGGCTCCAGAAACTTTGGTGCATCCAACAAATACTGTTTGTGGTGGGATGGTGGGGGTTCATATAGACTCCTCCAAGGGAAATGTTCTTACCCTAGGACAGAGTACATGTCCGCTAACACATTTGAGGTCAGCATGATTAGGTTTCTTCACATCCTTGAACTGCCATGTGCATTAGATATGCTACTTAACCACTATGTAATGACCACCATCATTTCCCAAAATGCTACTCAGGGCTTATATTACTAGCTACAGGCTTTATGATGCAGCAGTATTTATATCACCATATTTGCCTGCACAGACTCTAATAATTTACCTGGGCAAATTTTTCCATCAACCATTAGCCCATGTATTTTTTTAAAAAATGTCAATACTGTGGGGAACCCATAGAGTATGAAAATCTCTAAAATAAAAACAAATCATTCCTCCTAAATGATTAACCAGTCTGCAATTCTACACCATTTATCTGGACTCCCCATTGAAGCCAACACGGTTGATATCTGAGTAGACCTGTGTAGGATTATACTCTGACATGTTGTTATTATCATATCTGAAGTCTCAAAATATTTCTACACTAATCAAGGCTTTGTCATACATATCTTCCTCAAAACATTGAAATATCTGACCCCTTCCCAGTTCACAAATCTTTGGAAAGTTACTCATTTACTTATTCATACATTTAGAATGGTCATGAAAAATTACAAGGCAGACTTAATGCAATGCCCTTAAGTGAAACTTTGCCCCTGGAAATATACTTCCAACAGGAAACATGTGGAATTATTTATTTGTTATTTGTTATTAATTCATTTATTTGCTACTCCACCCTCCTCCCTGCATGGGATCCAAGAGAGCATACAACAAGGCAAAGAGAAGATAAAGCTAAAACTCTAAGCTAAGCTAAAAAGTTAGAACAGAATTAAGCTAATTGTCATGTTAAAACAATATTAATATTTAAAAAGTGTAAAATCATTTCAAAAAAATCTGTACAGGTATAAAAAATATACTCCTTTGTCCTCCTCTGAAAAAAGTATTTGACTGAAACAAAGGCCATTTCCTCTATACACTGTTACAATTCTATTATTCCACTTTCAACATATGATGTAATCCTGGAGTTTGCAATTTAGGGAGGGGCATTTAGAATTCTCAGCCAGAGAGCTCTTTGGCCTCGGTAAACTACAAACCCAAGAATTCCACAGGATGTTGAAAGTAGAATAATAGCACTATGACAGTGTAGTATGGAAAGACCCTCAGTTTCTTTTGAAAAACCAAACCAGAGATCTAAGCTGAAACTGTGGCCATTTCCATCCCAGAATGTGGACACATTGAAGCCAGTCAGTGACTTGTGCCACTGAACAACGACATCACAGTTCCACTCCTGTCACATCCCTGGCTGTCACAACCACACAATATACTATTACCAGTAATAGACCCCTTTCACACGACGATTGTGTTGGCTGCTGCCATGAGGGGAGGGCAGACATGCTATCAAGCACTTTCTTCCCAAGTGCAGTGCTAGAAGAGGCCAGCTGCACTGAAGAAGGAAGAAGCATGTCCTGAAGGCTACCCATCCAGTGGCAGCTGGCTGGCAAGGAGGGGAGCGTCCAGGACATGCTCCCATTCAGGCAATGGTACTGCTGGGATGACACTGGGAAATTTCAGGATTCAGGTATGGTGTGGAAAGGGCCCATATCCCTGATTCAGTGAATCCATCTATAATTTGTAAAAGCCACTGCTTGCTGGATAGGGGCAAGAGTGGGGTTCTGCTTCCTGCAGTCCATGAAAAGGGCTTTCATTTTCATCCCCTTTTAAAATAGATTTTATTTTAATTTTCAGTGAGTAGTACAAACTAGTGGTGATTTTTCATCTTGAGGAATAGGGCACAGCCTCTTCAAGACCTAGCTGCCTCCTTTGATGAGGTGGAACTTGAGAAATTAATGTGACTACAAGACCATTAAAGCTTTTGAGTGAGGTTGAGACTCTTGCTAGAACAAGGTCAATAAGAGTACAACCACTAAAATTGATATGATTTATAAAAGTGTTGACCTACTATTCAGTTGATCCAATGGTCTACTTTAGTTGGGACATGAAATTAGATTTCAGCTGAAGCTGACTTTTCTTGAGTGCCTTTGCTTTGCTAACAAAAACTTCTTCTGAAAGCCTGCTGAACATGGGAGGACATTTTGTTTGACACAAAAAGGCAAGTCTCCTTTTAACCCAAAGGGCTGAGTTCCAAAAAGGGGCAAATTTTGCACTCAACCAAATATGGACATTTGACCTGGCTCTCATAGAAACCTCAGTTGCACCCGTACAGCACTCCAGAATTGTAAAATAAAAACTTTTCAAATGTGGTTCACCACATCCCATTTTCTGAAATGGAGATCCTGTTGCTCATAAGATAGTATCACAAGCATTTTTTGTATGCAAAAGGGAGAAGAAGAGGTTCTTGATCAGTTTGCCACAGACCAAAGGATGTGTGCACCTGCTTACTAAACCAGATGAGAAACCCATCTTTTTCAATAGTGCACTCAGTACTGAACTCAAACTTCATTTCACAATAGACATGTGCAGGATTGCACTGCTAGACTATGGCCCTTTCCGCACCTTACCGTATTCCGGCACTGGGGTGTGGGGATCACGCGAGCAGCCTCCAGCGAGAGGCTCTCATGTCCAGGATCCTTCAGCTCTGCATGTGCTGCCTTCTCGTGTGAGAGCCCCACCTCTTCCTTCTGCAGTGCAGCCCGGGAACTTCCCATGCTGTGCTGGGCAGGAAGCGTGACCAAGCATGGCTATGGAGGCTCTGCATGCCAGGTAAGTGTGTGTGGGGCCCAGGAGCAATGCGCAATCTGTCTCCACACCTGCATTTATTAATCTGGTTTCAAGAGATGAAAAGAGGTCATTTTGTGGTAGCTAAGTGACCCATCTGCCCAGCCCAACCTTGAACTAGCAAAACTCATTTATGAAGAACAGTGTGGAAATATTTGACAAAACAGTGGCAACAACACTACCTTCTTCACATTTTGCTCCCTTGTCAGCTCAGAATTCAGTTTCACAGCTCAGATAGAGCATAAGTTAGTTGATTTGCAAAATGGCATGCTCAAAAGGTGCATTTTTGACAATCTAAAACACTGGCATCCTAAGCTTGCTGGATCAAAAGCAAAACATTGTAATAATATGCAAAGGAGAGTGTGCTTTACAATATTAATTGGTAAAATAAGTTCTAAATGGCCGGCCTGTTTGCACAGAGTCTGTTGAAAAGTATTTTGCCCTTCTCTAGTAAGTTGGACTCTTGGACAACCAAAAATTATAGAAAAATATCTGAAATTGTTTATGTCAAAAGTAAAGGAGTTACCCCAAAATGTGGGTGACTCAGAGGTCCACTTTCAATGCCAGTGCCTCCATGAAACAATGGGGAATATTAGCTCAAAGAGGAGGCCTGTGAGAAGGGGGTAACCTTACGAGATCTTTTACATCTGTGTCTATATTGGTATAAGGGGGACGAACAACTCAGAGATTCAAAAGTAAGATTGTTTGTTTTATTGGGGGAAATTAACAATCACACACACACACACACAAGATCCAAGTAGTCTTGCAACCACACAAGGCTAACTGAACGAAAAAGGAGGAAAGATTTGCATAGCGAGAGTTTAGGACTAAGTAGATAATATTTACCAATCCAGTAGAGAAGAAACAAAGTGATGTGGCTTAGACTAGGAGTCCAAGGGTAGTTCAAATTAGGAACTGGAGTGATAAAGTGATAGTCAATACATCAAAAGTACTATGAGTTATCTGGCTCTGAGTCAGGGTTTAAATACTCTTTTTCTGCCCTGAGGGGGAAGGTGTTAATGGCTCTCTGGAAGAGTAAACAATGGAGTCTATAGAGTGGACAATGGGATCCAGAACGAGATAATAGCCTTAGCATTAGGTGACAAAGGGACTGATGGTGATCACGATAGCTCCTTAATGTTAGGAGAGTGAGAGGATAAAAGGGAGAGTTTCGGTGGGCAAAGGGAGAAGGTTGAAGACAATCAGTCTTTCCATGGAAACAGTTTTGGGTGCTATTGTTTCTAAAGGCTGAGTCATTGAGGGACATCTGCAAGTCCTTAGTCTGGGGCTTCTCTGTCTATGACCGAGCCATGACCCAAGGTCTTGTTCTGACCTAGTTTTGCAACCAGTTCCTCTTTGCCAGCAAGATTCTCAGTCATAGCAGGATATAATATATGTTTTGCTAATTAAACCATATCATGGAGAAGAGATATACAGCCTGGTAACAAAGGCATGGTTGCCCAAGATGGAGTAAAGGGAACCATCCTCTGCACAGGGGACTGTTGCTCCATGTGAGAGAATTAGAATGCTGCCTTGAATCTAGAGAATCATACATGTATATACTGAGAATAAGATGTATCCACTTTATACATACTTCCTCCAAACTGTTAAGAGCTAACCTTTCAGCATAGTTTTAGATTGATGTCATAGTCAAGTAGTTGTACTTCTCAGAAAACTCAAAATATTTCCACTTTCAAGTTGAATGTTATCACTCAATCTAGCCAAAGCAATCACATTATTTCCGCCTCTTTAAGTACAAGCATGAACCAAATAAGCTATTTCTTCTCTGTCCTGCTGTGAAGACTGAAGCTGCTAAAAGTGTCTAAACAGCCTCAGAGTTATCTATGCTATGGTTAGCTCTGAAGTGCTCATCCGTCCTAAAGACAGCATTTTAACACTGCAGTAGCATGAACGCTTCCCATGCAAAAATCCTTTAGGAATACATCCCATTTCCCTTCATATGATTACAGTTTGCTGCAGGAGGCCAAAGCAGGGGTATGAATATTTAAATTTATGGGGAAATCTTCTGCAACTTGAGAGTGAAAATTGAATGTTTCAACATCCATTTACTAGTTCACTTTGGTCCTTTAAAGCAAATAATTTTGGGATGTTGATTTGCCTGGCTGCCATCTTGCATATTGTCTCATTAAATTTCATGGGGTCGAAGCATCTCAACTTTCAGCTTTGCAATCAGAATTTTTTTGAGCGAAAGGAAAACCACTCTGGGGACTACTTCAATCTGCAACTGAGTTCATTTATTAATGCACAAGGAATAGGTCATAAATTGTACAACTAAAATGTGTCTTGTATATAATGAACCATGCACAAGAACTTAATAAACAAGTACTGATAAAGAAATACCCTAGAAACAGATGAAAGCCAACGTCATGGTCACCAATATGATATGTTACCATAACAGAGCAGTGGACAAAGTGCAGCTCTCAGCAACATGCACAGTCAGCCCTCCACATTTATGGATTTCACTTTTGCAGATTTGATTATTCACAGATTATTTCCTGTCATCTCTGTTACCTCCCTAGGCCATTTTTAATAGGGACTGCAAGCCTTGTGAAACTGAGAAACGGTGAACGAGACTTGTAAGTCCCCATTAAAAATGTTGTGGGGCAGCAGTGGAGGTGGCAGTAAGCCCCTCCAGTCACCCACTTCTGCCTTGTGAAGGAACCCTGATGTCTCAGAGGAATCCATGGTGGGTTGAATATGGTGATCATCCTTTTTTGTGTGTTAAATATGGTTTGGGAAGGCCTAGAGTTATTCAGTTTTTCACTTTCATGGGGCTCCTATGCCCCTAAGCCTAGTGAATGTGGAGGGAAGACTGTAGCTCCTGAGACCCTTTTTTGCAGCCCTGACGCCCCTTCCTGACTCACCTGGGGCACTTTTACATTACAGAATTATTGCACTCTGGCTCAGCTTTAACTGTCATGGCAACATCCTATGGAATCCTGAGGCTTATAGTTTAGTGATATAGCCTCCAACGTTTCAGAGATGAAAATCAGAACATGCATGTCCAAGCCACATCGAAGTGTGACCCAGATGGCAAGAGTCATTAATGAAGAAGAACATACAAGTTAGGAAAGTGTGCAACAGTTTGCTTTTGCCTGATCCTACTGGGAAGGACAAGACTCTGCACCTTCTCTTCCTTTTCCTCCTGCTATTTGAGTGCAAACTACTTTTGTACTTTGAACTCAGTCTGCACCAATTGAAGTAAACTAGTACAAAAGAGAGAAAGTGTGAGGAGGAGAGACAGAAATTGGGATATTTTAAAAGCTGCTGAAAAAGCAGGGTGACAGAGAATTAATCAGGACTGTCCCTGCCAAATATTGAAAGTTGGACGGTGTGTGGAGGGGCACTAGAGTGCTCATGATGAGAACAGTAAATACCTTTCCCTGAACTGCAGATCCCAGGATTCCACAGGGTGTTACCATGACAGTTCACGTGTAATAACATGCTACAACTATCTAGTGTAAAAGAACCCCCTGACTGCTCCCCTTAAAAAAAAAAAAAAAGGATGGAGAGAATTACCTCAGCCAAAAGCCTCTGGGAATTGTGATTCATCTTTTAAATTGTTTTCTGAGCATCCGTGCACTGTCTAAAATACTAACAATAAACTCTGTTTTTCAAAAGTAAGGTGGATTTGCAGAAAGGGTGACTTGTGTGTCTAACTGGACACTCATTCCTGGTATTTGGATACCCAGCCCTGGCTTTTGGCCAGTTGCGTCAAACTGACACATAGGGCCTTTCTGCACTGCATTGTTATAGTGCTATTATTCTACTTTCAACATCCTATGGAATTCTGGGGTTTGTAGTTTACTGAGGCCAAAGAGCTCTCTGGCTGAGAATTCTAAATGCCCTTCCTTAAACTGCAAACCCCAGGATCCCATAGGACTTGAAAGTGGAATAATAGCACTATAACAGTGTAGTGCAGAAAAGACCATAGAATTTAACCAGTGAACCACATGATTCCCACTCGTATCTCAATGTCTTCTTCAGGTTACTGCAAACTAAAAAATAAAAATAATCCATGCACACACATGCCCAGAGAGAGAGAGAGAGAGAGAGAGAGAGAGCGAGCAATCCCAGATCCCAGTTGTGTTTTGTAACCATTTTTTCTAAGCTTTGTAGAGGATTTTTTTTTCTTTTTTTAATTAAAGTATTTTCTGGTGCTGGGCAGGATAATAATAAAAATTGCTAGGATAGTGATGTCTGTAAATGTATTTGCAGCTCTATGCTGACTTTCTCCTTTAAAAAAAATTCAGCATAAAGCCAGAATAGTATGTGGTGGACAAGCTTCCACTCATAAACCCTTTGAATGAGAAACAGACACCCATTTTAAAACAAATTTTGAACAAGTTATTTTAAAATGACCCGTCTGTAGACACTTTTACCCCATCAGATGGCATTTTGGACAGTCTATGCAGCACCTAGCAAGTCCTGGGGCAGAAGTTTGGTGCCTGGATCCTGCCACAACAAATCTTGTCTACCCTGCCATAACAAATCTTCCTAATAAGTGAAGCCTACATGCCCATTGAAGAACATTGTTCTATGAACTCATTAATATTTGGATAGCAAGACTAAGGCCCTTTCCACACGAGGCTGGTGAATCAGTTTGTGCCGTTTCTTACCAGATTTTCTGGGCTCGAAACAGAGTGGACTTTTCTCATTTCCTTTCGCACAGCTACTGCGTATGTTCCATTCTGATTCGGAGGAGTGCGAGTTCATGATTCCACACTGCCTCCGCTATGGCCACTCCCGTTACTCCCCTCACCCCGCCTCATCGGCTGTGATTGGCCCCCCCTTTTTTGCATGGTTTAGTACGTCATTGCGTATGTGCATATGTGCAAAAGTCCATACTACCCCCTGGCCCCTCCCATGAGCCCTCCCCTGATCACCAATTGGCATTAGTGAGAATGTACGCATCTGCACTACTGTGAAAGTATGAATCAGATTGATCTGGAAAATTGGAAAACCAATTTCTTCCGGTTTTCACATAGCGCACTTTACCACTACATGAGGGCGCATTTAGTCAGAATTACGTGCAGAATGAAGGTAAATAAACCAAACCTAGTCCACTCCAATGTGCAGAAGACCTCCGTGGCAAGACGCATTGGCCCACCTTAATAACTGCATGCGGAAAGGGCCTGGATCAATTATCTAGTTTGGTTAATTAACACAAGCAGGGGAAGGCAACATGCAGTCCACATTGTGCATATATTCCCTATCCATTTTTGAAGCCTCTGTCACCTTCCATCCCAAATTTGGTGGCAGGAAAATAATACTTTCCAACAAAAAGTGTTGCTTTGAAACAAGGTTGACAGGAAGCAAACACCCTGCCTGGAAGCCCAGTTGCACTTGCAGAACCAGTCATGTAGGGACAAGGGGGTGATGGGGGTGATTCACCCTGGGTGGCAATGTTTTGGGGGTGCCCTAGCCTGTAGCCACGCCCCCATGTGCCCTGGTCATGCCCCCCATGCACAGTGGCCAGACCCCCACGCACAGTAGGCCATGCCCCCATGCCATCACCCCCCTCCCCACCCTCCTAGCTCTGCCACTGTGCAGAACCCTTTTAGAAATTCAGCAGGGGGTGATGGGGTATAGTACAGTATCTCTGGACTGGAGGACATCATGTTGGGGAAGCCTGGGTTACAGGAATAAAACAGGTTCAGAACAAAAGATCTATATATAATACATACAATATAATAGGTAAAAGATGAATGGAGAAATTAAATAACAAGCACACACTGTTGAGTTCACTAAATATGAGAGATAAGGTCTGGGAGAAGAATTGAAAAAACCACGCAGCGTGTTGTTATTGTGACATATAGAATGACAATTATTTTAATATTATTTTTAGAAGGCAAAGATACCAAGCTGATGAGGAAAAATGTGTTCCTTTGAGGCTGATGCATATAGAGGTCTGGGATTCTCTCTCTCTCTCTCTCTTTAAGCAAATAGATGTTTATAGGCTACTCTGAAAAAGACACAGAAATGTTTAGCTTGCTTTACATTTAATATTCAACTTACTTCATAAAATAAACAATTTCCTCCAGTAAAGATGGAACAGCCTTTACTTGATGAGGTAATTGCAGAAAATAAAAAGACACCATCTAGGATGTTATCATAGAATGAGTTTAATCAAATGGCAATTCATAAAGACCACGAAAGCTGCTTTCAGTATTTTTTTTTTTGAACTTCCAGGGGACTCCTATTTGTAAACACTAGAGTGGCAGGGAGGGAGACTCCAACCCATGGGATTAATCCAGCAAAGATCCCTTCCAGTGGTGGCTGGTAGCTCTCACATTAGTGAAGGTCATAATCTATTCTGAGTTTACTCTGAACTTTAAAGGAGCTATGCAAGGTGGATAGGGTTTGATGCCTTAGAGAGCTCCTTTTAAGTTCAGACTAAAAGAGAATAGGTTTACCACTCCACTGGCATAGCAGCTACCAGCTCCTACATGCTTTATCCCTACACACCAACCAACAGCACAAGCTGATGTGGGATGGCACTGTGTCACATGGTGAGTCCTGCTTAAAAGTACAGTACTTGGAAGTGGGAGGAAAAAAGAATGGAGTGGTTTCATTTAAAATTAACCCATAGTGTTCTCTCTCCCCATATACTTTGTTTGGATAACCAGAATGCCTAAGCATCTAAAGATCTGGGGGGAATATATTTTCCAACATATTGCAGCATCCAGCTACAGATGCAAAACATGGATGTTCTGGAATTCATTTCAAAGAGGATCTGTATGCACCAAGAATATCCTGATTCATGGATCACTCTTATTGAAACAGAAAAATGTTAAAATAAGAAATATTTATTAATTATATATCTATAAACATATTTGTTAAGAAATCCCTTCCTCAGCTACTCCCCAGGGCCAAACTGTAGAAATGATAGGTTCTCTCATTTTGCATGGATGCCCACAGTGCCTCCAGTGAAGCCTGAAGAAAGTTTACCAAGAAAGCCCTGCATCACACCACGTGTCCCCTCCCCTGCTCACTTTAGTAGGTTCTGTCACACTAGGTTGGCTTTCCAGTTGACACCACATTCTCTCAAAGAATGGAGTTCTATTCTGCATTGGTGCTTAAGTGTTTCGAGGTAAGTCCTGCTTCATGTGAAATAAGGTACCAAAATCCATATATAAATGGTAGGGCTGACACGCACATGGGCCTGGATACAGTCTTCAACCAACCCACCTACTGATGAGCCCATCCCTTCAGCCCAACACCAGAACCACTGGGACAATAGATGTGGGATCCACATGGGCAGATACCCCAGAATGGTCCCCCTGCCACTGGGGGTGCAGGAAGGCATCTAACCCCAGGCTGGGCAAGACCAACGCTGTCCCACACACCTCAAGTACCTTAAGGGACCCACCCTCCCCCGCCGTCTCACCAATGTCTATGAGACACCAGTAGTTAATGTCCTAGATCCAGGACCCATGCCAACTGCTGTAAAAGTTGTGGCAATGTGACAATACAGAAATGAATAAGCCAATCATGGTATTAAATTATAGAAATGACAGAACATTAAATAGATATAATGATGAATGGAAGTGCCTAACTATGTGAAAGTAAAGTGGAGGGAGTATATCAGTAATAAGTATAGAAGAAAAACGGAAAGGTATGATTGGTTAAGTTGCTATATTGAGTTATACTGTATTGAGTTGGACTAAGACAAGGACTTAGACTATTTAATAGATAGGATGGAGGGGCATTAGTGATTTGTGACTTGGTCATTGAAAGTTTTTATAATTTTGTAGTTACAATTTTGTTTTAATTTTTTATTGGATTTAATAGTTCTGTCCTTGTTAAATAAAAAATGAAAAAAATACAGAAAAGGAGAAACATAAATGGCATAACCACAACTTATGCCGCATAGTTATGAACATAAAACCTGCAAGGCAGAGGGAGGGTGAGTGAGATGACCCTCAAAAAAAAATGCCTAGCGTGCATGAGAGCAGCACAATATATCCCCTTCATCCAACCAGAATGAAACTTATAAAGAGGTTACTCTGACCAGGCATACCAGCCAATAAATTCAAGCCTGAGATTGAATTCATTAGTTGGTGCTTCCCACTTCCCCAAGGGCCATGCCAAGCCCCACCAACCCCTGGGAAGAAGAAGGCAGAGAGCCACCATTACTGATGGCTGCCAGTGTTCCGTACATGCCCAGCTCCTCAAACTTGCCAAATGGTAAGTTGCACAGTGCCCTTTCTGTTGATAGCTCCCATGGCTTTAAGGAAGTCTTCCTTCATATATTAAAACCTTGATTTGTTTTGCTCAGCTGACTTTAGATAATCCTCAAGTAGGAGAAAAAAAATACTAGTAAGAGAGAGTCAAGTAAGTGAAAATGAAAACAAAAGAAGGTAATTATTAAGGAAGTGCTTTCTACAAACAGATGTCAAGGAGTCACTTCTGAGTCCCTTTTAAGCTTTTTTTTTTTAAAAAAAGCTGTGCCTCCTCTTGTTCAGATACCTCCCCTAAGATGGGTCTTGTGGGAGACTAAATGTCCTGATCTTCCCTCCACTGCTTGTGATCTCGTTGTCCACTGAAACCAAGAAGTGTCATTGTACTGAAGAGATCCCCCTACAGATGGCTCCCATTGTGTGAATGATGTTACTGTGGTATTAACAGTTCTAATAGACACAAGCAGTGCGTGGTTACAGAGATGAACACCTGATTCCAATCATTCAGCTTAAAAAGGCAAAGGAATTTTTGGATATATTAAAGAGGTTTATGTAGACTTTATGGAAGTTTATACATACCTGATGAGAGGCACAAGAGCCATTGTCATTAATCAATCTCTAATGACATTTAGGTCATTTCCACACAGGGTAATTCCACGAAGGACGTCTGCACTTTGGAGAGGACTGGGTCCGGACTACTTAGTGTCGATCTGCACCTCAGTCCACTCCGGAATGACCCCAAGTGGTCCTCCAGCATGCTTTTGAAAGACCTGATTTTTCCGGTCTTTCAAAAGCACGGAGCACGCCACTGTGAGCCTGCTCCCTTGTGCAGATTCGCAGGCTTGCACCAATGCAAGCCTGCGATCTGCCGAGGGCGGGCTTTAGGCTGGCGAGCTTCAGTGGTTGGTCGAGACCCACGACCAACCAGAAGCCACCATTTTGGATGCCGGAGCAGAGCGAATCGACAACCACGCAGTGCTCTGGAGCAGCCTGAACCGAACCGGGGAGCCAGAAGATCCGGGAAGTAGCGGTGCGGGGCGATTCCCTTGCCCCATGTGGAATGGCCTTAATGGTCTTAAAAGAGCACCTCCCCCCTCCATCTTCACTAAAGCAAATATCCAACAGTGAAGGAAGGAGTATTTAAACCACACCTTTTAGGGCAGCTGGATATCTCTTTAACTGTACAGAATCCTGAGACATAAGACCTTACTGTACTACACTGTTATAGTGCTATAATTCCACTTTCAACATCCTGCAGAATTCTGGGATTTATAGTTTACTGAGGCCAAAGAGCTCTCTGGCTGAGAATTCTAAATGCCTCTCTGTAAAATGCAAATCCTATGAATCTATGCAATATTGCCATGGCAGTTAAAGTGGAACAATAGCAATATAACAGTGTAGTGTGATAAGGCTCTTATAGAATTATAGATAATTCTAAGTACTACACCAAATAACAAATCCCAGGATTATGTAGGACAGAGCCATGAAAGTTAAAGTGGCATCATTAAACTGTGTGTAGATAGATTCCATACATTCCAAAAGACAAGGTTTGGAATCCAGAGTACAGGACTTCAAAGTACAGAAAAAGTTTATGATCAGCCCTCCTGGCTCTGAAATGATGTAGTGGGAGAAATATCTTCAGCTACAAGACATGCAGACAATAACTTAAAACAAAGTAATGATGAATCCCAGTGGAACTAATGAAATAAATCTCCACTTCACCTACTGTTTGGCTGCAAAGACCATCCATATGATGGGCAACAGCTCCACAAAATGTTCTTCAGTCACAGTGCTTCACAAAGACAGGGAGGAAGAGATTGGAAGGAAGGGACAGAAACAGAATTTTTAGCAGTAAATAGGGCAACACTGGACATCGCAACCAACCCTGCTCATCAAAATCTTGACAGAACATCGCACTATGAAAAAACTGGTGGAAAAATCCCAGAAGTATTTGGGCAGAAAGCCTATTAAAATTCTGCTTGGAGATTTTAGCACAAAAGGAACAATCAGCAACATTATGTTGACAATGGTAAGGAACAGCTCTTTGTCTTTCTAAAAACAAATGTTCTTATGCATATCAAAGAGACTGTTGAATAAAATCTTGATGTATAAAACAGGATGGCGTAGTAAGAAAGCATACCATTTTGAAACATCTGGTATAGCTATGAGAAATCACTTTATAAAATTAAAGAGGTAAATTTACTCCTAAGTTCTTTGATTGCATGTTGCTGAACACAAGTGTTATAAATTAGTGTTGCTCAATGAGGAATGCTAGTATTGTATGTCATCCAGATGAAACAACAAGAGCAGACTTTTATCAATTAAAATTAATAGCTGTTTAAATTAACCAACCCATTATGACAGTTAACATTTGTCCAATTGATACTGTAGCACAATATCACTTCCTGTAATGCTTATTGAGAACAAGGTAATTTTTTCTGGATTTCATCCTCTTTTAAATCAGTGATCATTATCTTAAAACTCCCAAGTGAATAAACTTCCATGGCAAAGAATTATGCACTGTAGGACTGGGTGACTTCTGCTTTTAACTCACAGTTTAATTCATGACTTTGCTATTACTCTTGTCGATTTGCATTTCCTTGGAGCAATCCATTTCATTAATAATAGAAACTTTTCTGTCCTTAATCCACTTCATTTTTATGCAGCAAGGTTCTTGTGGTTGACATTCTCTGATGTCTTTTACCCAGATGTTTCTATTTGCATATTGTAAGGCAGGAGACCCTAACATGCAATATTTGTTGGATGTTTCGAAAGGATATCATGAATTTACAATGCGATCTTATAAAGGGAATTTCTGGCAGTTTCCTTTACATTGTGTAGAGGAAACTGCCTCCATCTTCATTTTCCATATTTTCATTCTTATATCTAAGATTCATACTGGATGCTCTTCAGGACTGGAATTTCCCAGATGTTTGGGAAGAGACCGCCATAGATTGGAAGTGGTGAATTCTAAATTCCAGTTTCTTCTCATGTCATTTAAGCAGGATTGGACAACTATAGACAGTCTAGGAACCAGGGATTAGCTACAGGGGGACAAATTGCTTCCTCAGTAAGAATTCTCCCCCACCCATGAAAATTTCCTTCAGTCCCCAAATTTCTCGCATTTCAGAGAGTGAGACAAAGCAAATCATCCATACTCAGAGCTCTTCTATTGTGGTTGCATCCCCTTGATATCTTTATCTGCCTCATTTCTGTGGATGCCTAACTGCATTTCTAAAAGTTTAATTGAACTTTTAAGTTACTGCAATGCTAGACATTTGGGGAATGACAAAACATTTCATTTGGGAAGGGGCAGAATTCTGACTTGAGGGCAGTGTCCTGACTTTTCCTTTCCTGTAGCTACACCTCTGCTGGAAGCCATTTTCCAGAGCTCTTCCTTTCCCCTAGATCACGTGGCCCACACCAATTCTTTCTGATGAAATTGGAAGTGACTGGAAGCTCATTTCTATTTTTCAGGGTATTCTGCCACACATGCCCGGGGTTGAGGGAATGCACGTGCTTGTGTGCATGTTTGAAATAATAACGTACCCTTTGGAGGCTTCAAGAGGCATGATTTCCCATTTCCTGCATTGGTGGGGGGAAGTGATGTGTTTTTGTTTTTATTTATCCATTTATTTTTGTAATTTTATTGTGTTTGGAAATAACCTTGAAAGAATTCATGCAGCCAACAGGCCACTTGATTCTTTCCCCTGCTTTATAGTAATACCACAACTCTTAGGTGCACTTTTTAATCCACAGCACATAGCATAATTTATGCTATTTTGCTGCCACCGGTTATGAAGGGTCATTAATATTCTTGTTTTGTAGGCTGGTATTATATCACCCAGCATAGTGAAATAAGAATTGGTTCTACTGATCCTGTGAGGGGGATTATGATTTTGTTTTCATTGGCTACAATTGCATGTGATCCTTTTAATACTGAATGGGGGTGGATGAGAGAAGACAGTACTTTTCAACATTTCAACACTTTATAATTTGTATGCGACTGTTCACAAGCAACTGGAACAGTGATATAGTAAACTGGAGAAAAAAGAATATGTGTGCCCCTTGGATGGACCACAATACAGTCTTCCTTCCACATTTGTGAGTTGGATCTGTGCGAATTTGATTATTTGCTAGGGACATGCTTTCCTCCCACCCCATTCGCTGTCTCCCATTCCCTTACATTCCTCACCAAGCTTGCCAGGCTTATGTTTAAAATTGACATTTCTTTCCTTTTGGGTGAGCAAAGCCCCCCACCCCTGCTGGAAGCATATCCTCTCTGCCACATGGCAGCACATTCTGCTGTGTAATGGCTGCTGAATGCTCAGGTCCTCTCTCTGCTCCTACCCTTCCCCTCTGGGAGGAATCTCCTATCTCAGCATGGTGACCAGAATGCCAGAACTCAATGCTTCACTCATCTCTGTCTGAGGAGAAAGTACCAGTAAGCCCTTTATCTTGCCTTTTTAATTCCCCCCAGGAGCGCTGGGGGCAGAGGAAATGAAATGGGAGTGGGGAGCTCTTCAGGGAGATGGGAAGGGAATCATGGGGGGAGTTTTTCCACTTTTGTGAGGGTTGTATGCCCCAAACTCTCGTGAATGTGAAGGGGCCACTGTAGTTCTTTTCTGGTTTGCAAGCATAGCACTGATTTGTGGATGTGTCATTACCCTAGGCAAGACCAAATGTCAATCCTAACTGCGTCATTGACCAAAACTTACCCAATTTCTCAATGGTTTTAATTCAATTTCTCAATGGTTTTACATGGAGAAAGAAAAATTAGTTGTAAAATGTTGCTAAGTTCACCCTGAAAAGCAAAAAAACTCTATGTTAATTGCATTTAAACTAAAGACGGGGTGCTCTTCTTCTTCATTGCTGAAGTCCACAGCATCTGCTGCTAGTTCTTGGGTTCTGAAAAAGTAGACATGTTTTAACAAATTCTGAGTTAATATTAGTAGCAGTGCATATGACTTTGCTGTGAATTTGATGCATTTTCTTTTCAAACATGTCATATGGGGGAGAGCCCTCAAGATGCTTGCAAGCCAATGCCACAAATTCATGTAAGTTGATCCAATGAGATATTAAATGTAATGTCTCAATGTACTAAATGTAAATGCTTCTAACTTCTGGTTGAGCAATTCACAGTGATTGCTACACATGACACAGTACGCATCTCTTAGTTTTGCATGCATGATGCCTTCAGTCTGTTCACTTCCATTTCTCAGAGTCTGGAATATATATCTTGGAGCAACTACAAATTATAAAGCCATCTTTTCCAACACACTGAAGAGGCAGAATATCTGTCACAACAAATTTACAATTCCTGGTTTACAACTGGCCTTCCTCATATCCAGCTCTCCAAATTAAATTGCTCCTTCCTTGGTGGCCATCAACATGCTGCAAATGCTTATAGCAGCAGTTACATTTCTATACTGCTTATCAGTGCTAAGCACTCCCTAAGCAATTTACAATTGTTTAGCTAATTGACCTCAACAAGCTGGGTAGTCATTTTACCG
The DNA here is from genome assembly GCA_948474755.1 of Ctenosaura bakeri. Lineage (NCBI taxonomy): Eukaryota > Metazoa > Chordata > Lepidosauria > Squamata > Iguanidae > Ctenosaura > Ctenosaura bakeri. The sequence goes on along the minus strand of CAOLHI010000185.1, from coordinate 560,999 downwards.
AGCTACAGAAGGATGGAAGGCTGAGTAAACTTGGAGCCCTGCAGGATTGTGGCTGCAGTACCAGCATTTAACCACTGCGCCACCAGAGCTCTAGATGTTTGTGTCATTATATATTTTCTTTCCTTTCTCCAGTGGCTTTCCAGATTTATTTTAATTTTTCAGGATGTGCTTACTGATAATTCAAAAGAAAAAGAACAAAAGAAAGAAAGAAATCCTAAGACAATGTCATGAAGAAAGCCTTTCATATTCACAGTTCATTCAAATTATTTAAAATATTATTTTTTTATTTAAAGAACAACTCATCATGTCCAATCCCTTTTTCTTCAACATTACTTACTTTCAGATGTAACTGTTCATTTTAAACCATTGTTACCCTGTTTACTGGGGGTCCCATGAGGGACGCCTAAATGCGCTCACAATAAAACAAGTTGGGGAAATTAGCAGGAGCACAAGTTAGCAATGCAAGAGGCAGGGCAACGCAGCGGAATCTTTTACCCAATGTCTACGGGGTCAGGCCAAGCCAAGAAGCAAACCGGAGTTTAAGAATAATTGTGATCTTTATTAAAATACAGGCAAACAGTGTATGCAACACAATCACACAGAGAACTATAGAAAAATAAAGGTTGGAGTGGGACAGAGGGAATTTTAAGAGGGATTGTTGATTTGGGTGACACTACACCTGTCCTGGAGCCCGGGTAGTCTGAAGATTGAGTTTGTTGGTATGGAGTCTCAGTATGTGGAACTGAGGGGAAGGCTCACCAAGCAAAGCGACGGCAAAGCGGGAGGAAAGTCGGGAGCGATCCGAGACAGGTCTCGGAATCAAGGGTTTTTATGGGGAAAATGTAGCCGTGGGCCAGTCCGTACTTAAGGAAAAACAATGAGTTTGGGGCTGGAGACAAAGTCTCCGAAAGGTCAGAATTTAGCATGATTGAGTTAGGTCCAAATTGACAATAGAGTAGCCAGTATGCAGATGCGCAGTGCTTGACATTTGAGTAACCAGCTTGTCAAGTTGCTGGCTCGGGGCAGGGAGTTCTTTGTAAGCAGAATGCATACATAATAGAGTACTTGCCTTTGAGGTCTCCTAAAGCTTCAGGACAGCTATGTTTGGCCAGCCTGTATTGTTTGGAATATTGCAGCAATTATTGGCCGTGCCTGTCTTGCGAGCTTGTTTGGTGGCCTCACAGACACGTGGAGAGAGGTGGTGGAAGAAAGCCAAATTATTGATATCAAAATGATATCTGACATCCCTTAAGTCAGGGCTGGTCACTGGCAATAACACAACTGGCTTCTTTTTTTTTCTTTTTTTTTGGAGGGGGGCAAAGAAACATAATTTTCCACACAAAAAGCAATACTCCCCTACAGAAAAAAGTCATTTTCCATGCAAAAAACAACATTTCGGAACAGAAAATACTGTTTTCCACACACAAAAACCCTGAAAAAAACCTTTTTCCCACAATAAATCCTGAAATGCAAATAATCTTTGAAAACTGAACAATTTTTGAGGACATTCTCACAGCAGGGATAAAAATATTCATTTTCTTCCATGAGATCAAAATTTATGAAGATGTGCATCCTGACAAACAACCCAATAGATTTCAAAGGATGCAGTGGTTTGAGTGCCAGACTACAACCTTAGAGACATGGGTTCCATTCCCTGCTCAGCAATGGAAATCGCCTAGGTGACCTTGGACATGTCACATAGTCTCAGCCCTCCAGAAAACCCTGTTATAGGTCCATTGTAGGCTCACCATAAGTTGGAAATGACCTGAAGGCACCCAACAACAAGTCCTTGAGCATAGTTTGGGTGATGCTACAATAGTTTATCTATAAATTACAGATACAAATAAGAAATAATCTGATCACTTCTATCACTTTCCCACTCAAACCTTTACACTACCTCTGTTAACCATCTTGATGGGTGATGCCAGTAGTAAAAAAAAAGTTCTCATCTCTGCACTTAACAGTATGCCGTTGCACAAAAGTCCAATTCATTTCACTTTGGGCTGTATGAGATAATTTATCAGTGCAAGTGGGACATGGGAGGGAAAACTGAATAACACTGATTACCTGTCCCCTTTATTTCTGGAATTTATTTGTTTTTTTAAATTAAAAGCATTGGATATTTGAAATGAGAATTTAGTTAAACATTTACAATGCTAAATATGTCCATGGAGGCATAAAAGTGCTCATTGCAAGCACTTAACTCTAAAACCAAGCCGATACAATAGATTGAGGTTTTGCACTGCAACAATGAGTTTTTAAATTGACGTTTCCTCATTCTGCAAACATCAATAGACCAAGGACAAAGCTGTGGCAAGGATCTTGCTTCTTCTCCCTGCTAAAACTCCACCTGTCATTTGAATGATTGTGTCTTCTGGTCTGAACCATTAAAAATTAATTAATAAGCTAGAGATGCAAATAACACTCCTTTTGCTCAGAAGAAAACAAGTCAAAGAAAGTATGTGACAGGACTTGCTTCTTAATCCGTCCTTTGTTTTCTCAAAGTATTCTCCTTCCTTCCCCCACCACACATACCAATTATGGTTTCATACACTCAATACAGGAAATGAGACAGCAGTGATCTGTGACTGAGTACTCCATAGACATTGTTGTTTGAGTAACTGTGTGCTCTTCTATAAAGCTTTTAGTTAGTATTGTCCACACATACATGTGAAGACTTCTTGTCTGGGGTTAAGGCCTGCTCTCAAGACTCTTAATGGAACTCCATCTAGTATGTACACTAGTAATTCTTACTAAGCAGCTTTTCATTCAACATAATAAAATCTGATCCTCAGTTATGTTGAATAGCGAGGTTAGCTACTTTCTTTTCTACCAAACCTGTTTGTAAAACAAATGCAAGTTCTGCCTACTTCTGAAGCTCACATATTCTTATGTAAACATAAGTCAGCTCAGTAAGACTTTGCCCAATCTGTTGTCATTATCAGTTTACAGTAATTTAGAAAACTAGTTTCCATACTTGTGTGCTCAATACCTCCTCTTGAAAAGTACAGTATTGTGACTTGCATGTTGGGTTGGGACTCGGGTGACCCAGATTCAACCCTCCACTCAGCTACAGAGCTTACTGGCTGACCTAGGGCCAGTCACTGTCTCTCAGGCTAACATACCCCACTGTTGCTGTGAACATAAAGTAGGGTGTGGAGGGATCAGACTGGAAGTCACTCTGAACTCCTCTGAGGAAGGGTAGCAGGTAATTGTAAGAAAAATTAATGACAGCACCATACACCCTATCTTGTCCAAATTGTAGATGAACAGCTGAGACTATTAGGCTGAAAAATAGTGGTTGTCATAGATAGAGTTGCCAAAGAAAAACTGGAGAAAGCTCCTGAATCTTTAATGATTGTGTAGTAGAGGAATTTCACCAGACAAAATTCCCTCTTCTATCCAGTGATTAAAGGAACAGGAGCCCTCTCTAGTTTTCATCTGGCAACTCTATTTGTCTAAGGCAGGGATAGAAATTCCCACACCAGAACTACCCTGCAGGCTGGACCTCCCACACAGCAAGCCCAAATACTTCCATGTTCCCCAGTAGTACTGTTGTTCTTTCGAGAGTGATTGCAGAGGAAAAAAAGAGATGTTTGGGTTCAGCTGCAGGTTCTGAGGTAGCTGAGGAATTGACTTTCCACAGCAAAAACTTGCCATCAAATTGCCTGAAAATGGTATTTGGAGACTTCCGGGACCATAGAAGTAGAGCCCAGAGACTGCATGGAGACCTCGCCTTTCCCACTCTGGTCTAATGCCATCTGATAATTTCATGGCAGAGAAAAGTCCTGCTTTATAGCATTATTGTTTAAATGATGTCCTACTCCAATCATTGCTTTGGACATATGTTATTTTATGATAGTTTAAAACAAGTGCCATTTTGCAGTGTTTAAACAATCTATGCAATTCTGTGGATAAGTTATTCACCATTTGTAAGGAAATCTGAATTCTATATGGCATGACAACCACTGTTTCAGAACAAAGCTCAACCTCCAATGACCACTGAGCAAATGCTTCAACTTGCTTGTATGTGCACAAGACATGAGTTTTTGGAATTTACATTCCTATTACGATCCATTGCTCCACCATTGGATGTCACTACTGAGGGATTTCTGACTTTCAAGAGTAGCTTTTATGAAGGGTGCGGACAAATGGCCGCTTCTAGGAATTTTAATTGAATTTTTACAATGCGTAAGCCATGCTTATGTTGATTATGTTAATTAATGCATTACAAACAATTAACATAATAAATTTTATCATTTTCAGTAAGAATGGGCAAAGGACAGCCCTCCAGATGGTGTTGAACTGGAATTCCCAGAATTCCTTAGCATCAGCTGATGGCAATTACAGTTCAGCAGTATTTGGGGAGCTGCATTTCTCTTACCCCTGATGTACAGTAAAATTATTAATAGATTCATTCAGGAATCAGCATTAACATGTTAGGGTTAATATTAGTTTCCAAGGGTTCTTGTATTCATAAACAGAGGATTTACTTGACTCACAAAACCTTGAGGGTAGAAAGATTTAGCATAGTTAGATATATGCCAGAACCTAGCTAAAGTTGTATCAATAATCCTATTATACCCGTTAATAAAGATGTTAAAATATCCTTTCATTATATTTCTTATGTGCTTTTTCATCCAGTGAGTTACAGAGAGTGCAATCTTCAGCTGTGTGTCAAGAACTATATAAGCGTGTTCATAGGGCACATATTATGACATTACCAATTGTCACATCATTGCACTGAGGGAAGAAAGAGAGACATGGGCTGTGAATTAAAATGCTCAAGGGTCCACTCAATTTCATTTCCTTGAACATAGAATTCATATGGCTTATGCTATCCTAATGATTACTGCTCTTGGACACAGAAAGAGGAAAAAGACCAATGTATTACAAAAAGGGACATGATATGCCAACCAAATAATTAAATATACAGATCTATCTAAGAATTTTAAAAATCAATAGGCAGTGTATTTTTTTTTAACAGAGAAAGGAAGCATGTTTGCCATGGTCCAGTAAATTGTCACAGGATCCTGTCTGTGTAAAACTACTCCAAGCAGCTTCACTTGCAATATATATCTTATAGGCCATTTCTGCACTACAGTTTTATAGTGCTATTATTCCACTTTCAACATTCTATGGAATCCTGGCGTTTGCAGTTTAGGGAGGGGCCTCTCCCTAAACTGCAAGCCCTAGGATTCCATAGGATGTTGAAAGTGGAATAATAGCACTATAAGACTGTAATATGGAATGGCCATAGTGTCATGTGTGACTCTCCATACTCATCATGCATAGACTGTTTCCACTGAAAGTTCATGTCACACTGAAAGTGATCCAACACTGTCAAGCCCCCTCAATACCAATTGGCTCATTCAGTTCTTGTGATTGAATTCACTTCGATGTGAACAATGTGGGTGGAATCTAGGGATCTATATTAAACAGATGAAGTGATTTTCTTTACTTCATTTCCAATGAAGAAGAAGAGATGGGAAAGGGCCATACAGACAGAGAAGGAGGAGTTGCTACAGTTATTGATAGTAGCACCTCTTCTTACAAAGCTGGAGAACCACGTTTTGATATGTGAGTCTCTCAATGCTGAATGGACAGTCAGTTCATGCTTAATGTTATGTTACAAATATCTCACCATGAAATGCTGGTTCCATCATTAGGAAACCTCTTAGGGTAGCAGCTGCTAGGGAGAGTTGCAGGAGCTCCCCAGCAGTGCCTCTTGAGCCTTATGACTATTCCTGTCGGAGAACAGACCTTCATGTCCTACATGACCTATCTGGCACCCTCTGAAAAGTGTGGTGGAGGACAATATCCCATTGCCAATGTTGAAGTAAGGTATGCTACTATTTATATATTTAGGCTGGAGGAGGGTATCTTCTTGTCCTTTACTACAGGAAGCAAATTATCTTGGACTAGCTGTGTCACTAATCTCTGATATTCAAATAGGTGAAATTACTCATGACACTGCAAGCTATAATATACTTTTGGGAACTTGTTTAATTTGTTTTGGCCAACTATTTCTTAAGCAAATGTAAATAGTTATGGCTTGAGAAACTTGGGAACTTATTCCACAAGAAAATGAAGATCGCACTCATAACGACTTGAGTTTTACAATGCACGTCTTAAGCTTATCCAGTCTGTACTTTTGATAGTAACCATCTCATTAGAACATGAATACAACTTGGAGGGTACTCCACGCAAATGCAAGAAGTCCATCTATATTTGCCCACGTGACCTCTTATCTAAATTCTGACCAGGGCTAGATCCATTCAGCTTCAGTAAGACTGGTGCATCATAGACTTGCGGATGGTGTCATAGTACTATATGTATTGCCAAGAAAAGGAATGGAGCCAAGCTAAATATCAATAAAATGACCATGTGTGGATGTATAATCTATTGGACAAGGAACTGGTTGTGCACACTGGAAACTCAGTAAAGAATATTAAGATCTTGGCCTATGTTGGTCATCTGTAAATTAGAGATCAAGGTTACCCACTTTATGTTTGCTTTTTCTGAACATCAGTAAGATGGAGAATGCCATTCTCTACTAAAGGAGGACAGTGCTGGGGTGAAACTGTTTAAAAAGTGCTGTGATCCACTGAATGCTGGCTGCAGACACTCTGATTCTATCCCTTCTCTTCATCTCCTTTTTTATTTTTTTCTGCATGCCTCTCTCAGTGGCTTCTTCTGCAAGATGCTTCTCCTGGGCAATAGAGAAATATGGAACCTTTGAGGCTACAGAAGTGACTAAGCTGAATTTGTTACCTCACTTAATATTACCAGCAGTCTCTTCTATGAAATGGAGTATTGTTCTCCAGCTAGTCCATCTTTGGTTAATAGTTAGCAATGTTAATTAATCACTAATTTTCTTGTTGAAGGAAACAACAAATAATTTCAGCAATACTGGCTGCAAGAAAGACTTCAAAATGCACACAGTTTTCAAAGCCGATTCACAATTTGGAACTTATTCTGCACAAAATTTGCACATAGTTGTTATGCACAGAAAACAGCATTTTCTTCAGAAAAAAAGCTGTTCCCTGCACAGAAAAGACTGCTTTCTGTGCAAAACAACCATGTGTCAATTTTGCTCAGGGATTTCTTGTTAGGGTTTCACAGTAATAAGAATAAAGACATGCTTTTTCATCATTTTTCAAATATTTTTGAATATTTTCTCTACCCTTGTTCATGGTAAAGTTCCTGCTCTACAAATTCATTTCACAGCTACAAACAATGAGCAAAATGCTTCAGATTATTCCAATGCCATCTTTGCCATTTATACATACAAGATGTGAATGATTTAGCAACTGTGTTAATTTCAAGAGAGTTTCTACAGTTGTGTAGGGATGGGGGGGCGTTTGTCCTGGCCGGCAATGCTTTTGGGGTGTCCCAGCCTGTAGTCAGGCCCCCGCGTGCCCTGGCCATGCCCCCACACGCCACAGCCACGCCCTCACACAAAGTGGCCACACTATTGTGCCATAGCCTTGCCCCCCTGCCGCCCCCCCTCTACACACTCCAAGCTCCGCCACTGAGTTTCTAATTTGTTCAGTTATTTTGGAGAATGAAAAATTGAACAAAGGTTTGTAGCATGCCTGTGGCCAAGTCTGTTATCTGAGATGAAATACAAAATGGATTTGAAACTACAATTTCGATGTCAGACACGACATGTTTATTTTTAAATGTGAGATACTGGCTGCCTTTAAAAGAATGTGGTACCTCTATGAGAGATCAATGAATTAGACCTCCTTGAAATATCACTTGTGTGTAATCAGCAAAAATATGTGCTTATAACACTTCTGAATCATATAGTCTTTTAAGCAAAAAAAATTTTTGCATGAATTTCTCAACTATAAATTTCTAGAATACCTTCAGAAAGTGAAAAAGGAGCTTGATGAGTGACATGGTATATTCTGGAATTGCTTGTAAGGAACTCCTAAAAGAGCAAGGAATGTTGAGTTGATATGAGTTCAAGAAAGGGATAGGAGGAGGAGGAGGAGGAGGTTTATGATTTATCTTCAGTGACCTCAGCTAATGCCCTTGAAGGCAGAAAATTACTTTCTCCCACTGTTGTACAGAATGTTGATATTTGTCTTCCTACATAGGAAATGTCACTTCTACAGAGAGGATGCTGAGTAATGTTAAGGTGTTTTGGTAAAGTTAGAAAAATGGCTGAGAAGGAGATGTGGAAGGTATGGAATAGGCCCCAGCTTACTGGGTTTTATTTTTGGCACTGCATTACCTGCAGTCCAGGAAAGGATTTTCATTCAAATATATAAATTCATGTTTAATAAAATATATACCAAATAATTTTAATATATATTTTACTCAGAAACACATAGAGGTCTGGCATCAGCTGGGTCTGCGCTTAGCTGTATATTTTTTTAAGTTGTGTGTGTAGGTATGTAGGAGAACACATAATTCAGCTGTTGTGAAAGATGAATAATAGCTAGGCTTGTTGTCCTAGTTGGCATAATATGGCCAGGTTTGAGAAATTCATCTTGCATAATTTCAGTTTTATTTTATATATTAGTGTCTCTTACACTGTGTGTCTGACCACCCAGATAGGGTAACTCTAATTAGCTGTTTAAAATTTATCAAATCCAGTTTTAGCAAGTTTGCAGTGAGAAGCACCAAGGCAACATGGAAATACATTTCATTTTAAGAAAGTATTCACCATTCTATCAGAACTCAGTGTTCACAGTAATTAGTTTACAAGAAGTTAAAAACAACTACAGAATCACTGTATATAGAGCAATTCAGTTTGCTGCATAAAGAATGCAGCTGTCTTAATACTGGAGTTTAAGTTTGAATGGTTATTTCCTCCTGCTGTTTCCTTTCTGTTTCTATATGCTCAAAGTACAGAATTTTTCAAAATCACAGGAAGGATTAGTAAAAGAGGTGTCAGTACTGACATTCTTTGGGACTGCATAGCTGCCATTCTCATCAATTAGCAAGAGTTATCTCCTATGAAATCAAAAGTTAGATGAGATTAGCGTATGCCACCTCCCTTAATATCAGCCTTGATTAAGAGATCATCCACACAAATTACTTTCTAAACTTAGATACAAACATATGAAATGTACAAAAGGAATTAAATGGTTGTGGTTTGCTGGGAAAAAAATGAAAGTAGGAGAATTTCTGTGTCAGTCCCTGCTTCAATATCTATTGCAGGGAGATCCAGCCATTTCAGCATTATACCATTTGTATTTGATGGTAACATCCATGTGTTCTGCCATTTAAATGCTTTTGTATTTAATAAAATGAAAGTGTGAAATGGTTCTGAGTGTCTGGCTTTACAAAGCTAAACTCCTTTCCCATTAAGTACTGTGATGTCATCATACCTGGGTCTTGTGCGCTACAAGACCTGCTGTTGTTGCAGTGTGCCTTCAAGTCATTTCTGACTGATAGCAAACTGGAGGTGAACCTATCATGGGCTGAAAAGTGTGTGATGTGCCCAAAGTCATGCAGCAGGTTTCCATGGCTGAGTGACAAACTGAACTCTGGTCTCCAGGATCATAGTCCAAGACTCAAACCACTACACCACACTGGATCTACCCAATGCAAATGGTGTGGAACAAGGGATACATTACATATACATATGCACATGCACAAAGATCTTTTTCGTTTTTTAAAAAATCAACTTCTAAAGCATGACATGGAAAATTTACTTTTTTGGACTATAGATCCCAGAATCCTCCAGTAATCATGATCATTTTTCCAGAAGGGAAGGATTTTCTATGTTGTAGGAGGTGAGAGGGGGATTTCTTCTTTCTCCACCACCTGTTGATCCATTCTAAATCCCGCAAAATAGGGGGAAATATACATTAGATTGACAAATGAGGGTGTCTAAAATCCATACAAACAGGCTTAAGGGTCTGCATGTGGCCCAAGAGCCACAATTGTACATCCTTGACATGCATGTTTCTAAAGTTAAACTCTAATTATGTAATGACAATGAAGCCTGAGTGTTGGACTTACCTGGGCATGTTTACGTGATATAGTCAATGTTTTGTTCCTGGACCTATCCTGTCTTCAGTTCCCTCAGACCTCACTCATAGTCCTCAGGAATGTAGCTCTAGAGATCCTTTCACACCACACAATTATAGTACTATAATTCCATTTACCCTATTTACTGGCATATAAGACTCACTCCCCCCCCGAAAAATACTGTTTGAAAATGGGTTGTGTCTTATACGCCAGGGTGTCTAATACACCAGCAAACAGTACTTGCGGATGTATAAACGGAGTGGGTCTTATATGCCGGCAAATACAGTACACTGTCCTGAGATCCTGAGTTACCTAGTTTGGTAAGGCTGATGACTCCCCCTACACTGCAAATCCCAGGATTCCGTAGGACCAAACCACAGCAGTGAATGTGGAATTGTACTGCTATAATTGTGCAGCATGAAAGGATCCCAGCACAGGTTTTAGAGTTTAGGGGCACATCACCAGAAAATATCACAGCTATTAAATGTTGCAGGCAATCTGGCCCTTGTTTTGTATGATTAGTAAAATGAGGGGTGAGGGAACAAGATGGGACACACTTTCAAGAGGGAAATAGGAATTGAGATGTAGGGTAGGGCAAGACTAGAAAGAGACCCACATCCCCAAATGCAGGAGCAAGTAGTTTGTGTTGAATGGATAAACAAAACTAGGAAGCTGATGTCAGAATTCAATTTTTGCTACCTGACTGATAAATCTCAAAATTTTAATCTATTCCAATCTAATCAAACATTGCCAGTCAGAGTGCACATTACCTGCACAAACAGAAACTCAGACTTCAAATGAAAGATAAAAATTGATTGCAAATAACAATTGTAACTGTTGCACAGCAAAAACAATGTGTCTGTTAGATACTATTATTTGTTGTTGTTGCTGCTGTTGTTGTTGTTTCTGCTGTTGTTTCATGCCTTTCGGGTAATTTCAGACTTATGGCAACCCTAAGATGTACCTATAATGGTTCCCCCCCGGGGGCTGAATGTGTGCAATGAACCCTAGATCACACAGTGGGTTTTTAAGGCTGAGCAGGGAATCAAACCTTGATCTCCAGGGTCATAGTCTAATGCCCTCACTACTACACCACACTGGCTCTCACATATGCATGTATACAAATGCACAGAGTGATAAAAAGCAAGAATTCTGCACAAAAGTGTCATTATTCCCACCGCTATTTATTTTTCTATTCATTGCTCTGATTTGCCTCTCTCACAGCCCCCAGCTTAGAAAACATACACCATCTGCCCAGTTAATCTGTTTTCTTGATAATATGCCCATTTCAACCTTCCCACTTTCTGTCTATTTTAAGTAAAACTTGTTAAGGACTATTACAGCTGCTACACAGTGGCATTCAAAAGAACACACTTTCCTTTTGCCAGTGTGTCAAGGTAATAATATCACTTTCATATTTTGTAATTAACCTCTCCTTCTCTTTGGAATATATCTACTGTCATCTAAACCTGCAGAAGGTATGTAACCACAAGCACTTGTAGAATTTAGTGAAATGGCAATGGCAAGCAGGGGGGAGGAGAAGGAAAGAGAGTAATTAAAAGCCTTCTATAATTTTCTGTGTTACAGCATGGATATATCAAGGTTTTTTTCTTGAACCACAAAGGTCCATATAGTATTCCAAACTGCTTTTGAAATTCTTCTCACTTTCAAAAGCCACGTGACACCGTGCTTTCTTTCAGAGGAGCCTTCCTCAACCTGGTATTCTCCTAGTGCGTCAAGTTTTGTCAAATAACAACTCCAGTGACCACGCTTTGGGGATGATGGGAGTTGTAGCCCAAAACATGTGGATGACTACAGAATGAAGAATGTAGCATTAGAGTAAACTAAATGGGTTGAACTATTTGGATCCTGGCTACAAGCTTGTCTTATGTATGCTATGGCAGATAACATACACATTAGTCATACCTTTCAGGAAGCCATTTCATTTTGTTTAGCTTTTTAAACTCTGGCAACATTTTAAACATATGGTGTTTTGTTTTTTGCAAAGCTGTGCAAATAATATTTTTAATTATACACCCTTACTTCCCTATAGCTCAGACTGTAGAGCCTTCAGACTCATTTAGAAAGCCATGACATATTGTTTCTTAAAATAGCATCTCATTAAGAATTCATTCCTTGTTATCCTGTATTTTTGTACCATCTGATTGACTGTTCATATACTCTGCATTACACAGTAAGTGGGAAATCATGTGACAACAGCCATTCTGGATCTCTAGAGAATGGTAAATAGACCACAACATAATTGTAACATAATTAATAACATCTCACATGTGTTCATGGTTTAAAAGTTTAATAGTACTGTGGGGCTTTGATAAAATATAATGGCACGTGCATTAATATTTTACATGAAACCAAAGGGGAAAAAAGCCTAAAGGTAAAGAATGCATCTTTGTAAACTTGACTCGTTATAGTGTTAAAAGATCAAGGCACGGCTTAAGAAGCAACTCAAAGATATTTTACATACTCTAAAAGCAGCCCTGGGAGAATACTGGTCATACAAGTCATACAAAATCACATGTACCCATACATACATCTACACATATTTGTGCACTAACACTTTTTAAGAAAAGGAGCAGGAGCTGCCAGCTGGAGAATTCTCTGTTTATATCCAAACACAAGTTTCCAGGTTGTCTCAAATATCTGCCATAGTATAATGCATAGTGTAATATGCACTGTTCAAGGGCAATGAATATATAGAGCATGATACAGCAATTGTGTTGACTAAATCTCTCTTACCATCTCTTATAACTGTCCAGTCAGGGTGGCCCTGACGGAGACTGTAGGCCAACATATCTGAAGGGTCAAAGATTTTCCAACAATACTATAATAGCAGTATACCTGTGCAGGCATGTATGCATATTCTAACCACTATTTTAAAAATATTCCTTCAGACCCCCTCCCCACTCCTCTGTTTGAAATCTGTCGAATTTCAAACAAAGGGGGAAGAACTGCTATATCTGCTGGACAAAACCTAAAATACATATTTCTGAATTCTTTTCCATTGCTTTAAGAACAATGCTTGAAAGTGAAGGTAGATGCTCCACATGTTAGTTTGTACACGCCACATTCAACAATCAAATTTTCCTCAGCTAATCGTACATCTGTACCGCGGAAACCTAGCAAGAAAATATGCTTAGTCTGCAGCTATTTTTTCCACCTTGACACAGAGAAATTCTCAGAGTCCTATAGATATAACTGTCTATACAAATTGATGACACAGTATTGTCTCCACTGGACTCGAGAGGAGATAGACAAATATTGATCACTGATATTCCAGGTATAGCAATTCTCTTTTGCTTTTTGATAATTGATCTGTTATGATGGCAATGAAAACATATACTAAAAGTAATTTTTGTTGTGTGATTATTGCAATGTAATCATAATATCAGATTAACTTGCAGTTCATCATTCTACATGTTTGCTCCTGTAAATTTAGAATGACTTTGCTGACTAACCAGGGCACAAACTAATCAACACTGGCATCTGTCATAAAATCTAACACTGTCTAGATCACACAATGCTTATGATACCATGATGGGTAGCAAAGAAAGAATCACATTAATGTATTTGTGTTGAACATCTTTGATAAAGTGTTATTATTAGTATTATATTTATTTGTGTCCCACCTTTCTCTCAAAATTGGGGCACATGACAGAGAGCAATTTAAAAAGAACAATAAAACTAAAAAGATATTAAAAAAAACATTAAAATGAAATGAAACTAATCACAATAAAATTCAGAATTATACTTAATACAATGCAATTAAAAAGGTAATAAAAATCTAAGTATCAAAGTTTTTGTTTGTGAACACAGCCCAGAGATTTCCTTTCTATAGTGGCATGAGGCAAGTATTCAAGAGTATAAAAATGATGCACAATAAACATTTTCAAAGTCACAACATATTCCCTAGAGCAGTGGTTCTTAGCCTGGGGTCCTAGTCTCCAGAAGCCTTTAATATATAGATAAATAGATAAGTGGAAATTTAAATAAATATGTGAATATTTTAATCTAAATCTAAATATTTAGATTGTGAGTTGAACCTTGGAGGTCCCTAGCAAAAAATTATATTTGCAGGGGGTCTCTGGCAAAGAAAGAATCACTGCCCTAGAGCAGTGCTTCTTGGGAACTGGCAGTTTTCCCCCTAGTGTAGCAGGGACAATCACTATATTTGTGCTCATTTAGTACAATTGTTTCTTTCTTTCCTGGAAACTTGCCATAGATCAACAGCCAATGGCTCACATACCAGCACCAGGTGATGGACCAAATGCCCTAAAGTGTAAGACAACTGTTACGTACAATGCTGTGAATTGTTTCTTATCAGCAAAGCTATAAACACATGGATCATTCGCCCTAAATTCTACTGATGCAGGGTTCTGAAGCACAATTCTGTCCATCTACATGTATACACACAGAGAGAACTGCCAAAGTATATGTCTCATTGGCACTTTTTGTATGCCTTCAAGCTGTTTCTGAGTTATGGTGACCCCTTCACTGGGCCTTCTTGGCAAGATTTGTTTGGAGGAGGTTTGCCTTTGTCTTTCTTTTTGACACACTTCTACAAAAAAGGCTATTTGCTGACATGTTTCAATACATTCGTCTTCCTCAGTGGTGTGAAATAAAATTAAGTAGTAGTACTAGTAAAAGAAGATATAAATCACAAGACAGCAAAAGATCCATCTTCCAAACCTAAATCTACAGTAGGGTGCCAGGCTGGGTAAGCACTCTAGATCCAGTGCTTCAAAATTCTCCTTTCCCCTCTCTCCACCAAATGGTTTTATTTATACAGTTGGCCATCCACATTTGCTAGGATTAGGGATGCAGGACCCTTGCAAAAATAGAAAAAATAGAAAAATTGCAAATATCAAAATGTATGTGTGTCTGTGAGAAGGGGGCCAAGACATGTTGGAGAGAATGGGCACCCAGGGACCAAAGAAGGTCAGAGAAACAAGAGAGGAGTGAAGGGTCATCATTGTGGCCCTATGCTTCCTCTCGCTCACCTTCTTCCTTCTCTGGGTGTGGGGGGACACTGGGAGAGAGTCTGTGGTGCTGAAAAATTAGGTTGTGAGCTGTCCATAGCTGGCAAGACAGCAGCTAGTGGACAAGTAGGAGGGCCAGAGAAAGGTGTTTAAAGACCTATATAGCCTTACTGAAGCCACTGAGAGATAAAAAAGGTGCCGGATGCGGGGAGCAGGGTTGAAGAAATTTGCAAATAATCAAATCCATGAAAGCCAAACATTCAAATATGGAGGGTTGTGTTACCCTGTTTACTGGGGGTCCCGGGAGGGACACCTAAATAACCAAACAACCACACACTTTGGGGAAAATTAGCTTAGAGCACTGCTGGCAAAACGAGAGGCAGGGTAACGCAGCAGGATCTTGTAACCCAATGTTTACGGGGTCAGGCCAAGTCAAGAAGCAAACCGCGTTGGAAATGAATGAATGATCTTTATTAAGTACGGGCACACAACGTAAGCAACACACGCACACAGATAACTAAGGAAAATAAAGGTGTGAGTTTGATAGAAGGATTTTCAGAGGGATGGTTGATTCGGGTGATACGGAACTTGTTCCTGGAATCTGGAAAGAAGATAGAGAGTGATGCTGGGGTGAGATGTAGCTCAGCACATGGGGCTGAGGGGAAACTCGCCAGGCAAAGTGGCAGCAAGACGGTCTGGAGCTCAAGAGCGTTCCGAGGAAGGTCTCAGAATCAGGGTTTTTTATAGGGAGAAATGTGACTGCAGACTATGCCATACTTGGGGAAAACAATGCGATTTAGGAGCGGGACAAAGCTTTGGAAAGGTCAGAATTTAGCATGATTGAGTTAAGTCCGAATTGACAAAGAGTTAGCCAGTATGCAAATGCAGGGTGCTTGGCAATTGAGTATTCAGCTTGCCATGTTGCCTGCTTGGGGCAGGGAATCCTTTGTAAACAGCGTGCATACATAATGAGGGTGTTTGCAGAGAGGTCTCTTAAAGCAAGGATCTGGCTATTTCTGGCCTGCCTGGGTGGAGAATGGAATGTCCAGCAATTAGTGGCCACGCCTAGTCTGTGCTTGTTCGGGGGCCTCACAAACATGTGGAGAGGGGTGGTAGAAGAGAGCCAAATTATGGTATCAAAATGATATCTTTATGCTATCTCCAAGGAGGTCTAACCTGCAGTAATAGTTGACTGTACCCACATTCATTTTCAAATTGTTCTATGAAGTCATAATTTGAGCACGTTCCCAGAACTACATTAGCAACAGTCTTTCAAACCCAAACGGTCCAAGGGATAGCTTTTTAATGCTACAACTTCCAGAATGTTTTTGCTACTTCAAAGGTTTATGTCAAATGTGGGAATTTTATGCCCCCCCCCATTGTTGAACTGATAACAAATTGCCACTGTTAGGTGGATTTGTAAATGAGTTGACCGGTCAAACACAAAGATTGCTTACCAATAGCTCCTCTTCATCCTGGAAAAAAGGTGACTAGTGGGGTGCCACAGGGTTCTGTCCTGGGCTCAGTGTTTCTTTATCAATGACTTAAATAAGGGAATAGAGGGCATGCTCACCAAATTTGCAGATGACACCAAATTAGGAGGAACAGCTAACATCCCAAAGGACAGGATCAGAATTCAAAATGACCTTGACAGATTAGAGAACTGGGCCGAAACTAACAAAATGAATTTTAATAGGGAAAAATGTAGGGTATTATATTTAGGAAGACAGAATGAAATGCCCAGATATAGGATGGGCGATACCTGGCTTGAAAACAATATGTGTGAAAGGGATCTAGGAGTCTTAGTGGATCACAAACTGAACATGAGTCAACAGTGTGATGCAGCAACTAAAAAAGCCGACACAATTCTGGGCTGCATCAACAGGAGTATAGTATCAAGATCAAGGGAAGTAATAACGCCACTTTATTCTGCTTTGGTTAGACTTAGCTGGAATACTGTGTCCAGTTCTGGGAGCCACAGTTCAGGAAGGATATTGACAAGCTGGAATGTGTCCAGAGGAGGATGATCAAAATGGTAAAAGACCTGGAAACCATGACCTATCAGGAGAGCTTAGGGAACCAGGTATGTTTAGCCTGATAAAAAGAAAGTTCAGAGGAGACATGATGGTCATGTTTAAATATCTGAAGGGATAACATGTTGAAGATGGAGCAAGCTTGTTTTCTGCTGCTCTAGAAACTAGGACACGGAGCAATGGATTCAAACTACAGGAAAAGAGATTTCACCAAATGTCGGGAAGAACTTCCTGACAGTCAGATATGCAAGTACCTACCCATAAGCATGAGTTTATATCAGGAGTTTTTATCCTTTTTTGCAACAAGTCCCCCTTAGGCAGTCTGGTGGAACCCTTCTCAGAATAGCAGAACTCACAGGCCTCACTCCTTCTTCTAACACCCATATCATCAATCAGTATCTGACCTTCACAGGATGATAGAAAGTTCTATATCCTCCCTTCCTCCTCCTCTTTGGCCAGCCAGCAGGTCAAAGATACAACCTCAAACCTCTGCTCACCACATTTCAGCTGTAAGTTCCAAATTATTGGCAAATGAAGATGATAAAGACAACGCCAAAAATGCAAACAGCTATGGAAAAGGACCGTTGTATATAAAGCTTCTTCAACTTGAGTAAATATACCATCAACAGTCCACAATCCAGACGAAAATAAGCAGTTCTTAAGGAATAGTAGTGAATAGAAGTGCCTTCTCTGATGTAAACAACCCAGCTGTAATTTGCCTGGGCTCCACTCTGCCAGCACTTAGCTAGCCCTCAGCTGGCCTCCCAAAACCTTCAGGTAGGTTAACTGTCAAATGATCACAGCTGCCCAGGCAAACAAAGTCTTAAAATGTTAGAATCTTAAATAATTAAAGCCCTAAGTAATAAGATTTTTGGAGTTCTTAAAACCTCAGAGCTTTATAATTTAATGTTTAAAAGTTCCAATGCTAAAAAGGTTTTTAAAAACCCAATAGAAAACAATTTAAAAAAAGCATCAGCTTGCCCACTAAAATCCGAGTTAAAAATCACCATTAAGGGGACTAAAAATTACCTCACACAAGTGACTCGATTTCTCCTCACTATGGTAGCATGTGGTTTCTCCTACAGCTTGTGGGACCCTTCCCCAAGGACCATCCTTCTAGCACCAGATCTAATAGCTACAATAATTTTGACATAGCAATGAGCATAAATGGTATTTTGAGATTTCTTCAACAGCTTGAGTGTGATAAAGAAAGATGTCTGATGTGTACTGATGAGGAATACACAGGTCCTGTTAATAGCAGTGTGGTTTGTTGTCTACATTCGTAATCAGCGGAAATGCTGAATTTCAAATAGAGAGGTAGTGAAAATAAAGATGGATCCCCCCATCACGGTTTACAGACCTCCCCTGAAATCTATCCAGGGGCTCCTAAGAAATCGCTGCTCTCTCTACAGGCTTAGGCCATTTCCGCACTAGGCTGTTATAGCGCGATGATTCCACTTTCAACCTCCTCTGGAATCCTGGGGTTTGCAGTTCCGGGAGGGGCCGGCCGGCCCCTCCCGGAACTGCAAACCCCAGGATTCCAGAGGAGGTTGAAAGTGGAATCATCGCGCTATAACAGCCTAGTGCGGAAATGGCCTGGGCAACATTGCATCAAGAGTGGGCTACCGTCCACAGGAGCCTATGGCGCCATTCTAGGTTTGTCACGCTTTTACGGTGCCACAGGAGACCCTTTGCAACATCTCAGCGTGGCTAAATCTTCCACACAGCGTGGGAGGGAGGATCGCCCCGAGAGAGAACAGCCTGGCTGAGCCGCCACTCCCTACGCTCCGAAGGGCTGTCGTCCCCCGAGGCGGCTTCACAGCCTGGAGGCGCATGCGCACAAAGGACGAGGGCGGCGGCAACCGTAGAGAAAGAAGTGGGCGGGAAGAGGCTGTAGTTTCTTCACCCCCATCAAGCCAAGCTGAGCCCGAGGGAGGCCGCATGAAGCTGCCGCGGCGCCGGAGGAGGAGATGTATCACGTCCGCCGCCGCAGCCGGTTTACCTCCGCCCCACACACGCTGACTTGAAGTCTCTGGGCGGGCTCCCCATTGTTCCCATTCAGCAACTCACAGGGGGCGGAGCCTCCCTCGGCTCTTCCTCCGCAGCTGCCACCGTTGAGGGGGGAGGGCGGGCCAACCGTCGTTCATAAATCTCTCCTCGCGCCGCCTCCTCCCCCTTTTCTTTGGCGCCGCCTACCGGGCACGCGCTGCGCCACCAGGGGCGGGGCAGAGGTGGGGCGAGCCGGAGCAGCATGATGGCGGCGGCCGAGGCTGGAGGCGAAGAGGGCGGCTCGGGAGCGGCCGGAGACCCGGGGGGGACACGGCTGCCCCCCAGCTACAACCGCCGCCGCCGCTGCCGTCGCCCGCAGCGGCAGCACCAGTATCAGTACCAGTAGCAAGAGCTCCTCTGCCGCGGTGGCTTCCGGCGGCACCTGCGGCTTGAGCGCCTCTCCCGTGCCGGGGCTCCCCTCGACGCGGCCTGTCGCTGCGGAGATGCCCAAGGGCCCGCCGCCGGCGCTGCCCCTCCAGCTTCCCGAGGGCGGCGGCGGCGGCGGCGGCGGCGGCGCGGTCACCTCAGCCGCCCCCGCCGCCGCCTCCGGAGGCTTCCCTCCGCTGCCGCCGCCTCCGCAGCCGCCGCTTCCGGCCGGGGGGCTGAGCACGGTGGACGAAGGCGACTCGCTGGACGGGCCCGAGTACGAGGAGGAGGAGGTGGCCATCCCGCTGAACGCGCCCCCCACCAACCAGTGAGTATAGGCCGCCGCCCCCCGCCTTGGCCTCCGCGCCCCGATAGTAATCCGCGCAGAAAGCGCCCGTGGAGGGTGGGGGGCGCGACTCAGCCCGACTCGGCGTCTCGGTTCCCTCAGTCCGGCGCCGCGCCCAGTGGGGAGCGCGCGCTCTCGTGCCCGCGCGCGTGTCGGTTCAGAGCGTCTCTCTCATATCTATAATGTGCGCGTGTCAAACTCTGGGCAACTCCTGAAAGTTTCTTGCGCCCGCCTCTTTTTTTTTTCCAGTCACATCCCGTTGGGAGCAACCTCGGTTGGTTCGGGAACGGCTTCCTTGCCCGGCCCGGAGGAGGCGGGAGGGCGGGACCCGGAGCCCTGGCCTTTCGGGCCCCCTTCCTCCTTTATTGCTGTAGAGACAAAGGCACGACTCGGGAGGCTCGGTTTTACGTCCGTCGAAGCCTTTCGGAACCCTGTTTTCTGTTGGGCCGAGCGTTTCTCTCAGCTCTCACAAACCATGGCCATTTCCACACTAGCCTGTTATAGCGCGATGATTCCACTTTCAAGATCCTCTGGAATCCTGGGGTTTGCAGCTTCGGGAGGGGCCGGACGGCCCCTCCCGAAGCTGCAAACCCCAGGATTCCAGAGGATCTTGAAAGTGGAATCATCGCGCTATAACAGGCTAGTGCGGAAATGGCCCATATTACTGTTCCTTGTAGTCCGGAACTCTTTTGGGCCAAGGACCCATCTCTAATTCAAGCCATTTCCGTACTTCACAGTGCTATTATTCCACTTTCAACATCCTGTGGAATCCTGGGGTTTGTAGTTTAGGGAGGGGCATTTAGAATTCTCAGCCAGGGAGCTCTGGTCTTAGTAAACTACAAACCCCAGAATTCCACAGGATGCCAAAAGTGGAATACTAGTAGTATAACAATGTATTGTAGAAATGGCTTCAGAAGTGCAGTTTGAGGCCTTTTCCATTTTAATTTCTTAACCCTGTAGGCTTTTTTTCTGCTTTCTCCATTGCCCCTTTGTAAAACACACCTGTTAAAAACCTGGGCTGCCTCTCCTCCAGGAACTGAATCTGACTTTCCAAAGACAGACCCTGTGACCTGCTGCTAAGTGTTGTCTCCAGTCAAGCTAAAGAGAATCTCTGCAGGTGTAGCTAGTTTGGGTCAGGTGCCAAAAAAGCCCCCAGAGCTACCAGCTGCAAGAAACCAAACCACAAACTGCAGCTATCAAAGTGTTTCAACATAACTATTAGAGATAATGGGATGCTGTCTTCCTTTGGAGGTAGTCTCCTTTTGCCTGAAGAGTCTCTTTCTGCAGAAAGCAGTTTTAAAAAAAACACTAATTTGATTCACCGTAGCTCATGGCACAGTCCGCTTGTGGGTGCTTGAAAACCAGTGTTCTAATCCTTCCAGATCCTTTCCTATAAATTAAGCTGCTAATGTGTTATAAATAAAACCCTTTTTTTTAAAAAAAAAGCTTAATAGGAAATATAGTAACATCCAAAAGGGAATTCTGAAGCTGAATTCTCAAAGATAACTTTGCATGGTTATTTCCACAGAGGGAGCTGTGTTAGTCTCTTACACCGCAGCCAACAAATAGGCTTGGTGGCATCTTGAAAATAATTCCAGTATGTATTTTTTTTTTTTTTGGAGCGGATGAGACTACAAGCTTTTTCATCAGATACGTGAAGAGTTTCCTGGGGCAGAGTGGAACTGCTTGAAATAAAGAGGAATTAAAATTAGAAAAATACATATAGTGATATTATCTTTTTGCATTGTGGGGTTTGGTTATCCTTTTAGTGATCTACACTTCTTTCAAAGTGTTCATGACAGAATGACATTTTAATATATGATTAATAGAAGTGGAGATTTGGGTGAGTTTTAGGTGGAAATTCCACTGAATTTATCAATTTGTTTTTTGTTGATATGTATAGGACCAGACAGCATGTGAGTGTTATATGAAAGGTAGGGGATGCAGATTAGTTCAATATAGTCACAAAACACTTGATTTTGTATGCACGGAATGCCTAAATGCTGATATTTTGCTTTTCCTTAGCACAGAATGCTTCATTCAGAAACAAAAAAGCTTAATCCACAGAAGTGTATGTAAGGAAACAAACATATATCTTGGATTTTTTTTTTTCCCCAGGAAGTTTTCAGTAGGGGATTTTTCTGTTTGGAGACAGGGGTGTGCACTTTGGGAATACCCTTGCTATCAGTGCAAGAGTTACAATTACAGTCCTCCCTCCACATTTGCAGGTTTGACCTTTGCAAATTTGATTATTTGCAAGGCATGTTCTTTTCTCCCCTCCCATTTTCCTCCCCTATTCCCTTTCATTCCTCACTCTACTCTTGCGAGGGTTGTGTTTAAAATGGCTGGTTTTTACCTTTTGGGTGAGCAAAGCCCCCCTCCCACTGCTGGAGACATGTCTGCTCTGCCATGTGGCTGCACTTTCCCGCTGTGTAATGGCTGCTGATTGGTCAGGTACTCTCTTTGCTCCTGCCCCTTTCTTTCCAAGATGGCAGCCAGAAGTAACCAGAACCCAAGAAGTCTGCTCTTCTCTTTTTTGGAGGGAAAGTAAGTCCTTTACTGTGTCTTTTTTCTCCCCCTGCCAACAGCAGCCAAAGGAATGGGATGGAGTAGCTCTGGAGGGGAATTGTGGGGAGGAGGAGTTAGTCGCAATTTTTCCACTTTCAAGAGAGTTCTGTGCCCTTAACCCTCTTGAATGTGGAGGGGCTGCTGTACCAAGTTTCTTTTCATTTCTTTTCCTAGCTGGCTTGATAGAGAGTACCCATCACAAGTCAAGAGAGGTAAAAGGAGGGAACACACTACTTTCAACCACTGTTTGATGGAGAGGCCTTGCAGTCTTGCTACCAAGTCGTGCTTGGAGTCCAACTACCTTTTTTTTTTTTTGTGGGAGAGGGTGGTAGAAGAATTCTGGCTCAGCTATCAGTGGACTTGTGGCATTTTGGTTGCCGGAACAGTACCTACAGAAGCCTTCAGCACACTTATCTGCTCTGGAGCAATACAGTTTCAAATGGAGATCTTGGTAGTTTGTCTTTGCCTTTTAAGCTTGTCCTGGCACCTTGACTGTTCTTTTGCCAACTCACTCTCATCCTTTCTTCCAGTCTCGGAACTATACAGGGGACAGTGATCGGTATGCGCTTACTGCTTCCACCTCTACAGCTTCAGAGTTTTAAGGAAGGCTGATGGCTTGTAAAGCTTGCCAAAGGTAGATGCCACAATTGCCATGATGAGCATAAATTTCAATATGTGTCCTTGTCAGTTTCCTTAAAAACATCTATATCAAGATTTTAGTATACATAGATTTATAGGTGCATCTTAGGAGAAAATATTACCTTTGAGCTTCTTTATGAAGAGATACATCACAGATCTGTATTATGTCATGACTAAATATAGACTCAGTTACAGGAACCCTGCTAATTCCCATAATTTTCAGCTTTCTGTGATCTTTTCTTACAGAAGTCCTTTTTGTTATGAAGTAGGGAAGGGAGTCTTAAATACAGACAATGTCTTCTATTAACATTCTGCTTCAGTTTACCAGTGTTAACACATTAGTAACTGCTGCATGTTGGATCAGTGGTTTGTTTTTGTTTATGGATAAATGTTTTTATGAATCTTTTGGCTGCTTTTCAGTCAATTTCACAACAGCTAACAAAACATCTAAACAGTACAATAAATTAAAATACAATAAACTTATTTTTCTTGGATAAATATACAAATTTGACATGTATAAAAGACTTGGACAAAAACAGGAATTTACGTGGCATAAAAATGAGAACAGGGATGGTGGTATGCACACCTCTATGGGAAGGGGATTCCAAGGGTAGTTTTTCGATGGTACAAGGACTTGGAGAAGGAGGCTGTAAAATGTGATTACTATGTTACTGTCCTCAAGCTTCAAATCGGCTTCGGAGGCTATCCCACATATAGGCCTTTGCAATAGCTGCATGAGACATTAACCAGAGTATGACTAACTTGTGACCAGCAGACTGTATAGGAGTGCATATCGCTGGCTCATCAGCAAGCTTATGACATGTGTTTGTGCCCTCAGAGATGAGGCCAAATCTACAAGTTCCTCTGGAACATGCTGAACACTACAACCCCACAAGCTGCTGACCAACAATTGTGCCTTGATTGTACTCTGTTGCCCTCCATCCAGTCTATCATCGATCCCAGAAACCAATTTAACTTTTCCGATGCCTCTCCAATACCTGATGAAAAAGAAATAGAGCTCAGTGATACTAGTATACTGATGGAACCTCACTAAGTGGTTTCAAGTAAATCTTAAAAGATTTTGAGGACAGGATCAAACACTGTGGTGTAACAGCTATAGGTAGGATACTGTGGTGTAACAGCTGTAGGTAAGATACTGTGGTGTAACAGCTGTAAGTAAGGTAGAGCTGTTGTCCTCTAGTATCACCTTATTGATGTGATGATCCGGGTGGGAATAGAATCAGCGCAATAAACAATACCTCCAGTTCCTTTTCCGGATGTATAGGATGGTCAGTTGTAATGAGCATGAGCAAGAAGTCCAGGAGAATCAGGAGTCCCACTTTCTTCCTTCGGTGTAATGTAACCAAAGTGATTCCTTGCCAAACCCAGTCTTGACTGAAGAAGATCCAGAGACTTATTTAGTCCAGGAGTGTTCAGCTGTCATGACCTCTCCTTCTCCCACTTGGAAGTGAGTTAATAAGCCACATAGTTTTCCCCACCCCTCAAGATGGGCCATACATCTACTTTTTTCAAGGTTCTTTGAAATGTCCTCTCTTACATGGAGGTATTGGATGCCTCAGGAACCAATTTATAACATAACTTTTGAATCCAGTGATGTTCTGCGGTGGAAGGATCAAGTTCCTCCTCATTTTAGCTTCCTGCACCAACCCCAGCTCTGTTTTAGAAGGTTCCTTCAGAGCAGGGTGGCATTAGGAAGGAGAGGATGGATAGTTTCCATTGTGGAAGATGAAGTCCACTGCTATATCATTGGGTTTAGCCCATCAGTGCAGCATAATAGTTCTCTATGTGTTTCCTCCATTTGGATGTACATTAACAGCTTTTCAGAAGTCCATGGAATAGACACCCCGAGGCATGATGGCAAAAACATATACAAACAGTTTATTGGGTAATCCTTAGTGTAGCCTGATTAATAGGTTTTCTGAAGAACTCCTAATATATTAAAGAGAATATTTTTAAAAGACTATAATTTTATTTTCTGAATTATAATCAGTGACAATGACTTCAGCTTAAAGGCTGAAATCTTATTGTCCCTGAGAGAGCATCCCAGGAAGCTTTAAGATATAATAAATTTTGGAGGTTTATCCAGTGCCATAGCTAACCTCCTTTTGATGCCAAGTTAAAACTTGGCTTTTCCCAAAGCTTTTGAAGCCTTAGGAATTAAGGCCTTGCTATGCTATAAAGCTCTGATATTTTGCATACTCTAATTTAAACTGTTTCAAATTGCTTTAGCTTATTTTAAATAGTATTGTGTATAGTCTTGTCTAAAATTTTTGATGTAGGAAGAGATACAACTATTTAAAGAATCAGTGTGTGAGCGTTGGACTAGGACAATGGGAGACCAGGGTTCAGATCCCTGCTTGGCCATGGAAACCCATTAGATGACCTTGAACGAGTCATATGCTCTCAGTTTCAAAGGAAGACAAGGACAAAACTCCTTGAACAAATTCTGCAAAGAAAACCCCGTGATAGATTTGCCTTAGGGTCTCCAGAAGTTAGAAAGGACATGAAGGAACACAGCAGGAGTAACTGTTTTAATGAATAAATCCCCAATTCTGCCATTATAGAGAGAAGTTTGCCTTCAGATGCCTCTCCCTAGTGGTAAAAAAGTCCCTCACAATTTCACCCTCACCACTGATGAACTGAGAAGTGGAGAGGGCCAAAAAATAGTGTGTTTAGATTGATTATGAGAAAATTTGTGTCTAGTGGATCCCAGACCCTTTCCTCCTTGGACATAGCTCTGGAACATAGGGGAAAATATGCAGATCCTGGAGCTGACAGATTGGTTTAGTCAATTAAGTGGTTTCCCTTCTCACTAAATTAAGTGGAAGGGAAAATTAAAAAGGGTGATTAACAAGACATAATATAAGCCAAAACTTGTAGAATAGGAAAGTGAAATTCTTCTTCCGGGTCTAAAGTTTGACCTTTTCTTAGTAGTGTTATGTTCTAAAGAGGTGTTGCATATATATTTTTTCCTTTGTAGCAGTCTGAGTGATACATCAAGCATGTACATACGAGAAAGTTGGATGTACTGAAATTTTATGAATAAAATACCTGATACTATACTTCTAAAACAGTTAGAGTTGGCTATTGCATTTGTCTGTTTCAGAATTGTAGGAAAGTGAGTGTGTTTAGAGGGAAAGTGCTGACACATGTTTCCTGGAAGATTGTATTTACTTCATTTGTTTCCCGCATTTCTCCCAGGATTGGGCGTCATTGACTTTAGTAGAACTTCCCTTATGATACAGTTCTAATTCTACTTTGTTAGTGTGTGTAAAACTGAAATCATCTGTTTTCTGTATCTGTATACAGATGTAAGCAAGATTTGCACTGTGATCCTGAGTCATGCTGGAGACATGTGCTAAAATACCAAGAGTTATAAAAGTTCAGTCTCAGCTGAGAAGTCTGGTATTTCCAGTGTTATTTACTGGCTCAAGGCTCATTGCGGGGAAGGGAAACAAATGTTCAGGTTTAGATTTGATTTAAATTAGGCTAATATTTGAGTTCAAATTAACCTTAATTTTACTTTGTTTATATGAAAGTTGAAGTAGACTTATGTCACTTCCCAACGTAAAACAGATGTGCTACAGCTCTTGGTGATAACTGTTCTTACCGAGCTTTGGTACAACATATTTATTGCCTTGAAACAATATTACATTTTAACAACACAGGCTTCCTTGCTGACACTTGCTTGCATTATTCTACCTTGAGTTTCTGATTCTGGGTAAAAAAGTAGTAACTGAATACAGAAACAGAAAATCTATAGTAACAATTGGGAAGTAGTTAGGAAGCTTAACTATTATAGTTGAAGATGACACGATGTGCAATACTTACTTCTCATAAACCAGAGTGGTCTAGTGGTTTGAATGTTTGACTGTGGGAGACCAGGGTTTGAATTCTCACTCATCTCTGGAAACTGACTGAGTGACCTTGGACAACTTACAGTGTCAGCCTAAAGGAAAGCAGCTGCGAATGTCCTCTGAATAAATTTTGCTAGGAAAACTCTATGATAGAATTGTTGTAAGTCAGTATTGACATGAAGGCGCATAGCAACAACAAGCTGTCCTTGATGTTGCATTGCTCTCCCTATAACACAACAGTGGGATTGCATTTTAATTTTCAAATGTCAGTGGAAGGAAGAATCAGTATTGCAGGATCTTGGGAAGAATCATGGACAAGGTGAAAATGGCCTTCTTGCAGCCACTGCTTTCCATAGGATAGAAGATTATCATTGACATCTGTGGCAGCATCTTTTTCTATGCTCACCTATATGTTATCCAAACAGCAGAAGAGATTACTGGGCTGCTTTATCATGAAAGGCATGAGAATCAGTACCAGACAATATATCAAATAATCGTTCCATACATTCCATATTATTTGCAGATGGTAAAAACACATTTCATGGGATATAAAACTAGACAGTTACACAAAAGTTGGGCTGGTTCTTGTATTTCTTTATACAGTATCTCACTTTGTATGATTGTCTAGTTTCATATCATGAAATAAGGTTGTTATATCACTTAATATATACTTGCTCATTTCTGTCCGCGGTTCTTATTCTTACATTTTTGGGATATATTAAGGAGTTATTTTATCTTGTTTGGGTTATGTGCTGGTGAGTATTTTTGTTTTGTCTGTTTCTGTTCTCTGGACCTTTGAATAATTTGTTTCTTAAGGATAGCATCTTTGAGGGACAGGTGATTTTCATTAAGGCTGTGGGGGCAGAATTGTGATCTTCCTCAGCCCTCCAAACTGGCCCATCATCATTTTTTTTAAAGACAAGGAAAACAAAACAGCCCCCAAACAAATCTGTGAAATGCAGACACACAGTTAACACTGCTTAGTAATAGGGGGATATATGATTTGTTTTAGCATAAGTTGACATAACTTGCTGCCTTTTTTTTTTTTTTTTACTCTCTCTGGAATGAAAAAAAAATACTAAAGCTGTTTCACTTGCTTCTTGATAGTGGAACATGCTGGTAAGATGACATAGTTAAGAGTCCATAGAGTATTCCTTAAGTGAAGCAGGATAGCCCAGAAGTAAAAAGTCTTGGAAAGCAGGTCGTCAATAATGCTGCCACAATTCAGTAAGTTTTAGGTGAAACGCAGTGGATTGTGCTAGTGTTGAAGGAGGCAGTATTAACACCTCTTCAGTTCCTCATGTAGTTATTTGAGCTTTATCATAGGTACACAACACAAATTAGTAGACTGTTTGATCTCAGCCATTCGCTTGATTTTCGTGTTGATTTTCTCATTGGCTTATGGCAAACTATAGTTTGCCTCCCATGGATGCTACAACCAGTTATGGTTGCTGCAAACCAAGAAGTCAAGGCATTGATTGGCTTGTATATTCTCAGTTCTTCCCTTGCAGATTCCCAGTATATTCAGCATTAGGCCAAATGTATTTGGTAGTAAATTTATCAAGGGATGGATTGGAGGAGAGGGAACAACTATTTCAGACTCATTCCTATTTCAGCTACTTTATTTAAATGCCCTTCTTCACCAATCTAGAGCATGTTGCTGCTTGCAGTGATCTGAGAGGTACTTCAGTGAATAAGGATTGAAGGCTGCTTGGCAAGAGCTAAAGAGTATGCAACTTTTTGTGAATAAGTTTTAACTTAATAGTCACGAGTCTGTTTTAGGCTTAATTAAGATGGGCAGGCTTTTAAATAATGTAAAATCATTAAGTGTGTAATTTGTTATGTTAGTGTTATGTTAGTGTGTCAGGATAAGAGTCTATAAAAGGCATTAAATATTAAGCCTGTAACTTCTCCCTGTGACTCTTGCCAGCCATTGGTTATAATAGGTTAAGAATCACACCAGGAATTGTTACTTGAAGGGAAATATGCATGCATTCCTGTGTTCCCTCAAATGTGTGTTGTGCAGTACAAATGTGTGTTGTACTGATTATCCATTTCTCTTTCCAGATGTCTTCTAGAACCATTGTGAGAAAGCGACATAATGAATGGGCAAGGGCATACATTATGCTAAAATATGAAACTAGTTATAGTTTCTTACAAAATTTTCTTGTTAGATAAAACTGGTTATCAAATCAGAGCCTTTATCTCTTAAAATTGTTCATTTCATGCCCCCTTGGACTGAGAGAAAGGCAGGATATAAATTCAATTAATAAAATCACTGCAAGTGATTTTTAGATGATACTTATCATATATGCCTGGTATCACATAAAACCAAAGGGCAGAGTTCAACATGGAAATTCTTTTGCAGAAAAAATGGAACCTTGTACTTATTAGAAACAGATAAACTTTCTGGAACCAGTTCTTGGACAGCTCCAAGGGCTGCCGAGCAGAGAAGAAAATAAAGGATTCTTGGACTGTTACTGTAACACCAGCACCTTGTTGGACTTAAAGAAATACTCATGAGACGTGGTACTGACATGTAATACTCTCATTAATCTTTCTTTCTTTTTTTGATATTCTGCTAGGGATGACACACAGACAGATCCCTTTCTAGAAATAGGATCTTGAACTTCTAAAAACTATATTTTGAGAAAGGTTCAGTTTTTGAAAATATGTGGGTGTCATGGTCTGTTATCTGTTTACGTCTCATTGCCTATATAGAATTTTTGATCTAACTGTGGTAATAGGACTGAGGACAGTTTTATATGCTTCCTCCCTTCTGTGTGTGAATTAGACCTGTTTTGGCCTTGCAGATATTAATATATTGGTTAGTTGCCATAGTCCCTGCTCTTCTTGGCTCAGAATATTTAAATCCTGATAACCAATTGCATTCTGTGCGTTGGCTGTTTTATGGTATGATGATTCTTCACATTTTTAATTAAGAAAACTGGCTTACCATCATGTGTTCATGTACATAAATCTGTATGTGCTATTTACTTCAAATCTATTTGGCTCCTTCAGTTTAAGCAGATCTCTAAATCAAGGTTTTTTAAAAATTAATACATTGTATGCAACTAAAATAGCAGAAAGTAGTAAATTATACAAAACAATATTTTCCATTATCTTGCCAATTAGACAGGAAAAGTAAATGGTGGAAAGGAGCTGTTGGTTTGGCTTTCCATTCTAACATTCCCCCCGTTAGCTCAGTTGTACCCCAGATCTTTTGATAGGTGTAGAGTAGGGGATAATCCTGATTTTCATACTAGGTTTTAGCCTTGAGGAGGCACCAAGAGAGATTCCTGACATTCTGTCCTCTTTAAAGCCCAAGCTGCTTGCTGTATTTATGCCTAGTTAAAGCTCTTGAGGAAGGGAATAGTTATCTTTCTCTGACAGATTTCCAAGACAGAAAAGGAGTAAATGCCCATGGTGATGGTAGTTCTGTTTTAAAGTTTTGCATGACATGAGCAATTCATTCCTGTCCTCTGCCAAATTGTCTATGTAAGACAGATAATGAGAGACAACTTGTTCTCTTGTCTGTCAGGCTAAATGAAAGTTCTCTCTCCATGGTTAAAGTGAAGAGATGTCCCTCAAACAGTTAGGTATGCTACCTTTGTGCTGAGCATCCATCCATAGGGATAGCTGATCACCATGAGCAAGTGGATTTAGGTTTTCTAGAAAATATTTTGAAAATCTGTTAGCTGCCATAAATGGATTGACATCTAATCTAAAATATTTTGACATCATTAGAATAGTTTTTTTTAAAGCATGCTATGTTAATTTTATATGCTATTTAATTCTAGGCATATCTCAGTTACTGAGGAACTCCTTTTTACAATGACTTCTGGACATACATAGCTAGAATCCTGCTTCTTCTTATGCTCACAGGTATGCATACATGTCCTCAGCAGCAGAGTAAATCCTCCTACCCAAGCCAGCCCAAGGAATCCTGTCCACTGTGTTTGAAGCCCCTGTACCTGCCAAGCTCACTCTTACTTCTCCTTGCCTGGCATCTTTCTGGGAGTATCATAACAGTATCATCAAGAAAGATGCTGGAGAGCAATGGAAAGAAATAAACAGTTGTAGCCAATGGGCGTAGATATGGTTCTAGTTCCTGGAACATTCGGAAAAACACCATGCCAGTCTCCCAGATCAGATACTTTAAGAACCATTGCTTTGAGACATGAGGAATCTCACTTGCAATTAAAAAAAAAGACTGTACTACCTGACTTTTTCTTTCACTAGCCTCTGCCTTTCTTATGAATTCCATTTTGATGACCAAACCTATAGATTTATGATTTTTATACATAAAATATTTTTTTATTAATTTTCCATTTAGGATAACACATGACATATAAACTTACATATCCTAGAACAAGAAGAAAAAAAGTGTGTGTCTCCCCACAGTTCTCCCCTATCCCATTCACTTGCCTTTTGCTTGGGCATGTGTGCCTTCCTTCCATGTGCCCAGGCAAAAAGCAGGCAAATGAGAGGAGGAGGAGAAAAGGGGGAAGGCTCACACATGCTTTCCTTATCCATGTGTGGGGCTCCCCCTTCCATTCACTTGTTTTTGCCCAGGCATGGAGAAGGAAGGCATGCATACTGAGGCCAAAGGCAAGGTAGTAGGAGGGGGCGAATGGGAGGAGGCAGGCGAGCACCTCACAAATAATCAAATTTGTGAATGTCAGACCCACAAATGTGAAAGGAGGACTGTATTTCCTTTCTTTTTTGTATGTCCACCATAGATGATAGAGAGTCCCTATTATATTTCAGACATTTGTTGCTTATATATTTATAGATGTTGGCCAGTTTATTGGGGTCATGTACCATTTAAACATTATTTTATAGAAATTTTCTTTAAGGTCATTATGACAACTAAATTTTAGTTCCTTAATCCAGATTTCTTCCCATTGGTTCTGCTGAATATTATACCCTAGGTTCTGAATGAAGGTATACCATACTTGCCTTGATCCATGCTTTTCTTTTTCTTTTTTTGATATGCTGGGAGTTTTCTGCTGAGGCAGGCTTACCTGCTCTCCTTTTGCCTTGCTCTGGCTACATTTTGGGAGAATCCTTTAAGTGGTCTGTAAAAAAATTACAAAGGTTTTCTTTACTTGCACATAGTTTATCTAGAAGGCTGATTTCTGTAAACTTAGGCCATTTCCTCCTTGTTATAATGCTATTATTCCACTTTAGCATCCTGTGTAATTCTGGGGTTTGTAGTTTACTGAGGCCAAAGAGCTCTCTGGCTGAGAATTCTAAATGCCCCTCTCTAGACTGCAAACCTCAGGATTCCGTAGGATGTTGAAAGTGCAATAATAGCACTACAACATATGCCTCTAGGAAACAGTAGTGTAGTTCCTTCCCAAGGGAGGAAATGGCCTTGGGAATTTCAAGGTCAAGAAAGAGTTCATGATGGATGTGAGTTTCTTAAAAGTAAGATACTGAAGGCACAATTTAAAAGTATTCTAATAAGGAGGAAAAATGAAAATTGTCTAAAGGAACAAGAATAGTTGACTAAAGACCATTGAGCCAAGTGTTAAAAGAAATATGTACAAGAAATGGAAGAATAGGGAAATCGTGAAAGAGGAATTCAACAAATAGCCAGGAGATGTAGGTGGAAGGTCAGAAAAGCTAAAGCACCGAATGAACATAGATGAAAAATAATAAAAAGAGTTTTCTTAGATCTGTCTGCAGCAAAAGGGAAAAACAGGGAAATGATAGGGTCGCTGCATGGAGAAGATGGCCAAGTACTAACAGGGGCAGAGAAAAAGCAGAACTAGTGAACGTCTTCTCTGCCTCAGTTTTCTCCCCAAAGGAAGAAAGTACTCAACATAGGGTGGGAAGCAGGTGGGGAAGTGGGAAAATAATAGCACAGAATAGGTAGAGAAGTAGTATGGGAATACCTGGCTACACTAGATGAATTCAACTCTCTAGGGGCAGATGAACTACATACAAAGATACTAAAAGAACTGTCAGAAATACTTTCAGAACTGCTGGTGATAATCTTTGAGAATTCCTGGAGAGCAGGGAAAGTCCCAGCAGCCTGGAGTAGGCAAATGTTGTCCCTAACTTCAAAAAGGGAGACCCAAATAATTATCTCCCAATCAGCCTGATGTCAATACCCAGAATGATTCTAGAGGAGATCATTAAGCAGTTTGTAATTACTTAGAAAGCAAGACTGTGATCACTAAAAGTCAACATGGGTTTCTCAAAAACAAGTCATGCCAGACTAATCTTATCTCTAATCTTATCTCTTTTTATGATTGAGTTGTGAGCTTGATAGATGAAGGGAATGCTGTGGATGTGGTATTTCTTGACTTCATTAAGGCATTTGACAAAGTTCCCCATGATATTCTTGTAAAGAAGCTAGGAAAATGTGGGCTAGGGAGTGCTACGGTTAGGTGGATTTGTATTTGGTTGACTGATCAAACCCAAAGAGTGCTTTCCAATGGCTTCTCTTCATCCAGGAGAGAAGTGACTAGTGGAATGCTACAGAGTTCTGTCCTGGGCCCAGCACTATTCAACATCTTTATCCATGACTTGGATGAAAGAATAGAGAGCATGCTGATCAAATTTGCAGATGACACCAGATTGGGTGTGGTTGTTAATACCACAGAGGCCAGGATCAAAATTCAAAATGACCTTAGCAGATTTGAGAACTGGGCCAAAGCTAATAAAATGAATTTCAATAGAGACAAATATAAAGTCCTACACTTGGGTAGAAAAAATGAAATGCACAAATATAGAATGGGAGACACCTGGCTGGACAAGAGTACATGTGAAAGGGATCTAGGAGTCTTAGTAGACCACACGCTGAACACGAATCAGCAGTGTGATGTGGCAGCCAAGAAAGCCAATGCGATTCTTGTTTGTGTCAATAGGAGTATGGTGTCTAGATTGAGGAAAGTGAAAGACATTTCAGTGTGATTTTAAAATTGTATTCAAAGAGTTACTTGGAACTTATTTTGACTGAAATACTTCAATAATAATACTAAGACATGACAAATCCAGTAGTGCATACTTTACAGTATTTATCTTCTAAGGAAAAAAAATTGTAGCATGCCTGAAATTTCATTTTTTAAACAGATGTTTCTTATAGATAGCAATCAGAAACTTAGTTAAGTTTCACTTTTTTATTGCCCATTCCTGCTGCCTAGTATGATTATTTTTGTATTTATTGTTACTGGTTGTTTTTATTGAACTAACACATTTCTAAAATGAGAGTCTTATTTTTAATAAAATGGAATGAGGAAATTTTCCACCTCGTCTTAGACTCAGTGTATACTTGCTTGGAAATTAACCACTACTGAAGTATATAGATCTTAGGAAAAATTGTCACAACATAATTCCTATTTTGTAGCTTTCTAGTACTGTAATGTAATTTTGATAGAAGAGGGATGAAGAAGCAAGTTACTTTTTTCCACCCTGAATAAAAAAACACCTAATGTTTGCTCACTACGGAACTGATTCAAAGACTGGCATTTCAAAGTATATCCTGTTTCCTAGAGGCATATTATCTACATGGGTTTCCTCAGGATATTTGTGAGAGAAGTTTGCTACCATGTTTGTGAACGTGACCTTATTCTTTGGTCTGTTCCACTGCGTTGTAAATTTTTAGCCAAGATTGTGCATACTGAGTAATAGAAGCAATGTAATGAATAGTGTAAAGTTATTATTACAATAATGAAATATATCACCAGTACAATATATAAAAATGTGTGGCCATCTGTGACCAAGCTATTGGGCCATTTGTTTGATGTGTTTTTCCCCCTTAAAATAAATGTATGTGTTTGTATGTTTCTGGCAACTGTCATTTTTGCCTTTCAAAAGAACCCTAAAATTAAGAGAGATAGTGATTGGGAAAGAGTAACATTAAATGTATAACTGTTTTCTTTACATCTCGATCCTTAGGAAGAATGCAGATTCTTATATTTCTTACATCAGTTACTTGGATTTGGCCTGACTTGGTTTCCATGTTGAATGTAGACTCTGGGGAAATAATTGAGGCATGCACTTGTTTTGTTCTAGTGAATGAGTTTCACTGTGTTCAACATGATGATGTAAACAAATTGCTTGCAGAAGTGAGGCCAACTTGCCTGGTACACCCCCTGTCTGTCTTGGCTGATTCGCTCTGCCAGAGAAGGACCTGCCAAATGGATAATGGAGGTTGTAAATGCTGCTTTGAAAAAAGGGCATTGTTCTAGCCCTTCTAATTGAAGCATTTGTAAAACCACTAGTTGGCTCTCCATATCTGTGAATTCTGTATTCACAGATTCAACTAACTTCAGCTTTAAAAAAATCCAAAAAACAAACTTTGATTTTGCCATGAGGAATACCATTTTACTGCACCATTGTACATAATGGGACTTGAGCATCCACAAATTTTGGTATTCATGGGGGGGTCCTGGAACCAAACCCTAGCAGATACCAAGGGGCCACTGTATCGAAGAGACCATCACTAACTCTGCTCATCCTAGAAATTTTTTGTCCAGTTTTTAAATTAATCTTAAAGAAAGATCTTACTGCGAGTGATTAGAGGCACATCTCCAGGCTTCATGGCTGACACACATTATTGGTTTATTGGTGGAGATACATTATCTGTTTTCATTCCAGTCTGGGTTCAGGCCTGGTCATAGGACAGGAAAAATCTTAGTTTGCTTGATGAATGATTTGCACTAGGAACTGAACTCCAGTTCTTGTTGTTTCCACTGCATCTCTTGGCAGTGTTTGATACCACTGATGATATGTCTGGGTTGCTTGGCTGATACAGGACTTGGGGACACTGTTATGCAGCAGTGGATTCATTCATTTGGCTTGACTTTCCCAAGATTATGGTTCAACCATGTGCTGTTGGATTGTGGGGGCACATAGGACTCAATTTTGAGGTCAGGCATTATCTGTATGATACCAAATAAGCTGAGACAGCCCTGAATCATTGCCTGGATGCAGTAAGGATTGGATGTGAGTGAATAAATAGAGGTTCAATCCAGACAAGATGGAAGTACTTTTGCTCAGTAAGAAAGCTTAACCTGAGGTTGGGTATACGACCTGTTCTGCATGGGATTGTATTCTTTCTGAATGATGAGATTCATAGCTTGAGGGTGCTTTTGGATATAGCTCTTATCTTGGAATGTCAGATAGCTATTGTTTCCAGGTGTGCCTTTACCCAGTATGGGTTGTTGTGCCAGCTGTGGCCACAGTGCTTCATTCCTTAATTACCTCTCAGTTAGATTGTTGTAATGCTTTCTGTGTGAGGCTACCCTTGACAAATGTTTGGAAACTACAACTGGTTTAAAATGCAGCAGCCAGACTGATTCCAGCTGTGTAATTTAGAGTCCATATATCACTAGTATTTGCAAGAGCTGTACTTGTTTTCTGTTTGCTTCCTAGCTGAATTTGAGATGCTGCTTTTGACCTGTAAAGCTCTAAACAGCTGGGGGTGAGGTTATCTGATGAGACTTTCTCTTCCCATATATGCTAGAAATCCTGTTGCATGTCCCACCATTCTGCAGTGCTGGGTACACGTGACAGAGTTTCTCTTTAACAAAGAAGTCAGATCTTTTGAGTTTCTGGCAGGCACCTAAGACTGTGTTTCAAATGGCTTTTGATTCTTAAAACTGTTCTAACTCTACTACTTTTAAAACTATTTTTAAAGAACTGCTTTAGTTTTTCTGTAAATCATTGTATGTGTGTACTTATTTTTAAAAAAAATCTGTTGTACATAATCTCAGGGCCCTGGCAGGCTGAGATTCAATATGCAGATACTTCAAATAAAATGAATAAATACTTTCTCCACAAAACATTAATAGCCTCATCAATGATAATATACCTCCAGGAGCTTATTTCTCAAACTGGATTTGTTTGTAGGGAGTATTTTAGTGCACAAACAAATAATGATGCACTTTACCCCAGGTTGATCCCTACATCAATTACTATAGTCTCTGTGGATGTTTCACATTTCTACTTGAGTAATGTGAACATGGGGAGACAGCATAGTGTATAGTGGTTTGAGCATTGGACTACAACCCTGGAAATCAGGGTTCGATTCCCTGCCCAGCCATGGAAACCCACTGGGTGGCCTTGGGTGCATCACATAGCCTCTGAAAACCTTGTGATAGGTTTGCCTTAGGGTTGTTGACTTGAAGGTACACATCAACAACTGTGTGAACATAATAATGTTTGATATTCCTGCTCCCAGATTGGTAGGCCTCCCTTCAGTATTATGTAACAAATAGCTGTGTGTGAAGACTTTTATGTTGCTCGTCATGTGGTTAACCCGTGTGATACTACCCACTCCTGCTGAACTTGATCATCAAATAGAAAATATTTTCCACCAGACTGCGAGGTTTTGATAAACAATGTCTGGAGTTAAAAAGATGAGCCAAGTGCTGAGTGATCTTGTCATCAACACATGGCCTTAATTCTAGGATTTTTGTTGCCTCTATCAGTTGCCAGCTCCTTGGCATCAGTGGTGGGGGAAAGTACAAACAAAAGTGAGTTCACCAATAAGTGCAGAACTATATTTGTTGTGTGGTACCTAAAGAACAGTAGTAACCACCTACAAGTGCCAATACTTTATTATTCATTGTTTTTCTAGTTAAATGCTTTGCATGTTTCATAGCTGGTGAGATGTGTGAGACAGATTCCCCCCTTTATTCTACCTGTAGTACCACTATACCTACCATATTTGATATCCCATTTCTTGCATTTTGTTAGTTTTCCATGAACATAACTGAGGACTAGAGATTTCTGAATGGTTTGAATTCACAGGGACAAAATGTTTTTTGGAGGGAGGAAAGATGGAATTCTTGGGAAAACTAGACACTACTCCACTTTTCAGTTAGTAAATTTACTTTTCTAGCTTTGAAAATATACAATATAGCAAGTACAGTTTAGCTGGTTAATAAGATTGTTTTGTTTGCATTGAACAGTTTAATTTAGTCACACAATTTTACTAACCAAATTCACTTGCACTTTTTAAATTAAGAGTAGAATTGCAACTTGCTGAAACACAAAAAAGTCTGGCATCTCTTAGTTTTTGCTAGTTAATTAGAAACAAGTAAAAGGTAGAAGTTGGAAACAAAACAAACCAACATTATAGTAAAACAAATGTTGAGTATCTTGTATATATTTGATTTGTACCCCAAATTTTTCACAAAACCATCTTGTAAGACAGCTTACAATGTAATTAAAAATGAGTATCAATAAAAGCAAAACTTATGAACATTAAAATACAATTAAACCACTTTATGATGTTAATGCACACTCAAGCAAAAAAAGTTAAAATTCTCAATAATTATAAAAATTAAATAATTCAGCACATGTCTGAAACCTGTGTCTTTAGCAATTGCTCAATGCTTCTCTGAACAAAAAAGTCTTTCCTTGCCAGTAGAAGGACGAGAGGGGAGGAGGTTCAGCCTAGTGTCCCCTGGAGAAGAATTTCAGAGTATAGGAGCAATTACCAAGAGGGCCATATTTTGTGACTTCAGCAAATGTGCCTCTGAAAGTAGCTGTAAGGTAAAGGGCCAATCCCACAGATTGCAAAACTTGGGTAGGCGTATATGGGAAAGTATAATCTTTCTACTGGCCTGAATCCAAGTCTTATAGGACTTTTAAGACATAACCAACACTTCAACTTGTGTCCCAAAGTGGGCTGTAAGTCAGTGGCACTGTTGTAACAGGGTAGCAAAGTTTCCAAACTCACTTCAGAAGTGACTTGACATACCGTAGCCCAAACACAGTGTGTCACCATGGCCATGGTCAGACACCATGGTCATATCAGACAGTCCAAGAGTGGGTGCAGTGGGCATACCTAGCTTAATTGAGCAAATGGATTCCTGGGCACCTCAGAAAATTGGAAATTTGAGGTTGTATCTAGGAGTACACCAAAATTACAAACCTGCTTGAATTCTGAGACAATAAATTTAGTTGATGATACTGAAGTGAGACTGTCATTCAGTTAAGTCTCCTCAGGAAAAACTGTAAATCCACAATCTATGTTTGTGCATCTTTGATGCCTGCACAAAACTAACTTCAGACTTTATACCCAAACCTTGACTACCTTGGCTACTTATGTCCATTGACAGAAACCAAGCATTCAGTATTTTCTGCACAAGATGACTGTGATGAATGCTGAAGTCATCATCAAGTAAGGTAAAAATGCAATACAGGTTGAACCTCCCTTATCTAAAATACTTGGGACCAAAAGTGTTCCATATTTCAGATTTTGGAATGCCTGTGTTTGCATATATGTACCTATTGAGATCTTGGAGATGAGACCCACAATTAAACACTAATTTCCCCCTCTAAGCCTCCACCGGGACTTTTGTTTTGTCTAAATACAGATGAAAAACAGAGCCGCAGGAGAAGGCAAGCTGTAAATACCTGTAATCAGTCTTAAGTGTCCCTGTTGTCTTTCTCAGCCTGCCATCTGTCTCCATTCTTACATTTCATTTGTTTGATACTTTTGTTCCATATGAGACGCGAGGCTGGAGAGAGAAGGAAGACCTGTGAAATGGCAGGAATCTACGGCTTCTGCCATTTCTTAGATCCTTGCTTCTCTTTCCAACCTCACATCTTTTATGTCTCTCCCCAGCCTCTCTCCTCTCACTTGGGGGGCCTGCCAGCCTCTCACTTCAGCCTGGAGCCAGGAGTGCTACCGCCACCTCAAAGGTGGAAGCAGGCAGCTTGGGTCAAAGTTTCAGTTTTTGGAGAGTTTTGGATTTGTGGTTTATGGATGAGGGAATCTCAACCTATATTGCACTGTTTGTGTTGTGCGCACTGAAGACCAATTACGTATTATAGGGTTGTACTCTCTGCAGCTGCTTGGATGGCTTAACTGCTGTGCTGCATCTCTTGTTTTTACCTGCAAAAATGGAGGAACTCACTCATCATAGGCTTTAGGGACTTGGGCTGAACTTTCATATCTTTGTAACTGTTTGTGACTAACTTGTCATACTTCATGGATACAAGATATTTCAGCCTGCAGTTCCATCTGTCAAATGTTAATACATCAATGTTTTTATGTTTTCTTTTCTAGATGGTATCATGGAAAGCTTGACAGAACAATTGCAGAAGAACGCCTTCGGCAAGCAGGGAAACCTGGAAGTTACCTTATTCGAGAGAGCGATAGAAGGCCTGGATCATTTGTCCTCTCATTCCTTAGTAAAACCAGTGTTGTCAATCACTTTAGGTGAGTGTTTGATTTAATGTTTTTGAAGAAGTTGACTCTTCACAGAATATATTCTTAGCTTGCTTCTGTGTATGATTTGGAACCTTTTTTTAATGCTTATCCAAAATTTCAAAGAGGAATGTTAGTAGAAGAAGCAGTTAGGATTGGGAGAAAGAGAATGCATCATCCAATTCCCTTCTTTGAAAACCTATTTTTCTTCATTATCTACTAAGGAATCCCTATATATGGTGACGATTTTTTTAACATATTCTAGGACAGTGTTCCCCAAGCTATCTGTTGTGAGGTACCATCAGTTATTTTTTTAGTGCGCCAGGAAGTGGCACTATGCTTGTGCCAATTGACAAGAATTCTTTCTTTCTTTCTTTCCAAGCAACCAACAGCCAGTGGTTTGCACTGGTGCATGAATCACCTCTTTGAATAGGACAGTTCTATGTGGATGTTCAGATATAACACAGTAGAAATTATCTCCATGGTCCTCAGTTGGCTTTCTGGAAGGAATGAGAATCTGTTAGAGAAAATGCATTGGTAAATTAGATGAGATTGCAGGGGTTGGCCATTTTGTTTCATTTGCTGTCTCCTTGCCCCATTTAATAATGCTTTTTCTAGTCCTTCCCTCAGTAACCGTCTTTCAAAGCCATGTGGGAAGAGAGACGAGAAAAGATGAGTGTGGGTGTGTGAGACTCATGGA
Organism: Ctenosaura bakeri; assembly: GCA_948474755.1. Classification (NCBI taxonomy): domain Eukaryota; kingdom Metazoa; phylum Chordata; class Lepidosauria; order Squamata; family Iguanidae; genus Ctenosaura; species Ctenosaura bakeri. The sequence continues at coordinate 520,250 of CAOLHI010000185.1, read as the reverse complement.
CTCCCATGGTTGTTTTTCCATCCCTCACTTCCAAACATTATTTCATGTGGCAAATTCAGACCATTTCTTTCTGCCTGGGTTGTGTTAGTTTTGGGTTTGTTTTTTTAAGTATTTTTTTATGTCCTTCGTAGAGCTAAAACAGGCCCAGTATCTTCCATCCCACTCCAAAATGTCCAGACGCTGCTTTGAAGTATGACTGTCCATTTCTTGGCCAGAATTTTTTTCGGGGGGGGGGCTGCAGGAATTGAGTGCTATATCCAAGTTCCTAAGGACTTTTGCAGCCCTCTGATCACTGCAAGTTGCTAATCTCTGGGCTAGAAGGTAGAATTGCCAGCAGGTATCCAAGAACTTTCCTGTAATGTAGTCTGAGCTACTTCTTTCAGCAGCCCTGCTGTGTGTTCTACAGCTACACCTTTGATCTATCTGGAGAGGGGTAAGGATGTTCAAGGAGACACAGTGAGATACCAGAGAGTCCCAAGATGGCCTGTAGATCTAAGCAAAGTGGTAACCCTGTTTTGAATTCTCTGTAGGGATTTAAAATTTGCTTTCTAGCGTTAATTTGCAGATACAGAAACAGCCAGATAGGACTGATGCTGTTGTTAGGAGAACAGACGTACATGGTTCACATTCTTTCGCAAATATCACATCTTCCTCTTTCTTGAATATACCTTTATTCTACGTAGGCTTGTGTTCTGGAAATGGGGCTCAAAAGTGTTAAATTCCTTGCCCTCAAGAAGAGGCAGGAAAAGGTTTGATTTGCAGCTTTTTAACTTTCTTGTAGTTCTCTAGGATTAGAGGGAAGAATGAATAATGATGCATATGGTTGCCTGGAGTAGTTGTTTTCCCCACAGATGAGTAGCAGTGACCATTTTTGTGCCTGACATATTCACATACTTTGTAGGGCAGGAAGAAAGATCAGTAGTGATGGACAAAACGTCTAAGAAGCACAATTTGAAAACCATGCTTGAGCTTTCAGTTCTTAGTAAAACCTTAGTAATCGGAGTTGCTATGTGCCTCCAGTAAGTAGTGAATCCCCTCAGATGTTTTGTTTTAATTAGGTTCCTAGGTTTACACTGATTGGATGTTAAATTGTGAAGTACATCGCTCTCTAAAACAGTTGACAGTGTTTGAGGAGGAATATCAATCTTTCTGAGGTACTCCATTGGGAGTTAATCTTGAGAATAATTGTTGCTAAAACAAAGTGAAAGTTATTCTAAAAATGTTCAGACTGTTAGCACATGATTTGGCAGTACTGTCTTTATTTATTTTCATTTGGTTTGTGTGAATATGTGTGAAGTTCTCAACGTTGGATAGCATTTGATTTATACTTTGGAGTGTTGTTGCTGCTGTTATTGTCGTCATTGTGTGCCCTCAAGTCATTTCTGACTTAGGGTGACCCTAAAAGCAAATCTGTCATAGGGTTTTCTGAAAGTTGAGAGTATGTGACATACTCAAGGTCACCAAGTGGGTTTCCATGGCTGAGGCCTGGTCTCCTGGAGCATAGTCCAACACTTGAACTACTGCACCATGCTCTCTCTCTGCTTTGAAGTTGTCTTGTTGCCTTGCCTCTGTGTTATCCAGAAGTTTAGAACTACAGTTTCCAATGGCTCCTGCCAGCCTGGCTAATGATGAAAGACTATGACACTTGTAGTCAAAGCATTTAGAGGGCACCAGTTCAATAAAGATTCAGATAATACTAAAGTGTACATTTCAGAATTAATTTATGCATTTTTTTAAAAAAAATTCTAGTGATCTTGGTCATTGTCTTCCCTCACAGAATTATTGCAATGTGTGGTGACTATTACATCGGTGGACGGCGATTTTCTTCACTTTCTGACCTAATAGGTTATTACAGCCATGTATCTTGTTTGCTTAAGGGAGAAAAATTACTGTTTCCTGTGGCACCTCCAGAGGTAATGTGATTTTAAAATAACAAATACTTGTGTTAATTTAAAATGTTTACGGAGTGCATTAATATGTGCGATGATTTTGTATGTATTAGTGGCTAATTGGACACCATTTATAGTAATGTTTGATTGTTTCAGTGATAAAAGATGCTGTAGTCCAGATAAATAATCTGGCAGTATGAGTAATATGGATGGTAGAAATCACACCTTCCAAGTTGAAAGCAGCTTGTCTTCCTTCTTCCACAGATGAAGGTAGGAAGGAGAGAAGTAAAAACTCCATCCTGCTGGGTCCAAGCAGCTGGAATGTCAGCTCTTCTCCCTTCCTGTCTTTCCTTGTGAGAAGATAGGCATTGCAGGGAATGTATAAATCCCGAGCAGCATTACACCTCAGGGTCTTCCTGTCCTATTGCCTGTTCTCACTTCAGAAGGAATCCATGAGACCTAAAGCAGAGGAGTTCTCATTATGTTTGAGCCATCAAATGACACAGTGACATTGTTTCTTGTTCTTCTGCTATAGTCTCTTGGGTGGTTGTCATTGTACTAAGTGAACAGTAGTAAAGTGGGATCTGTGGGTAGATCTAATTTTTCTTATGAAGTTTAAATATCATGTCATGTCACACACACTTCTATGCCACTTCAGTTTAAACAAAAAAACTTATGGAAAATATATGCTAGTGGCAAATAAGCTAAATTGAATATACTCTGTTTATTTGCACTGGGCAGAATAATTTGATTATAAAGCTAGTGGTTATGTTGGCCAGTAGTTGAATCACATAAAACTAATTCACATAAGCATCTTAACACAACTAATGCCAATGTTTCATGCATTGATTTGTTGTGTCCAAAAACTCAAGGAGAAAGCTGCTTATCCAAAAACTCAAGACCCGTTTGCTTCCATCAGGATAAAGATCTTCATTTTTGATGTTCTACATTTCTGCATACCGAATAAGCTCTTAAGCCACAATCCATTGTTGTGTTTATGTACCTTCCACTTGTGGCCCTTTCTATAACTTGAAAGTCTGCTTCAGAGAGTTTTCTAGCCTTCTAAAGTAGATTTTGATAGAGTGAAGGCTGGGGCAATTGTCCTTTTTCTAGTTTTTGCTAATGGAATTGCCTTTGTCAGTGAAACGACCTAGTCAAATTCTAAAAACATGTAACACCAGACATGCCTTTAGAACTGAATATCAAACCATCTCCACCTGGCTTCCAAACATGTTTGATGTGAAATGAAACTACATATGTATTTTTCATAAGAAAATAGATAAGTTGGAAATAAAAACTTTGTCCAGTGTATCAACTTTCTTATAAACATTGGCCAAGATTCTGCATTGGTAAACATAGTTAGAGTGATAGAGCTCAGTTGTCATAACTGCTTTTGCCCATACTGCCTTCCAGAACCTTACCTCTTAAATCAGGTAGCATACCAACTGAAGGGTTTCTGAGGTGCTGCAGAGTGCTGCCTGGGGGTCATTTGTGTTCACTAAAAGCCACAAACATGAATCTGAAATCATAAGTATGTCTTACAATGTGGTAAATATTGAACAGGGGATCTCTAACATTGTCTTTGGGATCTCTAACATAGTTCTTGGTTGCTAACTAAAAATTGTAATTTTAAAAACTATAAATGTGCTAATCGGCTAAAGATAGGAAGCTCCCATTGAGTGTAAAATCGTTAGTACAGATTTAGAATTGAATTGGTTTATTGGATCTTTTGTCTTGAAACTCATATTGTTCATGTTGTTTCATAGTAGAACACCTTTGGTTTTTTGTAGCCAGTGGAGGACCGCAGGCGAGTCCGAGCCATTTTGCCATACACTAAAGTGCCAGAAACAGATGAAATAAGGTATAGTTTGTAAATACTATTAGTGCAATGGTAAACTATGCTTGGGTTTGTGGTCACATATATTAATATTTATACAAGTCGGTGATGAACTATTTTCTGACTAAAAAAAATTGAAAACTGATTTACTTGACTGTTTCTAGCAGAATTTTTTTTCATTGTAACAGATACTTCTCCATAAAGAAAATAAGGATTTAACAAACTGAGTTTGTTAAAGTTGTCATCATTTAAGTGAAGAAGGAAGTCAGCCTATCTGTGGAAGTGTGCAGTAGAGTCTAATATTGAGTCCAATATAAGCTTGAAGAAAGGCACACTTAAGCACCCGGGATTATATTTAAAGCATATTGGGTTCTTAGAATGGTAATCTTATAGCTTTGTTCCTTGGGAGTAAGCCCTCTTGAGCTAAGTTGAATTAACTGAGTAGACCCTTACAAGGTAGTACTGCTAGCAGTTGTAAGTCTCTTCAAAGGCAGGCTTGTGGTTCAAGAAATTTGGCAATGCCCACTTGTTGGCTGTAGTTGACTGGGAAGTTGTGGCTCAGACTTTCCATGCAACTACTTCTTTTCTCCGTGTATCTTGCTTGATATTGATATAAGTAGACTTTGTGCTATAATTTTTAGTTCTAAGAAGCCTTGAAACGGGCTGATTGCTGTAAAGAAATAAAGAATGTTCAAACAGCCTGGTGGGTTTTCTAAAGAGTATTGGATTAGATCTGGAAATAAAATTTCTGATTTTGATTTAGGAAAAATGTAATAAAAGTTTACATGACAAAAGGTTATAAAATTATCAGTCGGAAAAAAGTCTGCTTTTTATAGAAATAGCACTTGGCAACACCCAGCAATGTTGATTGACAATAGGGCTGGAAAAAACATAACTAAGTATTTCACGTAATAATGTGGAATCCTAATTTGTGGTCATAGCTATCGTTTTATAGAATTTTTAAAGGGGTCAGGCAAATTAGTAGAGAAATAATAATTATCATTATTATTATTATTATTATTATTATTATTATTATTATTATTATTTATTTATTTGTATCAGGCAAATTAGTAGAGAAATTATTATTATTATTATTATTTATTTGTATCCCGCCCCTCCATATGGATCGAGGCGGCGAACAACTTACAAATAGCATGTATTTCGAAACATTTCTATACATGCCCCCAACAAGCTGGGTACTCATTTTACCGACCTGCGAAAGGATGGAAGGCTGAGTCAACCTTGGAGCCTGGCAGGATTGAACTGACAACTTTGTGGCTTGCAGTACTGGCATTTAACCACTGCGCCACCAGGGTGATGAAATGGTGATGAAGGATTATCAATCAGGATTGTTAAATGGGATCTTCATTCTGAAGTGGGTTATCTTTGGGTACCAGATACAGATGTCAAAATGAGAGAACAGCTATCATGTTCACCTACCTTCAGGTTTCTGTGTATTCATGTATTGCCCTTTTAAATTTTGCCTAGTCAAAATTCAGATAATGATAAAAACAGCTCTTAATCAAATCACTGGAAAAGAATAAAGAATAAGGCAGCACCCAAGTTGAATAAAACCGGTTGCAAAGTAAGCATGTGAAGGTCTAAAAGTTTTAAAAACAATGCTTGCAGTTATTTGAACATTAGAAAGGGCTTTGCCTAGTCCTGAGTATATCAACATAGGTTTACTAGGAAAGACATTCCAGAAGACCCTCTCTCTTCTAGCCACCCATTTCCCCTCATTTAAAGGGTTGTGAGTTGGAGGGCGACGCTCCTATTGATAGCATAGCTCCAAACTGTTTAGGGCATAAAATATTACAATGAGAACTTTGAACTGAGTGTGGAAATGGATTGACAGTATATGCAGTTAGCAAAGTACTATACAAAATGATCATTTCAGAGGGTTCCTCTGTGTTTTTTTTCCAATTATGAAGGGGTCATTTTGTAATGTGGAAAAAAGTCCATAGACTATCACATTTTCTATAATACAACCTTTAGTTTAGATTTTCCTAAATCAAAACCTGAAATTTTATTCCTAGATCTAACCCAGTACTCTTTAGAAAATCCACCAAGCTGTTAGAACACTCTTTATTTTTTTTAAAGTGATCGGGTACATGAAATGTTATCTTACGTTTCTGTATTTTTAAATGTGCGTGTAAACTTGTACACACATATCGTTGCAGAAGAAAGACATTCTTAGACAGTGGTCCAAAAGGCCACTAAATGGCAAAGTAGTAGTAAGTCTGTCATACTTTTATGGAGTATTATAAAACCAAGATGTATTTGGCACACTCTCTATAAATATGGTAGACCTGCTGTTTACCCCTTAATAGTTCCTGATGTTTTGACTCCTGTATTTATAAATGGTTCCTCTTCCATCCATACTCATGCCTGTGAAAAGGCCTCCAGTTCAGAAAAGCTCATTGAACAACAAATTTATTAGCGTTCTAAATGCCATACAACTCTTCAGAGTCATCTTATTTTGACTCTAGTTTGACTTTCTTTAAGAAATTGATGATATGATGATATGGTTCTGCAATTTATGTATGTGTTACATATATTTGCTTATTTTTATGTCTTATAAGATAGAAATACTTCCAAAGCATTTTAAGTAAGATGAAACACATCTGAAAAAAACATAAATATATAACAGAACTTCTCCCTTCTCCCAAGTGTTGGGGTAGGCAGATTTCAAGGGGTATATTTGATTTTCAGAAACATAGAAGATTATCACTAAGTATACAAGAATATAACTTATCATGAATATATCTAAGCCTGATTGATTATCACAGGGGCCTCTTTCATAATTATTTTTAGCTTCCTTAAAGGAGACATGTTTATTGTCCACAATGAATTAGAAGATGGATGGATGTGGGTTACAAATCTACGTACAGATGAACAAGGCCTTATAGTAGAAGACCTCGTGGAGGAAGTGGTAAGTTGTTTTATATCAGAACTAAATGAATTTTCAGATTTAAACTTAACTGTGAAAATATAAAAATAAAAATATAAAAAAGTTCCCAATAGGTAGTTTCCAGTTGCTTATTGTGTTTAATTACTGGAAAGAATATTGTACAGGAGAATTTATTTCTTAACTGTGGAAACATTTGAAGTGTTGCCATTAAGCCACAGGTTCATATGCTCCCTCCTGCTCTTCTGCATTCTGCCTAATGTTACGTTACTTCCAGGTGGGCATCTAAAGCAGCAAGTTATACTTGTATTTGCTGTGCATGCAAGAAATTAAACCCAGATTGCAGCAGGTGGGACAACTGTAGTTTGGCCTTTCAAAGTATGGCAGTCTGGTTTCCTGCAAACCAGGAAGTAACAAAGTAGAGTGCATGAGGGAGAGACATGTGCAATACCAGTGCTCATTCTCCTAGCTCAGCATGGTGATTTGGCATGGTATGTGAACTGATTCTATGATCAGAATGGAGTTTTCCAAAATAATGGCCACAGTTTGGATTGTCTCTGTAATTTTTGTAATGTTGTATTCATTGCAGCTGTGAGTGGCAGAAATCCTGACAATTTGACAATGTTTGGTATGCCATAGGTGAGTGATTTTTAAAACAAACAGAAAATCCCCTTCAATAAGGGTACTCATCAGCGGCATATGAAGTGTGATAAAAATTTTGAGAGCCATCATGGTGTAGTGATGAGTGCTGAACTGCAACCATGGAAACCAGAGTTCAATTCCATGCTTGGCCATGGAAACCCACTAGCTGATTTTGGGCATGTTACACACTCTCAGCCCCCAGAAAATCCTGTGGTAGGTTCACCTTAGGGTTGTCATAAGTCAAAACAACTTGAAGGCACATAGCAACAACAACAACAAAAAGAATTATTTGGGAGGGGGGTTATAGATGATTGTTCTGATATCGTTTCCACATTTCAAACAGAAAGGTTTATTGTTTTGGCTGAACCACTTAAAATTTTATTTCTCAGCACAGGAGTGTTGATGTAATCATGCTGTGTAGTGTTATGGTTTGGCAAGCTGTTGTAGGGTCTATAAAAGTTAAGACTATTATCTAAAACAGGAATGGGCAAGTATGAAAGGCTAGGGGCTTTATTAGCCCTTCAGGAGACCTTGGGGAGACACACCCACTCCTGCCCCCCCCAAATTCTCCACATGTCACCAAATACTCTGGGACGTGGGTTGCATTTTCACCATGTTTCGGGGTCTCTCTAGGCCATTTTAGGCCCAAGTGAGGCCTTTTTTCAAAACAGAAAGTAAGCAGAAGTCACTTTTTCTATACTTCTTATTTCAAAAAAGGCCTCTCTTGGCCTAAATTGGCCTGTGAGGGTGACATTTTAAATATAAAATTTACAAAAATGTTATTTGATGCCTGGGGATTCAGGAAGCCTCCATGTGTGGTGGAAGTGCCCTCCACACCCCCTAGAGGGCAGTTTGGGGCCGTGGGGGGCACATTCATGCCATAGACCATACATTGCCCAATCTAAAGGTATCTTTACAAGTCATGTCTTTCTCAAGATGCATGGCTTGTTTTCTGAGCATACTAGAGCAACAAAACCACAACTACCTGTGATTAAACATGAACTGCAACATAAAAACATATACAAACAAATTTGTGCAAACAAAAATTAACTGTGTATATGACGGTTTACAACATACTCATAAAGATGCAGCCAACAGCATATATTTATGAGTATCTTGTAAACCATTATATACACAGCCAATTTCTGTTTGTAATAAATTATTCGTATACTTTTTTTTAATGTTTTCTAAATGTCCCTGATCTTAGCACTATCCATGTTTTCCTGATGGTAATTCCACAGTGTGTAATATAATGTGGATTAGATGTGCATACGTCTGCACTATTAATTTGAGAGATGTCAAATGTTCTGTATTTCATAATTTAGTTCTGCTTAAAACTAATTCCTGAAGTTCACAGTTTACAGAATGCTTTATCTACAGTTGGTTGTTTGTATTTTTTCACTATCACCGTATCTTTTATCGTATATTTTCAATAGGGGCGAGAAGAAGATCCCCATGAAGGAAAAATGTAAGTATGCTTTCTAGAATCTGTGATATAATATTTTTTCAGTAAATGCTGTGTGTAGAACTCAAAATCTTGTGTTCGTTTTTTAAAGAATGTGTTAACTGCACATTAAAAAGTGTTAACTGCTCATTTCTAGGGAGCAGGGTACATTGTGGTATATGTAACTGTGGTTAGGTAAGATCAATGCCGTTTTAGGGTGCAAAAGGAATTGTTTCCAAGGCTCCTGAAGAAAACATTGTGCTTGAATCTGGCTTGGTTAATCTCATCTGTATTGTTCTGTTTGATTTAAAATGGATGTGGACAGATTGAGAGGGTTTATGACTGCTACAAGGGTGACGTGCCTATCATCCATCATTTTCCGAGGATTGGGATTGAAGGTGGCTTTCATATTAAATGATGATGATTTAGTTAGAAACATACAAAAACTCATTGAAATAGAATTAAATTGCTTTTGAGTTGTTGTTGACCCCAGAAAATGTTTATTGATTATTATGGTTGATCAGTTTTTAAAATAACAATGATTATAATAATCTTACGTCAGAATCTGAATAAATGGTCTTTGTGTTTTCTTTTGTTTTTGTTTGGCTCTTCGCTTGTGCATTGACCTCTAAAATAGAGATTAGTCATCTTGCATTATCTAAAACAGGCTAGTTATATTTTTATTTTGTTCTTTTAGATGGTTCCATGGTAAGATCTCTAAACAAGAAGCATATAGCTTGCTGATGACAGGTACATGTCTTGTGTAGATGTAAATAATATAATATGTGCTGTCAATATAGAGTTTAAGAAGAGTTCCTGTAATGGAGAATAAAAGACAATTACCTAATGCAGATACAAAAACCATGTTAAGCATATGTTTACTTTCATATGGTCTGTGAAATTAAAAGCAGTATTACTTCTGACTTGCAAAAACTTCAGAATGAACAGGGTCACTTGTAGTACAGATCATATAAGTTTGACTTCTTTTTAATACACCTTAATTCATGGCCATCTTATAACAGCAGAATGCTGTGAGAGCAGACAACACTAGTTTTTTGCAGTTGACTACATTTCAGTATGCATGTCAAATCCTATGTGAATTGAATAAATAGGATTACACAGAGAAAGTAAATTATTGAGAGGGAACTAAGCACCTTTTCTTCTTCTTCTTCTGCAATCAGTTGGTCAAGTGTCAAGCTTTCTTGTGCGACCTTCTGACAACACACCTGGAGATTACTCTCTCTACTTCCGTACCAGTGAAAACATACAGCGCTTTAAAATATGTCCAACGCCAAACAACCAATTTATGATGGGGGGCAGGTACTATAACAGGTATGTCATAAACAAACCTTAGTATTCTACAAGATGTGCACTGTTATGTGTGTTGGTATTTGTTCTTGCCATGGTACATCTGTAAACCTAACTTTTCACTATAATACAAACATATTTATAAATGGTTCTTAGTCATCAGTTGAAGGGTTCCAGAGTTCAACAGGTGTGGAACAGGTAAAAAAAGAATTGTCTGTCTGAGTTACAAATGAGTATATCTGAGTTCCTTAGAGGTAAGCCATAAAGAAAAATAATGGTGCGTTAAAAAAACAACAAAAGAAAAAACAGAATTCTCATACTGCCTAACGTGTGTCGTTTGACTATAGAACTTAATTATTAATGTGAAAGGAATGTTAGGATGGAAAGTGTTTTCAACTGATATATGCCTACCTTTAAATAAATTTTATTTTCAGGTTCTAAAAGACATGACATGACATGACAATCTAGACAGTAATGTGTTTGAACAGCTCTTCTTAGTAGTGGTGAGTTTAGCTCTCAAAGGAGATGACTCTTGCACTAACGCACTGATGATGGAAGTTGGCAAACCTGAACCAGGGAGTTGATATCCATCCCGACCGAGAATTTCTCTCGCTTCCAGCTTGGCTTCTGAGTGGTTAGAGATCGTGCAGCTGGTGTGACTGAGAAAGTATCAAGTTCTTCTAGCTGAGAAGTCATTGGACTATCATAGGACTTCAAATGGAAGATGGTATGAGGCTAAGCAATTGGATCCTTTTGCATATCCCACATACAACCTACTTGAGTACCTTCTTCATTAAATCTGTCTGGCCTCCAGACATCCTCATTGAAAATCCAGCTAGGAGCAATTTCAGCTTTTGTGAAGGTAAACTATCTTTTGCCCATTCTCTAGTTGTCTAGCTTATTAGGGATATGGCAGTAGAAGCCTCCCATTTGTAAAGCTTGGCATGTATGAATCTGGATTCCAAAGTTTTGTTCCGTTACTCAGTACATGAAATCTTAATTCCTTATGATTGGGTTTATGTGACTCAATTTTGTGAGAAAAAGGGGTGTGTGCTTATGTGTGTTTGTGTGTGTGTGTGTTTTAAAATCATAGCTTCTCAGCTAGAGCCGTATTGAGTTGTGCTGTATAGATTTTAGGTATGCTCAGTCATTAGAGAATCTGAAGGCTTTCTCCTTGGTCATTCTGAAATCAACAATGAAATTGACTGTTTATTTTCCTATCACTGGTGGTGTTGCCATAGCTTAGATACCAAATCTTAAAAGTACTGGCTTAGTTCCAAAGGATTGTTGAATGAAGGAAAGGGTGTTTCTGCTTATGCCAGAAAGTCAGCCATATTCCACTAATTGCCTTCTGTTGCATTTTCCTATGACTCATCCACACCTGACCACTGCAAGCAGTTCTTAAGAGTATAGGAGAAGAAGGATTAGGGAAGTCCCATTGCATGAGTGGAATTCTATTTGGGTTCTTTGGATTTATCCCTTTATTTGCCCATTATTATTCTTCAGATAAGACTGGCTCTCTGGTCATTTTGTCAGGATTTGCATCAGTTCTATCAAATGCCCTGCCTTTTGACTCTTAAACTGCGAGAAGGAAAGAGAAGGAATTTAATATAGTTGACGGTAGATTTTGGCCATTACAGGAATTTAGATGTCTTTGCTGCTACTGTTACTTACAGTTAGGGAAGTTAAGTAACAGATTTTGTTAATCGGCATGATAAACCTAACTCACAGAATGAATACAGTGTTTGAAAATAGCTTTAAAAACATGCCATTTTAGAAAGATAGTGTATGGTCAGCTGTATGATTAACTTGATTTAGCAGTTCCTTTGGAAAAAGTCAGCTCAAAGACAAGTCACAAGAGAGCAAAGTGTTGAGAGTTCTGTCAAATTCCATTCTTTCTACTTGGATGTGGAAAGATAAGGTGAGGAAAAAATGTCAGAAAGAGAAGCTCCAAATATGGAAAAAAATTAATTACTTGATTTTACATAGTTCTGGAATGTTTGTAGTACAACTGTGTAGAATTACAAGTGTTAAAACACTTCAGTAAAATATCTACAATCTAAATTGATGGCCTGCTGTAGCAGAATATAATGTTTCTACTGATTCTGTTAACAGTGACATTTTAAGCAAATTACCGCTTACGTAGTTGTTAACTGAGATCCAAAGACAGGGTGTTACGCTAGTGTTTGGAAGAATCTTTCATGTTTAATAGTTAAACTGCTTTTGAAAAAGGTTAAATAAATAAAAGCACTAGACAATGGTAAGCTCCTCATTGCACTGTAGTAATCCTTTAGAGCTCAGCTGTAATGTTCTGTTTTGGAGTATGTCATGTAGTAGTAAGTAGTTCTGTTTTGTAGTATGTTTTGTAGTATGTCATGTAGTATGTCATTCTACAAATCAGTTGTTCTGTAAACTGAGCTTTTTCACTTTTTGAATCAATTCTCACTTGACTGAATTTGGTGTAGTAATCCTTTCTTACTGGTTTCATAGTACCCTTGAAACTTTAAAGTTCTGCTTCCAAATGACTTCATTAATGTATACTATGTCAAACACATCTATGGATGCTTGTATTAATGACTGAATTAATAATTTCCCAATGTTCTTCATGGCATCTCCTCCCCATTAATATGGAACTGCTTCCCTTTGTGGTCCCTAGTTGGTTTGTGAGAAAGCCGTGAAATATGATATCCTGCCGTCTCAGCAGGTTGCTGTGTGATTGGTAACACCCATACCCCAATAAAACACACAGGAAATACATTCTGACACTAGATAAGCAGCTCTGTGTAAAGTTTTGTAACATTTGGATCATATGATCCCAGTATGAAAATAAATAATATATACAGTGTGATCTATGTGTGATCTTGGAATGTATTACTTGTTACCCAGGAATGACATATATTGTTTTGTTAATCTGTTATTCTCAGCATGATTTTAAATTTTTAAAAATTGAAATGGACAGATTCTCAAGGTGTCAAATTATACCCAAAATGACATTTCTGAATTAAAAGCTAAATAAATAAATAAAAATAAAAATTGATTGTAAACGTTGCTGTCATTAAAAGTAACAGTGTTGGGTTTCATTGCTATTTAAGAAAAACCCTCTGCCTGAAAGAACCTGAAACAAAGAGTACCTTTCCATATGTTATTTTCAAGTTTTGTTGGATAGTTATATCAAAAGGGGTGTGTATGTGTGTGTGCACGCATGGATTTTAGAGGCGAGAATAGGGCAAGAATTCATTTTTATTTGACCAGTGTCTTACAGATTGTTGCAAATTATTTATAATACTTTATTTTTCCGTGTGCATCAAAGGTTCTGTTTGTATGTGAAAGTCTCATGGAGACTTTTTTTGTGTGTTTTTCCTGCATTTGTGACTCTCTGCTTCAGAGATTTTTATAATCTTGATGCTTTTGTAAAGCTGAGTTTCCAGTTTTCTTTAAAATGTAGTAAAAGGTACAGGCAAAATCAGCCTTTGAAGACTACAGTATCATTTAGTATTTCAAATTGGCAGTGAGTTTTCCACTTTGACACACATAAGAAAACTTAATATTTTTGACAGAAACAGGGCTTTTAAAATTCTTGGTTTTGAACATAGGTAATATTTAGTCATCAGAATCTTATTCTTTTTTTTATAATTGGTACATATAACAATTGATTTATTGAAAAGATAACTGTTGGAAAACTTTTCTCAGGGACCTGTTCAAATACTTTATATAAGTTTTATAAGTAAGCCTGCAAAATTTACTGGCCTGCTCTCTCCTGAAAGAAAAAGAAAAAAGAGATAGTTAGGTACTTGCTTACTGGGGACCTGCAAAGGGAACAAAAAATGTCCTTGGGCAGCTTGAGATGCCTGAGCTGTTCTTCTCCTTTACATATTTTTTATTTTAGCCTGGAACTTACAGCAGCACTTGTAGTAATTGTAGTTGTTGTAATTATTCCCAAATAATGTCACTCTGGACCATTGTGGGAAGTTAAAAATTCTGGCATTCAACCACCTGGTTTTACTGCTGTTAAGTAAGTTTATTAGAGAGTGTCATGAAACATGGAACCAGCCCTACAGAGAATTTCATTCCCCCACAGCAATCCTTGGCATTTGTAAAATGAATAAAACTGCAGTATGACTTTCATTGGATTAAATATGGAGATGTACTGGAAGCAACCCTTTGAAATAATCTCTTACTTCCCAAAATGATAATCTGCATATTATTTTCTTTGAGTGTCTGAGTAACAGGTGTGCAAAAATGTAATGAGCAATAAGCATATACGCTTTGTTGACCAAATTTTATTTTTCTGTTCAATGTACTTCACATATTAAAAGTGTGCTGTCTTGCTTGTATGTTATCACGTGTTTAGGCTGATACTGAGAATGGAGTGGGGGCAGAATTTTGCACATTCTCTGCGGTCAGTAACTTTAATATTAAAGTGTGCATCAGTAAGAATTGTATGGAATGTTGGGTTTCTTTCATAACTCTTCCAGTTCTTTGTAATTGAAAATGCAATTTTTACCTGCCTCTCTCTGATCATTAGAATGAAGATTTTCCTGTAAATTGGCTCCACTGACCAAATACATTAATTTGACATGATAGTTCAGTGTTCTCAAGATGTTATCTGTATAATCTGTACTAAAGTCCTTTAGCTCACATTCTGACCCTCCTGAAATTCTTTCTGTTCTATAGTGACTTCTTCCCTTATTGTTGTTCTGTGCATTCAAGTCATTTCTGACTTATGGCGACCCTAAGGCAAACCTGTCATGGGGTTTTCTTGGCAGTATTTGTTCAGAGGCAGTTTCTTCTTTTTCCTTCCTTTGAGGATGAAAGAGTATGATATGCCAAAGGTCACACATTGATTTTTCTGTGGCTGAGCAGGGATTCAAACTCTAGTCTCCATAGCTGTAGTTTGAAACTCAAACTCCTGCATCACACTGACTTTCAACTTCTTCCCAAGTTGCAGAGAATGGTGGAAACATTGGCCAGAATGCAGTATATAGGTTCCGCTGATAGAACTGCTTCCATCAGTAGAGCCAGAGGTGGAGCTAAGGTGATCATGCTCCTCCTGTGTGCCATTAAAACCTGCTCCTTGGTGCTGAAAAACACTCAACAGCAGGCTTTCATGTTCAGAGGGTTGCAGGAGCAGAGGAAAAGTCCCATCACATTTTTGGTTGATTGCTGCCATAATGTTGATACACATAATGTTTTCCTTTGCTTGAAAAATATGGAAAATTGGTATCATTCTTACAATTTAAAAATGCTGATATGAAAATGATAATGTGTTGAAACCAAAATTAGTTATACTTAAGAGCAGACATGTTGGAATCAATTGAACATAAATTAATGATGCCTAACAAGTCACACTGGTTTTGATGTCTGATCCAACTTTGTCTGAATCTGGTTCCAGCCCTCTTCTATATTCTGTGTCTTAGGTGCAATAGCTGTGCTTTAAGTCCATTGAAAGCATGCTTAACTTATGGTTGCATTTTATAACTGTATTCCTGGTTACTGATTTTGTTTAGATTCATGTGTCTCCTGGTATAATTGTCACTGAATGAAAACAAATTCATTAGTCAGAATTTGGTAACTTTTACATTTTGGACAAGAAAATTTTGCTTATGCTAATTAATTACAAATATGTAGGAGACTGCAAGATTATTTATATTAAGTTTGTATGTCAAAAAGGTCAATTTATTTATAAATCCTTGTTCTTGTTTTTTTTAACAGTATTGCTGACATTATTGAGCACTATAGAAAAGAACAAATTGTTGAAGGCTACTATCTGAAAGATCCTGTTCCAGTGCAGGTAAGTCATTGCATTAAACCTAAACTTAACAAGAAATTGCTTGCCATTGGCAGATTTGTGAATATAGAGATTAGGGCATTGCTGTATTCAAAATATAACCGCATGAACACAACCTCAGAATTCAAGTGAACTCTGCTTTGTAAAGAACAAGCCAATATGCCAGTATATACTGGCAGATTGCTCCTGCTTAGAGCAGAAGTGGCTAAACAAACCAGGGACCTTTTCCCCGTTGTTTGTGGTGTGTGAACCAAGTAGGCTTTCTAGTTTATCTTTTCCACAGTAAGACAAATAATTCGAGGTTTGTTCTAGGGTTGATTCTGTGGCTCATCAGCAGAAAAGCAAGCCAGAAAGTTTGTATCCTGATGAAACAAAGTCTGTAATTTGTTCAGTTGTTTCAGCTGCAGGTGGGAGCAGTCAGACAGCATTATCAGTGGACACAGAAACCTATTAGAAACTCTCTACACTGAATAACCTGTTGTTAGTCACACTTGGAAGATGGAATAGCCCACTTAGGGGCACTGAAAATTGTAAACCTTTTATTGAAACAGGACAGGACAGTGGGAAGGATATGTTCATCTGACACTGCTGTGAAACAGCATGACTGCTTATGTGAATCTTGGCAGGTAACTGAGGTTACCACTTGCCTCATATCTGAATTCCTGGTATCTATAGAAAGGCTTCAGAATCTGGTCACGTCAGTGTGAGAGCAGTGGTGTTTGGTTCAGATCTCACAATTTTCATTCTGATTTTAATCTGAATGGGAGTGGTGTTTGAGAGTGGATGACTGAAAATTCTTTTTGGTTTTTAAGGTGAACAACATGCATGCCTTTTCTATTGTAAAATTGCAGGTGTATCCACTTATTCCAACTCCGTGTTGCATTCATTTTGAAAAGTTGTACCAGTAGCTCTGAGCTTCACACATTATTTATTTATTTTGTTAATCATAACACACAGAACTAAGTGCATGTTTACTAAACTAAAATGTTGTTTACAGTGTAGAATTCATTTTGCATTTCAAATGAAAAAAACTACTACCTACTTGTTTCCTCTCCCAGCATCAAGGACAAGTACTTAATGATGCGCTGGATGGAAAGGAAATCTACAATACAATTCGTCGTAAAACAAAGGATGCGTTCTATAAAAATATTGTCAAAAAAGGCTATCTCCTGAAAAAAAGTAAGAATGATGAACAACACTGTATCCTAGGAATGTCTGTGGATCTGTGTTGCCTGAATGGGGTCTATTTCCCTTAAGCCCTGAAAATGACCAAAATCTGCTAATCATGTGTGCATATGGTCTCATTTGTGCATGTGCCCATTTTCGATATACAAATATAAGACAGCATGTCAGTGTTTTTCTGTTGTCTATCTCTGTGTTTTCTTCTGCTTACTGAAGCATAAAGCCTGAATCTTTAAAGCCAGAACTGTAACATGAGACACCCACCCTCTCCCCCAAAAAATTTCACAAAATCAGGGTGAAGTCTCCCTATGACCAGTTTTGAGATTGCCTGCATAATTTTTCAAGTTTTTCAGGTTTGCTTTTCTTATTTTAACTTAAGCATACAGGGCCAGAACCTATATTGGTAATATGAATACTGATAATCTGATTCATATGATGTAAAGCAATCTGAATTGTATTCACTGTCTTGGGATGCATAATGCAGAAGCAAAATCTAGAAGTCCGTCATCTGACTCCATGAAATCAGACTTAGATAGCTAGTGATTTGAAAAAGAAATTTGTCAATTTTTCACCAACTTAGTTTGCTTAATTTACAGGTAAAGGAAAGCGATGGAAGAACTTGTATTTCATTTTGGAAGGGAATGATGCTCAACTTATTTATTTTGAAAGTGAAAAGCGAGCCACTAAACCCAAAGGACTGATAGATCTTAGTGTGTGTTCTGTGTATGGTGTTCATGATAGTCTGTTTGGCAGGTAAGACCGAAATTACTGTTTCAGTTATGATGTGATAAACAGTAGGCATTTTCAAGTATTTGAAGGGCTTTCACATAGATGAAGGAACAGGTTGTTTTCTGATAGTAGTTCTTTGCATTACGAGACTGGGGATTTCAGTTAAGAATTAAAAATTACTTTTTGACATTCTGAATAGATTGACAGTGGAAAAGACTTCCTCAGAAGGTGGTAGATCCATTTTTGTTAAGAGATTTTAAAGTAGAGGCTGGTTGACCACTTATAAGGGATACTGTAGCAGTGGACTGTTGCAACAGCATGGGATTTAACTAGATGGTCTTTGAGATCTCTTGCTACTCCATGAGAATGAAGAAGTGTTCTCAGAAGAAGAAAAAAGGAAGCAGAGGGAAAGAGCAGAGGCATGTGAAGAAGGAACTTGTTATTTTCTAACCCATGGGAAAGCTGGTACATGCTGAGTGAGTACCAAGATGGAAGAAGAGAGAGACAATCACAATATAAAAAGACATTGGGGAAAAGAGACAAAATAGGACTTCAATGACAATGTGATGGATTTTGAATGAAGTTAGGTAAGGCTGGATACTTCTGCTAGTAACATCTGAAGAAGAGATAGTAAAACTGTATCCCTCTAGATAGTGTTGGATGGCAGCATGCACCATCCTTCTTCATAGGCCATTTTGGCTGGAGCCAGTGGGAATTTAGAAATTCAATAATATCTGGAAAGCCATAAACTCTCCACCTATGCCCTCAGACATTGTGTTGGTAGGTATGAATAATTCATGCACTGACCAACCAGTGTATTAAGTCTTGAAGAACATGAAATAATGCCTCCTTGATCAGATACCTTGCATCCTTCCAGACATAGTTTAGATACCATGCACTTCAACTGAAGTGGCAATATCCAAAATACCGTATCAGTTACATACATTTTTTGATTCACTGTGACATTTGGTAACTATACACAGTGTCTGTTAATACATACTCTATATTGATCTCTCAGTAACCATAACATATACAAGGAATCTTGTTTAAAGGATATTTACATGTAAGCGTAACAGATAATGTATGCAGATAATATTTTGTTGATCAGCTAATTTGTTGGGAAACTGTTTGAAATGAACACCATTTAATAGTACTTAAAGGACATAATTGTATGTATGTTGACTTGGAAGTCTCATTGACTTCAGTGAATGTGCAGAGTGTTAATGCTGAACATTAATTTGAAAGAGTGCTAATGCCATAAGTGGCATTTGTTAGCATTTACTGTTCTATTGATAGTATTGTATTCTTTTTTTTTTCTCCTTCATGTAGGCCAAACTGTTTTCAGATAGTTGTTCAGCACTTTAGTGAAGAGCATTACATCTTTTACTTTGCAGGAGAAACTCCAGAACAAGCACAGGTGAGATCTGTCTGTCCTTTGAAGTAAATAAGATACCATCATATATTATATCATGCTAAAGGATATGATAGCTTACTTTTTATATACCGCAGTAAAATTTCTAGTATATATACTGTTTTCTGAGTATATGTAGAATTGAAGCGCGTTCTGACATTTTTGAATCTATAAGCCTGGAATGGATCCTCTAGGCTTGGTAATAGTATATATTGGACAGATGAGAATCAATAACTCACATCTACATGGAGGTATCTAAAGGTGATGTTACTGAACATAAAGAATCAAAATACAGTTGACCCTCCACATTTGCTAGGATTGGGGTGCAGGACCCTCACAAAAGTGGGAAGATTGTAAATATTAAAATGTGTGTGCATGTCTGTGGAAAGGGGATCATTGTTATGGAACCACCTCCACCCACGATTGGCATGGTTTAATTGGCAAATATTATTTAATTGGCACTATTAATCGGCATTGATATAAATGATACCTGAGGTGACTGGAAGGTCACATTGTAAAAGACAGATTACTGAGTATAAACTTAAGATTTCTAAGCAGGTCAGCCACACCTACCTCTTAGGCAGGAACCAAGTCATTTTTCAGGCTAATAGCATGGACCCTCTTGAGACAATAGGTTTGCAGATAAAATGAGCTGGACTTCTCAGAGCTGAAAAGGGAAATCCCCACCAAATTGGAATTGTGTTAACTTTGACCCTGAACACCTGGATGCTTTCCTGTTATTTGGCCACCTCTCCACAATATAGGACTATTATGACAGCCACTACTCTTTTGTCACCTAAACACTGAGACCATTAGCTTCATCTGGACTTCATTGTTTATGTTGCAACTCCCATTGTTCGCTTGGTTAGGAAAGCAATTCACACTTACACCTGTAGGATATTTTTCAAGTACCAGAACCACTGATTTCAGGCTGTCCTGTACAGTCTCTCACCTTTCTGAATGCCACGTTGACCATTTGATTCCCAAATGAGAAACGTCCTTAGGTGAGTACCTAAACTACATTGCTGCTTTCCTCTCTGCTCTCTGGATTGGCAGTTATAGCCTCATCCCTCTATCACACTTTCCTCCCTTTTCCATTGGCTAGTCCTTGTATGTTTGTGTGAGTGCTTGGATCTTTGCATGCCTGTGTGAATTTCTTTCAGTAAAACATTTTTTTAAATTTACAATTTAAATTCTCTGGCTGGCTCTTTCTACAAGGACCCCATAAGCATAGGTGGTAGATCTCACTAAGTCTCCCCCCCCCACCGCAGGCCTCCTAATTTCAAGCTAATTCTTCCTCACTTTTGAATGGAGGTACTGGAATTGCTGGTAGGCCCTTGTGGCACTCATGTTTTGGGGTAACGCTAAGGCATGGTGACAAGAGCAGGCACCTAGGGGACAAACCAGGTCAGGGAAAGGAGAGTGAAGGAGGAGGTGGGTCAACATGGTGGCCCTGTACATCCTCTCTCTTGCCATCTCCTTCCTTGGATGTGGGGAGCATCTGGAGAGGATTTGTGGTGGTGCGAATTTGGGCTGCAAGCCATTCTTAGCAGGCCAGGCAGTGGCTGAAGGAGGACCAGGACCAGAGGCAGGTTTTTAAAGGATTGCGTGGCGTGATAAGAGCTGTTGAGAGGGAAGGTTCCACTGGGAAAGAAATACCGAGGTAGAGGGCAGACCTTGAAGAAAACTCTCACATAATCAAATCCATGAAAATCAAACTCACAAATGTGGAGGGCTAACCATATACAAAATGATTGCACTGGAGAATACCAAGTTATCATGAAAGAGTTTCATGAATAGCAACAGTAAATGGATAACACAGATAACTAGCTAATGTAGCACATATGTTTCAGAATGGGTAAACAGTAAGTCAGATACACTAGCTCATCAGCTATGGAAAGCATTAAAATCCAGGCTGTACTTGCAAGGCTTGTAGGGCCTGTATAGCACTGGATTCAGACTGCAGGAAGTGACAAGATTTGAGATTAAGCAACCTGTGGTTCAAGGGTTTCTAAGAGGAAAGATAGGTTTGGAAAGGGAAAAGTTCTGCCCCTAAGCCACAGATAAGCCTGCCAGGTACAGGGAGGGAGCTGCCAATGATCAAAGAAAATACTCTTTGAAAAACAAAGATTAACCTTTGTGATTCTCACTAGTCTCCTCAGAAGGGTAGCATTGGGGCAATAAAGAGAAGAGAACTTCCTAGGGTTCTCTAAGCCAGAAGTTATACTTTAAAGATAAGATTCTGTGACTGAATACCAAGTTGTGAATACCAAAAGAGACTATTATTGACATATGCTCCTTCAACCTTTATTATATGTCTGAAGTCTGTCTCACTAGACAGAACGCTGTAGTTGCATCATTTTTGTCCAGTTTAGTTAGCAGCCGGGAATACTTTAGTCTTAAAGATGATGTACAAACACTTCCAGAAACTTCAGCTTTTCTTTTCAATAGCCCATTCATTGTACATTCATTCCATCAGACATTTCAGTAGATTGTTGTCATTGTTGTTGTATGCCTTCAGATTGTTTCTGACTTATGGCAACCCTAAGATGGCCCTGTCATGGGGTTTTCTGGGGTTGAGAGTGTGTGATGGATGCAAGGCCATCCATTGGGTTTCCATGGCTGAGCAGGGAATCAAACCTGGTCTTCACGGTCGTAGTCCAGTGTTGATGCTTATATGTGCACTGGGGCTTTTGTATTCTTTCTTTCTACTTCAGTCAGGAAACTTTTGAAACAATGTGTAGTATGACACCAGAGACTTGTGAGGATCATAAATGTGCTGGTTCTCACTGTTTTCTTATTCTTGGCTCTTCTTCCCAGTGAGAGCGGCTAACCAATCATGGACTTTCTATTTGTGACTTTGCTGTAATGCCTGAACTGCAAGTTATGTCTCCTCAAACGAGCCAAACAAGTCATGGTTTGTTGCTGAGTTGAGACTAGGAGTTCTTCCCTTATTAAAGAAGATAGACCATTTGAAAAGGAGTAGGAGATGAAGTTTCTTACTATAGGTGTATTACTGGGAGGACTATCATTTTTACAGTCATACCTGCTGATTAAAGATAAGACTCTGTAGTCAATTGTGAAGAAAACTGTTGAGTGTACTAGTTTAACTTTGTATGTGTTTTCAGGTTTGTGTTGTCTGCTGATTTGTATTAATAAGTTTTTTCTTAGTCTTGCGGTTAAATTCTAAATATATTTTAAAATATACTTCCCTTATCAAGTAATATAAGGCATCTTAGTGTACTTTAAATGGTTTTGATATGATCTGTTGACTAATTCAAATAAAGGACGGTTGTGATAAGTAAGGCCTGTTTCAAGAAGCAATCTGGAACCTAAACTTTAGACATCAAAATAAAACATGAATAGATGAACAGTGGTGTATTTAGAATTTGTTGCTTGCAAGAGGAGCCAAGTGGGAGTGATCGGCAGCATATACCAGACTAAATACAGAGCTGCACATTCATTGTTCAATGACAAAGTACATGCTTCAGAATGTAACCTTAATGTCTTCTTCGGCATCATAAGCCAAAAGTATCGCAAAGATGGATGCAAGGCTGGAGGAAGGGATGAAGTAGGAAAACATGATATATTAAAATAAATCCATTTGGATTCTGTTAAATCCATTTTCCCTAACCTGGTGCCCTCCAAATATTTTGGACTATAAGTCTCAGGCTTTTTGATCTTTGACCATATTTATTAGGGCTGGATGGAAGTTGAAGTCTGAGACCACTTGGATTGCCTGAATAGTGGAAAGCTCTGTTAAATGATTAAATTCTAAGTATATATTAAGAGGATTGCACAGTCAGTAGAAAATATAACAGTTCTGTAAAAAAAAAAAATCTGTTTTATAGGATTGGATGAAAGCTTTGCAGACGTTTTGCAGTTTAAGAAAAACTAGTCCAGGAACATCTAATAAACGTCTACGTCAGGTAAAGTATTCCTGTTAAAATAGTTAAAATGGTAATACAAGTTTGTTGATGTAGCTGTCTGTTAAACACGTAAAACAGTGGTGATGGGTACAACTTTTTCAAACTTAGAGTTTATTATAACATTGAATTTGCTGCATCTTCTTTTTGGAAGTGGTAGATTTGGATGAGTCCTATTATTAGGTGCAGTTAATAGGTCTGCTGCTTTGAGCAGCTACATGGGTAGAGACAGCACCGATTATTTTTAAGCACAAGGCCTGAATCTGATGATGATTATGCAGCCGTGTGAAAACTTGGAATGCTTCATTTGCACTGCTAGTAGACTGTCAATTAAAACAATGTATGCCATAATCACCAATAAGCACTCTTGAGAATATAGAATCAGAATATAGAATATAGGAAACGGAAGCTGTTATAATTAGTTTATTTAATTATTAGACTTAACGGTTGTTGCAACAAAATTATTAACTGTTAGAAATGATCCAATAAATCTTTTGGATATTTACTAGAGTAGTAAGACTATCTCACTGTTAACAACTAGAATATGGGCAGATATTTCAGATAACTTGTTCATGTTGTAGAGATGTAGGTCACTGCCTTTCCAATGAAATGTTATATGAGTGAGTACAGTGGATCCTCCACTTTGTAGGTTCAGTATTTGCATAATTGGTTATTCATGTGTTATTTTATTTTAATTATTCATTTTAAAAAAATCTTACCCTATTTGCACCTGCAAACTTCTCTGTGCATTGCTAGGTCCTCTAGTGTGACTCTGTGACCCATTATCACCAGAAGTTGGTCTTAGAATTGCACTGGAGAATCTAGAGATTCCTAGAGAAGTGTTTTTTTTAAAAAATAGCATGTGTGATTTTTATTTGTGTTATTTTCCACTTCTGTGCGGGTCTTGTGCCCCTACCCCCCGCAAATGTAGAGGATTCGCTGTAATAATTTGACCTTGAGTTCTAGTAGGCCTTATTCTAACTCAGGTACACCACATCAGACTGCACATGGGGCTCATATGACTGAATACCTCTCTAAAAACTAATGTATTTGGGGAAAAAGTCAAACTTAGAAACTTGACCTGAGATACCTTTTTCTATGTAGAAGACTTTTTTTCTGAGTACAAGAGCAATCAACCAAAAACAATGTGATCCCCTATTAACAGACTAAAGTGGTATAGTTCTCGTAAAGATTTACCATCTCAGAAGAAGCTAGCCCATGATTATATCTGATAAGAGAAAAAAACAAGATGCTCCTTTTCTTTGTCCTTGTGTTGCGATCTAAACATTGATATCTTAATCCACCTATCTCTTAGAATCAGTTTTTAAAAGGGCCACCTAGTTTTTCTCATTGTCTTATCTTAATTCCTAAGACTGAATCTGAAAATAAATCAGTTCACAATCTGAAAAGTAAATCCAATTGTTAGTCTTAACTAGTTTAGGCCCATTGAATCAGTGACAGCTTGGTAAGTCAACACTTCTGTGAATTTCATAATTTGGATATAGGTTAATGCCTGTTACAAAATACGTTTATTGCTCTCCTATTGTGAAGCTGATAACTAGTCCAGTTTGTAGTAGGGTTGGATGTTTTATATGGTTCTTCAAAAGACAAAACAAAGCTGTAATCTGAGAACATCACTGATGTTGGAGTAATTCTCATCAGGTCCACAATTAATACATGTACATTTTGCTCTGAATTCCCTTATCATAAGGGACTTGGTGTTCCCCCTCCCCAACTAGAACTCTTTTCCTCTTCTCAGCATATAGCTTTTACAGGTTTGTCCTTCTGTTCTTCTTGATGCAGCTGCTGTAGATTCTCTTCATTTTTCCCCTCTGTAGCTATCATACAATGGCTGTCATTCAAAAAGTTTACACGCTTTGCTTTACTAGGTGCAGGCTCATTTGCTTGACTGCACTGATGACCAGTAAAAAGATTCATCTCAGGGTATAAACCTGTTCATGTATTGGCAGTATAAAGAAGGAAATGA
Source organism: Ctenosaura bakeri (assembly GCA_948474755.1). Lineage (NCBI taxonomy): Eukaryota > Metazoa > Chordata > Lepidosauria > Squamata > Iguanidae > Ctenosaura > Ctenosaura bakeri. The sequence goes on along the minus strand of CAOLHI010000185.1, from coordinate 495,199 downwards.
AATAATATTCTGCCTTTCTTACATCCCTGGTAAAGAAGTTTACCATAAAAGAGTATGTAAATTCAATGTTCAGTGCTGATTTATTCCTTTTTTACTTGCTAATGTTTCAGTTCCATTTGTTAGGGTTGATTTTCATATTTTACATGTAAATACAGACCCTGTATGTCTTCATGGGGTGGAGAGAGCACCCCCACTGTGTAAAGCAAAGTTTTAAAATATATTTTGTATAATTTCTCTAGGTCAGCAGTCTTATACTACATGTGGAAGAAGCCCATACACTTCCAGCAAAGCATTTTACTAATCCTTACTGTAATATCTACCTAAATAGTGTACAGGTAGCAAAAACACATGTACGAGAAGGACAGAATCCTGTGTGGTCAGAGGAGTTTGTGTTTGAGTAAGTCTTGTGCTGTTATATTACATGTTGTATCCAGTAGCATCCATTGACCAGCAGAACAGACACAACTAGAACAACTGATTACCTCTGACTTTTTTAGCCCTCCAAAGCAACCCTGTATCTGTTCTTTGTGGGGTAGGGTTTCTAAATTGGAGATCTGGAGGCATTGGGGAAGTGCAAGAAAGAGAATTCCTGATTTACAAGGAGAGGGTTGGTCATACATTAGTTGTAATCCTAGAACATAAACCAAATCTCACTGACGTATGTTCAGTTTTCCTTATTATTGAATTTTTTTTAAAAAAAAATAATTTTTTGTTTTGGTCGAGTAATAATACAGTTTATGACAGTCTTTCTTTTGTGGCTTTATGAGATAAAACTAAGTACTGACCTTTTCGCATTCTTGTTTAAATTTACGTTGTCATAGTAAGTGTACCATTGTGAATCAGAATTTTCTGTATTTTTTTCCCTAGTGATCTTTCATCTGATATCAATAGATTTGAAATAAGTCTTAGTAACAAAACAAAGAAGAGTAAAGATCCAGATATATGTAAGTTATGTTCTTTTGAAAGAAACTGCAAAAGGTGAAGTAGTAGCATCTCAGTTCTTTTTTACAGATATATCACAATCGACAGCTACATCTTGGCTAAGAAAAATACTGCTTATTTCTCAAGTTATTAGATACATTATTTTCAGTAAACATTACAATAAACATTATCTGTTGAAGCACCAGATTGGCATTGTTAAACTTTTTAGAAATTACTTTTCATATTAGCAGAGGTCATCTTTAATTTACCCACATAATACTGTGTACTTATTTTAAAAACCCTAGTTGTTCTTGGTTTTTGTGATTCACCCACATGGACTGTTCTTTGTATTGCTGATTAGAATGTTTAGTACTAGATATAGCATTTTCTACCCAGTGCACACATCTAGGTGAGATTCCTTTTAATTCTTTCTTGCCTGCTATAGCAACAGCAGCTTATTTGGGAACCTTTGGCTTTATGCCTTTGAACTAGTCTTTTGCACTTCATAGTGCTCTTCTAAAATTAACTTTTTATCATCCCTTTCCTCTTCTTCCCCATACCTGACTGAGTACAACAACTAATCTGCTTTGACAAAAATGCAGTCAGTTTGTGGAATCATACTCAAAGGATGAGATTTAAGATCCAAGATTTTCTCATAGGGCACAGTTGACAGAGTTTTAATGTTAAATACTTGATACAGAGATATGTGCCAAAGACCACGCAGAAAAAAATGTACACCAACCTTGAATAGTTAAAGCTGGGAAATGTGAGTTTTTTAAACAAATCAGATTGTATTTATCATCAAAGTCCTTCATTAAATTATAGAAAAAAAATTAAATACAAATGGTAATATCAAGAATTAAAAAGAAAATAATGAAGTCACTATGAGTTTATTTCATTTTTGTATTGTACAGTAATTGGGAGGAGAATGTATTAAATATACTACTCTGTCAAAAATTAGATTTCAGCTGTAGGTAATTTCTTTTGGATTCTTGTCATTTCTGTTTGGGTTGGTTCTGTATTTATTAGTCTATATTTGGAAAAATAGTAACTCATGTTTTAAAAATCTAGAGTTTGCTCTGTCGCACCAGATCCCTGATTATTGGTCTGCTTCCCATTCTCACTAGTGCTTGAGGTTTAGATTAAAGTATTGAACACTCCATTTATTTACTACAGAGGAATCCTATGAGTAATCTCAAAACTAATTCCAACGTTTCTATGCAAAGACCTGCTGACCCTTGCCATTATAGTGGGATGGATCCACATGTGTTGTGGATGGATTGGGTGTTTTTCATCTGACTGAAAAACACGTGGCTTAGCAGTAATTTTTCTACTCATTTGCCAGGTTCATTTTCCTTCCCAAGTTGAACTTTTATGCTGTTGTAGCCTGGTAGCTGCTTGTGTTAGGAAGCCTTCTGACACACTGTGGATTATTTTTGTGTTTTATTTTTAACCACAGATGTTCTCTCTGTGTGTATGTGCTCACACCATGTTTTGTTTGTTATTTCTCTTCCACAAGTTAGCATTTTCCAAAATTATGGTGTTTTAATGTGCTGTGGATTGCATACTTGGTTGAAACTAAGCCAGGATTGGGCAACAGCCATGAATTATGGGGCTTTATTGACCCTTGGGGAGATCTGGAGAGGCAGCACTCCTACAAGAATTTTTTAACAGCTCAGTACATCCCCCACCTCCTCAAACATCACATAGGGTGCATGGGAGATACTTCCACCACATTTTTGGCCATTTTCTCAACCTTTTTTCCTATAGGAAGTGGCATCAAAGATAACCTCCCAGCAACTTCCTCTTGCCAAAACAAAAGGTTCTCCTGGGGCTAAAACTCAGTTCCCTCTCTTACCTTCAGAGGGTAAACACTACTACTACACACACACACACACACAAAATCTCATGTTTATGTGGGATAACAGATCTGATAAAAATCAGGGTTGTTTTGGCTGAGACTGTCAGACAAACTATTTTTTATTTGTCATTCTTCCTAGGCTTTTAGTTCTGGTTGATAACATTTTTTGTTTTTGTTCTTGTTTTGTTTTTTCACTTTTTTGAGGTGGGAAGAGAAGACACTGAAATATGTGCTTCTGTATTCTATATCTTGCTGAATAACTGTTCAAATAATTGGTTCTGTACATTAGCAAGCTGTAACAAAACTCAAGACACGCAAACATGTTTCTTGAGTTTAAAATGAAGGCTTGTGTGTATCTGTGGATAGAACAGAATGAAATATTTTCTGTTATTGCTTGTTTAGACATTTTTATTGTAATAGTGAACTCTTAACAATATTGAAGATAACACAATGGGGATAGATATTAGTTAATTGAAGTGCAGTTCTGTTGGGAGATAACTTGGTTCTTACTTGGTTCTGATTCTTTTCTATTTTAAGTGTTTATGCGGTGTCAGTTGAGCCGACTTCAGAAAGGACAGGCAACAGATGAATGGTTTCAACTAAGTTCACACATACCTCTGAAAGGTATTGAGCCAGGTTCTTTACGTGTGCGAGCACGGTATTCAATGGAAAAAATAATGCCAGAAGAGGAATACAGTGAGTTTAAAGAGGTATTGAACTTCAGTATTTTAAATACACATTGAAAGGGCCTTAAAATGAATATTTAAGAGTTGCTTGTCAGTGCATGAATATTAGTTTAAAAAAAATCTTGACAGTTCCCATCTTCTGTAGCTCTCATTAATTTAAGTATGACTTATTCATGTAGTATCCAGGAATACTTGGATAATTATTGTCAATTTAGGACTTTGCCATCTCTGTTTTTCAGTTGGTACTACAAAAAGAGCTTCATGTCGTTTATGCCTTATCACGTGTGTGTGGACAGGATCGGACACTGCTGGCTAGTATTTTGCTAAAGATTTTTCTTCATGAAAAGCTGGAGGCATTACTACTGCGAACACTAAATGACAGAGAAATATGTGTGGAAGGTACAGTTTGAATATATTAATTTAGATCACTAAAAGTAATTTTCCAGGCCATTTTCTTCCTCTGTTTCAAGTGCCAATATACATTTACTTCTAGAAAGTCATTTTTGCTATATTAACCCTAAATTTAAAAGAATTGCAAATTTAATTTTCAAATCCAGTTTATAAATACATTGTTTCTGTTCAGATGAAGCCACTACCTTATTCCGTGCCACGACACTGGCAAGTACACTTATGGAGCAGTATATGAAAGCTACAGCCACACGTTTTGTTCACCATGCTCTAAAAGACTCTATTTTAAAGATAATGGAGAGCAAGCAGTCTTGTGAGGTGAGAATGTGTCTTAATGACATCCTGAACATTTCCATTTGTAGAGTGAAGCAATGGGAGCAGGGCAGGCTGTCATGTATATGCTGTAGGGTTTTTTGTTTTGTGGTGGTGGTGGTGTTTTTCCCAAAGCACTTAAAGTAGCATATTAGCTACCCAAACAGCTCAAGAGGCTTCATGGCTGAGAATAGTTCTAATGTTGATTCTCCTTGAAATTGTCCTTACTTACACTGGTTCCAAATTGTGGTGTTGGGATTATTTTGGATATTTTGTCAGTTTTCTCAGTATGTTGTTCTTGAAAATATTAGAAGTGTTATTTGAAATAACATTGAGTATTGAATTCATGGGCAATGCATTTGTTAGGGCCAGCCAACATGCCACAAGTGTACCAGAGTCCTGATCCAATACTCAAACCACTACACTGGCTCTGGTACTGTTTCCAGCGTTTACTAGATAGTACAGACTTATCATTCTACACTGGAGGGGCTTTGGGAACTGTCAGAATGAATGATTTCATAAGAATTTTGTAATCTGCATCTGGTTGTTGAAATCAAGAATCCATTGTGCTCTAACTTTAAAAAAAATATTTTTATTTTGAATAAACATTGCTGGTTTATATAGTGAACATAAATTAAATTTCAGTTTACTGGTTCTTTTTTTTTCAGTTAAATCCTTCAAAATTGGAAAAAAATGAAGATGTAAATACTAATTTAGCACATCTTCTGAGCATCCTTTCAGAGCTAGTGGAGAAAATATTTATGGCTGCAGAAATACTCCCTCCGTAAGTTCATTGCCAATGTCTGAATACCTATCTAAAACTTCCTGCTTGTACAACTTTCTGTTCAGCCTTCATTCTAATAATATTATTTCAAAGGAAACTTGACCAAAATCGTATTTGACTAAATTCTTCCCACTGTTCATAATGCACACAGTCAAATAAGAGTATCCAAAATTTTAATTTTAGTCAGTAAAATTAATGCATATGAGTTGGATCCAGAGATTTACTCCACAGTAAATGCTTCTCAGAATTCTCCTACTAGTGAAACTTAGAAGAGACTTAACTTCTGCCCATTTTCCCCTCTCACTGTAGTCCAAAGCACCATCTCCTCCAAGGCTGCAAAGGGTCCCCCAGCCTTGAGAGGAGATTTGCAGAGAGACATAACAAGCTGCCTCTTTCCCAGTTCATCCATCAGAAAAGCTCATGGTATCAAAAGCATGTCACTGCCAGTAGAATCTCAGTTATTTGCATGTTGATTCAAATGGGTCAAATTAATCTGGCCTATAAAATATGACAGTCTTGCATTTGGATAGGGTGAAACTAACAAAATCTTTCTGCTGTTGGCATTACACAATAAAATTGCTGAACCATAGAATACTGTTGTTTGTTTCTTTTTCTTATCTTTTTTTAAATGAACTGTTTCCTGCACACTGTGCTGCATAGCACAGTGTGGTACCCAGTATGGTATCACATAATACAATGTGGTACCCAGAACCAGTGAGCAAGTCCTTTTAGAATATAGAATAGAATATAGAATATATCTAGAATAAAGAACATTCATAAAACATAATCACTGAAATTATTTAATAAAAGCGTAAAAGAAATTCCTGCTTTAAGCAAACTACTGTATGTGTAGCTAAATAATCAAGGGAATCCGTATGATGGAAAATCAAATCCAAGTACATTGGATGTTAATTTTGTTGGTTCTTCAATAATTGCTTGTTGGATTATGCTGGTACACAGAACTTGATCATATGATATGGTCCAGTGACTTCAATTTGGCTTGTATTATATCTTGAAACAAGAGACTCCTCATACTCCATTATACACACGAATAAACAGCATCTGAAGAGAGCTGTTGTATTTCTTTGAAAACCACATCTTTCTGTTAAAAGTTGTTTTGTCTTTAGTGCTTTGCTTATATTTATCTTTGACATGACCTTTCATTTATTTTTTTCTTATTCTTTCTGAGTACTAATTTAATTTTATAGATGAAATGTGAAATACCTGTATCATATCTATGAAAGTACCATTTTGGAGTTAGCTTCTTGAAACACTGCTAATTAAATATTAAATACAATATTGTAAAAATAGTTAGATTGAAGTTTCTACTTGAATTTTTACAGAACATTGAGGTATATTTATGGTTGTTTACAAAAGTCTGTTCAGAATAAGTGGCCAGCCAACACAACCATGAGAACAAGAGTGGTTAGGTAAGTGTTTATTGTTGTTTATTGCTGTTCTTTGCTTTAGACCTTTACATGACTAAGCTTATACTATTCACCATTGGGTTTGTGAAATATTTTCAAAAACAGATTTGACCAATTCAGGATTCTTTTTTTTTTTTTTAAGTGTAAAAACAAAATATAAGTATACGTGTGAGTTTATGTGCCTTCAAGTTGCAATCAATTTATAGTGACCTGATCAATTTCATGGGGTTTTCTTTGGCAATAAATACTTAGGAGTGCTTTTGCTAGTTCCTTCCTCTGTAAAATAATAGCCTATAGCACCTGATATACCTTAGTTTCCCCCCATCCAAATACGAATCAAGTGCTATCCTTGATCTTTCTTGGTTTCCAAAATAAGCCTAATTCATTTTTTTTAAAAAAATGGCTACCTTCAAAAACCCAGTAGAGAAAAAGTGATAACCTTTCCTCAGAACGGAGTTGGAGAGTGGTGGTGTTGCAGCAAGAAATGGTGTGCTCCTGCTAGGGGCTAATATATATATATGTATATATGAGTGTGTGCGCACGCATGAGCACATGCCTTCAAGTTGCTGGTCAACTTATCGTGATCCCATACATTTCATAGGGTTTTCTTAGGCAAGGAATACTCAGAGGTGGCTTGCTGGTTCCTTCTTCTGAAATACAGCCCATGGCCCCTGGTATTTGTTGGTGGTCTCCGATCCAAGTACTGTCCAGAATTGACTATGCTTAGCTTTCAAGATCTAGTGCCTTTAAGGGTATTTAGGCCCAAGGCTAACTTAGACTCTCCAAAACATGCAGTCTAAAGTAGGGCTCATCAGAAGTTACCTTAGGAAGGTTCATACAGGAGGTTCTTATATCTAGCAAGTGCTGTCATTTTTTTTTAATTTGCTAGGCATACAGCTATTTAACATGTAACTCAGCTTAGCATTTGGAATATAACTGCTTATCAAAATGAACTATATCAGCCCAAACAACTAGTTTACCTTCCATTTATACTTGATACCTAGTAAATCCTAAACTCACAAAGTAGATTATCAGACTGTTCTGACAAGAAAGAACTCTCATTTTCTCTCCTCATCCTGCCAAATGGTAGGAAAATATTCTGCCATACACTGGTACAAGTACATGATGAAATTATCTTCTGTATTGGTAATATTTTGGAATTGAAAATCAGATATAGTGAGTTACCACCTCTTTTAAGGGCGCTCTTAAAATCTGTGTGGAATTTTTACTATCTGGTTGTATCCTAAAGAAATATTTTCCAGGAACATTTTTCATGTATTATGTTTTTCTCTTTTCAGTGGTTTTGTTTTCCTTCGACTCATTTGTCCTGCCATTCTGAATCCAAGAATGTTTAATATCATCTCAGGTAAGTGTTTTAAAACCTTAAAATACAGTGCCAGTCCCTTGCTGGTTACTGCTATCACATAGTCTGAGATGCACTGCTTTGGGCAGTGTTGTGAAAGGAGGTGTGTGTCTTTACCTCTTGATAAAACACTAAGAACACTGGTTTATAAAGGAGAAGGTGTTTGTTGTTGAAATGGCATAGTTCTTATTGGAAGGGAGGGTACAGAATTATAATGGGCTTGTTTTGATGGGTTGTTTGGTGAGTTGGGCGACCCAGCATTCTTTATGCTGTCTTACGCAGGTACATTAATTTCTTTTTTTAAAAAAAGCAGCTTCATGTAGTTGCTCAATACATTTTCTGTGCTGATTCAGTGTGATATAGTCTTGTTATTTCTGGAGTGTTTGGATAACTGTTAGCTAGCCAGTCCATTGTCTGCTTCTCCATTTAAGTATTTAAGAGGATCTCTTTACTGCCACGTGCTCACTGTTTGTATGCTTCTATGCCTTCCTCTCTCTATTAGTAAAAGGAACGCTCTGCTTTAGGAAGCCCCACCCCAATCAGCTAAGAGGGATAGGAAAGTTTATCTTAAGAGGGGGAAGGAAATAAACTTGCTGCTTAAATTTGTGCCTCTGTGCCAGATTGGCCTGCCAGCCTGTCTAGTTATCAACCACTGTACTATGCTGTCATGTCATGAGTTGTAATTTTCAAATTGTTTATCTCAGATTCTCCTTCTCCTACTGCTGCAAGAACACTGACGCTGGTCGCCAAGTCTGTGCAGAATCTAGCAAACCTAGTTGAGTTTGGGGCAAAGGTAAATACAAAACTGAACATAAATGAAATCTTTTCCATGTGTATTTATAATAGTTCCAAGTGTATTCGTAAAGATCTTATGATAGAAAGGGGATGGGCGCTTAAAAAATAAACTAAATAAATATGAATGCAACTGCTTGTCTCCTTACTGATGGTGGAAGAGCCATGGCCACCAGAGAACAGAAAGCATGTCTGTACGGTAGATTAGCATTCATGCTTTAAAAAAGTAACTAGGGAAAAAAAACCCATAAATGTTGAAAAGCCTTTCTAAAAACTCTCATTTCAGACTTTACAAAACATTGTGTATACCAGACACATACAAACCCCACTTCTAGAATTTAAAAAAAACAAAACAAAAATTAAAAGGAGACAGAACTGTAATTCTACTGCTTTCAGGCTTGATTATTACAGTGGGCTATATCTGGGCCTTCCTTTGAAGACCACTAACTAAATACAGTCATCCCTCCACATTTGCGGGTTGGACCATCATGGGTTTAATTATTTGTGGATTCTCTCACGTGCACGGATGGGTGGAGTGGGGAGGGGAGAAGGAGAGAGCCAGGGTAGATGGACAAGAATGGTGGCAGTAGGAGGGCAAGAGTAGTGGGAAGGGGCTGCAGCACATGCTCCTATGACAGCATCACTCCCTCCATCTTCCCTAGTGACCTACGCATCCCCTGCCCTCCTTCCTCCTGTACCCCCATCCCATCCCACCCCCTCCCAAGTGAGTGCATGCCCAAAGGAACACACGCATGGTTGGGCCCAGCCACTCTTGTCAGTGCATATGCCTTTTGTTTGTGTTAAGTGTAGTTGGCAGGCCTAGAAATATCCACTTTACTAGGGATCCTGAGCCCCCAATCCGTGAATGTGAAGGTCCGACTGCAGTTCCAGGTGTTGTTGTGCCTTGTCTTCCCGTAATGTGTAATGGATAGCGGTGTGTAGTAAAGGTGCTTCTGTGCTGGTTTTAGTCTTTATAAAGCCTTGCACAGTCTGGAACTCCTCTGTCTCAAGGCCCTTATCTCTCCCTGTGAACCCGTACACCACTTGAGGTCCAGATGCTTGGGCTTGTTGCCTGTTCTTCCTACATGACAAGTTTAAATGGTAAAGTTGTTTTAGCACTAATGTCAAAATACTGGAACTTCTTAGAAGACATTACCAAGATGTCAGCATTCTTGTAATTCTCAAAAGCTCTAACACTTCCATTTCATTCAACCTTTAGGTTAAGATTTAATTCTCAGTGGTAATTTTGTCTCATGGCATTTTATTGGTGCTTTAAAATTTGCTTTGGTTATACTTGTCTTTTACCAAGAGAATTGTGAGAAGGAGGTATTGATTGATAATAGTATATAAACAATACCCAGAAGGCATCACATTCTTTTCTAGATATATACAGGATGAATAAGAGAGTAACTCAGTAATTTGAATTTTAGGAGCCCTATATGGAGGGTGTAAATCCTTTTATCAAGAGTAACAAACACCGGATGATCATGTTTTTGGATGAACTTGGGGTAAGAAGATTGATTTCTATCGTCTTGTCTAGTTCATGCTCTACATATCCACTTCAGAAATTACAGAGTGCTTTTTGTAGCTCTGCCTATAACCAGTACTTGATGATGGTATTCAGCTAACCTAGGTCTGATTCATACTGCTAGTTCCAGTTAAACTCCATGAATCAGTGAGCTTTACTTAAGTGTTGACCTAAAATCTAGCAGTTGATTCAGTGGATCACCTCTAGATTTAAGCCCTAACTCAGTTATTTTTAAGAAAGGAATGGGGAAAACCTTCTTTGGCACCTTCTTTGGCACAAAGGCCAACTTCTGGGCAAGCATACTAGTGACTGTATGCCAGTAGTGAGTGGACCATGTGAGCAGGTAGATGGGCACGCTACTACTGCTGCCTCATTCTGTCTGCTCAGATCCATTCACATACTGAATAATGCATTCATGCACAATTCTTCACGAAAAGGTTCCCCATGCTACAGTTAGGCTTTTAAAAGCTTAATAGCAGTAGAGGAGGGTGGATCTTTAGATGGGGGCACGTCACTGCTTTGGGCAGGGGAGAATTAGCAACTGTATACACCTCAATTAAAATTAGGCTTTACAAAAGCTTTCATTGGCACCTATTGAATTGTGAAGTGTAAGCATTGTTTAAGAACATGACTTTTCTTTGTGGATAGCTTGTATTTTATCAGCAATAAAACAATTTATTAAAATCTAAGTGCTTATTCCTGTCTGTGCTTGGGTCCCATATTGGGGGAAAAAGGCAGGACTCCCTCCATCTCTGCTGATAGACTTGCTTTTGTATTATCCAAGTAACCCTCTTCAAAAGTTCATAAAGAAAATCAGTGAAATTAATTGCCATCCCATTATTCCATATTCAGTGTCAGCAATGTAACTTAGAATCCTACTTCATCATGCATGTATTGAAAAGGTAGACAAATTGTCAGGATTGCATGCATGATGTAATTTGAAGGAAGCATTTCTGTTAAATGATCTAAATGGTAGAGTGAATGCTTATTTTCAATACATAAGCAGAAGAGGAGTGAAAATGATCTTAGCTTAACTTTTAGGTGATGGCTATGAGATAAAAGAGAGCTCAGCAACTGCCTGATATACAGCCATTGCACTTTGAGATCATTTAACAGTTTACTGTGCAAAAGAAGAAACATTGTCTGTATGGGTAGATACTGCAAGTTATGTTAGAAAGTAGGGAATATTTGCCAGAGCTGATAAGAATACATATGCCATGATTTCTTTGTCACTGTTCTGTGAAAATGATTCTAAATGTGTTTTATACCTTTTGTACAAGAATGTACCTGAACTTCCAGATGCTACAGAGCCCTCTAGAACTGACTTATCACGTGATCTAGCAGCCCTTCATGAAATCTGTGTAGCTCATTCTGATGAGCTTCGAACACTGAGTAATGAACGAGGGGCAATGCAGGTAAGAGCTGTTCTAGAAAGTGAGATTTTCTTTTTTTTCACTTAGATGCAGCCACAGAACAAGCTAGGCAAAGTCTTCTCATAACTTCCATTTAAAAAGCCAACTGCAAATCTAACATAACCTCAGTATGTGAAAGTGTACCATAGCAGAACAAAATAGATCAGATCTACTTCTGTGATCTCTAAAATGTGAATTGGTACCTTCAGTTGCATCTTCAGATTGATGTGGGGCTCTGTTAGGTATGAAACAGGATATGTTAGAAGCTGCTTATGAACATTTGCTCTGAGTGCAGTTTAAGTAATGTAGGTTTGTCCTGCCTCATGTTTTTGGTGTTCCAAATAGCAGAACAGTCTTGTACTTAACAAAACTAAGTGCTTGCACAGTATGACACATTTTACTATATAGAAGTATCAAAATCAAATAGATGCTAAAAAATGTGAAATTGTTAGGAGTTGTCCCTCAGGCTGTATTTTGTCAGTTACTACATTCACAAGTTTGTAAACGAATAAATTAACCATATATTTTCAGCTTGAAATTCTTAACACTTTTAGACTTGCTTAATATTTCCCTTAATATATTTAAGTAGCTCTTTCACAAACTAAAGCAACACTGTAGTTGGATGTTATCAAATGTGTAAGTTGAAAAAGGCAAAAATATTAAATGTTTACCTAATTGCAAACTGTTAACATGCTTTTTAAAATTTCTTAAAGCTGTGGAGCCAGTTATATTATGATAAATGTAAGACAGGTAGTGGGTGTGTTCACACAATAAATTAGGGATCTGCATGAACTCTTGTCTTGTCATGTATGTGCTAAGTGCATACTGCTTAACTGTTCCTGCTTTCAGTAAGGACAGGGAAATAGTACACTTGGTTTATTGCAACTTCTAGTAGCAGTCAACTTCCCTTCTCTGGTAGGTTCTCTCCCAGCAATCTGGAATCCAAAATTTGTTTTTAACTTTCTTCTCTGATTTATTGGCATGGAATAAACCAGATAATGAGTTGGTACTTACGTGAACAGTCGTTCTGGGATGACAGGAGGAGCAATCCACTACATATGAGACACCAGTGTTGAATCTGAGGTACCTCTACAAATTTGTGGAATATTGAAAATTCAAAATGGAAACTCTACAGACAATCAGGGAGAATTTGTCTGTGGCTTTGTCTTTGCTTTCAGCAAGATATCATCGAAGTATGGGTATAACTGCACCCCTTGCGCATGTAGAAAAGGCTATCAGTGGAATCAGCACGTTCGTAAACACCTGAGGCGCTGATGCCAGTCCAAAAGGAAAAGCTTTGAATTGGTAGTGGCAATCCTGGTAATGAAATCTCAAGTATCTCCTGTCCTCTTCCCTCATTGGGACATGCAGATATACCTCCCTGAGGTCTATAGACGCCATGTAATCCCCCACAAGACAGATCCTCCCTGATTGTCTGTAGAGTTTCCATTTTGAATTTTTGATATTCCACAAATTTGTTGAGGTACCTCAGATTCAACACCAGTCTCTCATACGTAGTGGATTGATCCTTCTGTCATGCCGAGAATGGAAACTGTAGGTTGCATATGACAGTATAACACAAAGTAAAGCTCCACTGTGTTTTCAGCTGCTTCTGCTGCAAGTGGAGTGACTTAGGAATGTTAAACAGCTCTCATTCATGACAAACCAGATTACCTGCAGATCCCCATATGAAATCAACTAGAGATCTTTTCTGTTGCCCATTACACAGTCACAATTGAAAAGTATCAAGTCTTAATGATTTGATCCTTTAAAATGGGTAGAAATCATGTGCCCTTCATTTGTTGCTGAGCTGCAACTCCCATCAGCCCTAGTACACATTGCCAGTGGTGAGGGATGATGTGAGCTATAATGTAACATCAGTGTGAAGTATCAGCTGTTCCATAGCCTTGCTTTAAAGCTTCAAGAAGAGCTATGGACATCTGAGGATCTAGATGGTATTTGAATTTATAAATAGAAAAAACTTTGCTAATGCCCTGATTATCTGTCTTTCTTAACAGCATGTGTTGAAGAAGCTACTGGCCATTACAGAACTGCTTCAACAAAAGCAAAATCAGTATTCTGTGTCTAACAACATCAGGTAGCAGCTTTCTGCTTGATCCAGCATGTTCAGTACGACAACTTTCACAAATTATCACTTCATGCCAAAAATAGCACACACATTTCACATTTCTGGTGATGTGTGAACTATGCAAAACACAAAAACAAAAAGACACAACCTGTTGGTGACTGAACATACCAGCAGCTTTAAGCTATCTTGTGCAGGACACTTGCACTTTCTTCCACTTGGAACCCATTTTCACAACCTCTGAGCCTTGATGTACAGATAACCTTCCACAAGGAAAATGCTGTGACTGTCTCTTTGAACTTTGGAGTTGTTTCAACACCTCCATTTGCCAAAGTCTTGCTGTCTTTTTTTTTTTTGGGGGGGGGATCCCATAGTCAACTGCCAAGGATGTGTTTTGACAGCAAAGTATAACTGGATAGAACACACTTTACTGTAATTTTACCAGTTAAAACAATATTAGGACTGTTCAACCACTTTGAAATATATTTACAGCTTCCAGAATTTGATAGGAAATCTTTGCTGTACACTTTTTATACCATTTGATTTCTCTTGTTCAGAGTTGTGCTGAAAGAATATGCAGACTGACTTTTTTCCGCTTTTTTTTAAATGTGTCACTTATTGTTTTGAATTTTTTTCCCCCATCGAGGACTGTATATTCAGATAAAATCACAGTGCTTTTTGTAAAATGTTTACAACAGTAAATAATTTGAGTCATTAAGTTTATTGATTATTGTATCAGGCATGCATGCATTCATTAAACAATTTTATAGCATAATTGCCACTCTTTTCTTGCGTACTGCCTCACAGTTTAATTGCTTTGGTCAAAAATGCAGGTTAGTGTTAAAGAAAGACTCTTCATGTCCTCATTTCACATGTTAAGATCCTGATCCTGATTGGGCCCTCTGCCTGTGGTCAGAAAGAGGCAGACATTTTGTAGAAGCAGAGAATAGTAGGCTTCTTATTTTTTTCCCTAGCCAACAAACAAATCTTCTGCAAAGATTAAACTTGTTGGATATGTGGATTTTGAAGATCCACATAAACCAACTTTTCCACAACTCCAAAATACAAATACAAAAAAACTGCCTTAACACAAACAACCCCAGGTTTGCAGTAACTCACAAAAAGATTTAAGGATGGCTGAGCAGCCACCTAAATTCGTTTTCATATCTAGCACACTCTAGACATAGCCTACTACAAGAACTGCCTGCTCAACTATCCCATTAAGCGATGTTTACCTGAATATGTGTAGGGCTAAAACTGAGAATGTGTACATCATTGACTACATTAAGCCTTTTCCTGTATATTCTTTAGCACCCTGGCATAAGTTAGACTTTGTACTCTGAGATCTATAGAGAGCTTTGTAACCACATTAGTTACAGAGCTCCTGTGAGCAGAAGCCCTGCTAAGATTGTGTTCCTGCTCTAATCTGTGCAACCACTTTATAACTCTTTCACCAGTATTGTGAACTGCTGCACCACTGAATTATGAAATGCTTTCCCAATACCCACTAGAGACTAAAGTTTGCAACAAGGCAGAAAAGCTGCAAACTAATTCTGTAGACTCCTATAATCAGAGAGCATCCACTCTGTATGGACCACAATTTACAGTACTTGGAGACTGTAGCCAGTCTTGCTTTTTTTCTAGCAGCAAATATATTAATGTGAGCATACTGTCTTTATAGAGGGGGAAGTTACTGTGATTTACCCAAAACACTGCAAGCTATGTCAGTCTTCTGACCGAGTATCTAATAAAACAAAATAAAGGTACAGCATTACAAAGAAAGAGACAAGGACAGAACTTTCAAGTCCATGTTTCCTAGTGCCTGTTTAACTAGGAGGAAAAATTTGCAACTGGAAACAGGATTTTTTTTTTAATTTACTCCATCCACAGTTCTGCCGCCCATGCACTCAAGTGAAGTGCAGTAGATGGAAAGCAAAAAGGAAATAATCAAGTGTTACTCCATGTCTCCTGCAAGATTGGTAGCAGTTGGTTCTAAAACAGAGGAATCTGTTATCTTTTCCTCTGAAGTTGTTGAGGAAGGATGACAACTGCAGGAAGTAACACTGTGCTGCCCTCAATCTGCTAGAACAGTTACCTCTATTCCACATACCTCTTCTTCAAGTAAAGATTTGTAACACAGTTCTCCTTTGGTGCCCTTCTAAATTGATGGGGGCTCATTTTAGATAGGGGGAATACCATCCCAGCTTGCAAAAATTGCCATGGCTGGGTTACTAGTTCTACATGCTGCTTCTGATTATAAATCAAATGGAAGTTTGCATCAGTTGCACTTGGCTAGATGAACGAAGCACAAACATCCCATGTGGCTGACAAGCCAAATAATAATGTTCTGCCTTATTGGACTGGTGATGGTTCTACCTCACTATTTATTTCATAAAAAGTAGTGCTCAGATGCTGGTAATACTATCGCAAGGAGGCTTATGCAGCTTCTAAATTGTAAAACTATATTTGCCTTAACGTTTCATAGTGGTAGCTTAACTTGGAAACATCTGCTGCAATATGGTGCAGTATCAACTCCAAATGGTGTGATATGGTATGACTGTTTGACTACAACCTCAGAGACCAAGGTTCAGTTCCTCACTTGGCTGTGGAAACCCACTGGGTGACCCTGGGCATGGCGCACACATTCAGACCCAGAAAACCCCATAACAGGTTTGCCTTAGGGTTGCTGTAAGTTTGAAACGACTTGAAAGCACACAACATACAACCTAGCTAAGACCTGCTGCTGAAAGATGTTTTAAATGTTAATCTTCAATGTTAAGTATAGTCATTGGTATGGATCTTATTTCATCTTACTTTGAGCATGTATATCAGTCTCTACAATTCCTCATGAGGACAGATTATGGCTCCTCACCTATTAAATTGCAAGTGTCATCATTCCTCACTACTGACTGATAGGAGTTGCAGCCTTATATTGCATAAGTAGCTGCTGGGCCTGGCCTCCTGGATCAAAAGGAATTCTATTCACTGCCCTGAATGTACTTAATTCAGTGATGTAGGATAGTGCAGCTCATGGCATCACAGAAATTCACCACACATGCATAGGTTAATAATTGAAGATTTCATTATGCATTATATATCCTGCATCGAGCAGCGGCTAGAAGATGGAAAGCAAAATTATTCAAACTCAGCTCTTGATCTCTGACTGCTGTCCCAGGCAGGAGCTGACACATCCAAAGCAAGTGCACATCTGCTCTCTGACCACCTCCTTGTGAGGGCACCTTCCAATTCAGTTGTGTGACTGTTGCACCTATTTCTTGATCAGTGGTGAATGGGACCCCAAATGAACAGGTTTACTCCTCTTGTGCAAAGAATACTACTGCCAAGGTGAGGAAGGAAAGAACCATTTCACTATTGGCCCTGCCTTCCACCATTATTTAGGCTGCTCCTGGGTAATCTTGAGCATTAGCAGAACTGGGATATTTACAAAAAACAAAATCTTTTCAAACTCACATTGGTGATCAGTTCAGTTTAGTGATCAGGGATGATGATCTGTAGGGGATATCATGGTCACTGTTCCATCTCCCTCTTTCTGTCTTTGGGGAAAGAAATGTATCCTTTTCCAGCTCTTATGTTCCCTTTCATCTTGGCCATCAATGAGGGAATCTAGCCTGCCTTATCATTACCACAATTGCTGCCATACTGATAAGAACTTAACCAAATTTTGTTGATCTAGACAATGTAAGGCTTAATGTTTTACTAGCCCTTCCAGTATAGCACCCTTAACAATAAGCCAAGCGTGGTCATTTTAATAAGTGAATCCCAATTAAAACCAAAACTAGTGGTTCTGGTTCTGAAGCAGTACTGTCATGCCCTGTTGCAAAGTATTTAAATAACTTCAAGTATTCAAGTCAGTCTGTAAAACAACTTTTTATTACATTAGTGGTATTTTATGTCTCTTCAAGCCGAGTGCTGTGCAACTTTTCCCTGACTCTGCAGTCTACTAAATAGCCAGAATTACATCTCTGTGGACAGTCAGTCCATCAAGTCATCATCTGTCCATTCATCCTAAAAAGAGAAACAAGAAATTAAGCTGCTGTTGCAAAAGAAACCACATACCCAAATTTTGTATTCTGAATTCACTTCAGTTGGAATTATCCCTAAAATGTGAAAGTGTAAATGTTTCCAATTGCTGAACTTGGGATAAGGTGGAAACAGGATATGATTGCTGATCTATGTGGGAAAATATTCTAGTGATACATGGTATACAGCTGTGACTATGCTAATACTAGAAGATTCTGATCCAAAATGGGACAGCTGAAGAATTTGTCTTTCAGGAAAAACAAACACCATTTTTGTATACATGTTACGAGACAGACAGGGTATGGCATAGCAAATGTGTTTTTCTTTTATCAAAAAGGACAGCAGCACCATCATCAACAATATGAAAAACAGTATCCTGCATTTTTCCCAGTCTGGGACTCAAGGCAACTAACAAAAGTTAAAACAGAGTTCACGTCATTCAAAGCTTAAAAATCTAATTAGGCAATTAATATAATCACTGGGCAAGCTGATTCTTCCCCAGAATAGATTATAGATCCAGATCTGTAAGTAATTTAGCACTGTAGAAGTGCTATTTCACTGATCCAAACAGTTAGGGTAAACTTGGGATGGAGAACAAAGTGACAGTCATCTAAAGAAGAAAGTGCTGGAGTAAAATGAAACTTCATTAGCTGCACTCACACTCCAATAAAAAAGATACAGTTTCTCAAGATGCTAAACCAGCCATTCTCAACCTTTGGTCTTCCAGTTGGCCAATGATGAATCTTATCATTGGCCAGGCTAGTGGAGACTTCTGGGAGCTGAACAGCTGGAGGATCAAATGTTGAGAATGGGTACGCTAAACATCTGTGGCCATTTTTTAAAATTAGGTTTTACCTATTTTTAAACTTTTGTTATGTTTTTATAATTTTAGACTGTTTTTATATGGTGGATTTTAATTGCTTTTTTAATTTTTATTGTAAATGTTTTTAACTTCTGCAAGCTGCCTTGGGCCCACTTGGGTGAAAGGTGGCATATACATGCAGTTCAAACAAGGACCTCAGTACCAGCAAATTTAATTTGTATTTATGAAAAAGCATTAAACTCCTGATGAGATCATTTCTACCTTCAAAAGAAGAAACTTCTCTAAAATGAGAGCACTGTTAAAAAGGAAGCTGAAATCTTTCTGTGATGTTTGGCGGCTGAGAGGTACTCAAAATTTCATTAATAAAGAACCAGTTAGAATGCATACCACAAACTAGTGAAGAAGTTATGCCCAAAAGTTCACTAGCATGAAGGAAACTTAGCAAGACATCATCTTCCTTCAGGAACTAGAATTCTTGCCCAAATGAGACAAATCCACAGGAACACTAGCATGTAACAAAGGAACTACAAGTAGAAAATCGGAAATGTAGCTAAAATAGTTGATCATCTTAAATAAAATGTATTGTTATTCCCTATTGAATTAATGGAATTTATGTAAGTGTTGACATATCCTTAATTCAGTGGGTTTTCTCTGCTTGATACAAAAACAAAGTTTAGACTGTTACTTACAGGTCAACCTCTGCACGAAAGGATTTAACAATTGTCAACGTAACCCCAGTTTTAAAAGCCAGCATGATGTAGTAGTCTAAGGACTAAAGACTAGTCATCAGACTGCAGACTAGTGGACTACAGCTCTTGAGACAGGGGCTCGAATCCCCGCTTGGCCATGGAAACCCACTGGATGACTTTAGGTAAGTCACATTGTCTCAGCCTCAGAGCAAGGCAAGGGAAACCACCTCCAAATAAATCTTGCCAAGAACACCTTGTGATAGGCCCGCCACAAACTGGAACAACCTGAAGGTATGTAACAAAAACCCCATTTTTAAAAAAGATACCCATGTAACTTTGGGAAAGCAGAGGCTAATAAGCTTAACAGAGAAGCTATAGGAAGCAATATTTTTTAAAACTGTTGACTGTATGAAAAAAGGGCATACATGGCTGAAAAAGAATCAGAACGCCTTCTTGAAAAATAAATCCTGGCTAACCTCTTAACAAAGGGACTCCAAAAGTACACAATTACATAGGGAATACCTGCAGATTTAGAGAGATCTACATTTGAGAGCATGGTTCCAACTGGAATCGAGAAATGTTGTCTACCATTCTGCATAAGATGGGTACCTAATTTTAGTACAGGAAATACTCTTCTTTCTCAGAGATGGTTGCAGATATCTTAACAGCATCTACTGATTAGGGATGCTAGAGCCTCTGTTCTGCTTGACCCAAGTCTTTCAATATGTTACAGCTTTTGGTAGATACCATCCGTTAACTAGTATGGGTGACATGAGTCTTAATGCAATAGTGCAATTTTATATTTTTATAGCATGTAAACAGCTAATTATTTTTTAAAAAAAAAATCAGGTTCTACTCTTTCCCCTTGTGACTATGCCTGAAGATTAGTTAAGATCGTATTTCTGAAGGCAGAGCAGAAATGTGAAAAGAAGGTTTATGCTTAAAAAAACAGAGAACCCACTTGATACTGCTAGCTCACTTTTGGCTGCACATCATATGAACAGGTTATGTGTACATTTGAGAGATTAAAAAATAAACCAACCCTATTTTTAAAGCATTTGTTATTTATTGATTTGATAACTTTGTGTTTTTGTTGCTGCTTTTGCCTTGTTAAATATCTTTTAGCTTTTTATGTGGTTTTTGTATTTCTAAGCTGTTTGGAACAATTGCTTTTATGTATCAGTTTGTGAATCAAAGAAGTCCAGTCACTCTGTCTTAGGATTTCTTCTAAATCATATTTTAAGAAAAATATTTTAACTGTCTAGGAAGATGTCTCCAATCAATTGGCATTTCCACTACCAACAAGAAAAGGAAGAAAATTTCAAAGACTATGCTTGTTGGGACACATCAAGCATCATCTAAAAGCAAGGAATATGCTATCTGCTTGAGAGCTATTCTTGGTACAAATGTATGTAGATTCAATAAAGCAGTCCATCAATTTGTCAAGTAAGAGTTCTTTAATGTGTTTTTTTTTAAAAAAAAATTGAAAAAACATAGAAATCTACCAACCTCCTCCATTTTCCATTTCTTTGCAATATGTTCATCATCTTCATAGCCCTTCCTCTTCTTTCTAACAAAAGCCATAAGATACAAAGTTAGAAAGCATGTTCCTGCTCAAAAACCAAATTTCTTTCATCATTTACTATGACAAGGCTCTCTCAGATTGGTGTGGCAGTTCCCCAGTTTGATAAGATGCCCTGTCTTTTCCACACCCGCTCTGCCTTCTCTCCTTATAACACCCTTTGTGTAAAAGGGTGAGACCTTTCAATGGCTATATAGAACCCCTTAATACTTCTATGACAGCATGTGTTTTCTGTGTTACTTTCAACACTGTATACTATTCAGTCTAGTCAGTATTTAGAAAAATAAACTAATATTTATTAAGATAACAGATAGAACAAAGTATTGGAGTTCATGTGCAGGTCAAAATTAATACGGCTCTTCAGAGTACTTTTAATAAGTTTCCTTATATCTTTAACCTCTTATATAAGCACAAGTATCATAAACAACACTTTAACTATCCTTGCACCAAAGGCTCAACCCTCCAATCTAGGTCACACTTTCTGACCAGATTCTATAATAGTTTAATTACTCTTCTGCCTCTCTCTAGGCTTCCCCTAACAATTAGACCCTTCCCACACAGTCACCCTCTCTGGCTGACTGCGGGACTCTACTCCTCAGCTCTCTGTGGTGCGAACGCTCACTGAGGGGCTGCAAATGACAATCAGTGTTTGCCCTTATATATATTTTCCTCTCAGCCACCATCCCCTCCCACATACTACTGGGCTGGGTTTCTCTCCTGTACAGCTATTCTGGTTTCCTGGCAACCTGTTCTAGCACTCCAATCAGCCACACCCCTAGAACTTTGTCATAATTATTTTTGTTAATTAAGGAAAGTAGAAAAAAAAATCCAACCACCCAACAAAGATTCATTGGCATTCCATATGTATTTACAGTCTAAAAGTGCTTAATACAACTGATAACGAATACAGGCCAGAATCCTCTTGGGGTGTTGCATATTCATCAGTGGACTTACATCTGTTGTTACTAGAACTGTTCAGCTGTGTAATGTGCATGTCCAGTAGAGGGCTGCTGTTACGGTACTGTGTAGCAAGGCTAGCAAAGGACCAATGTGCACTGGTGCCTGTTGGATGCATGATGGACTGAAGCATAGCACACGAATCTCAATCATCACTGGGCACCAGTGCACATTGGGCACTTTTTCCAGTGTCCCATTATGCATCTTTGCAATTCAGCAACTGGGTTTCTTAGCGCCCCTGCTGTGTACTTAAGAATTCACCAAGATAATTAAAGCGACAGGTTGAATAGGATTCTGGCAAATATTTTCACTAAATATAGTCTTGTAGTGTCTTAAGAAGGTTAATGTATTTTTTTTTTTTTGGCACAAGTTTGTGTGCAAACACACACACATGTGTATAAAGGCTGGAAATGAGAGGTTGGTACTTACCATGAATGGTCATTCTGGGATGGCAGGAGGAGCAAACCAGTCATCCATTGACTTATTCCCCATATGCCAACTGACAAGGTAAGAGTCTGAATTCTTTCTCTTGTGACTGTTGAGACTCTGTCATTTCCTACCCAATTTAAGTATAAAGCTTTGACTTGATTGACTTAAATAACCCAATTAAAATTTACCTCAGGGAGGGTGGTGATGGATTGCTTCTTCTCTTGTTCTGTATGGAATGGAGGAGCAATCCATTCACTCATGGGACTTATCCAAGCCCCTGATGATTGCGATAGGATCAAGTAACATCCTACATCAACATCACCTGCAGCACTATTCTACCAAATGCTGCCTGCACAGCTCTGTATCCACACACTTTGTAATGTTTTATAAATGTGGTTAGATCCCACCAACCTGCCTCATTACAGATATCTTCTGAAGATAGTAAAACTGCATATGCTGTACTTGTTGCCCCTGGTCTCATGAAATGTGGCCAAACAATCTGTGGCCTAGGTTTCTTAGCATAATCATAACAAAGGTAAATGCATGCCTTTATCCACTTTCATTTACTACTTTCCATGCTTTCTTGCCTGATCTCCACAGATGGAAAGAGAAAAACAAAGCTGCAGTATGCCTAATCTCAATATTCTCTTCAGGTACAGCTTCGCTGCTCTCCTCACAGCCAATACACGCCATAATAATGCTAAAGAATGGCTTGGGTGTGGACAAAAAATAAATAACTTGCACACTTACACACACACACTTCCCTGAAAGGCGTTTTGACAAAAAGATAGACAGATCCAACATTAAGGTAAACCAATCCTACTCCACTTACATAAATTAGGGTTTACAGATACTGCTGCCAACTCCAAAACCCTCCTGAAAAAATTGCTACAATAAAAACCACTCTAAAGGAGAATAACCTCAGAGAATCACTCCATAATGCAGACCACTCTCCCAGGTGGATACTGTTCCTGCTGAGATAATTCACCTGCACATTCATTGTGCCCTTCAGATGTACAGTTGAGATAGACTGGAGGTTCTTCCTGGACCACTTGATCAAGTTGTTCAATATCAGTACAAGGGGAAGTGAATGAGGTCCTCCCTGGTTGTATCTGTATGTGTGCACTGTCCTGTTGACCATGCACACTTGAACATGGGATCTTTTGAACCTGGCTTGCTACCCAAACATTCTTCAATTCCAAATAGCTTATGTTGTGCTTTCTGTCCAATGCATACCAAAGGCAATGTATACCAAAGGCAAGTTGCCTGACTACTGCAGTGTGCCCCTCAAACCAGGGAGGCTTGAATTGGTAGTTATTTGAATTTTGTGTTAAGATTGTCAGAGGAACTACCTTGTCCAAATTGGAATATTTTGGCCACCATCTCAAGTCCTTTCTCAAAAAGGAAAGCAAAGACAAACTGTAATGAATCCTATTTCTTATTGCCATCTGGCACAGTATAAGATGTCTTTGTAGACCTCTGGAGTGATATCTCCCCCAGGGAACTAACTGGATTATTGATGCTAAGATATCTGTTATTTTGGTTAATATCATATTTGTGGACTTCAAAGATGTTCTTGTTTCGCTTCCTGTTTCAGCTTCTCTTTCTTCTTCTGTGAAAGCCCATTCTGGTATTTATTAGGGCTCTCAAAAGCATTAACAAGATGGTAGGAGTTATATGATTCTTTTTGAAGTTTACCATAAACCCATCTCTTTCCAAGGTCCAGAATGTTCATTCCAAATCCTGATTTTTTTCCCTCTGAAACTCACCTTCACAGGGGTATCATCTAAGGGAAGTACTGCCCTCTCTTTGCCTGAAATGTGCTATCAAGGGGATAGTCTATGAACATCTATGAGCATCCTGGGAACATAAGCCAGGCCAAAAGATAAAGCCTTGCATTGATAATGGTTGCGGTGGCACTGAAATCTGAATTATCTTCTGCACGTTGGCACAATGGGCAAATGAAGGTATGCTTACTTGAAGTCCACAGAAACCATCCATTTTCTGAATTTCAATTTTTCTCTTATTACCTGGAAGGTCTCCATCCTGAAGCTCTGGTATCTCACAAACCCGCTGAGGTGCTTGAGATACAAGACAGGCCTGAAAATCCCATTGCTTTTGGGAACCATATAGAAGATAGAATAAATAAATACTTCCTCTATAGCTGAAGACTCCAAGAAGTGCTGGGACTACTTTCTGTTCATATTTGCCTCTTGATACTGGAGAAGGAAAGTATCTGCTTCTTGGCTTTCTGCTGAATAGAATTCTGTAAGTTTAAGTCACTACTTGGTTGACTCGCTGGTTTGATGTTGTCTGTGACCACAAGTCTCTGAGAAGCAGTAACCTTCCCACTACCAGTGCATTTTTCAGGTCAGTATTGCGGTCCACTCCTTTTAGGATTCAACTCTTCCTTTATTCTGAAAACCTTGTCCTTGACATCCATACTGAAAACAAGGTCTAATCCACTGGCTGGTTGAATCTAAAATCAGTTTGTCTTCCACTGCTGTTGTATCCGCAAAAGGAAGAATAATTTCCTCTAAATGGCCTTTTATCCATTTTCTTCCTTTGCAAGATAGGCATGACCCGTGTTTTTTTTTTGGGGGGGAGGTTGTTTTTCTCTCTCTACAAGTACTTTCTCAAGTTCTTATTCCCTGAAGAGCAACTCACTTTTAAAGGGAACATAAGCTATTTTTTTCTAGATTGTTGGTCTGCTTCCCAATAGTATAACCACAGTGATGTTCTTGCTACCAACACCGTATTATTCTTAGCTGCAAATGCAGTGACATCCTGCCCTACATCTGCTACCTTTTCCAAAACTTTTTGGATTCTACCTAGGGCTGTGTGTAAGTTATCTAAGTGCAAGTCCCAAGTCTCAATTATGTCTTGATCCCACAAGACTGCTGCTCTGGAAGTGGCAACAGATGTCTTAATTGCTAACGCTGAAGCCTTGTGAGTCTTCTTTAGCGCTACATCGCCTGTCACTTATCTACCTGTCTCAGGGCCATACTGTGCTGTCTCAGAACAACTGCACCTGAAATTTGAGCAGCTACCAGGGGAACCTTCAGAAGTTCCATCTCCTTGGCTATATCCAAAAAACCTTCTAGTGTTTAAGGGAGCCCCTCATTCTGTTTCTATTAAATTCTTAAACATTTCAGGCAAAGGCTGCTTCCTCACCCTTCCCCACCAAGATATGTGCTTCCTTACTATTGAAGCAACTATATCCTCCCTGCTATTAATACCTTCTGATTGAGGGGTATCATTGGTAGGACTGAATTCCAAAGTTTGTAATATTCTTCTCAAAAGACTCTTGAGGCTTTCACTTTGTAATAATTTATTCGATGTAACCTCTTTAGTGTCTTCCTCTTCTGAGGAGTGACCTTTCTCACTCACGTTATCTTCCTCCATTATCTCATCATACCAGCTTCACTCCTCCTCAACAGCCAAATCAATGGCCAACTGTGAATTCTCTGTATGTTTGGATATTTAACAGCACTTTTTCGATCTGCCTTCGATTTCTCTGTCACTGAATTCTGCATCTGTTTCTCGTTTTCTTTTTCTCTTTATTTTTTTCTGCCTTGTCTCATTCTCTGTTAAAAAGTCTGTTACCAATTTCATTATTGTTTGAATTCATCTGAGATTGATCATCATTTTCTTTAAACTTCATTAAACTCTTCAAATTCATTAGATTAAATGAATTCATTTGTGACTGCCAATTCATTGCACTAAAATCCATTAAATTGTTGGGACCCATTAAAAACTGAATGCTCTGCCCACTTAACATGGAGCTCAATTCATTGCTTACTCCTTCCTTGATTATGCTGTGGAAGTCAGTAGATGGGCAAGCAGGCAAGACCACTGACATTGTTGCTGGATTAGGTGACTGGGCGTAATGTTCAGTGGGAGTGTGCATTTGTTCTCCACACTTTGAACATTCATAATTTTTAAGTAATTCACAAAGTTTGGACTCCCTTGAGCTACGCTGAAAAAGACTGGTCTTCTCTATTGTCATTGAGCTTTTGCGTCTTTTTCCCTGAGCATCAGCTAACTTCATTGCTTGTGCAGATGATCCTGATTTAGGGAGCTACTACATGTGTTTTCTTTTCCCCCTGCCTTGGAATATCTGAATTCAATACAGAAACTAAAAGTGACTCTTGAGATTTAAGCACTGCTGTGGTTCCTCTCTCTAGCATTAAGTGTCAAGGTAAAGTATACTTATTACCTTGGTTCCACTTCTCACCTTTTTTGACTTTGAGTTAAATGTATTGATTGCTTTGGTGATCACCCTTCTTAGCTCACATTTTTTGCCTACAATTGAACCATGACATGGAGTTAATCTTCTGACTCACTTTCACCTGATGTCTGGAAAACTTTTCTTAATCCCAACCTCATTTCTTTCTCAAAGACTCAAAGGGCAGCCATCATCTCAGTACTGGAGAGTTTGCTTTTATCTCATCTCCTGGTCAGCCACCAGGAGGATGGAATCCTCTTTTGATTTTGTTGTGGCTCTTCTATTTTAACCTCAAAAGGCAAAACCAGCCCATTGATCTCCACGGTACCTTTCCTCTTTTTTTCTTTTTCTTTTGCTTCTCCTCTATTTCTTTTCTAAATTTTCTTCTAAATTCTCCCAACTAACACTAAGGAACAGAATTCACCTCTGGTTGGCAGGGTAGGAGAATAAAAATTGATTAGGAAGGAACAGAGTCTCAACAGTCACAATGGAAAGAACTCAGACTACTATCTCTTTGGCTGGCAAATGGGGAATAACTGATGAAAGGATGGATTGTTCCTTTGTGACATCCCAAGAATTTAAACTGTGATGTCAGATGGAAATGAAAAGAAAAAAGCAAAAAAAAAAGTTTATGGTAATTAATATTAAGGCTTAAATGTATGCAAAGTAAGCACAGCAGATGTTAATATAAGCTAATTAGACTTTTCATGTTTTCACATGGCAATCATAGCTTACTCCCACCCTTACTATGTGTATATACAACTTCTGATGTACTAGACTCTACTCTACAACAGCTTCTGACCAATACATTTGTTAAGAGTTTTTAAGATGCCACAACACTTTGGGTTTGCTTGGAAACATTACCAAGACTATTCTCCCACAAACTGTTTCTACAGGTGACTTTCAAGTACAAACAACTACTTAGATTCAAATGTGCCCTCTCTCTAGCAGAAAGCTTATTTCACTCAGAAAAGGGCTGTTTCAGACTTATTTCTGCAAAATCACTGTCTGAAGACCTTACTGTGCTCCATTATTGGTTTTTCACCTACATCTTACAGCAACTTCATTTCTCATATGACAATGTACCTCCTGTCTTCTAATATCTTCCAAGAAATCATCTGCTGACAGGTATGTGAGTTCAAAGAAAGCAAATTTTCTTCTTTCAACCACAGGGTTTTTTTTAAATTAATCAAACTAAACTGGAGGACATCAGGAATATACCCCTGGCGTCAAACTTGTAGTAGGCTAAAGGTCTATATCATAATGTTTTGCATAGCATTTAAGAGATCAAGAGGTCAAACATTCAAAATATCAGATACGCTGGTCTTCACAAGAGGTATGATATCCACAGATCAAGTTATTAAAAACTAACCATGTTATCAATTTAATTTATACCCTGCCTTTCTCTCAATATGGGACCTGAGGCATCTTACAGTATAGGTTAAAACAAAATACCAAATGGTATATATTTAAAAGGTGATCCTATTTAAATTTAATATTGAAACATGTTTAAAATGTAAGATAACAGTACAGCACATCCCATTAACAATGAAGAAATTACCATGTAACTTTACATCTCTACTTACATATTTGCATTCAGAGCAAGTTCCAGGCCGTGACATTTTTCTAGCTTCTGTTTTAGAGTCACAATTTCTTCTGGATGTGGTAGTTCAGTTTTTTTTACCAGATTTTTCATGCCTATACAAAAGCAACAAAACATGAACAAATAGCAAATAAAAATCCTATGAGCTAAATTCATTATCAGACACAGTATAGCAGACCCAAGACAACTGATGTTATTCAGTATTCAGTTATACAGGTCACCTGATCCCACTTCCAGCTTCATATTCAAGCCCTACAGATTTGTTGTAACACTGTGTTTTCCAATGACCAACCCATTTCAGTTAAATAGATCTGGCCAATGGCACAGACTGTATGCCATGCCAAATGTGCTCTAAACTGAAGAACTTTAATTGCTGTAAATGGCACAGTCTTAGTTGAACTCTGTTAGTCTTCCCCAACCCAATGCCCTCCAGATGTCTTGTACCTCAACTGTCCAAAGCCCCAACATGCATGGCTAATGATCAGGAATGATGAGCTCTAGTCCAAAATAGCTGGAAGACATCATGTTGGGGAAGGCTGGGCTATATTATATTGGGCCAGCTGTAACTCTTGCCGCACACTACTTCTAGTAACAAGAGTTATCTCTCTTGATCCTGCTCACTTTTAGTAAGATATTACCTATGATGCATACCAATGCATTAGTGAAAAGGGCTAACACTGATTGAGCGAAAAGAGTTTTCTTCTAGGAGGTAGCTGAAGGTCCTTGCCCACAATCCTTTTTTAAAAGAAAAGAAAAACCAAAGTCCACATATCCAAGGTCTCAAAAAAGTAACAGCACTCTACAAACACTTAATGGGTTTTCTATCAAATTAAAAAGAAGCCCTCTTGTCAGAACAAGCACTAATCAACTTAGTACTGCTCTAACTTCTTTCAAATAGTTTCACAGACAAAGTCTTGGCTTAAAATTTGCCATGTAACATCCTTCGCCCCTTTACAGAAGCTAAGATTACATTTGTAAGACTCTTAGCTGTCATCTTACATCAGAGGATTTATTCTAAGTAATGTCAAGACACAGTGTAAGTACGAAGTGAAGAACTATACTGAACTAGTTGTTCACATTATGTTTTTGGATTTCCTTTAGGCTAATGGATAATGCAGAGTTAGCAATACTGTCCTAGGAAAACTGTCAGAGGCACAGTCACATTTTGCATATCAAGCCTTCAGAATATAAATCAACCGAAGGCTGTGTTGTCTTTGATGAAAGCATAAAAGAAGTATCAAGGATAGTCGAGTAAGCACCTGTCTACTGAACAACTGAGTACATCTGTTTTGACATTTTTGTGTGCCCAGACCCACAGGTTTCAGGCTATTAATACCTTTAAGAGCGGAGGAGGGAGGGAAGGCAGATCAAATATCCTCTTTTGCTTCATTACAGTGCTCTAGAGAGCATTCCCATTTTGTTTTGGTTATTTCATTTAAAAACTTCCTCCTTGCTTCACCAAAGATTCAGTTCTCAGTCTATAGCTCTTCTAGTCAAAGTCGCAGCCACTTGAACCAGTCAGGTCCACAAAACATCAGATGTTGGTTCCTGGCAGATTTCCGGGGCAGGGGGGAGGAGAAATAATTGTAGTGTAATGGGCACCGACATGGTACCAATCCCTTGGCACGCTGGGAAAATAAAAATATTGGTCCACCATATCAAACTGCCTAAGAAGCACTTATATAGCAGATGCTGCATTGTATCCCATGTTGTCCTTCTACGCACAGAAGCCTCCTTGAAAATTTCCTTGAATGGTAAAGGAGATTTCTGCAAATTTCCTCCTTTCTCTTGAAACTCATCTGCACCACTTCTCACACTTTTAAGGGGGGGCAGTGGTCCTCCAAGACTCTGAGGGGAGGTACAAGAGATGCAGTAGAAACAGCTTCTATTCCCATTCTGTTAATGGAAGCCTCCACTAGATAAAGAGCCTTTTGGGAATGGCAAGATCCAATTAGAGTGAAACCACTAGCAAAATTGACAAGAGAACAATTGCAAAAAATGAGTATTAATATCTATAGTAATTTGAAATGGGGGTGATACATCTGATTTTTAGCAAAGTAACTGATTTCTGATTTAGCTGTTAGGTTTTAGTTTTGGCTATTGTGCTAAGAAAAGGACAACGCTGTTACCTAGCAAATGAAATCAAAGATCTAAGGTAACCTCTTTTTAAGGCTTGTTTTCTAACATTCTCCTCATACTTTTCAAAAAATTAATCTACCACAAGCTTCAACAAAACCCTCAGGGTGGTTTACAGCACTTTTAAAACATTATAAAAGCATAACACAAAAGACTAAAATGCAAGAAGACAGCAAAATCGTTTAACAGCATGAAGTTAGCAGAACTGTCTTGTTGCCTGAACTTTAAAATTGCTCATCAATGTCCCAAAATGTCTGCCAGAATAAAAACATCTCAACTATGTTCCTAAAAACAGAGATCAGAGCGCACATGAGTGATTTTGCTTCTAAGCCTCTCTTGCACAAGAACTATTCAAGGCCATCTCTAGTCTAAGAAATAAGATAGTCAGTCATCCTGCCAGTAACAAAAGAAATTGGAGAGGTGTCTCAAGATGCCCAAAAGACACATACATCTTTCGAACGTCATGAGACATGGTTTCTTTTGGGGTTCCACAAGATGCTCTGCAGCTTCTTCTTCTTCAGTTATGCTAGCAGAATTAAATCCAAATGGTTAGTGGATGACACCAGAGATGCAGGATTACTTCAGCTTATGCCATACTCTGACCTAGTTATTTCTTCTGTGCAAATGTCATTATTTTCTACACAACACACAAGGACTTTTTTTTTTTTTTGCAGAAAAAAATCCCTAAATGCAAAAAAGAAAAACGAAAACTACCTCTCTTCAGTTGAACATTTTCTTGGAGAAATTTCTAAGCTCCTCCTCCCCGCCATCCCTAACTGACCCAAGAAAATTGGAATAAAACCAACATTACATATGGGACTGCCTTTAACAGGCCTCAGCAAAAATGAAAAAGATGAGTAACTTTCATACTAGAGAACAACTGAAAACTACTCAACACCCAGATTCACTGCAAGAGCGCAGTCTTACTTAAGAAGCTTGTTATGCTTCAGAAACTATAAACGTAGAGCTCTGGTCAGAAGTTACTTCCTACTTCCTTACCCATACAACAGACTATGTAGAATAGTACCCAAAAGAACACTCAGCTGTCTGCTGTTTTCCTACTGAATGGTGACAGGTCATTTTAGGCATGTTTTAGATAATGCTGAACTGAAATGGCAGAAGGAAGGGTTGTCGCAAATTGCTTCTCCCACACAGGAAGTGTACTCCCTCCCCTCCGCTTTTTTAATACCTCTGTGAGAAAGTGCTTACAAAGCAACAGACCTCATGGCTAGTAAGCAAACACTTCAAAAACTCAGTGCAGTTTCCCATAGTTAAGCCACGGGAGTAGAAGATGGATGAGAATACATATCTGTGATACTCTGCCCTCATCTATAGTTCTGTATTTGATTACAATTCAACTGGGACAGATGTTATTCCAATGGTGCTCTCTTGCCTTGCAAGCAATAGAGAACTGCCAACACAACAAGACAGGGAGCACACCAGTTTCAGCTGCTGATGAGCTGTTCCTGCTCCCACCCCAATTCAGAGAGATTGTTTTGTTATATACCCTCACAACTAAATCCAGCTGGCTGTTGAGTAAAAGTTTCACAGTACCATAACATTATCATGTATACTACGTAATTTCAAACTGGCTGGAATCACAATGAAGAAAATCTTTTGAGTTAGAAGAAGTATGGCTGAACCACACTAGAGAAGGCAGGAACATCTTGCCCTCCGAAACAACTCCTCCTTATGAAAATTCAGCACACAAGTGATAGGTATTAAAATAAAATGGAAACACTATGTAGACATATGTCTTTTTAGAAGAAACTTTGCATGTTCCTTCATCAGACAAATTAGTGGCCCAAAAATTTCCCAAGTGATAAATTGAAGAAACTGACACTGCTCTGTATCTGACGCTTACATTTTGTTAGTTTCTTGATGGACAGCAATGCTGGGGAAAATGCAGCCCTCTAGATGTTTCTGTGCTTCATCTCCTACCCATCATAGCTAGTAGTGAGGAATGGCGTAAATTCAATCTAGCAGTATTAGAAAGATATTGCTCATCCCTAATATACAGTGATATTTACCCATTACTTCATAACCTTCTTTGGATGGGAAGAGAATCATTTTCAGCACATTTCTGTATTTAAGATTTTTTTACTGTTGTTAATACTAATAAGTAATAAATCTCCATTTCAAAAAGGTAACACTAGCTCATTTGCTTTTGCAGTAATCTTTCCTGTCTTAGTTCTGTCTGATTAAGTAACTCTGACCTTCAAGTGTTCTTATTCTTTCGGAATGTGACTAGTGATCTGCAACCCAAAAACACCTGGAAGGCTACACATGCTCCATGCCTACTCTGCAATTTTACATCCACATTCTCCTTGTGAGTGTCACTGAATGGAATTATCTAGGGGTTACTAAGTGGGTGGGGTTTTGTTAAAAAAGATAGACTTATTACTTCCCCCCAATCATTTCTGTATTTTCCATTAAGTGGAAACATAGTTAAACAATAAAATGTCTTGGTATAACAATTGATACAGAGGGAATATAATTGCACTTAGATGTCTTTCTTCTCTTGTAATTTCATGCCCCAACAAATGGATGTAAGAAAAACAAATGACACCCACTAAGAATCCTTTTATCACCAGCTGGGTACAAGTTGGTTTCAACATATGTTCTAGTGATCACTCAGAAAAAAAGAAGCACCTCCTACTATCTTTCAAATTTCCATCAAGTCTTTCACAAGGCCTCTTTACTTCAGAAATATCCACCATAAATCTGTACATATTTCCTCATTCTTAACATTTTTACTTACATTTCATTCCATCCAGCAACTGAGTGAAAGAAGCTTTGTTCTCTTTCAGCATTAGGCTTTCTGACAAGTAACTGTCAAAAGAATGTGAAAATTAGGTCCCAACACCACTGTTTAGATGCGGAAAGAAGCAAACAACGGCTATGAAAAACATTTAAATTAACATACACCCTGTAAAGAGAATTACATTAAGCTGATGTTTCATGTTAGATGATAGAACAGAATTTCTGAATAATATTTAACTCTCTCTTTCTCTCTCTCTATAACAAGTAACAAATCAAGACAAAAATCAATGTAAAATGTTTCAATTGAACTAAAGATGGTTTAAACTCTACAGCAATTTCTTTGTGTTCCAAAAGAATTGCATCCTCAAGGAATCAAATATAAAACCCCCCAAAGCAAAATAATAGCAATTTTGACATGATGTAGTAGGCTAGAAATACTCACTTATTCTGATAGTGAAAGACAAAAGAGTTGTTAAAGATGCAGAAATAATCATTTTACAAGCCATATCTGAAATATGGCAGAAGAAAACAGAAGACTTTGTACTTTCAAAAATCACACCATTTGGATTGTCAAATGCTGGAACACAATTATCCTTTTCAAAGTAGTAATGCCACATATGGTTAAATGAACACAGTAAGAGCTGTACTGTACTAGATCAAAACAGAGACAGGTCAATGTTCTGTTCCCATAGAAGCCAGTCAGATTTTAGTGGGCAATCCACAAAGATGACACAAGAACAAATACCACCCTCCCATTCAGGTTATCCAGCAGCTAGTATTCAGAAGGACAAAATCTCTGGTAAGGAGATATATAGCCATCATGGGGAGTAGCCACTGACGGTGTTATCCTCCACAATAAACAGCTGATCAGCCTGTCTACTTTGTATTAATCTACATGGATTATTTTTGAAGAAGAATAAAATATAAGCAAACTCTTACTAAAACATTCTTACATAGCTGTATAAAGACAGCTTGTTCCTTTTATAGCTGTATCTTAAATGATCAAATTATTATCTACCTTTCCATATTAATTCCTGCCCTAGATGCACTGGACAAGATGGCAGTGAGAGCTATCTGAGAAGGTGTATATAGGAGGCAAGCATCTGTCAAAGCAACTCGATTAAGAAAGTCATCAGCGGTCTTCCTCAGTGTCTCAGGATTCTCAAGCAATGGGTAACGAGTCTAGAAAACAAGCATTCAAATGTTACTCCTCTAGCATCACAGCACTTTGCTACTCTCATATTTAGGATAAATTTCAAATGGATATTGTTTTTGTTCTTAAAATGCAGGCCAAAATGTTAATGGACCCTCCTGTTTTCAGGAATATAAAAAAGTGATTTGCCCACTAAGCCCCCTCCAACCCATCAAACCCACCCAAAAAAAAAAAAAAAATAAAAAATCACAAAGAATGCACAGCACCAAGGCTTTAATGAGCCAGCACAATTGCCAAACATCTCCTGAACTCAGGGTTAAACAACACATAGTCTTCTACATTCTTATGAAGAAGTCCAGCCCTCATACACAGAAGCTGGTTCTGGCAAAAACAAACACACAACTTTTTGTCAATACTTCATGTGCAGCCAGTATGTCTGTCAGAACTCCTGCCACACACAAAGCTTAGCACAGGGGTAGGCCAAATGTACGATGTGGGTCCTAATTAGGGGCCCTTAAGCCCCAGACTCCCCCCTTTAAACTTTGGATGATTTTTTGGGCTCCAAATGCCCCCCACAATGCAGCAGTTTTGCCACTGCACTTTCCTCACATACTTACAAAATCTTAAACCTTCCCTCCATACACACACGCACATGCACAAAGATTTTCTGAAAATTGGCCAAAATGAAACTGAAAGTGACATGACCTCACTTCCAATTCTGTTGGGCATCCCAATGTGGCCCAATAGGGGAGTGTCAGGGTGAAAAATGGCCCCTACTCCTCCACAGTTGGCTTAGAACATCACTCAGAACTTCAGTGTTACAGAAGTTGTTAGAGCAGAGAGATGCAATAATTTTCTATTTCTTCTCAACATCATCCATAACTTTTGCTTCATTCCTGTTCTTGGCTGGTTCAATACAGATATTGCTAGAAACACAAGTTCATCAAATGGGCTTGTTTACAGGAATGCCTAATTGCCCACGCTGATCAAAACAGCTAAGCAAGCCTCTTGTTCCGCCAAGAGATGTTCATGTGTGTTATCCGCTGCATTCTAAAGACTGTACATATTTTTTTAATCTGAGAAATAAATCTTGAAAGGCACCCAAAACCAGGTAAACTTCAGATACTAAATATAACCTTAATGAATGGACAGACAGTGAAAGCTTAATTATCATAGCATGATACAAAACTACCTTTACTCAGAAGATTGAACTTAACATTATATCTTGATCGTCAAGCTGATAAGAAGATATTATAAGAAGAATTGTATCAGATCAAACCAAAGCCCCATCAAATAAAGAGCTCTATTCTCAAAGTAGCTAACTATCTGCCCCAATGAAAGATCTATATGCAGAATGATATAATGCTCCCACTGATGATTCTCATCTACATAAGTCAGGGACATTCTGTTTCTACTACTATAAGCAACACATAGCCAGTGTTCTTTACATCATTTATGTTTCAATACTGTACAACAACTCTTGCAATTTAAGATGCATTTCTTCAGCAAGCAAAATCTTTTACCTTCAAATCAATCAAGAAGCCTTCAAATGGTCTGTAAGGGTTGTGCACTATAAGATGGAAGTTGAGTTCCTGAATTAGTAGCAATTCATATTCTAAGATCTGTTCAAGAGCCTTTTCCTGTCCCACTGGGCTTTCACGAAGGTTACTAACAAACTGTGCACTAGACACATTGAATTCGTCTACTTTACATGCCAAGAATGCACATGTTAACCTTTAAAACAAACAGCAAATACATCTCATTACAAGGAAGGTAATTACATATTATATAGTGAACATATGAAGCATTTGACGCATTCTAACCTAAAAATCCTAACCCATGAATGGGAATCATACAGCTCTCCACATGTTCTTGGACTGCAACTCCTAGCACTTCTAAGCAATGGCTTGCTGGCTAGGGCTGCTGGGAATTATACTCCAAGAATATCTGGAAGGCCACATGATTCCCCCAACCCCTGTCAACCCCTATCAGAATCTGTTATCCTCTGTTATAAAAATCAGCCTTGAATCTTCAGTATCACTAGCATTTAAAACTGAGAGCCTACTAACAAAAATTTAAACTATTACATAAAGTGTGCAATTTACTCACATAATTATGCGAGGGTGATACTCCATCACTGAGTTATTGAGGTAAAAACGTTTGAAGTACATGCAGGCTGATCCCTGAAATGAAAATGAAGTCAGATAATTCATTCACGTGATAGCACAGAATAGCACCTGTACTATTGTACAGAATGTATAAAGTAAATGCAGGGTGTGTCCAGCAAATCAATGGAACGGAAATGCCCAGATCAACCCTATGCATGTTTATACAGAAGCAAGTGAGAGTTCAACAGAGCCAGAGGGGAATTCACTGCAGGAAAAGAGGGAAAAGAGCAAGCCCTCCTGGATCACTGTTAAACAGCCTGAGCTGTTCATCTACCTGAAGGGAAACAGTAACAAAAATTTCTGTCTTAGGCAACATTCAGACCCCTTTTTTACTGAAAGCAGCATACTCTCAAGAAGAAACACTCATGTACTCTCTTGCAACCCCAAAAATGTGGGATTCTTCACAACTGGCTTTCTTCACTATTGGTAGTCTGCTTGTTTGTGCCAGCAGAACTAAGAAGTAGTCTCTTTTGGGAAGGTCAACTGGATGACAAGTCATATAGCTTCTCTGGTCCTGTTATCATCT
The DNA here is from genome assembly GCA_948474755.1 of Ctenosaura bakeri. NCBI lineage: Eukaryota > Metazoa > Chordata > Lepidosauria > Squamata > Iguanidae > Ctenosaura > Ctenosaura bakeri. The sequence goes on along the minus strand of CAOLHI010000185.1, from coordinate 458,521 downwards.
CCAGCACTCCCTTTCTAGGCTTCTAGGGCAAAAAACATAGTAGGAGTCTCCTTTCTTATAATCCTGCAAACAGAACACTTGAATAAATTGTAGCTGTTAAGATATATAATACAATCTCCTCTCTCTTCTTTCACCTAGCAGAGCTTAAAGTGATTCCTTTGAATACCACTCTGAAAATTACTGCAGAAACTTTCAATGGAGTACAGCAGAAATCAGAAGTACAAGAGCTAATTCATGTCCTGCAATTTTAGCACATACTTCCTTGCTCTTACTGGCATGGGGCCTGAACAATTCAAACTTCTGTAGTGTAGACAAAGGCATGAATTAGGCATTCTTGCCACTGTTGCCTTGGGAGAACTGCTCCAGTTTCATGTTTTCAGTCCTTCTCCAGCATTTTGCATCTTTGAGAAGTAAGCAGATTTGGCTGTGGTGGGCAGGGAATTCCTCCTCCATCCAGCTATCCCCACTGAACTCAGGTGTGTATGTGCCTTTAGGTTTCCTGTCAACTTATGGTGATCCCATGAATTTCACAGGTTTCTCTTATGCAAGAAATACTCAGAAGTGGTTCTGCCAGTTCCTTCCTCTGAAATATAGCCTTTAGCACCTTGTTTTCATTGGTGGCTTCCCATCTAAGTACTAACCAAGGCTGATCCTGCTCAACTTCAAAGATCAGATAGGATCTGATGCATTTAAAGTATTTAGGCCCAGTAAAGCAGTTAAATACTTCTCCACAGAACACAGCCACATGAGTGCAATTGCCATATGTTCCCACTGCCCCTGACATTCTTTCGTACAGAAGGCTAATAAATGAGGTAGTCAAAATACAAAGACGTTGGAAGTCAACCAGCTATCTGCCCTAAGATGGAAATCCTTGTCCCTTATTTCTAAGGTCCTGAAGGCAGGGAACAGCTATGAAAGTTTCTCATTCTATGTATGCTCAACAAAATACATTTACATCTGAATGGGACAAGTTTGAAAGGAGGAATAAGTTTAGAAAGGTGAGGGGAAAAATACATCTTGTCTAGCACAAAAAGATTTTCAATCAAGAGTTGTAACATACTCACATACTTCTTCCTCTAAGACAATGCAAGAGGATCCATTAAAAGGAACTCACCACCACAGATCTGGGCATTGTTGGCTTGAATACACAGCAGAAATCCAACAACCTTTTTTCATAATATTTGCAAACTGCCAACTCCTCATGTGGTTCAAGGAGAAATGAGTCATTCTGCTGCACCTTGTAAAAGACAGAAGTATCTTGTCAGAGCAATCTATGGGCACTTATCTACAACTTTTAAAATGTATAAGCTCTCTTTATTCTGAGACATCCCTCCAAGTTAGAATCTGTAGTAGACAACTGCCAGACTCTGTACCAATCACAGAGGGAGTGAGACAAGGGTACTTACTTGTCCTACTTTTAACATATTAATGATGTAGCACAGTTCTTAAAAGGTGACTGTTAATTTCCAGGTAAAGTGGGAAACCAGAAACATTCAATCCCCCTTTATGCAGATAATACAATTCTGATTTCTTATACTCAGCTACGCTGACATAGATTGTTGAAACAGTTTAGTCTGTACTGTAAAATGAGTTCCTTTCTATTAGCTTCCCCCGCCCCCTCCAAAAAAAGACACCCTATAATATTTGGCAAATCTAAACAAATCCTTAACTGGTCACTTGATGGAAATGTACTTGAGCAAGTACCTTCCTTTCAAGTATACTGGGGTAGATTTTCAGTGGACTGGTCTATGGCCCATATAAGTTCAAGTATCCTATTAGCACTAGAACCTTAAAGGGACTATTACAGTTCTCACCCAAAAGGAGGAAAGCTGGTTCAACTCCTTTTAGCACTGTACAGAATTAGAGGTATCCCAAAACTGTTATATGGGGCTCTTCTTTAGAGCATGGCTAATCTAGACTTATGAGAAAGAGTTAAAAATCATTTTTTACATCAGGTTCTGGCAGTTCCTGTATCTATCAAACTAGAATTAGTTCATGCTAAACTAGGTATATTAATTATCAAAGCTGAAGCCCTTAGATTAGCACTGCTTTTTTGGCACACACACACACACACTTAAGCAGGTTACAGACTTATTTTATTGGAATAAATTTTGAATTTTCCACATTTTTTCTTTTAGCCCAAGGATATAATAGTGCTAAACTAATCTTAGTACAGAGACTCAAGGAAATAGAGATGCAATCTCAGACAGCTGAGATTAAGACTTGTCAATCTTTTTTATGTCTCCTTCATTCCTTCGTATTTATCACTTCCAAGATATCTGGTAGATTTGCCCAACATTAAAATGAGAATAACTTTTTACTCAGGGAAGATTAAATGTTTTCCCTTTGGCAGAGTGGATGGGTCAGCAAAAGGGGAAACTTAAGCAGGATAGAATATGCAGTTGTGATTCTCTGTCAAAGATATTACACATATGCTCCTTAACTGTCCCAGCTATAATGATCTTAGAAATAAATATATCCACCCACTGTTGAAATCAATGAAGGCAAGGTCACATTCTTGGAAAGTTTATTTTCTGCTGTCTAATGCTGATAGATATGTCTTTCAGAACATCTCAATTTCTTGTCAGTGCTTTGCAGTCATGTAACACAAGGTCTAGAGGCTATATAGAAAATTACCCAAAATCTGATCGTCCATGAAAAGAGTTTTAAATTCTATCATGCTGTAATGAATTATTTTTTGAGTTTTAACTGTGCATAACAGCAAATTGTTGAAGTACAATAAACTTTCACTCTGTTCTTGTCAGAGCCACAGGTGCTAACATAAGTTCAAATTTTTAAGTGAATTAATTTAAGAACAGTTCCGCACAAAAGTAACAGACTACAGACTTGTGGGATCTACTTTTTTATTATAAGAACCCCAAAATCCAAGAACCAGGTCCATGGGCAACAGACACACACTTAGGAGAACTTAGAACCTGGAGCCCTGGTGGCGCAGTGGTTAAATGCCAGTACTGCAAGCCACAAAGTTGTGAGTTCAATCCTGCCGGGCTCCAAGGTTGACTCAGCCTTCCATCCTTTCGCAGGTCGGTAAAATGAGTACCCAGCTTGTTGGGGGCATGTATAGAAATGTTTTGAAATACATGCTATTTGTAAGTTGTTCGCCGCCTCGTTCCATATGGAGAGGCGGGATACAAATAAATAATAATAATAATAATGATAATTAGAACCTAAGAATGTGTTCTGAATTTGCTTCATGCTAAAATCGACTCCCGGTTACATCAACATTGATCGTCTTCATTTGAGTAGTAAAGTACAGCACGAAGAGTGGTGGGTTGTCTTGTTGTTGCTACTCTTAAACAATCAGAAATCATTCAGCCTATAGCAAATCACCCAGTGATATAGTTGCCAGGTTGAAAATTTGGGAGGACTCCTGTTCCTTTAAAACTTGTACAGAAGAGAGAATTTCAGGAAGTGTTGTCAGCCGGCTGCAAGATGAGCAAACACCTGCTCAAATCTCCTCTTCTACGTAACCATAAAACAGAGCTTTCCAAAAGGTGTGCTGCGACATGTTAGTGTGTAGCCTGAAGCGTGCAGGTGTGTTGCCTACAATCTTGGAAATGTATGTTATTATCTATAAACCATATATTTTAAAAAAATATATGAAAGGTTTTCATGAGATACGTTGTGTCCTCATACATTTTGCTATTACAATTTATGTATGGGTCTGTCTCTCTTATAAGGGGTTAGTTTAATCTCTGGTTTGCTAGTAAAACTGAATTACTGTGCTGCGAAATGATACATGTCTAAAAAGTGTGTTACCAAGAGGAACAGTCTGGAAAGGAAAAGTCTGGAAAGCTCTGCCATAAAAGGTAGAGGAGCCAGCTCCAGTTTTCATTTCTAAGCACACCTGCTGCAGAAGACAAGCCTCAGAAACCCCAAACCAGTTTTCATTTCTAAGCACAGGGGCTACAGAAGACAAGCCTTAGAAACCAGAGCTCCCTCGTGCCACTCAGGATATCATGCGGACAGCATGGTTTTAACATCGAGGCCATGGCCATTTCCGCACTAGCCCGTTATAGCGCGATGATTCCACTTTCAACCTCCTCTGGAATCCTGGGGTTTGCAGTTTCGGGAGGGGCCGGCCGGCCCCTCCCGAAACTGCAAACCCCAGGATTCCAGAGGAGGTTGAAAGTGGAATCGTAGCGCTATAACAGGCTAGTGCGGAAATGGCCTTAGTCTCACTAGTGATGACCGATTTAGTGGGACTGTCTCAGTCTCCTTTTGAAACCTTATTATTCTCTCTCTGGCCATTTCTGCACTAGCCTGTTATAGCCAGTCGGCCCCTCCCGAAGCTGCAAACCCCAGGATTCCAGAGGAGGTTGAAAGTGGAATCATCGCGCTAGAACAGGCTCGTGCGGAAATGGCCCCTATCCGCACTGGACTGTTATAGCGCGATGGTTCCACTTCCAAAATCGCATGTAATCCTGGGGGTCCCTCCCTAAACTGCAAACCTCGGGATTGCCTAGTATGTTGAAAGTGGAATCACAGCGTTATAACAGTCCAGTGCAGAAACGGCATCACTCAGGGATTTTTCAGCCCCCGTTCCTCCTCCCCCCCGCTTTTCGTAACCCCCTGCCTTCAGGTTACAAAGATCCCGGAGAGTTTACGCCCGTCCTTTGCCTCCCTTGGGTGGGCCTGACAAAGCGCTTCCGTGCGGATTCTAGCAACCCTGGAAGCCGGGCGTCCCCGCGTCCTCTCCAGGCAGCGTGAGAGGAAGCCGCCGGTGTGACAGCCGGGCGCCCTCCGCCCCTACCTTCCCATTGGCCACCGCTTTGCAGCGGAACCGGCGGTTGGCATCGGCCCGGCGCCGGCAGAGCTCCTCCTCGCTGCGGAAGGTCCAGTGGCGCCTCTGCGTGCTGCTGTGATACATTCCGACGGCCGCCGGGTCAGAGCATCGCGGGAATGACGGCCCGACGACGCGCGTTTCCCCGACGACCGCCCCTTTTCCTTCTTTCCTTCCTTCCTCGCAATCCCGTCATGCCCCGCGCGAGAGTCGAAGGCAGAATTTCCCGGCATGCACTGCGGAGCTTGCTCTCATAGGTCATTTCCGCACTAGCCCGTTATAGCGCGATGATTCCACTTTCAACCTCCTCTGGAATCCTGGGGTTTGCGGTTTCGGGAGGGGCCGTCCGGCCCCTCCCGAAACCGCAAACCCCAGGATTCCAGAGGAGGTTGAAAGTGGAATCATCGCGCTATAACGGGCTAGTGCGGAAATGGCCATAGGCGTCGCGTTCGTTCAACGAGGTGAGGAAGAAGAGGAACATTAGACTTCCGAGGCGGCCGTGTGCGTTTAAAAAGTACAAGTGCAATCCTTTGTTGTGTTACTCAGGTGCAAATGCGAAATGAGTGCAGCGGGGCGCCCTTGCAGGCAAAGGTATGCAAGCTTGCAGCCTCAGAGAGTTACTTCAAAATGGTCCTCTTCCTAGCCGTGGCTGAGCGTTATTGATTACCGTCAATGATGTTCAAGGGCCCCGGTGAGGTGTGGGTGCAGCTTTTCCCCACCTCTAGAAGGCCCCCCCTTTATGGAAAGTATTTGGACCATAAAGGCAGAGACAAGAGCGCATATAAGTGTTAATTCAGGTTTCTATTTGAAGCTGTTACAAGGTGGTTTAGGCGCATAGTTGAGAATGTAGGGCAACCGCCTTACCAACTTCTGTTGCCCCACATGTTGACTTTTTAACCCGGGGCATTTCCGCCCTTCTGTACATTTAAATTTCCCCATATTCCCCAATCCAATCTCTAGTCAGAGTTGTTAACATTCAGAGGTTGGGTTCCTGAGGGAATACACTGTCCTCCTCCTTGCTACTAGGCATCATCTCCATAGCAACCGGCCTGTTCCAGTACTTGTAACTTTCCCGATAGTCCCCAATCCAATCTGTATTGTCTGGAGATACTGATTTCCTGGCTTGCTTGCCTGCTTGCTTGCTTGCTTGCTTGCTTGCTTTCTTTTTCTTTCTTTCTTTTTTGCTTTGCTTTGCTTTCTATTGAATTTGTGCAACAGCTTTACATTTTTCTGGAAGCATTTTTTGTTTTGAATTTCAACTTTAAGTTTCCTCACATATGGAACCCATACAATCTACTGTGTGAGGCAAGAGCCCCTTGTAACTATGGCCATTTCTGCACTACACTGTTATAATGCTGTTATTCCACTTTCAACACCCTGTGGAATTCTGGGGTTTGTAGTTTACTGACCCAAAGAGCTCTCTGGCTGAGAATTCTAAAGGCCCCTCCCTAAACTGCAAAACCCAGGATTCCATAGGATTTTGAAAGTGGAGTAATAGCACTAGAACAGGCCAGTGCGAAAATGGCCCCAGCTGTTACTGCAGTTCCATTGACTCTCAGTATGGTTCGTGGGTACACAGTAATTTGCATTCTGGAAATTTTAATGAAGCATTGTTTTGTTGTGTCTACAATTACCCCCTCCCTGCCCTCAAATAAAAATCAAAGAAAAATTAAAAATACTGGACTCTGGATTTTTGGCCATGGTTGCTTATACGGAGCAAATCGGTGTTGCATCTTGACAGGGAAAAAACCTTTGCAGGAGAAAGCAAGAGTGGGAAATAAGTTCGAATAATCGGTGAAGAACAGAGAAACGTGCCAATGAAGCATCAGAATTGTCAGTGCAGCATCTGATGGTGTGTGGCTCTAGACAAGAAGTTGCTCAGGCTGGAGTGAATCCTGTTGTTGTTTTATTTTTTTAATAAATGGTTCTCAATTTGAGGTCCACAGAGGCTTCACAGGGGGTCTGCAAAGCCCTGCTGCTGGACACCAACAGCAGCAGCAGCAACAGGGACACAGCAGGAGAAGTGTGTGTGGATGCTGAAATTGTTCCCTTGTTTTGTCAGGGATAGGGCAGCAGGAGTGTGGGCACCAATGGACACAGTGGCAGGCGTGTGTACATGCGTACACTGCTCCCTCATTTGCAAATGAGTGCATGCACACAACACCTGTTGCTACATCCCTGATAGAAGGGACATGGCAGCAGGAGTATGCACACATCCAAACTATGACTGTGGAGACCAGGGTTTGAATCTCCACTCATCCATGGAAATTGACTGAGTGACCTCAGGCAAATCACATTCTCTTGGCCTCGAAGAAAAATAAAGGTGACAAATCTTGCCAATAAAACCCTGCATGATAGTTTCACCTTAGAGTTGCCATAAGTCAGTTTTCAAAGGGGAGAGACATGATGGCTGGAAAGAACCTCCCCCTTTTTGTTGTTTCGTGCCCTCAAGTCACTTCAGAGTTATGGTGACCCCTAGGTGAACCTATCACAGGGTTTGTTTGTTGTTTGTTTGTTTGTTTTGGCAAGATTTGTTCAGAGGGAGTTTGCCTTTGTTTTCCTCTGAGGCTGAGAGAATGTGACTTGCTCAAGCGGAGATTTGAATCCTAGTTTCCAGTAGCCTTAAATAAATAAATATTTGAATATTTAAATCTTGAGTTAACTCTTGGGGGTCCTTGGCAACAAATTATATTTACAGGGAGTTCCTGGTAAAGAAAAGGTTAAGAACCACTGTCTTAGACCAATATCTTTTTGCCTTCTTACAAGTCCACCACATTTGGAAAAAGAAGCCCTCCTTGACATCCCCAACATTGATTTGAAACATTCTTAGTCATTTTTAACAGTTTATTTGGGGTCAGATACTATCTAGGAAGTGAATCCTTGATCTCTGTGGGACCTTGTGCTGCCTGAATGTCTAGTGAAGTGGTACATTTTATAGTGGCAGCTGCTCACTTTGTCAAATGCATTTTCAGAGCATTATAGAGCTGGGCTGAAGAATGTTGCAACCATCCAGATGTTGTACAGCAGCTTCCATCAGCCAACATAGTGAGTGGTGAAGGATGATGGGATTTGCAGTCCAATAAGTTCTGGAGAGTTGCCAGGCCGGAGATGGGAGTTTGTCATGAAAACAAGTAAAGGTGGCTGCACAATAGGCTTTATCTTCCTTCCCCTGATACAAGGTCATGTTGGTGATTTTACTCCTAGCCCTCTTAGCAGTGAACATGATTCAACAATATTCAACATACCTGTCCCCAACAATATCTGATCAGTCCCTCCTGTTGGGAATTAATGTTGTAGTTGAACAGAGCAGGGACATCAGTCTCCTAGATCCCCAGTCAAAACTTTATGTATTATAGACTAATCTGTACACAGGTAGAAAGTAGATCTGGAGCAACTCTCGTAGTATGGAAGGCTTCATTCCTCAGCTTGGTTTCTTATATATTAATATACAAATTACGCTAAATATACTGTGGCCAATAGTTATACAGTGGCCCCTTGACTTTCGCAAAGGGTCAGGACACAGAACCCTCGTGAAAGCCAAAAAAGCACAAATTACTCCCCCCACCCACCCAAGTAAGCGCTTCCCCCCATTCACTTGTGATTCACCCATCCATGCTGCCTTCCAGGACAATAGGGAAGTAAATGGGAGGGGGTGGCAGCCGCACATATGCGGGCATGCTTTGCCCCTCCCCATTCATTTGCATTTCTCCAGGCCATGCTGCCTTCCAGGCTCATGGGTGATAGGTAAGCAAATGGGAGGGGGCAGCATCACAACTGGAGAGAGTACATGTGTGGAGGTGCCCTGCCATTTGCTTAGCTTTTGCCCGGGTCTGTGGAAGGAAACCCTGGTTCCCTGGGCAAAAGGTAGGGGAATGGGAGTGGGAGGAGGCAAGCAGAAGCCTTACGGATAAACAAGTTTGCAAGGTAATACCCATGAATGTGGAGGGAGGACTCTACATCTCTGAAAGAGTGAAAAGGATGGAACACAGAAGCTAACAACACAGATAGAAATCAATGGGATTAACATCATCAAGGAAGCAAAGAACTGAGTGTGAACTGGTGGGAGCTATATAGTCTAATTCTAACTGAACTCAGTGGCTTACTTTGCAGGAGACATACAGAAATGCAGTGTAATCTCAGGAAAGCTCCTTTGGACCTCTTAATCCCAATAAATATACAATGACTACTGATATAACAGAACTACCACTGTATTGTCGGGAGAATAAGACTGATTACAATAAAACTGTATATGAAACATGATATGTTGTTGTGTGCTTCCAAGTTGCTTCTGACTTATGGCAACCCTAAGGTCATAACCTATCACAGAGTTTTTTGGCAAGATTTGTTCAGAATCGCCCAGTGGGTAATCGTGACCAAACAGGGCACTGAACCCCGGTTTCCCAGAGTGCTAGTCCAGGGGCCTGTCCACACTACACTATTATCATGCTATTATTTCACTTTCAATATCCTGAGGAATTCTGGGGTTTGAAGTTTACAGAGGCCAAAGAGCTCTCTGGCTGAGAATTCTAAATGCTTCTCTCTAAACTGTAAACCCCAGAATTCCATAGGATGTTGAAAGTGTAATAATAGCACTAGCAACAGTGTAGTGTGGAAAAGCCTCAGCAGTCAAATCACTATACCACACTGGTTTTTTGACATGATGTGACATAGCCTAGATTTCAAATTAACGGATTCTTCACATTGAGCTATAAGGCATTGTGGCCTGTATCCAACAATATCACTTATATTAGAGAAATGTCTGCTGTCCCTATAGCTATATGTTTAAAGATTTAGTGCAAGAGTATAGTTCAGTGTGGTTGGCCATTGTACAACTGGTTGTGCAAGAATCTGTTAAATATACCAGGTTTCTTGTGCTACTAGAAATCCAGCACAATTAAACTAGCAAAGGTTTTTTTTTTCCTTCACTAGGATTGCATTGGTTCTAGACTCACATTATTGGTCTCTAGAACAACCTTCCCCAATCTGGCATCCTCTAGATGTGTCAGACGGCAACTTCCAGCATTTCTTATCTAACGTGTATTCTGGAGAGCATCTGGGTGAGGAAGCTGCTCCTGAAATACCATTCATGTAGGATTTAGTCAAGGTGTAGTAGGTGTAGTAAAAAGCAGTGATGACTCTACTCTTTGTTTTAGAAGCAGCAGTAGGAAATTTATTTCATAAAATTTGCTAAACCATTAAAAGTAGGGGGAAGAATAACAAAATAAATAAAACCTCAGTGCCTGGTTTAATGGTACAGCTTTAATGAATGAATCAGAAAGATGCACCACTGAAAATTAAACTGGAAACTGAAATGTGCTAGTTAATTATGAACGGTTGAATTGCTTGTTGTGCAAATTGTCCACAGGCAAGAGAATTAGAAATGCAGTGTTAATTTTACAAGTATTGTAATCTCATTTTCATAACTAGCTGTAAAAGTTATTAATCAATTGCTCTGGCCAATCATGTGTAAAAGTTCTTAGCCTATGAAGATGTTTTATTTTGCCATTAAGCACTACATGTGCTAGAATATTTGGTCAGAACTATGAGAATAGCGGAATGGCAAAGCAAATTTGGAAGATAATGAAAATTATCCAATTACTTATCCCTTTAAAATGGGCTACCTGCATTATTTCAATATCTGACACAGAAAGAGAATTTTGCTAATCTATTTCTTTAAAAAAAAGGCACAAGAAATTTTGAATGCTTTTTGGATTGCTACCAAAGCAGAAGCATTAACATAGTTCCCACACATGGACATAAACTCACAAGGAGAACACCCTTGGGTTTTTTTTAAGAAGTATGGTGTGATGGAAAGTCCTACACCAACAGGTTCTTTTGGCTGGGCACTGGTTTGAATTTTGTCCTCATTTGCTAGGAGAGCAGGATTTCACAGATACAGTAGGCACAAAGATTGAGCAAACTCTGTCTCCCACTTCATGTTTAAAATCCTAAATTTTATTTATTTATTTTATTATAATTGTATGCCATCTTTCTCCCAGTGTGGGACCCAAGGTGGCTTCCAACAACAAATTAAGACATCATAACACTTAAAAACATTAAAAACATATGAAATCATTTTAAAAAACTAAAACAATATTCAATTAAAGCAAGTTAATATATATAAGTATGTTCCCAATATATAAATATGTTCCCAAAGAACTCTGCATATTTTAGAGTGGTGGCCAGATGTGGCTGACTTAATATAACCTACAAACAAAACACATTGATGTATCTTGTACTCTGTAATTTTTTTAAAAAAATAGCAAAGTCAAAATTTGGTGCAGAAGTAGATCAAATACCATAGCAAGAAAAGGTTATTGCTTGCAACAGAGTTGGAAATCATGTATCCCTCCAGATGTTGTTGGACTTCAACTCTTAGAATTCTTCTCCTTTGGCTATGATGGATAGGGCTACTGGGACTTGTTGTCCAGTGGTATCTGTGAGGCTGCATGATCGCCATCCCTCTTTTTTAAAAAATAAAACTTTTATCATATATTTGCTGAATTGTATGTTCAATTCCCCTTCCTTTTTGAGTGAGTAAAGAGCTTTTTGTGAGACTGAAATGTGTACATAGCCTCCCATTCTTTTCCTTGGCTCTGGGCTAGGATCCAAGAAACTCAGGTTAAAATCCCCCTCCACCATGATAGACCCATGTGTTGTTAGCAGCCTTGAACATTATACATGCCTGCCAACATTTAATAGATAAAAACTGGGACGCATGTGGCTGAGCAACATCAGAGTACGGTCAAGATGGCAAAAGGTATTAATGAGGAGGAACACACAAGCTAGGACAGGCTGTAGCAGGTTTTGCCTGAGCCTACTGAGAAAAGCAAGAGTTCACCCCTGCTGTCCCTTAGTTAAGGGAGTACAATCCAGGTTTGCACTTTGAAATCAGTGTGCACCAACTGAAAGAAGCTAATGATAAAGGAGGAAAGTGAATGGAGGAGAGAGAAACTGTGACGTTTTAAAAACAGCACAAAATGTGGGCTGATAAAGGATTAATTGGGACTGTCCCTGCCAGATCAGGACAGTAGGAGTGCGTGGTTAAGGATGACTCATATATTCCAGGTTCCTGCATTCAAGCAGTTGAAGGATATGATTGTATATCACCTTAGCCTGCCTCACAGAGCTGCAGTGAAGATTAAGAGTATGAGAGGACCATATGCATTAACCTGACCATTTTTGGCAGAATGGTGGAATATAGATATAATAATATATGATGAAAGCTTGTATCCTTTGCACGCTGAATCTCATGCCAACTTCTGCACTTGTTCACAAGCGTAAGAATGCACACTCTCTAAGTACCCTGATTAGATTTTGGAGACGCAGCCCTATGTAGTTCTAGCATAATCCTGTTTAAACAAGATATTACTAGCAACAAGGTGTGGGCAAATTCTGAGGGTACAAGAAACAATTTTGCTCACCCAAGACCTCAGTAAACCACACACTTCTTTTAGGGAAGCAGGCCTATTTCAAGCTTGAAACAGTTTCTTTCAGAAATAGCAACTGATCTTCCTGTTGCTTCCAGTTTCTTTCTTTTTCATTTTTCCTCCCTCACCCATCCCACTTTTTAAAAGGGATTTCAGGGTCTAAGGACCCTATCACAGTACACTGTTATAGCACTGTTATTCCACTTTAACTGTCATGGAAACATCTTAGGGAATCCTAGGATTTGCAGTTTAGAATTCTCAGCCAGACAGCTCAAACAGACTAAACTACAAATCCCAGAATTCCACAGACTACAGTCATGGCAGTTAAATTGAAATAATCTACTATGTAAAAGTCAATGTTTGTCTGTTTGTGAGTTTGTCTATTTGTCTGTGTCAGGCAGGTGAAGACCTCATGCGATTTGCTGAGTGAGGCGAGAAGACCTCGTGATTGGCCAGCTGTGAAGATTCCATGGAATCTTGGGGTTGGCAGTTTAGAAAGGTGCTCTTGGGCCTCAGGCCGGTTGCTATGGAGATGAGGCCTACCATCAATAAGGATGCCAGAAAACATTTGGGAGGTGTATGTGAGAAAAATTAGAGTGACATACACAGCATAGCCCACTTCCATACTTCACTGTTATAGTGCTATTATTCCACTTTCAACATCCTATGGAATCCTGGGGTTTGTAGTTTAAGGAGGGGCATTTAAGAATTCTCAGCCAGAGAACTCTTTGGCCTCAGTAAACTACAAACCCCAGAATTCCACAGAATGTTGAAAGTGGAATAATAGCACTGTAACAGCATAGTGCAGAAATGGCCATAGTTACAAGGTGCTCTTGCCTCACACAGTAGATTGTATGGGTTCCATATGTGAGGAAACTTAAAGTTGAAATTCAAAACAAAAAATTCTTCCAGAAAAATGTAAAGCTGTTGCACAAATTCAACAGAAAGCAAAGCAAAGCAAAAAAAGAAAGAAAAGAAAAGAAAAGAAAAGAAAGAAAAGAAAAAGAAAGAAAAGAAAGAAAGCCAGGAAATCAATATCTCCAGACAATACAGATTGGATTGGGGACTATCGGAAAAGCTACAAGTACTGGAATAGGCCAGTTGCTATGGAAATGATGCCTAGCAGCAAGGAGGAGGACAGTGTATTCCCTCAGGAACCCAACCTCTGAATGTTAACAACTCTGAATAAAGATTGGATTGGGGAATATGGGAAAAATTTACAGGTACAGAAATAGGCCGGTAGCTACGGACACAAGGCCTAGCAGCAAGAAGGAGGACAGTATACTCCCTCAGGAACCCAAATTGTGTATGTAAATAACTCTGAATACAGATTGCATTGGGAAATATGGAGCAAAGTTACAGGAAATAGAGAGGACAGTTTGGTGAGTTCTTAATATGCTAGTAGTGCTATAATAATGTACTGTGATAGGGCCCTAAAACATTTATGAGAGGATAAGCTGTTTAAATGACAAAATGCACTCCCTCTAATACTCTTGAGGCTGCTATTTGGCTTTTTTAAAAAAAAAAAAAAAGTGAAAACCTAGTGATGAATCACATGTGGTCCATGGTCTGTACTTTGGCTATACCTGCTGAAGGATGGGCAGCTGGTTGTCCTACAGATGCTGTTTACAGCAATTTCCATCAGCCCTAGCCAGCATTAGCCAAACGTGAAGGGTGGTAGAGTGATTTGTGACCTTCTAGATGTTGGAGAGCAACTCCCAGGATTCCTCACCATTGGTTATGCCAGCTGTGGTAATAGAGAATTGCACCCCAGGAACATCTAGAACAGGGATAGACAATTGTGTGGGATCTGGGCGGGGGTACTTTTTTGCCCTGGGACCCTCTGAAGGCCACACATTCACACCGCAAGCCCAAATACTTTTGTTTCCTCTTTAGACTGCCTTAAAATAGTGACAGGATGTGACATGGCACCACTTCCTGTCATCATTTTGAGAAGGACTGCAGGGGAAAATGGAGGTATTGGGAGAATCAATTTCTGTTCCCATTTTGAGATGGACTGCAGAGGAAAACAGAGATATTTGGGAAGTAATATAGGGTTCTGAAGTGCTTGTAGGTGTGGGGTATTTTGACACGTTTGATTGATTGATTGAATTTATATGCCACCTTTTCTCCCAATGTGGGACACAAGGCAGCTTCTGAAAGGTTAAAAAACATTAAAAGCCTGTAAACAATTAGAACATTTAAAAACATATTAAATTATAAAGCTTACAATAAATTTTAAAAGCAGCGAATAAATAAGTAAAAGGACTCCAGCTCAGCCGTTAAAGGCCTACTGAAAAAGAAATGTCTTTCTCTGCCTATGAAAGGAAAGGAGGGAGGAAACCAGCCTAGCCTACTGTGGAAGGGTGTTCCACAGAGTGGGAGCAGCCACTGAGAAGGCTTTCTCCTGTGTCCTCACCAGGCAAATCCAAGGATGATAGTGGGACCAGGAGAAAACTTTCCCCCACAGATCTTAGGGCTCTAGCAGGTTCCTATAGGGAGATAATGGTTTTTCAAATAGTCTAGACCTAAGCCATGTACAGCTTTATAGGTCATGACCAGCACTGTGAATGGTGCCCAGAAACAAGCAGATAACCAGTGAAGTTTCAACAATGGAGTTATATGCTTCCTGTAACTGGCCCCAGTCAGTATTCTGGCCACTGAATTTTCAACACGCTGAAGTTTCCAAACAGTTTCCAAAGGCAGCCCCACAGAGAGTGTGTCACAGTAGTCCCAATTAAGAAGTAATCAAATGTCACTGTAGCCAGATCTGGCATCTCAAGAAATGAGCACAGCTGGTGCACAAGTTTTAACTGTGCAAATGCACTCTTGGCCACTGCTGAAACCTGGGCATCCAGACTCAGAGTAGGGGAAATGTAACCCTATCTAGCACAGACAAAGTCCCTATTCCCTATCTGCCATGACCAGGAGCACCTCTATCTTGTCTGGATTAAGCTTCAATTTGTTTGCTCTCATCTAGTCCATTACTGACAACAGACATTGGTTCAGCACTGAGACAGTCCTTGGAATCAGATGGAAAGGAGAGATAGCATTGGGTGTCAACAGTATATTGGTGATACTGGAGCCCAAAACTCCAGATGACCTCTCCCAGTGGTTTCATGTAGATGTTAAATAGCATGGGGGACAAAACACAACCCTGAGGAACCTCACAGGCCAGTGGCCAGGGAGTCGAACAAGAGTCTCCCAGTACCATCTTCTGAGTTCTGCTCTCCAGGAATGACCGGAACCACTGCATAATAGTGCTCCATGTACCGTTACAGAGAGTTGGCCCAGAAGGATACCATGGTTGATGGTATCAAAATCTGCTGAGAGGTCCAGTAGAACGAACAGGAGCATACTTCCAACTGTCTAATTCCCAGCATAGGTCATCCACCAAGGTGACCAAAGCTATCGCTGTCTCATAACCAGGCCTGAAGCCAGATTGAAATGGATCTAGATAATCCATTTCATCCAGAAACCCTGGAGCTGAGAGGCTACCTCATGATCCAGAACCTTGCCCAAAAATGGAATATTGGAGACTGGCCAATAATTATTCAAGATAGTAGGATCCAGAGAGGGATTTTTTAGTAATGGCTTCACCACAGCCTCTTTTAGGTATGCTGGAAACTTTCCTTGCTGCAGTGAGGCATTCACCACTCCCCTTACAGTCAGCCAGTCTCCCTCTAGCTGCTTTCAAAAGCCAGGAGGGGCAAGGATCCAGTATACACATTGTGGCTCTCACATGCTTCACGTGCTTGAGGAGCTTTCAAAGTGGCTTTGGGACAAAAAACAACAACCAAAAAACCAATCACACTATTTTTTTTAATTGTTATTTTTCTTGTTTAAATTAAAGTTTTCAGCTTATGCCATAAGGCTGAAAGTATGCCTCTAGTAAACATCAGGAGCAAATGGAGGGTATTTCACATTCAAAATAAAACACTTGAGCAAAAACTGGGGCACCTGCCTGATCAATAAGTGTTTTCCCATTCCATCATCTGAAGGACTAGATTCCTGAAGATAGCTTCATTCTTTTCCTCTGTAGCTTTCCTTGCAATGAAATTCATGTACAGCTGTGGTGCCCTCACTGGTGCTGTTGTTGTTGCCATGGTTATGTCCTCAACCTGTTTCTCAACAGGGATCTTTCCCTGCCCTGCTTGCCTGCTTAATGTATTAAGTATGAATAAGGGTTCTGTGTGTGTTTTCAAAAGATTGTAGAGGAAGAAGAAAAATACCATGAAAGAACATGATTTTAAGTGCAGTACTACATAGTTAGAATTATTACATGGTATTTCTGTAGTCATTATTAATTATTAATTAGTATTTAGACTATGAGTGAGAATGGTGTGGCCCTCCAGATGCAACTTCTATCACCGCTAGCCAACATAGCTAATGAAAACAAATTCTGGGAGCTAACAAATACCCAGCAAAGCCACTGATCCGAAAGCAAATCCCAGAAAGTAAGATTTTTAGAAGAAGCAGAGAACTAGTGTCCCTACAGATTTTGGTGGAGTTCAGTTCTCATCCTAGATAGTAGATCTGATGGGAGCTGGAGTTGAACAACATCTAGAAAGCCAGATGCCTGTTGTAATCCTTTCACTGTCAGCTTTCAGAGCTACCTATCTTCAAACTAACCTTATCTTTATCAAACTAACCTTTTTTTTAATTGTCCGTAATTTTTAGAACCTCTTTGAAAAAATGAGTTCTTAGTTTTTAAAAAAATGTGTTTTAGCCATATTGTTTATTGTTCTAAATGTTTTTATCGGTTGTACACTGATTCAATTAAATGTATCAGTTGTACCCTAGTGTACATCAATTATACACCAATGCAGTGTAATGGTTTGAGTGTTGGACTAAACCACTGGGAGACCAGTATTCAAATCCCCACTCAGTCATGGAAGCCCACTGGGTGACCTAGGACAAGTCATGTTCTCTCAGCCTTAGAGGAAGCAAGGGCCAACCTTCTCTGAACAAATTCTGCTAAGAAAGTCCCATGATAGGGTTGCCTTGGTGTCACCATAAGTCAGAAATGACTTGAAGGCAAACGACAGACATCACTTAGAGTTCCTGGTTGACTAAGAGGGAAAAAAATGCCATAAATATGTACATACATCTCTTAAACTCTCTCTTCCTCTCCCAGTTCTGATCAGTGTCACACTCTCAAAGATGGAGAGAAATTCCTGACTAGTAGGGATCATAACATCCCATTTGTTATAAGGTATGTCAAGGAAAATCATACGATTAGCCTATTCATGCAAATCAGATAGCCAAATTCATTGCAACGTTATGTCA
This sequence comes from Ctenosaura bakeri, assembly GCA_948474755.1. Classification (NCBI taxonomy): domain Eukaryota; kingdom Metazoa; phylum Chordata; class Lepidosauria; order Squamata; family Iguanidae; genus Ctenosaura; species Ctenosaura bakeri. Next base: position 440,998 of record CAOLHI010000185.1, on the reverse strand, counting down.
TTTTACTAATGTAATGTATGACAGAATATATGCCATGAAAGCACATATCATAGCTTTCATTTTGTCAGATTAAATATTTCTTTCTGTTGATCAAATAGTTACAAAATTTGCTACAAGACAGTAGGTAATAGTTATTTCAGTTCAAGTGATTGCCTAACATTATGTTGGGCTAATTGTTCTAGAAGGGACTGGGACAAGAGATTAGAAAAGGAGTCATGTTGGCTCAGGATTCGGGGGTTATAGTCCAAAAAAGTAACTTTTCCAGGCTCTGGTCAGGACTATGCAGCTGTTGTTCTAATGTGACTCAAACATGGTGCACTGGGTTTTGCATCATATTTGCCTTTGACTTTTTAAACAAAACTGGTTTGAATTTTTTGGTTCAAGTCCATTGCTATTCACATTGAATTCAAGTTGTCCCAAATAATGATAAGATGCCTATTTGTTTTATAAACTAGCCATTTATAGAAGTTCTAGATATCATGGACTGCCAAAAAGACAAATAATTGGTCCTAGAGGAAATCAAATCTGAACTGTCATTACAAGCCAAAATGACTAAACGGATGCTATGATATTTTGGATGTATCATGAGACAACATGACTCATTGGAAAAGACAATGAAACTGGGAAAAATGGAAGACAATAGGGAAAAAGCAAAACCACATTAGAGATGAATTGATTCAAACAAGGAAACCATCAAAGTTAAAATGGAACCATAGTGCTATAACTGTAGTGTGAAAGGAATACAAGACAAGGAACAGTTTCCTTTGGAGCAGAATCTGAACTACCTCCTCCAAAAGACTGTCCATTTTCCCCAACATGACTGACTTAAATTTACAGCAAATACATTTATTGCTCCATAGTGTCATCTGACATGCAAAGACATGTGTGATACCAAATGTTATCCTCAAGCTTGGTTGAGAACATTTGCAAGGCACAGGGGATTACAAAAGCTGTCTTTGTGGTCTTCTAAACCAGCCTGAATCTGAGAACTACCAGGAGTCATCCTTTGTGTAAATACAGATAAAGGGGTGGGCGGGAGGCTAGAAATATCAGTGCCTTTGTGAAATACTGTTCTGTTCTTCATTACTTGAATTGACAAAAAGATCTACAGTTAGTTACATGTACTAATATTCTTCCTCCAACTGCTATGGGATTGAAGGCCACCAAGTATATCACCAATTATCAGTGCCAGGGCGACGGGAGCACAGGAAACTGTACACCATGTGAAAACCACTGACCTATGCAGTTTGTTTAGTTAGCAGGACAGAAAGCATTACAATTTCTGTAATTGGTTCTGATGAGTTTCTGAATATTTTGCTGACTAATATGTTTGTCTTCAGTTTTTGCATGAATTACTTCCAATAGTATTTTCTCTCTGGGTAAGAACTAAATGAGGCTTTGCATCTCATTCCAGGCAGCTTAAACAATATACGACAATTAATAACAATAAATTTGAAAAATGCATGCACTGCTACCAACTTTATAATTCCTAAATTTTGTTGCTTACCTAGTTATTTCAATTGGCATTGAAATGGTTTGAGTTAATTTAATTCAGATTGCTGGACCATGATATCACACCTATCATACCTACTCTCAAATTATGATATACATAATTTTAGGGAACAGGAAATATTTTCTAATCATAGCTGAATGAGAACCATGACTATTTAGTTATTTTTTTAAAAAATAATAATAATAATAATCTGGAAAAAAAGAGACAAAACAGAGACATCTTTATAATGCAAGTTAATTGTCATCCTTGCTGCATAATTTGTTTCTCACATTTGTTTCCAAAACATATTTTTATGCAGATGTCACTATTCTACTCTATTCCTATTAAACCTGCATATAGTATCCAATACATAATTGTCATTTTGAACATGAGTTGTCTCCATGGAAATGTGGCCACTGTATATGCAATATATTCTGATCCATCCCAGTTTATTAGGATCTCAAGTGAATATGGTCAGTTTTAGGGATAAACAAATTTTCATCAAGGATGATGAAATGTTACTTTCATTCCTGTTATTTGTTCCCAAATATATTACAGTGCAGTGGACAAAGGGCACATCTCTAGTCTGTTTTTGTGGCTCTTGAACCCCTCACCAAGGGTGAATTACCTGTCCTGGAAGCTTCCAAAATGGCAATTCAGCTTTCAAATAGACTCTGCCCCACTTCAAACTGTTTAACATTCATTTTTTTTCCTGCACTCAGAAATAGATTTCTAGGCCATTTCCACACTACACTGTAATAGTGCTATTATTCCACTTTCAACTTCCTGTGGAATTCTGGGGTTTGTAGTTTACTGAGGCCAAAGAGCTCTCTGGCTGAGAATTCTAAATGTCCCTCCCTAAACTGCAAACCCCAATAGCAATAGTGCTATTGTTCCACTTTATTGTTGAAAGTGGAACAATAGCACTATTAACAGTGTAGTGTGGAAATGGCCCTAGATACTTTTATTTTCTGGAAGTGGCAGTTGATGTGCCTCTTGAGAAACCCAGCAATAGAAAATTGGTCCCTGGACCTACCACAAAACACCCACTGCTGTTATAGTATTTGGAATGTAACTCAATGTCATTACTTGTTATCTTGTTTTTAAAAGTAGCTAATTGTATTGCTTGCTTCTTTTCTGTAACCTTGCATTACTTTTCTTTTGACTGATAAGAGAATAGCATAAAACTTAAAAAATTGTATCAAACTATGTCTCAAAATGTTATTAAAAAGTAACTTTGGAAAATAATCAGAAAATGTCACTTAGCCATTGCACTGATAAAGTAATTTCATTTCAACTTCTAATGCTTTAAAAGTATAACCTCATTATGTCCTTATTATTCTAAAAGTAACTTGTTATAGATGACTTTATTACGTGGAACTTGGCACTTCCAACATCTGCCATCCAGAAAAGTGAAACGTGCACATGCCTGTACCTATCAAGCATCAAAGCAGTTGAACAAAGAAATGAAATAAATAAACAAACAAATATGCAGTTTTCATTGTGCAGAAGAAATGTCATAGCAACAGATTCTGTAACTATATCAAAAGTAATTATAATTGGTTCATATTGATGAAAGAATCAAAGCTGAGAGGTCTCTGCCCATTCTAGTAATTAAAAAAAAAGGACTCAGTTTTTCCTGAAAGCTGTTGCTAGCATTTGAACGGCTGGCCATTTTTGGAAATACATAGTCTGAAATTATTTGTCCCTCTGTCTGGAAGTATGAAATGATGGAATTAGGGATGTGTGAAATGATAGCAGATGTTCGACTATCAAGCCTGCAATCTTGTGTTTACTTTATAAATTTTAAGGATACTGTAAAGCAGTGGTTCTCAACCTTCCTAATGCCGTGACCCTTTAATACAGTTCTTCATGTTGTGGTGACCCCCAACCATAAAATTATTTATTTATTATTTACAATGCTCCCCCCATCCCGGCAAAGGCCGCCTCGCTGGCCAGGAATGGGAGGGGGAGGCGGGCAGGGAGAGAAAGAGGAGCTGTGCGTCTCCCCTGGGAAAAAACTCCGAGAACACGCCCCCCGGCTCTGCTTCTGCTTCACCCTCGTTTCCGCTGGGGAGGGGCAGTGTGGGAAAAGTTTCCAGAGTGTCGACCCTGGCCGGGGGGGAGACAAATCCCAGCGCCTTTGTCTTTTGCACCGGGTGCAGCTCGCCCCCCAGAAAAGCACCACCTTGCAGCCCCCCGGCCCTTCCTCAGCGCCCCCCTCCATGGCAAGTGGGGCAGGGGCCGTGGCGAGGAGGGGACCTGCCCCTCGTGCTGCCGCCGCCCCCCAAGCTGGCCCGTCAGACGGGAGGTTCTCCTGGTAGCAGAGAAGGGGAGTGATTTCAGTCCCTTCTGAACAGGGGGCAGGAGGACGCGAGCGCGTGGCTCGCGCTTGCACACCACCACTCCTGGGCCTTTTCCTCACGTTACCTTATCGCGGAAGTGGGGGGTGCTGTTCGCGCAAGCAGGTTCTTGCGCGAGGCTCTCTCTTCGCTGCTCCTTCATCCTGCAGCTGGTTTCCTGGTTGTGCGACCGCCCCGCCCCATCCTCCCCCAGCGCAGCCTACAGTGAGTTTCAGAACCTGGGGGCAGCCACTGAAAAGGCCGTCTCCCATGTCCCAACCAGACATACCTATTAGGGTGGTGGAACAGAGAGAAGGCCTCCACACATATCTCAAAGCATGATCTGGTTTGTATGGGAGAATATGGTCTGTCAAATAACCTGGACCTGAACTGTGTAGGATGTTATAGGTCAAAACTACCACTTTGAAGTGTGCCAGGAAATCGACGGGCAACTAGTGAAGCTGATGCACCAAGGAAGTTGTGCACTCCCTGTAGTCTGGCTGCAGCTCTTTGGACAAGTTGAAGTTTCCAAACACTCTTCAAAGGTAGCCCCACAGAGAACATGTTACAGCAATTAAACTGGAATATAACTAAGGCATGTGTTACTGTAGCCAGATCTGATGTCTCAAGGAATGGGTGCAGCTGGCTGGTACACAGTCTTTAACTGTACAAATGCACTTCTAGCCACTGCTGAAATCTGAGCTTCCAGGGTCAGAGTTGAATCCAGGAGCACACCCAAGTTGTAGATTTCTTCAGAGGGAGTGTAACCCCATCCATCACAGGCTGAATCCTTATTCCTTGATCTGACTTTATACTGACCAGGAGCATGGCTCAGAAGCATTGTTGTTGTTGTTGTTGTTGCTGCTGCTACTGCTGTGTGCCTTCAAGGTTTCCAACTTATGGAGAACCTAAGGTAAACCCAGCACGGGATTTTTATGGCAAGATTTGTTCAGAGGGAGTTTGCATTGCTGTCCTGGGAGGCTGAAAGTGTGACTTGCTGAAAGTCACCCAGTGTGTTTCCATGGCTGAGCAGGGACTCAAACCTTGGTTTCCAGAGTCATAGTCCAACACTCAGATCACTTCACCACACTGGCTCTACCTCTGTCTTGTCTGGATTAAATGTCAATTTTTTAAAATTTATTTGTTATTATTTATTCATTTATTTGTCCTCATCCAATCCAGGCACCAATTTAGGACCAGAAGAGTTTCCTTGACTTGTGGTAGAAAGGACTAGTAGAATTGGGTGTCATCCACGCACTGATGGCACCAAACCTCAAAACCTCGGAACATCTCCCAGTGGTTTTAGGTATATGTTTAATAGCATGGGGGACAGAACTGAGCCCTGAGGGACCCCACAGGCTAAGGGATCAAACACAATTCCTTCAGCACCACCTTCTGGGTTTTTCCCCCTCCAAGAAGGAACAAAGCCACTATAAAACAGGACCCCCAAGTGCCATCCCATCAAGGTAACCCAAAAGGATACCATAGCTGATGGTATCAAAAGCCACTGAGAGGTCCAAGGAGAACCAACAAGGACACGTTCCCCCTGTCTAGTTCCTTGCATAGGCCATCCGCCAAGGTGACCAAAGCTCATTCCATAACAAGGCCTGAAACCAGATTGAAATGGATCTAGATAATTCATCTCATTCAGAAATTCTTGGAGCTGGGAGGTTGCAATAAGCTCCAGAAACTTGCCTAAAAGCATAGAATGTTAAAGACTGACCAATAATTATCCATAGTGGTGGGATCTAGGGAGTGATTTTTAGTTACTGTTTTATAACCATTACAACCATTAATAACCTCTTCCATGCAAACTGTACCTCTGTTTGTTTTAGTGAGGCATTAACTAGTCCTACCGACTCAGCCAGTCGCCCTCTAGCTTTTTATTAAGCCAGGAATGGCAAGGATCACACATGTGATAGCTCTCTTCTTTCCAAGAATCCTGTCCTCATCCTCAGGTTGCTGAAATTGACAAAATATCCAGGTCAGAGCAGATATGAGTGATTTTATCTGCAAAGTGCCAGGCAAGTTGTTTGCAGTGGGCTCTTGAGTCATCTGAACTTCCCTCTCATGGGCCTATTTGTAAAAGAGCTCCAAACACTCAAAACAGCTCTTCTGGCCAGCTTCTTCCAGAAGCAATAAAGGCAGAGAATAAATTTGGCTTTGCTGCCTGTATTGCCAAGGAATAGGCCTTCAGATAAGCTTTATCCTGTGTTTGATTGGACCCACTCCAAGTTTTCTGCCAACATTGATGTAGCTGCAGAGTTGTTCCTTTGCCATCAGCTCCTGGAAAACTGGGGATCACTTTGCCTCCAATAAGGGAGAAGTGTTGCTCAAGATCAATTGTGTCTACCAGTCTGGCCATTTCTCAACAGGAAACAACAACTTCAACAGGATCACCTGTCAAGGCAGTAGGAAATTCCCTGAGAGCCATCAGGAATCCATCAGGTTCCATGAGCCTCCTGAGACAGGCCATTTTAATGGGTCCTCCACTCCTGCAGAGGTTCTGAGTTCCAGCAAGACTAAACTCCATCAGGGGATGATCTGTCCATTGCAGTGGAACTATAGACAGTTGTTCCACTCCTGGATCACATTCACATCACCCACTACAAAAAACAAACAAACAAACAAACATCCAGAGTGTGCAGAGCAGTGTAAGCAGGGCCAGACACCACTTGGGACAAATCCATGATTATCATGGCAGATATAAGTCCTAAAATCTCCCAATAGGGCAGTCTCAGCAAGGATGTTGAAATCCTCCATCACTAATAGATGAGGGGATTCCAGCTTCAATCCTGAGATCATCACCACCCCCAAGCTCAGGAATGAAGACTGTTGAACAGCAAGGTGAGTGATACACCAACAGAATCTCTAATCTGTCCCAGCTACCCAACTTCAGGTAAACACACTTGAACCCAGAAAATTGTGACATAGTCAGGGGGATCTCACAAGAGAATCACAAGAGAAACAATTCACCTCCTCCCTTTCCCTCACTCCCTCTCCTTCTGCTTTATTTAAAGACAGTTGTCTTGCAGTAAATCAATATATCTGAACTGTGACTCTAGAGGAGAGTTCTATGGATACCATGAACTACTAAAAAGGTGAATGAATGGATCCTACAACAAATCAGGCCTGAACTCTCACTAGATGCCAAGAAAACTAAACTGAGGCTGTCAGACCTTGAACATATCAGGAGATAAAATGACTCCCTGGAAAAGACTGCAATGCTCAGCAAAGTGGAAGGCAGTAGGAAAACCGGAAGACCACACTACAGATGGATTGTCTCAAGAACGTGTTATCCTGACTTCCAGGGGTCCCCTTGGGGACACCTTGATTAGCTCCAAAAATGCCAAAGTTGGGGAAATTAGCGGAGCACTGGCTTTTAACAATGTGGAGGGCAGGGTAACTCTAGTGAGATCTTTTACCCAATGTCTGCAAAGTCAGAGCACACACAACCAGTCAAACATTCAATCAAGATGTTTTATTGACAAATATTTTCACATACACATGGAGGCAATCGCTCATGCAAGCACACAAGGACTATCGAGATGGAAAGAGGTGAAAATTGATAGGGGAAAAGCAGAGGGAATGTAGAAGGGGTAATACTGCACCTGTTCCAGAAGTCTTCAGCCAGGGAAGAATACAAGTGAAGTTAAAACTCAGTGCAGAGAGGGGGCTGAGGGGAGTCTCAACTAACAGAATGATGGTCTGCTAGTCTAGTGTGGGAGAGCTCTGAAATGGAGTCTCAAAAAGGGGGTCTAGTTATAGGGCGAAACATGCCTTGGGGGCAGACCCTTTCCCGGAAAGGATAATGGTTGTGTGATAGCTGCCTGATGGCTGCATCATGTAACTGGACCTTGCTTTGATATGTCTCACTTGTTTCAAGCATTCTAGGGGAATCAAACAATCCCCCCAAAGTATTGTTGTCGCTGATGGCCCATTATCTGTGCGTATGTGCCTTTCCGAGGTTTCCTATGGAGACGACAGGGGAAGTTTCTGGTCTTTGATCTTTTGTCCGATCACTAGCCTGACTGTCTGTGCACCAGCCCAGTCAACTCTGGCTTGGATGCATTTTAATATTAAAATTATACTCCACAGGAGGGGGTCTGCTAGCATCGGTTACAAAAGGTAGATACAGCCCTCAGTTTACAAGACCTGAGCAGGGCACTTGATGACCAGGGCTCTTGGAAGTCTCATTCACAAGGGCCATTTCCACCCTACACTGTTATAGTGCTATTACTCCACTTTCAACATCCTGTGGAATTCTAGGGTTTGTAATTTACTGAGTCCAAAGAGCTCTCTGGCTGAGGATTCTAAATGCCCCTCCCTAAACTGCAAACCCCAGGATTCCATAGAATGTTGAAAGTGGAATAACAGCACTACAACAGTGTAGTGTGAAAATGGCTGAGTTACCATAAATTGAAGTCAACTTCACAGCAAACAACAGTAACCAGCAAGTCCAGAAGAGGTGAGTCCTGTGAAAATAGTCTTGGGGCCACATGGAGCTCTAGTGCCACATTTTCCCAGCCACCTGCTCTGAGCAAAGGTACGGTATAACATTCCCCTTCTATGAATGAAAAACAATGTGCCTATGTAGTAAAACATGTTTGGACTCAACTGATTGTATTGGTTCCCAAGATTATCTTATCTCTGCCATCTATATGCTTTAAAATGGATGAATTTATTGTTTATTAATATTTATAAAATGTGTATTTAAACAAGTTAAAATAAAGCTTTCAGCCATTGTTATAAATATTTAGCAACTGCAACACTGCCTTTGATCTGTAAGTGGCAGTGTTTATTTGTTGTATCTGTCGACATGTTCCCTCCCCCCAACTTGATATTTGTGAAATCCTACATGTCAGAGTTTCATTTTCAATCACACTGTATGCAAATAAGCTGTAGTACCATGCAAGAGAGAAACCACAGCTTGCAAAATAATTGCCAACATTTTCCAGCAATTCCATTCTTACACATGGAACAGTCTTTTGAGAAATTACATCTATAAATAAATCCTTGCAATTGCTAGAAAGACATTCTACATCTGCACTCCCCACACCCCACCTTACTTCTTATGTGGAAATATGTTAGCAAGAAATTAAAATGAAAAAAAAAAGTTGCTGTTTTATACAGGCTGCTCCAAAGACATGTAAGATGGCTGGATCAAAAGGTGCAAACTGACTTCTTTAATCAAGCTAAGATGGTGCTGAATAATGCTATTGGCTGTGGAACTCTCTTCCAAGGGAACCTAGACTAGTCTCCTCTGTAGTGTCCTTTGCCAAAAAAACAAATTCCTTTTTCTCTCCTTCAGGCTTTTAACGGTTAAAGAAAGCCAAGATATATTAGGGTTGTTCCTGTTTGTATTTTTTTCATTGATGTGTTTTAAAATTGTTAATTGATTCAACAATGTTTTTATTTCATGGTTTGTTGAATTCTGTTTTGAAATAATACTCTTCCATGTGCAGTTATGTCTGTCAATTTTTAGTTTGTTTGTTTTTTAATCTGTATATCTTTAAATTTCTTTGTGAGACACCTTCATTCCCAGTTCTGGGGAAAAGGTGGGATCAAAATCGTATCATATCAAATCATATCAATCAATCAGTCATTCAATATGAGAAACTATTCAGAAGCAGTCTGTCTGTATAGCTGTAGACAAAACTGAATCTTTCAGCTGATTTGGACTCCAGTCCCCGGTAATCTCCCAATGGCCAATGGTTGAGGATAATGGGAGTTACAGAGCTCTTCCAGATTGGTCTAAAGAAGTATGAGTTCTTGTGATATAGTTCATTGGGTTTTGCCAGGTTGCTGTCTACTCTATGTTTGCTTGTTCCATTCTTTTCTTGGGATATTTATGACTATTTCTTGGTTCTGCACAAGGGGGCTGTTTGAGTTTTCTTTTTAAAAACAAAACCTTTGGCATGGTTTGCTGAGGTTCTGTGATCTGAAGGGCAATTCCCCCCCTTTTTTTTTAAATAAAAGAGTTATAGTGTTATAGTGTCAAAGTAGTATTTCACTGATGTACTGTGGCACAATAATTCTAAAACATAAAAAACAAGATGATAAAGGAACATATTGTTCTGATGTATATCAGAATTAAAAAGAAACCTATTAGGGTGGGTATAAACATGGCAGTTGCTGCCAGGAATTGCCACAAAACAAAATAGTCCAGGACAACAGAAATGTTGTTTGGATTTCTTTCTTTTTTTAAAAGAACCTGAGAACTATAGCCACAAATATGGTGACTTCTTGAAACATTAGACCCACCTGGAGGACCCTGTACTTCCCGCCAGGATTTTCTGAGTTTTACTACTTGAGATCTTTTACCTTGTGAGAATATGGATTGGATCTAGAACCAGTGGACCCTCCATATTAGTAACCTTTGCATATTCAGCTTCCAGCTATTGTGGAGCATCACCTCCTATACCTAAAATGACAGCAACGTGACTCAGATATGCTGAAACCTCTGCAAGTATATCTCCACCATTTAGGGCCTTTCTGTGCCACACTGTTACAGTGCTATTATTCCACTTTTGACATAGAGTTTGGAGAAGGACATTTAGAATTCTCAGCCAGGGAGCTCTTTGGCCTCAGGAAACTACAAACCCCAGAATTCCAAAGGATGTTAAAAGTGGAATAATAGGAGCCCTGGTGGTGCAGTGGTTAAATGCCAGTACTGCAGCCACAAGGTTGTGAGTCCGATCCTGCCAGGCTCCAAGGTTGACTCAGCCTTCCACCCTTTCGCAGGTTGGTAAAATGAGTACCCAGCTTGTTGGGGGCATGTATAGAAATGTTTCAAAATACATGCTATTTGTAAGTTGTTCGCCACCTCGATCCATATGGAGAGGTGGGATACAAATAAATAATAATAATAAAAAAATAATAGCAATATAGCAGTGTAGTGCAGAAATGGCTTTGATATTATGGAATGTGAGCATTTGTGTTTTTTCTTATTTGTGGAGTTTCCTGGATTGGAACCTCCACAGATATAAAGGGTCCACTGTATGCAAAGTTTGTACTCTGCCACTAGTTATGTTTTCTCTTTATCTCAAGTGAGCAAATATCTCATAATAAGGTGATAAAGTACAGCTGACTATAAGGTGTCTATATCATTCCTACTCAGACATGTACCACTCCTAACAGAGGCAATTTATGAAACAAGCAAGGTATTAATGTGGGGAGGGGGTGAATCCCATAGCAAAATTTGGGATAATGTGCCCCCCCAGCTGGGTCTATGAGCTCCCACTGATTCCTGGCCAGAGAGCTACCTGTACAGTAGATGCTTGATCACCTGCTGCTTCAGGAAAGAACTTCACCAAGCAGATAAAAGCACAATAGTGTAGGTGTGGGAAGGAGTGCCTGGGTCTAGTCTGCCTTTCCCCTGGAGAGAGGCAAGCAACACTGTCAGAGTTCACTGAACCTAGTCAGTGGTACATGTGTGCTACACGGTCATCATGCATGCATCCTCACCCTCTGACATGTGGGACCAAACCCAGGAGGATGATACATATCCAAATGTGGGGAGAGATTGACAAGATAGCAGTTCTTAAAAGAGATGGAGGGTTTGGTGCCATTCTGGCTCTTGCTTTTCCTTTTGTTCTCATTTTAAGTGATAGATTTTGTAATAAAAAGAAAATGAGTTTTTATATACAACTGTGAGTTTTAATGTGTAATGCAGTAAATATCTCTAGCACTCACAAATGACTATTTAGGTGATATCAAGAGATCTCAGTTTTATCAGTGTTTCCTAAATTTTAACATGATGATGGGGAAGGCGACCTATGTCAAGCAAACAGAGCACTGCCCTAGGAGGATTTTCTATGTCTGTCATGATACTGCCACAAAAAAAGGAGGTATCAAATGACTGTTTCTTTCCCTTCCCCTCCTGCCGCCACCCAGCCACTTTCTTGTATGTACATTGGAAACACAGTCCCAGTGGAAAAACTAATAAACTATGTTTGAATAAATGAAGGAAGATTGAAAGCACATTATTTCCAAGAAAAATAGGAGGAGCTTATTGTCAATTTTTTGAACCAGTAAATGGGGGAAAGATTGTTCAGTTGGATAACGGCCTTCATTACATCTGACTTTATGTAATAAACATTATTTTACTGGTTTTGCTCAACATCAACCAAAAATGTGTAGTAATTGAGGATACTTGTATTAATCCCTGGACTGTTATTATTCAGGTATTGACAATAGGAACAGCCAAAGTGTAAAACCACTTGGAACACATTTGAATTTCTTGGACAATCTTTTTCACTAATTAGATATTAAACTCTGAGGCTATTTCCACACTACACTGTTATAGTGCTGTTATTCCACTTTCAATATCCCATGGAATCCTGGAGTTTGCAGTTTAGTGGGGGGCATTTAGTATTCTCAGCTAGAGAGCTCTCTGGCCTTAGTAAACTACAAACTCCAAAATTCCACAAATGAATATGGAATAATAGCACTATAGCAGTATAGTGCAGAAATGGCCTGAGTTAAGTTTCAGCATATTTGAGACAACCTCTAGGTCTGCAGAAGCACACAACACCTTAGGAAATAAACCAGCCTAATGAGTACTGAGCATGTTCAGTGGCTGTGGAACGTTAACAGTTGTGGGGAATTGAGAATCTTTCCCACTCCACAATTATAGTAGTTTAGCTGCCCTGGCTGCATCCTCTGGAATCCTGGGGATTGTAGTTTGGTGAGGTACTAGAGCTCTCTGGCTGAATTCTAAATATCCCCTCCCTGAGTTGCCAATCTTAGGATTCCATAGAATTGAACCATGGTAGGTACAGTGGAATCATAGTGCTATAATTGTGTAGTGCGAATAGGCCAAGGGAAATAGAAAACTAGATAAAAGGAGAAGTGGAATGGAGGTTGATTGTTGACGACAAATTTCAATCACTGGACTTGTAAACAAGAACTCAGCAACGAAATTTCCTGTGTATGTATAATTTTTTAAACATTTAAAAATAATGTAACTGGTGTATTAGTTTTTGGAATAATGTATTTTAATCTTAAATGCCCCCTTTTCTTTTGTCAGCTCATATCTAATCAATGCAAAAAAATTCTTCTGGTTCCAATAGAGTTGAGGTGAAGTTTTATCAGAGGTGGAAAAATTTTCACCTGCTAGTTGCCCAGTTTTGACAAAGATTCAACCAGTTCTGGCAGCTTTTGCCAGATATTGGTCTCATAGCTGCAGAACTATATCTGTAGGTCTCTATGTGTGTCCACATGTGTTCATGTATGATGCTGGTATATGATTTTAAACAATTGTAAGGCTAATCTTGATAAAGATCTAAAAATCAAAATACATCAAAACAGATTCTAAGTAAATATGTTGCAGTATCTGCATTTTGGAAGACAAGATGTACTTAATTAAGGCACAGCACAAAATCCCAGGATTTGAAATGCATGTTTTTCAACAAATTAAATTGATGTGGTGGGGGAAACAGGGAGACAGTTTAAAGGAGTCTTGTTTCCCTGTCTCTAATCATGATGCAGCCTGCATGAAAGCTTTTTGCAAAATAATAACACTGTGTGTGCCACAGAGGGCTGCACTGGTCTAGCTTGAAGCTGTAGAGCTCATGCAAATGAACACTGCAGTCAAGTCTTTCTTCTCCTCCCCTTTCTCCTCCTCCTATCACTCTCTCAAAGGAAGAGCGGGGAGGGGGGACACAACCTTTCTTTGTGTCTGTGCAGTAGGGTTTACCTTAACCCAAATCACTCCAGTTGAAACAGGGCTTGTGTGTGGATTGAATGACAACTTGTCTAGTGTTTCTGCCAAGAGAGAAATGTACCTCTTCTTTAACCGCCCCCTAAAACTCTATGCTCTTTGTTTATTTTAGTATGGTTTTGCCGCCACTCCACTCTGGCTTGAGACAATCTTAGATTGGCATGTGTTTAGCAATAATAACATTGTTCCATGCACATCTTCCTTCCTCCCCTTCCTTTCCAATTTACACAGCTGTATTTTATCGTTCCATACCTCTCGGATAAACAATGAGAGTGCCTTTTTCTTAAATATAGAAACACATATTTAATTTCTTCACGGGACATCATCTCGCACTTTTTTTTAAGAAGTAGGTTAGGAATAGCATTTCTGTTAACATACAGTTTAAGCAAGGTATTTTCCCCCCATCATTATTTCACCTACTAATACTGCTTTACCATATACTTCCGCCTTTGTTAATTTGCATAAACATGCATAGGCTATGAATAATGCATAAGACTTACTTGAAATGCAGGGTTTCCAGCTTCCACAGTGCAGGAGTATACACAACAATTTGATTGGCTCTGCTCTGTTTTCATTACTGGCAATTTCTTGGAACACAAAGGAGGTGGGGAAAAAAGCTGACAAGAATGGACAGTATTTATTTTGTGAGAAATATTTGTTGCCTTTTCAAGGCAATTGTGTTGCAAAGTTTTTGCCTTGTGATTGTTGTTCCTCTTTTTTTTTTCCTTGAAAGAATGCATTAAAAAGTCTGTGATTGCTCTTTTGTACATTCAGTCAGTCAGATCTCTGGTGTGTGTGTGTGTGTGTGTTTTCTTAAAGCTTGCTGCGGGATTTGTTCCTTATTTGCATAAACGTGAGCACAAGCTATAAATAAATAAAGAACCATCAGATTTCTTAAGGCCTCTCAATTAAACTGAAAAGCAGCAAGGCAGACCTACAGAAAAAAAATGTGGTAGAAATGATGAGATGCCTCAACTTTCAGAATATAGAAAAAAAGTTTTGTGGGCAAGTTTTAAAATACTTGCTTCTAGTCTCTCCTCCTCCAATGAATGATGGTGATCCTGATATTGTGTTAGCATATTGATAGTTAATTGTCTGAATATCAGGCATATTTTCTTTACTTTTAGATGAATCAATAGAACACATTAGGCCTGTTTAACTTATAATGCATCAGACTTGAACAGGATTCTGTCACAGGCTCAATTAATTTCCAGTGTCTGTTGTCTTGCCCAAAGATACCAAAACAGAGGAGGTGCCAGATACCTGGTGGCCAATAAGAAATATTTATTTGTGGTTTGAACTACAAATCCCAGAGTCCTAGGAATCTTGGAAATTGTAGTCCTCCAAAGTAAATTTTCACGCTATGGTTAAACATATCGTCGTAACTAGGTGCTCCATGCACAGATTCCCGCTTCCATTGATAGTTCTGCCCCCAGAACTATCATTTGAATCATACAAATCATCAAGCAAGAGGAAATACAACATTGGGAAAAAATGAAGTCACAGATATGTGTAAAAATGCATGTGCTGATTTATTATTTAATTGTACAGGCCGATCTGCCCCATACACTCTGGTCCTCTGGGGGCCATTTACTTAAACCACTCAGGACTAGACTGGCAATGATCACCCAGAGGACCTTTTCATCTGCCACCCCTTGACCGTGGAATGGCTTGTCAGAAGAGATTAGACATCAAAACATGCTGTCTGAATTTTAAAAAGTTTTGAAGACCTATCTCTTCTGGCAGGTCCAACCAGTCAATTTTTAACTATGAATTTTAAATTAGTATATGTTAAATGGTTTTGTATGTTTTTGGCTGTATTTTAATTTATGATGTACTCTGCCCTGAGCAGCAGCAGCAGTAGTAGTAGTAGTAGTAGTAGTAGTAGTAATAATAATAATAATATAGAAATAATTGCTCTGTTTTAAATAACCAAACTTCACAGCAAAGTCCAACAAACATGCAAACTTGTACTTTTGGTTGAGGGTCTCCAGTGCTAATTCATAATTAACTTCTGTGAAATCCATGCTAGATTTTCTGCCAGGAGGATAGAAAGGTATTTGGGATCCCGGACTCAGCTGTTGCCTCTTATAACAGATTATCTTCAGCATGTGACATGGCTTTGTGTTATGTACCTTCAAGTCCTCTCTGATTTATCGTGACCCTTCAGAGGAGATTTGCCATTGCCTTCCTCTGAAGCTGAGAGAGTTTGACTTGCGCAAGTTCACTCCATGGTGCTTCCATGGCTGAGCAGAGATTCAAATCTTGGTCTCTCTCAGGCCCTGTCAAACACTCAAGGCATTACACCTAATTTGAATCATAAAGGTGTTTGCTTTTGTTTATTGCATTTCAATGTAATAAATGACGTGTGTGTGTGTGTGCGTGTGTGCACCTTCAAGTTGCTTGTTGACTTATGGCAACCCTGTGCTTTTCATAAGGTTTTCTTAGGCAAGGTATACTCAAGGGTGGTTTTGCCAGTTCCTTTTTCCTGTTATATCAGCAAAGTTTAAATTTGGGAACCATTTTTTTATTTATTTAACTGATCGCAAGTCTTTGTTCTGCTTCTTTTATTAATAAAACATAACCTTCTGGTTAACACTTTTTTTTTCTAAAGTGGTTTTGAGCCAAATTATGAATGCTTTAAGGCAATTGGATAGAGAGATCATGAACTGTCAAAATCACAGTTCAGCAACCCATTAGATTTCTTTCTTCTACAATACTTAAGTGCTCTGGTAATTCTATAGGCAAGTCGTGGGGAATATTTGGCTCTTTAGATGTTACCACACAGCAAATCCCTTCATCCTTTATAGCTGGTTATGCTATGTAAGGCTGATGGGAATTGCACATATCTAGAAGGCTGCAGTAGGTGATGTCAGCTACTGATTTAGAGTAGATCTAGTCACAGTGGTGAAACTGGAGCAACTAATTCCTTTTAATTGAACAGACCTAGCAACTTCCACTGATACTGCACACTTATAGAAGTCTGATACCATGTTAACTGTCATGACTCCATCATATGGAATTCTGGGTTGTGTCATTTTATGAAATACTTAGAATTCTCTATTAGAGATCACTAGTCTAATGGTTTTCAAACCTGTTGTCCTTCAGATGTTTTGGATATCAGCTCCCAAAATTCCTGACAATTGGCTGGACCATTTAGGAAACTTCTCGAACCACTACTCTGGTCTTCTTTCCTGAACTAGAGGATTCTAAGACCACACTACATTGCTATCGTGCTCTTATTCCACTTTCAACATCCTGTGGAATTCTGGGGTTTGTAATTTACTGAGGCCAAAGAACTCTCTGGCTGAGAATTTTAAATGCCCCTCCCTAAACTGCAAACCCCAGGATACCACAGGGTGTTGAAAGTGGTGTAATAGCACTATCACCATGTAATGTGGTAATGGCCCAAGTATTTCTAAGTATTTCAACAAATCTCAGGATTCCATAGGATAGAACCTGCCTTTTCTCACTACACAGTTTTAGTGCTATGGTTGCACTTTAGGTGCCATGGCAACTAACTGTAGAATCCTGGGGTTTGTAGTTTGGTAAGACATTAGGACTCTGTGGCTGAAAATTCTAAATGCGGTCCCTAAACTGCCAGTCCCAGGATTCTATAGGAGGAAGCCAAAGGGAGTTACATTGGAATTACAGTGATATAATTGTGTTATGGAACAAATACAGCTGTATAGTGCAGATATATACAAACAGAGCAGTATGAGCTTGTATTTGGATCCCAGAAATCTTACAGGGTTCAGTGCTCATCTAGTTCTTTACTGTCCAATCAAGTCTTAAGTGGATGGGGAAAATTATGATTGATCACTGCAGTAATTTAAATAGTTTCTTTAAAAAAACATCCAGGACATTTTAAAAATAATATTTGGCATTTTTAAAAAGGCAGTTAGCTGCCTCTAAGACTGTACAGAGATGGCAGATTATAAATCTAATTAATTATCTAGCCCCCAAGATGATCTATGATTTAATCCACTAAACTCTTGCACAGATCAGTCTCTACAATATTCACCACCCGGTGCCAAAGGGCAAAAAAAGAGGAAAGCAATAGGGAGGCATCAGTGGGACAAATAGTTTGTGTTGAGCTCTGCAAAGAAATCAAACCCAGCATACAGAAAAAAATGGGTAAATCTGAGTCACCAACATCAATCTCTCCTGCACAGAGTTCATTTCAAATGAGTATTTCAGCAAATAACATTGTTGAGCCAAATGAATGCAAGAAACCATAGGACAAAGAATGCTTTGTCTACAGAGAAGATTTCTTCAGATATAGGTGCCTAATGCAAAAAAGATCCTTATCAGAACCTCCGGAATGAGGTTTACATAGGAACTTGGTTACAAACTGTATTCTGTTCAAAATGGAAGGAGGAAGGGGGAAAAAAGCATTCTGAACATTAGTCTTTCTAATAAAGGTAAGAATTTCTATCTCCAGCTAAATTAGACATTTCCTTATATGAGCTTTTATTCTATGTCTCTCGGTTTCACTTGCTTGGAGGATTAACTATATAAACTCAAAGAAATATATAAAAGTCCCAGTGTCAACAGAAAGAGAAGGAGCAGATGCAACTTCAAAAAAAGGAAGAAGATATATAGCTGCCAAGCATTCATTTGGGAAAATAGCGGTAAAGCAAATGGAAGTGTGGCAAGCAGGGAAAGGATTAAGCATATCTTTCTGCCACCACCCATTTCTATACTACACTGTCATAGTACTATTATTCCACTTTCAACATCCTATGGAATCCTGGGGTTTGCAGTTTAGGGAGGGGCATTTAGAATTCTCAGCCAAAGAGCTCTTTGGCCTCAGTAAACTACAAACCCCAGAATTCCGCTGGATGTTGAAAGTGGAATAATAGCATTATAGCATTATAGTGCGGAAAATGGCCTATATCTCCACAGACATACACACTAGGGATGGAAATAATATTAAAAAATGTTCCAAAATTTTCAAAAATACATTTCCCAAATGCCAGGGAATGCTGATGTGAATCCAAGACTGACACGAATCTCTGCAGTTTGGGATGCGTTCTGTACAAGATCCACATGTTTTTTGCATAGAAAACAATATTTTGTGCTCAGGAAAGATTACTTTCTATACATAAAACTATTGTGCAGAAGTATTATTTTATACACAAAATGTTGCTACCTGAACAGAAAATGCACAAAAATCCACGCATGCATTTTGCGCAGAACAAGTTGTTAGCTAAAAGAATATTTCTGTGCAGAAGTACTATTTTTGTGCAGTAAATTTTGTTTCTGCACAGAAAATACTTTTTGCTACACAAAAATGCCATTTTTGATTCAATATATATTTTTACTATACTTCATTTGAAAAATAATTATAGTACTAAGTGTATACATATATTAAAATATAAATAAAAAAATGCCCTCTGTGAATTTTGTGCAAAATACGTCCTGAATTTGCAGTGGAGGAAAAAATTTAATTTTTTTTTCATTACTTCCTTCAAGAACAAAATTAGAAAAGAATTACCTCCTTAATACCACATTGCCAAGTGATTTTTATTATTAAAATTGACATTGGGTCAATGTGACACATGTTGCTGTGTGTGGTGTATATACACATCAGAATGTATTCTATTATTAGTCCCTGAATGTGTTTCCAACATAGTGTTGGAACGGGAGGTTACAGTTAATTCTCTCCCTATGAACTGCTACCTCCTATTCCTTATGATTTGAATGGGGGTGGTTTTGCAAGGAGGAGGGGACTTCCTTTTTCACACTGGCTCTTGTATTCTTTCTTTCTTTCTTGTGGGAACTAAGGAGGCAGGACTGTAATCTCACATTTAGTAAATAATGTTTCCAATATACAATGGCATTGAGAGCACTTTACAATAGCAAGGCATCGTTCAGGTGGGAGTAGAAGTAATTTGGCATAAAAGAAAACAGCGATGCTTAGAAGAGTGCCATGCATGCTTACTGAACGCTTACTTTACCACTAAAAAAGCTCATCAGGAGACCTGCCCTGTGCAGAGGATTTTGACACAAACACGAAAATATTATGTACCATGTATTCTACCTTGTGCTTGGGAGTATTATCTTGGAAGCCTTGCTTAAATCACATTCCTCTGCTTCCACTTCTTTTGACCAGGCCTGAGATAATTTATTCACAATCTGTGCTGGCACAGCATTTGCATGCTAAAACAATGCTCATCTGTGAATTTATAGACTTATTGACTTCCTTCAAAGGACCCGCCTACTGTGACCAAGACGGTGTCTAATCATATGATAAAAAGCAAGGAGCTGTAGTTCCCTTCCCCCCATCACCACTGCCATGTTATTACTGAGCCTGCTCATTTTCAGAAAGCATCCATATTGCCAGCCACTGCTCTAAGAAAAGTGAGCTTATTACAAAGAAGTGAGCGGAGATTTTACATATTTTAAAAACAGCAAGTGATCTGTAACAAAAGGAGAAAATTCAGGAGGGAATATCTCTTCCCCTCACTCTCTCCTCCTCGCTCTTGTTTTTCTTTAAAGGACTTTTACAGTTACTGTGGGCCTGAAAAATCTCAGCGGATAAACCTGATGTTGCAGAGTCTTCAGACACTGATGGACAAGAAACATGAAGTGGGATTAAGACCAGTTGGGTTTTTCACCTGCTGTGATGCTGCAGGTCATGCCTAATCTACTGGCAAAATTTCATAAAGGGCACAAGCCACTCCTACGTCTGTTTGCTGTTTGGTAGGCATGGGGGTGAACCCAAGAAAGAAAGAAAGAAAGAAAGAAAGAAAGAAAGAAAGAAAGAAAGAAAGAAAGAAAGGAAGGAAGAAAGAAAGAAAGAAAGAAAATGCAAATCTGAAGTTCTCCATATGACTGCTCTCCCATACCCTGGATTTCTTAAACTGGAGAACAATATCATCTTGAACAAGACTCCTAGAAAAATGTCTGTATCGTCTAGTTAATAAATTGTTAATTTGTTTGCCATGTTCACTTTTTTTTAAAACTACTGATGTTTTCAGGCTGCTTCTTCTCTTCAGCAAATGTGGAATGAGTTGATTATGAAGGCCTTTAATGGCATCAGCCAAGCAGAAAGCTTAAAGATTATATGTTAAATCACATCTTCATATTGGCTAGTACTGTGCCTTTCCACTATTTATATCTTATTTCTCCCTCCTTTGTAGAGGAATTGGAAGTGGAATATATTTTTCTTTCATTTTATCTTTTTGTTGCAGGTGTCCGGAACATATGCACACTGCATTACTTCTTCCATGGGCAACACCGGCAATGAGATCTCATCCTACTATCTCAGGGATGCCAAAGAGTTTAAATTTTATTAGTAGTATTATTAGTATCCAGAGCGATTACTTTGCCTTACTTTTCAGGCACTTCCTTGCTGAAGAATAACTCGTTTTTAGAAAACAAATATTAGAAGTGGCAGACTATTAAAATACAGGCTGGAATCCTGTTTGACACTTCCATACCACATAGTACAGCAACATGGTGAATCCTGATTGAAGCCTCCCTTCTCCACTTACCAGGCAAGTTGACAGAGGTCCATTCTCCTATCACTCAAAAAATGGGGGGCTACCATTTCCACTCCCTCCAGTGAGCAATTTCTAGTGCAACAGGCAGCAATGAAGTCCCCATCACAATTCCCCTTCTCGCCAGAGATCATTCATGAAAGTGGGATGGAAATAGCAGCTAGCTGCTTCTGAACAAGAGGGAAACAGACTTCCGTTAATCATGGTGGCTGCTTCTCAGTGAGTGCAGATTGGGAGATGTTCATGGTCCCTAACGAGCCCCTAAATGAGAGATGCAGGGATCACAAATATGTAACAATCCTGAGTGCCTAACTCCAGGTTCTGCATTCACAGCTGTGATACAGGATTCTGGTCCTTTCCACACTGGGCTATTAAAACGGTGCAGAGCAACCTCCAACAGAGAGTGGACTGGGGCGGACTACTTTTTGTAGTTCCATACCTCAGTCCACTCCAGAGTGACCAGAACTGGTAGCGCAGCGTGTTTTTTAAAAAACCTCTTTTTAGAGGTTTTTAAAAAGCACAGAGCATGCAACTCCGTGTCACTCCGTCGCCGCGCTCCAGTGCAGATTTGCAGGCGTGCGCAAGTGCGTGCCTGCAGATGTGCCGGGGGCGGGCTTTAGGCTGGCGAGCTTCTCCAGTTGGTGGAAAGCCTCCACCAACTGGAAGCCGACATTTTGGATGCTGGAGCAGTGCGGAGCGACGAGCTCGCACTGCTCCTCATCCCGACTGACTCACCTGGACGGAGAAGAAAGCTGGTGAGTCCCGTTTTTGCCCATTTATTTTCACACATGCGAAAAGGGCCTCTGTCCAATGTATTTTTCTGACATTTCACACAACTCTCCAAAATCAGTGAAAATTTGCTGCCTGCTAAGTCAGTTCCAAGAACAGGCCCCATTCAGATGACAAAGAAACCCTGTTCAGGTGTTACGTCTTAATCAGGATTCTAAAAAGTATTGTGAATTTTTCCCCAGAAGTCCCAGAATTCTTCAGCTAGTATGACCATGCTGGCTGGAAAATTCAGAAAGTTGCAATCTAAGAAGGAACATTTTCAAGTTTTAGCCTGAATAAGATACAAGCAACACATGTAAGAGAGACAGAAATGTCAGTCCCAATTCCAATATTTTTACAACCAGCAGTCCTGCCTACTCTGGTGGCCTTCTCTTGTACTGAGCAGCCTGCATCAGGCTTGCACTTAACTTTTCTCAAACCTAAGTAGAGCCTTTTGTGTGACCAGGTTGCTGGTTTCCTACTCATATGGATGCTGCTGTTCACATTCAAATAGCCACAGTAGGAGTCCTCTGCAATTTTCTGTGTACAACATAGGGAGAGCAAGAACTTACCGTAAGGGGCAGGATGCAATGCTCACCCCTCTTACACATATTTATATTCTAGTCAGGCATCTGACATGAATAGGGCTGTCTTGTAAAATGAATGAATGGAGGGATTGTTGGGATTGTATCTGATGGCTTTGTGTATTAGGTTGATGTACTCTTTAGAACTTCAACAGAGCTTAAGCATACAGAGGCTACAGAAGCAAGCTGTTCTTCCCCAGTACAAACCATCTAGGGCCAGAACAATAAATTCTGCTACCTGAGTAAATGGCACCTCCACCTATCAAAGTAAGATGTGCCCAATACTCAAATCCAGTCCAGTTATTTTGTCAAAGGCCAGAAAATCCAACAAGCACCCTCCCCACTACTGGCAGTACCAGCAGTAATTATGTAAATAGTTTATGATGTATTGTCCTTTCCAGAATCTGGTAGTAATGCTGTTGTTATCCTGCCTTTTTCCCAGTTTAGGACTCAGAGTGGCTTATGACATATTAAAAAACACATAGTTTAAAATTCACAAAATATGAAAGTTAGAAAAGATTAAACCATCAAAAATTTAAAACCAGATAAAACATAAACCTATTAAACACATACTCACCAGCACAGCAAATAGAAAAATCCAACACATTGTGTGCTCAGGGCTGAGAGGTGTAGTGCAAGGAATAAACCAGGCCACACACTGAAGCTGGATGAAAATAGGCCACAACTTTATTGGTTACAGCAAAAACAGGGTTGGATTGTGCATGGGTCCAGATCTCAGCATCAGCCAACCCACCTGTTGACTGATGAGAACAAAAACCTGAAGCAGGACCACCTGGAGTCAGGTGCAAACCACCTGACCCCCCAGTAGTGCAGGGATGCACAATCCGTGCCGTGTGTCTGCTGCCAACCCTGCCCTCCTGGCAACCACCTCTATCCCCAGGCCCCAGTGACCTGGGAATATAGCAGACCCAGATCCGGGACCCATGCCAACTGCCTTACAAGTTGTGACAATAAAAGGCAAAGATATAACCTAACTGCAGTATACAGAATACAACAAGAGAAAAGGACGGGGTGGGTGGGAGGGATGACTGAGGAATAGGAGAGCCTAGCTAAATACAAAATACCTGGTCCAGAGAGAAAACTTCCTAGAGCTCTGGTCTGGGCAGAAGCAGCCAATCAATTCAAACCAGAAGGTTTGAACTGATTGGCTGGGAGCTTTTTCCAGCTGTGCAAAGGCTGCTGTGTATGAGGAAGTACCCAGCAGGGCTGAGCACATGGCTGGGAAGCTGCATGGCAGGCCAACTGAACAACCCTGGGGGACGTTGTGGAGGCAGCAGCCGCACCACCGATGCCAGCCTGAGCTGCAAATGTACCACCTGGTAAGTCAGGCAGCTAACTTGTTTAGGTAGGACAGACCAATCATCAAACACCTATCAAAACAGAAGAGTCTTTACTCATCTGCAAAAAAAGAAAGCTTGGAGGATGGCAGTCTAATTTCTCTGGGAAGGGAGTTAGAAAGCCTGGGGACAGCCACTGAGAAGGCCCTCTCCTGTGATCCTAGCAGTATGGTCCTTCAAATAACCTGGACCTGAGCACTATAGAGGTATATAGTTCAAAACCAGCACTTCAAATGGCACAGGCTAACAAAACAGTAGCAGATGGAACTGTGGCAAGAAGGGAATTGTTTGCTCCCTGTATTGAACCCCAGTTAGCAGTTTGGTTGCAGCTCTTTGGACCAACTGAAGTTTCCCAACATTCTTCAAAGGCAGATCAACACCGAATGCGTTACAAGTAATCCAACCTGGATGTAACTATATATCATGTGTCACTGTGACCAGATCTGACATCTGAAGCAATGGGAGCAGCTGGCATACAAGCTTCTACTATGCAAATACCAGAGCTTCTAGGTTCAGAGTTGAATCTAGGAATCTAAGAGTACACCCAAGCTGTGGACTTCCATCTTCAGGGGGAGTGTAACTCCATCCAGCACAGGCTGAATCCCTTTTCCCTGATCTATCTTTAGACTAACCAGGAAAACTTCTGTCTTGTCTGGATTGAGCTTCAATTTGTTTGCCTTCCCCCAGTCCATTACTGATGATAGGCACTATTTTAGTATTGAAACAGCTTCCTTGGCTTGCAATGCAAAGGAGTAAAAGAGTTGGGCATCATCTGCCTACTGATAGCACCAAACTCCTCTCCCAGAAGTTCCATATATATGTTAAATAGCATGGGGGACAGAACTGAGCTTGGAGGGATTCTACAGACCATTGGCCAAGGGGTCAATCAGGAGTTCTCCAGCACCACCTTAGGAGTTCACCCCTGCAGAAAGGAACAAAGCCACTGTAAAACTGCTACATGAGGTGGTTCTCTTGTTCTGCCTAATGGTGGGAGCAGCCCTGGATGCAAGTTGAGCAACAAGTTATATGATAATTTGCCATAAAATAACAACAGAATTTGGATACATTACTGCCAAGTATAACTTTGAAAAATTATCCAGAATTTATCCAGAATTCCCAAGATAGCATGGCTGCTGGCCAGTCTTACTGGGGGATTCTTGAAGCTGCAGTCCAAAAAAATCATTTTTCCTATCTCTGACTAGAAGTGTGTAGATTTGTGAGTCCCATGGCGAAATTGAGTCACAATTTATATACAGCAAGCATCTGTCCAAGGGCAGGCAGCCAAAACATCAAACTTAGTCCATCTCTGAAACAACTTAAGGGAGTGGTTTATGGGCCTACTCCAAGGCCAATCCTGAGGAAGTGGCTTGTAGACTGTAGCTGAAATATGATATGAAAACCCACCAGGAAAAGAAAGCACAACTATTAATCACAATAGGGTTCACAAACAGAAAGCAACAAAGACAGTTCTTGGAAAAGCAGTCTTTTTTTTCATGTTTACATTTTACTCTGTAAAACTAAGAGCTGCAGCATTGATAGTGCAATCTTATATATCAGGGTTGTAACAATGCAGCATCCAGAAACCATGTGGCCCTTTGGATGGTCCAGTTTGGCCCTTGGGAGCCACACTGACTTTCCAAATCCCCCGCACCTATCCTCTTTTGTTCTAAAAAACAGTTCTTCAGCTTGAAAACCACTTTGGATTACTTGCATTAGGCTAAATAATGCTGTTTCAGAAACCACCACCCCGAGATCAAGAAATCCTCAGAAAACCTCCTCAAAGTAATAAGGAGTTATTCAAAATTGCAGCCATGATAGTGTGTTGTTGCTGTCCCTCTGGAGTTTCAGAGGTTCAAGAAATAGGGCGATGACATCTTCTAGGCTGTTGAACATGCCCACCCCTACTAGATATATTGAAATAAGCTTAGTTTAGTTCAGTGAAGTCTACTCACAGGTATGGATGCACAGGATTGCTATTAGATCAGCAAAAACTTGGTGAATTAAAAAGGGGATCTGATAAATTCAAACACTTAAAACACTTTTAAAAAGAATGCACACTTAAAAACAAATACATGGATGAGGGACCATAATATAGTTTTCTTAATACAGTAATGTGGAGAACTATGCTTGCCCCCAGGCTCTGTAGAAGAAAGAAAGACATATTATCTCTAAGGAAAGAGGCTTGTATTTCAGGTGACACCAGCAACCCTATCAGTATCAGTCTAGGACTGGAACAAAGGTCAGCAGAACAAGCAATCTGGCATAACTAAAAAGTTAGTTAGAATTTTCTCTTGTTCTCTCTCTCTCTCTCTCTCCCCATACCCACCACCATTTCCCATCTCCTCACACAACATCTATCTTAAATTCCAACAGGGGACAGTGATGTCAGTCATTGCAGCAAATTTAAATAAGCAATCTTGTGGTCTCTTGATGTTCAACACAAATATTATGGCATAAGTTGTCTTGAATGAAGTTGACTCTAGACTCCAGTGACCATGCTAGCTGGGGAGTCCTGGGCATTGCAGTCCAAAAAGCTAACTTTTCTGAGGTGTTAGTCGGTAGATATTACAATTCTTTAAAAAAAAATCAGCAAAACTATATGTTTGAACATGAGATCTATGCATGGAATGTAAAGTGAAGATCTTTCACAACAGGAACACTAGTAAATACTAATTTCTTATCTGAATTTGATAACCTACAGGTACCCGGGGGATCATTCAGAATAACATGACAGCCCATTCAAGTTTAAAGTCCTCTTATTGGAATCTGTGTAGACAGTGTCACCCCAAAATAACAGAAAACTGAGTCTTTCAGCTAAGAGTATGGTAAATGCAATTAACATATGGAAAATCATAGTTTAAACTTATTTGATTGGGTATTTAAGTGGTTTGCTGCTGATCTGAATAAGCTTCATAGGCTAATCTCATCCTTGAAACACTATTCAGAACACATTGTCCAAATGCTGGTGGTGGAAAGGGATACATTAAGATCAGAAGTGAACAAAAGATTAGTAATACACATATTTTGCAAAATAACAAAACAATTATCAAAAGTATAAGGCTATTTCAGGACATATGAACCTAGTTCTCCAATAGGGGTCTAGGCTGCCTTTGAGTGAATTAAATCATTGGTTCTGTAAAGAGTTTTCAATTGAGCAATTCACAAAAATTATAAAAAGAGACTTGGTATATGTATATAAGAACAATGAGACGATGTGGGGAGGTTGTTTAGCACCAAAAATATATGTTTCTGTATATGGGACTATCCTGAGAAGTTTAAATCTTAATGTAATATGGGGGTGACAAAGGCCCTTTCTGCACCCTACTTTTTGTGAAGTCATCCAGTGGGGACCTCAGCAGTGGCTCTGCTGGGAGAGGAGCGTGATGGGAGCACTCCCTTCTGCACTGGCTGCATCCTTGTAGAAGGGAGTGCAATGGCCATGTCTCTTCCTTCCACTGTGCAGCTGGGTACGTACTTTCCCAGGCTGCACTGGGGCAGGAAGCACAACCTTTGCACTTGCAGAGCTTCCACAGGATAGGTAAGTATGGGAAGGTGGTGTAATGATGAGTCACTGATAGGGAAAATCCGTCAATGATTTAACTCGTGATTGTGCCACCTGGGAAAAGGAGAAGGATGGGACCACAGTGATGTTGTGGAGAAGTGTCATTGTGGTCCCGTCCTTTTCCCATCCCTGTAGCGGGATGGGAAGGTACTATGGAAGGGGCCAAAAGAACAGGGCTAACAGAAAAGGGCTAAGAGACAAGTGACAGGCTCAGTGGCACACGGTGACCAGTTTGGTACACTTTGCAAATAAAGTAGCTCATGGCACTTAGGAACTGCATTTTGCTCTTTGTAGTTGTTTGCCATCAAATTAATTTCAACTTATGGCAACCTTATGAATGAGAGATTCCAGCTGCCCCAGTCATCAACTGCCCTGCTCAGATCTTGTACACTCAGGGCTGTGACTTCCTTGACTGAATCAGTCCACTTATAATGCAGTCTTCCTCTTTCCCTACTGTCTTTTACCTTACCAGGTACCATTGCCTTTTCCAATGAATCATATCATCTTATGATATATTCCAAAGTACAACAGCCTCAGTTTAGCAATCTTGACCCTGATTCGCTCCAGGACCCATTCATTTGTCTTTTTAGTGGTCTATGGTATCAGTAGACATTTCCCCCAGCACTATATTTCAAATGCGTTGATTTTCTTCCTGTCAGCTTTCTTCATGTCTAGCTTTCACAACCATACATAGAAATTAGACATACTATGACATGGATTATTCTGACTTTGGTATATGATGATATATTAGCAGACAAACATTTCTGGCAAGTGCTTGTATGTATATATCGGATATTAACTGAAACTTTGTCAGAGTTAGAAACTCCCCAGCCCCCACTCTTTCTCTTTCCTTATGCTGTTTCTCCTCCTCTACTCCTTTCTCACTGGTTTCCCGCATGCTAAAAAGCTGGAATTTTCCCATCCCTTTATCTCCCTTCCTCCTCCCATCTCTCCATCCCCTGTTTGAAGAGCTCTGGAAAAAGAAAGTCACTGGGAAGACAAGTTTCCATGTATTTGGCTAGAGGTTCTGTGAAGAAATAATTCTCTCAGACCTTCCCCCAGACTCATTTTGAAGGAATTATTATCAAGTATCTCTAAAAGGTACAATAGGCTACAGACAGATCTGAATTAAATTCATCAGTCTATTAACAAAAATCCAAGATACCCCCAAGATGCACACTCCCAAGATTGTTTTTTTTAAGCATCCATGCCAACTTTCAAATGATTCATTTGCATGGCCTTTGCACTGTGCTAAACAAGTAGACATACTGATTTTTATTTTAGTATAGACATTTCCATTTCTGCAGCTCAAGAACGTGGATGGTGTTCCTGAATATGTGAGGCCATATATGCTTTTAGTCCTTGTCCTTTCTGTCTAATGAGAGCTGCCAAAGAAGATCTGGTCAAGAAAATGCAATGGGATCATATTATGCTGGCATGTGTGTGTGTGTGTGTGTGTGTTCCTCTCCCACTGTAGGCCTGAAAGCAATTACTACTGTTTATTCTAGGAGAAAAGCTCCTAATACTTGGCACTAATGGAAGTTTTCGTCTCAGGGCAAGTAGCAGCTTAGGGGGAGTTATTAGAATCATAGAATCATGGAGTCAGAAAGGGCCACAAGGCTCATCAAGTCCAACCCCCTGTCATGGCTGAATACACACCCAAAGCACTCCAAAGGCATGGAACAACAATAAAGTGGCTGCAAGCTCCTCCCCCAACCAAGTCTACATATTTGCCATGTATGTAGTATGGACAAAAGTGTTAAGGCTTCTTCTCCACATGGCATGGTCTAAATCCTAAACAGGTCTGCCACTGTGGTTACTATTTAAATATCAAAATGCTTCAATTTGATATACTGTTATTCCCTCACAGTCAGGGCAGTGAGCACTCTAGACTTACCATTATTTTATCCAGGGTTTATGTCATTTTAGCGGTATCCAGTTTCTTTACACATACCAGTTGAGCACGAATGTGGATTCACCAGATTCATATAGATTATTTTTGTTTTCTCATCTTGTTTTGGACGTGGTGGTAGACTTGCATCCTAAATATGTTGTCAGAACTTCACCAAAATTCTTTTAATTCCAGCCCACTCTTATCTAAGGCCCCCCTAGCTGTGGCTAGCAAAGCTATAGGTATGGATCTCTATCACTGCAGTTGGGGGACACAACAATGTCCTAGGTCACACATCTTGGTTTATCAGAAATCCTGGCATGTATAAATGTCAAGTAGCATGTTGGTGCTTGCTGGCTAATTTCTCCTCCTTGCAGAGGATGCAGCTAAAACAAGCCATGAAACTTCTAACCATGGTTCATTAGCCTGATGTCCAAACCTAGAGGAACCCTGTAGTCTTATCTTGTATGCCTTTAATGCCAGAGAAATAACCGCTGCCTCCTACAAGCTTGGAGCATTTGGAGTCTTAGGCCATTTCTGCATGATGTTGGCATCCCGCTATGGGGATGGAATGGAAGCAGTCTGCAGGTCATGCTTTCCAATGATGTCGTTGTGGTCCCACTACCATCCTACCCCACTCATCATGATCGCAAGATACTTGCTTAATAGAATAAATCCATTAAGGAATAAATCCATTAAGCACCTACAACTGTGTGATGTTCCCATCCTTCCCAGCCATGTGGAAGGGCAGGAAGCACAATGGAGGTGCTTCCTTCCTCAGCACAGCAAGAGAAAGAGCCTGGCTGCACTGCAGAAGGCAGATGCATGTCACTTGTGCTCCCTTCTTCAGGGAGCTGGTTGAGTGTGGAAGAAAGTGTTCCTGTTGTGGTCCCTTCCCAGCAAAGGCACTGCTGAGATTATGACGGGAGGACAACAGGATCAGATAATGTGTGGAAATGGCCTAAGTCTGTGGTCAGTATAGTCAGTTCTGCTGCAAGCAGAAATGATCAACCAGGGTGCATGAATGCTGACTTCTTCATGGCAAGCCAAAATTATTAAGAAATAATTCTGACATCTCAAACACACCCAACACATCATCTGTTCTATTAACATTCAGAGACCCCCATTCAGATACCTATTTGGCAATAGGCAATGCCTATTTCCAGTTTTAGAAATTTTGAACTTATACTGGCAGAGTAAAGCAGTATTGGTATGGGGCTTGTGCCTTGCAGTCACTATGGAGCCATGTGGCTACTTCTTTCAAAGAAAGGCAAATTAGCATGGTGGAGACAAAGCAGGAGGGGAGCAATGAACGCAATCTCCATATTTTCAAGTAATTTGTTAGAAACTGATGTAGTATCTACCAGGCTATTTTCTTTCTATTGCACCCTGCTGGTACATGTTACTTGTTATAAATGTAGATGCTCAGCTTCCAACAACCAGTACTTGATCTAACCAGTGAGTTTTGATCAGTTTTAATCATTTGCCCTTTCCTTTTTATCAGTCACAGGATTGGATGGGATTCCAGAAGGTCATCCAGATCAACCTCACATCTCATTTAGCATTGTCAACTTTAGACCTGAAAACCACTGAAAGCATTGATCCAGCTGTCTGTGACTGATTATTTCCAAGAGATGATGAGAAAAAAGGATATAGAGACTGCTCAAAATGTCTGTGAAACTCAGAGTTTCTTTCTTTTTTAATAGTCAGTCATAATTAATGGAGGTAATGGGTTTAATTGCTCAAGCATTACCGCTGTGTAAGCTGGCTAGAGAGAGCCAATATGGTATAGTGGTTTAAGTTGAGCTAGCATTCTGGAGAACAGGGTTCAAATCTCCACTTGGCCATGGAAGTCCACTGTGTGATCTTAGGCAAATCACACTCTCTCACCATTAGAGGGCAAAGGCAAACTCCCTCTGAACAAATCTTGCCAAGAGAACCCAGGGATAGATTCACTTTTGTATATGTGCCTTCAAGTCATCTGTTGACTTACAGCAACCCCATGAATTTTTCACAAGATTTTTGTAGGCAAGAAATACACAGAAGTTGTTTTGCCAATTTCTTCCTCTGAAATACAACCTATTCTCCTTAGGGTCACCATAAGCTGGAAACAATGTGAAGTGTACAGTGGCAACAACAAACTTGGCCAGGCCTCCCTGGAAATGAATGAAGGCTGCACAGCACCACTGTGTGTCAGATTGTTTTCATGGTCTCTTCTCACCCATGCACATGCACACATCCCTACCTATAGCAGGTGTCCCCTGACTCAGCCTTCCTGAGAAAATTAGAAATAAAGCCAATGATCCTACTGAAAAACAGCACCAGGCTGTTAACAGAGGAATAATATTACCATGATGTGTAAATCTACACTTCAAAATTCATTATTAACTTTAATCAGACTTACTCAGGCTCATGACTCTAATGACTCTGGTGACCTTTAAAAAAATGTCAGGCATGTTTGCCAGGTAGATTTTCAGTATTTGAAACATATGCAATTATCATAAAAGTTATGAAGATGGGAGATACTCTTTTTCAGATTCTGTCGTGGAGAAGATTGCTCTTTGAGGTCCTTGTCTTCAGTAACAATAGTATCGGCCTGACTCATTGATTCCTGATTTCTTTCTGGCAGTCTTATTCAATCCTGTTTTAACAATAATTCTTTTTGTGAGCTGGTTATGTAGGGCTCTCTCAGACATTGATTTCAGATAGCGTATAGATAGAAGAATTGTCACTCTGGATTAAGCTTGTTGCTGGTTTAAAAAAAAGAAGTTGACCTTCTCTGAAAATGGAATTAGCCTTGACTTCTGGACTATTAATGGTTAGGCAGTTAGATTGTTTCTGGACTGATGCAATCAATTTGACCCTTGAATCCCTATCTCAATATGCTGTGTGTAGAGATCCAGCCTTAGCTGCCTCTTGGAAGATGTTAGTGACAAAGATCACTGGCTTGTCCTTGTCCATGACTCCATCTTTCTGGCTTCTCTTTCCATGCTAACACAGATGATCTTTAAGAAACTCTTCTGATCTGCTGCTTACCTTGCACATCTTTTGTTTGTACAGTATGATGTCTGTCAGTTTTTTTTAGAGGCCTGTGTTACCAGCTTCATTACTTTTAAAAAATAATAGAGTCATTGATACTCTAATCAAGCTTTGGTGGAAGAGCCATTTTTTATTAAAGTTTTAGTACATAAACATGAAGGGTTCATTGAAGGGCTTAGGGTTGCTTTTGTATTTTAAATACAAATTTTTCTTAAAATAATGAAAACTTTTTTAGATTATAGATCACAGTGAAACTTTGTACAAGTTACAGACACACCTCAGTTACTGAAGAGATGTGTTCCTGGGCATTACTTCTTTGACAGAAAATTTAGTGCCAGAAGCAGAAATAACATGGAAATAATAGGTATAGGCCCACACCACATGTTCTGGCAAACTTTTTATCCAAAAATAACTATATGTGCATACTAAATGAAACAACCAGCTCAGGTAAACCTTACATAAGTAAATAAAAACATTGTGAATCTTCTACATGAAAACTTCCAAAGTGCACCCAGGAACGACTTTTTCTTTCACCGGCTTCCATGTTTCTTGTGATTTCCATTTTGATGGCCAGCCTTATAAATCTATGCTTCTTTAACATGCTGAGAGTTGCTCATAAGAAAGGTTTGCATGTTTTTTCCTTTCTCTCTGTTCATGCTCTGTACTGCATGTTCAGTGAGGGTTTCTAGAGGGAGCTGCATTTTCTCTTTCTTGTAGTAAGCAGGCAGGCACAGCTACAGTAGGATCAACTAGAGTGGAACCCGGTTCTTTGGGCTTTATTGGATTGTTTACTGCCAACTTGCAGCCATAATCTGAAACTGAAAACTTGTGCTTTTCCAGCTCTCTTTCACCATCCTCCAAGTGTCAATGCTGCTAAAAATCTTCCAGCTTGAGAGATAAGAAGGGGAAAAGGAGCTGAGGGGATAGATTTTTTTTTTTTTTTTGTAAAAAGGAGCTTCTTTGTCAGCAGCTTTGTTAACAGAGTTATATCTGCAATGTTCTGGGCTATTAATGGCCGCTGGTCATCAAAGCAACTGAGAATATCAGAGGTATTATGGTTGTGAATCACTACTTCTTGTGGAAGAGCCAGAAGTAAGAGAACTGTTGTCTACTTGTCCTATTTCTGAGCTTCTCACAGTGATCTGTGTGGGAGACAGGATGCTGGATTAGATACACCTTTGTGCAAGTGTGTACGTATGGCATTTATTTATCACCTGTTGACCCACTAGGATCTCCAAGGCAATGCATAATGTATGATCCAGCACAGCTATTCCTTTGTTCTTAGAACAGAACCAGGCTGATGCTAAACAACAGTTACTCAAAATGCTCTTTTCCAAAATCATTGTGAATCTTACCCTCAGTTTGTACAAAACAAAAGAGTGTGATGAGTGTGTGCATCAGTGGGGAGGTGGGAAGGCAATTGCCCCTTCCTAGGTGAGTGACGCCCTCATAGATTCCCATCGTCTTTAAAAAGGGAATCTCCAGTCATTGTAGAAGCTGAGATTTGAAGTGAAATATGCACCTGCAGTAGTATTAAATCTTCTTCCTGGTAATAGGAACAATACTTTCATACCACATGAAAGATATCTTATGTATCATGAAATGCAGGGATGGGCATATGAAGTTGTGCTCATGCAATTTCAGCAGTGGTTTGAGAGCTGGACTACAACCCCGATGACCAGGTTTTGATTCCCTGCTTGACTGTGGAAACCCATGACCTTGGGCACATCTCACATACTCAGCCCTAGAAAAGCCAATGATAGATCCACCTTATGGTCACCCTAAGTCAGAAATGATGTGAAGGCACAGAACAACAATGACAACAACAACAAGTTATTAATTGATTTACATCTGTTCTACAGAAGTGTCCAGTTTGAAGAGTGTTCCCAACACATGGCAGGTGGTCTGATGAGGGATGGGTGAGGACCCAAGCTTCCAATGTCCTGACCCATCCTCTGGAATCTGAGGATTCACACACAGGGGCATCAGATTGCCAGGGGTATATGGCTCTTGATAATAGTAGTCTCTCCAAATTTGAGGAACTGGGGACTGAGACAATTATAGGAGAGTGGCCTCTCCTCAGTAGGATTTGGCAGACATCCAGCATGTACCCCTTCTTTTGAAAACTGCAGAAAAGACAAGGAAAGGCTTTGTAGGCCCCTACATCTGTTAAACAGGAAACACTGACTCATAAAGTACTTTGGGTCCAGAGAAAGTTGCCTATAAATCTCAAAACAACTCCCTGGAGTCTTGGGCCATTTCCGCCCTATGCTGTTATAGCGCTATGATTCTGCTTTCAACATCCTGTGGAATTCTGCGGTTTGTAGTTTACTGAAGCCAAAGAGCTCTCTGGGTAGAATTCTAAATGTTCCTCTCTAAACTGCACACCAGGATTCCGTAGGATGTTGAAAATTGAATAATATCACTCTAATAGTGTAATGCAGAAATGGCCTTTGTTGTTTGCAATCATTGGGAGACTGGTAGTGCTCTCAGAAGTGAGTGCTCTTGATGTTTGGACTGGCTATGACTGGATCACAAAAACTAGCCTGTTACCCTTGGATGCAGTCGAGAACAATGTTCTATTTAGGTTGAAGAAAGATTCAGCTACTTATAAAATCGACTTGTTTACACAGAATGGAACCATCTTGTCCTTCACCTCGGGCAGGAAAATCTGTTGGGCCATCTCTCCCACTTTTTGATGTATGAATTTCAAGCACATAGCAGACGGTTGGTTCCAGTTTCTCCCCACTCCCCTCTTATGGAAGCTATGCTTAGCATAAACAAGTGATGGAAATGTCAAGTGATTTTGAGTATGTGTAGTGGTCTAGGTTTTGGCAGCAGGGAGAGAATGAAGAGAGAGAAAAGTAATTCTAGTGACATCATATGAGACGTGTTAATATGATGCTCAAGGACAATAGAGGACAACAGGAAAACTGAAAAGTCATTTACAGGGCAATGTTTCCTCCCCTCCTTTCATTGAAAACCACACAGAAGGCTACATGCTTTGCTATAAAGCAGTCCAGCACCCTTGGGTACAATCTTGCCTGCTGCAGAAGCTCTTGGCTGAATTCCCATGGGTCCCTAAGAAATGCAGGCAGGCCTGGTTACCCTAGGTCTAGACCTCTCCACACACTTTGAGGTGAGTGTATCCCCCCACCCCACATCCTCCTATGATTAAAGTTGGTGGCGTCTTCAAATCATTATAATGCCAGAAAAGATGCCTTTTGATTGAGCTCCACACATAGAAAAAGGGATTGGGGAAAGGAAAGCTTTAGGGAAGGAAGTTATGAAAATAAAAGCATAAAATATTATTTTCAGTTCAAGCTGGGCTTGTTGGTTTCAGAAGAGACGGCTTATCCCAGAAGTTATTAAAACTATTGCTCTCCTGAGGAGTGGCTGAGGTAGCACTACAGAAGCACTGTGTAAATTGGTTCTAGCAACTTGTCATTCCAACAGTGACACTGGGAATCTTGCTTTAAAAATATGCTATCAAGGATAATCTATGCCACCTACTGCATGCAGGGCCATAGGTACAGACTTTGGGAATAATTTGTAGGTTATAAAATTGGCAAGCATCTCTTCTCTGCAGAATCAATATTTCTTCATGCTCGCTGCTTAGTAAAATTTACAGAATGATCAGGATGCAATTATTCTTGTGTGCACTTTATTGGCATTTATTTATCTCAACACTTTTGGAATGGAATTTCTTATGAGGACCTAGTTGTGTTCACAAGTAGAAAGCAGATCTTTTTAATTTTATTTATTTAAATCTTAAATTTATATTCCAACTTTCTACCTACAAACTCATGGAGTCATAAATGGTCCTCCACCCCACTACTACCCCCTGCCCGGTCACATTCCAGCTGAGAGATAATCACTGGAATAAAGGCAGCCAGTGAATTTCATGGGAAATTCTCCACTCCTACACTACACTGGGTCATACAGATGAATGGCATGAGAAATCCCAGGGAGATGTGGGGTAGTGGAAGCTTAAAGCAAAGTCTGGATCTTTAACATGATTGAAGCTGAAAAACCACTCTCTCCCTTCCTCTTTTTCCTGGAAGAATCAGGTGAATAGGGCCAACCAAATACATTCTGAAATCTGAGGCCCTTTCCGCACCAGGCAATTAGAAAGGGACAGTGAGTCCTCTCACGGAGGTTGTCTGCACCTTGGAGCAGACTAGGAGTGGACTACTTACCGGAGATCCACACCTCAGTCTGCTCCAAAACGACCACAAGTGGTCCTCCAGCATGTTTTCTAAAGACTGCAAAAAACAGGTCTTTATTTTCCTGGAACGCCATTGTGTTCCTGCTCCCTTGTGCAGATTTGCAGGCTCGCACCAATGCGAGCCTGCGATCTGCGGAGGGTGGACTTTAGGCGTGGTGAGCTTCAGCGGTTGGTCAGGACCCACGACCAACCAAAAGCTGCCATTTTGGAAGCCAGAAGCATTTTGGAAGCCGGAATCTACAGACCTTGCACTGCTCCGATTCACCCTGGACCAAGGAGGAGCCCTGCGGAAGGGCTTCAGGGACAATCCGCGTTGCTTCAGACTCCAGAAGACGCGGTAGGTAACTGCACGGAGCGATTCCCTCACCTCGTGCAGAAAGGGCCTGAGAAGGAAAAGATGGTGCCTCTCCTCAGTTTGCTGTACAGAAAACAACTAGTCTGGAAGGTAAATCTTATTTCTACACTGCAACAGGACAGTATCCTCCACTATACTGGCACTGGAGCAAGCCAGTATAGGTGTACAATTGTACCACTCTTTGGGTTCTGTGGCTTACCCTTTCAGGGAATTTTGACAACACATTTACAGTGTTTCATGGATTTCCGACTTTGAATCAAGTACCAAAACCAACAACCACTCAGCTACAATGCAACATAGTGCATAACTGAATATGACAAACATACCAATTTCCCATTATTCAATATACCAAACATAGCACTGGTGCAGAACTTGCTTTTTTAAAAAATAAAATAAGATATGTAGCTCAATGGTTGAAGATAACTTCTTAAAGACCTAAAATTCAAGATAGATACAAAGACATAATACAAATTCTACTCTGAAGAATCCATTCCCTCCGACATCTGTAAATTAAAATCCTATTGCTTAATTCAAGGTGACAATGCCTAATTCTTATTTCATGGCAGACACAGCTCATATTCTCTCTAACTCTCTCTGTTTCAGACTGAACTGGAATGTCAATACAGTCCATTCATTAAGATTTCCAGACCAACTGAGTCAAACCAGTAACTCAAAGGTGTTAGACAAGCAAGACCAGCTTGGTCTTTCAACAACTCATGGCTTTCGCTTCTACTAGTATTTGCACCTTCAGTGTCTGTCTCATTCTGACAATGTCAGGTCCAACTTGGTGAATGAGGAATGACTGAGGAGTGAGGAGGAAATATGTGCAGTGTCTCTTTAATAAAATAACCAATAACAGATGCTAAAAGGTCTCCTTAACACATTCTGCTTTCAAAAGAGTATAATCTTTTCTGCAGTGGAGATGTGTACGATATAAATCTGAGTAATTAGAACGTGTAGAAGATAAATCTAATTAATTATCCCTTTTTAATTATTCCTGTTTTGAGAGCAAGTGACATTTTTTGGAGGGGAGGGAAATTCTCAAATGTAAAGAAAAAATAATAGAAGAATATGCCAAAACTTTTGTACTCTTGCCCCATAGAAAGAAAATTTTTGAAATCATTCATTCAAGCATGTGAGGATGAAGTAAGCAAAGATTTACATCTCTGTGTCACAGTGTGAGATAAATGGCTATATACACTCTGCACAGCACAATACTTTTACGAAAGATAACTTTAGCAAAAAAAAAAAAAAGTTTAGATCTAGCATACTTTAAAATTTTACAGTACCATTTGAGAATGCCTTTAAAAACCATGAATTGATCCTTTGTGAACTAACAAAGATGCCTAGAGCTAAAATGGACTGTTTGCTCTCTGGAATAGGATAAGATAGATTTAACAGCAACAACAAAAACCAGTTTCCCAGGCAACATTCATGTTTGTAAGCCATCTACCTGAAATGATGAACTTGAGTATCATGGAGCTATTTAACTGGCAAGGAGGAAAAGAGCACTTGCAGGCAATCCAGATATGTCTGCGTGGTATTTTGTATTCCTGACTCAGCATATTTGTGCTGCTAAAATGTGCTGACCTCATTTCCTTAGGAAGCTGGTTTGTTCTGCCAGGCAGAGCTGTTCTTTGGTCCACAAAAGTGTTATCTGAAATGAACACTCTTATTCAACATCCCTTACTCAAAAAATGTAGCTGAGAATACCTGTGGACCCAGCTCTGTCAGCAAGAACATATGGGACCGAAGTATGTACCTATCAGAATGAGGAAGAAGAACATTCAGAATGCCATCTAAGAATGACATAATATCATGATCAGTATGGCATCTCTGAATGCCATCCGAAGGCCCTGTCATAAGAGCTCAGGGCAGCACACAATGAAAACAATGATTTACAACAGATAAAAACAATAAAATAAATTTAATAGGATAAAAGCATATTAAAACAGATCATCAAGTTAAAACAGCAGAAAACACTAAAGCAATTAAAACCAAGACAATTTCCACACTACATTGTTAAAGTGCTGTTATTCCACCTTCAACATCCTGTGGAATTCTGAGGTTTGTAGTTTATTGAGGCCAAAGAGCTCTCTGCCTGGGAATTCTAAATGCCCCTCCTCAGACTGCAAAGCCCAGGATCCCATAGGATGTTGAAAGTGGAATAATAGCACTATAACAGTGCAGGGTGGAAATGGCTCAAGTGCGGCACGACCTACTTCTTTCTCTCTCAGACTGGTATGGCAGCTACCCAATCTGATAAGGCACCCTATCACTTCACACACAACTCTGCCTGCCCCACTTATAGCACCACTTTTGTATAAAGAGCGAGGCTTTTCAATGGTTATTTAGAACCTCTTTATAGTTCTATGGTAGCATGTTTCTGTGTCTTAAAATACTGTATATTACTCAACTGAGTCAGTATTTATAAAAAATAAATTGTGATATTTATTAAAATAACATACGGAACAAAGTATTAGAGTTCAGATGTAGGTCAACACTAATACAATTCTTCAGAGTACTTTTAGTCAGTTTCCTTGTATCAAAGCACCTGCTGGGAGTGCTTTGAAGGGTGTTCCTGCATGGCAGGGGGTTGGACTGGATGGCCCGTGTGGTCTCTTCCAACTCTACATTTCTATGATTCTATGATTCTTTAAACTCTCATATAAACCCTAGTAACATAAACAGCCCTTTGGCTACACTACCACCAAAGGCTCAACCTCCCACACTTTCTGGCCAGATTCGATAATTACTCCACTGCCTCTTTCTAGGCTTCCCTGAGAATCGAACCTCTCCTACTCAGACAACCTCCCTGGCTGACTGAGGGACTGTATTCCAGAGCTCTCTCTGGCTAAAGCATTGACCAGAGACAATGAGTGCTAGCTTTTTATATCTTTTCCTCTCCACCACTAGCCCCTCCCTCACACTAATAGGCTGGGTTTCTCTCCTGAAGAGATATTCTGGTCACCTGGAAACCTGTTGCTAGGCTGCTCTGGCACTCAGGATAGCCACACCCTCAGAACTCCATCACACCAAGTGTATGCATGCTAGAAAAAGAAAAAGAAAAATAGGATTCCAAAGGTTTTAATTTAAAAAAACCCCATTTTTAATGGTGCCTAAAAATCCAATGTCTCCATCAGTCGAGCATCCAGGGAGAGGGCTTTCCATAAACAGAGCCTGCACAGCAGAGAAAGCACTCTATCATGCTGCCCCATTAATTATCACTCCCTCTTGTCCCGTTGGGATGCATCTGAGACTCCCACTCTGCAAGCATTATGAATAATGACAAGACTAGTAACAGAAAACCACTGTAAGATCAAGATCAGTTAAACAGCAATACTATTGTGACCCAGAAGAGCCAAAGTAGAACATATCGTATCATTTCTTCCATTGACTATGTGTTTAGGTTGCAAAGACTGGAACATCAAGTCAAGACAATTCAGTGACTGACTTGCATTTTTCCTTGCCTCTGCTTTGGCGGCAGATGCAGGTCTCTATCATGCAAGGAAAAAAAAAGGTTTTACAAGCCATGGGCTAGACATGGTTTTAGGACCAAAGTGTTTTTAAATGTTCTTGAGGTTGAAAAGTATGGGACTGTATTTGTCAACAAAATGGTCTGCTTGCTGTGAAATCTCTATAAATCCTTTAAAAGCAAGTTTGTTCCAACCTTGGCTTTTTAAGTTATAGGCTGACAAAGCAATACAAAACAGGTTCTTGGAGATTACAAATACATGTTAGCAATGCCACAACAAATGGCACATCACATTTCATGTGTTTTTATTTTTGTGCTCTTTATGGGTCTTGTGCAGCACTGCTATTGATTTCTTGATGGCACCATAGAATTTTAATAGTCCCAATTTCAGGCACAATTTGTTTTGTGTTGAAGTGTCAGCCCTATTTTAATGGGGCTAAAGCCATGCAACTAGTCAGGTGCAAAACAGCTTAGGGGGCGAAATCTAAGTGACTGGAAATTGCTTTGACAGACAATAGCTTACATGGACATAGCACTAGTTTGAGTAAATACACACTTCCTCCCCCCTTTTTTTTTAACAAAAAAGAACAAAAATAGCAGTCCTCTCTTCCTGTGATATCTAGCATAATATTTCAATCCAAAATACTTATTAGAACAGAATACATACTGTGGTCCTAGAGATATGAATGAGACCTCAGATTAAAGCTTAGAACAAGTAAGATCTCAATAAAATAGCAACTTTCCATGTTTCCAATATGACAGAACAGGAAGCAGCTGACTTTGACATCTTCCTAACTATGGCTGCCACATTACAGAAATCTGAAGGGCACAGCTCTGATATAATGATATAAGCCCCACAGCTTAGGTTGCCATTTTCCGCTCCTTCAAATTTAAATATTTAATTTACATATTTTATCATGCAAATTATTGACAAAATTATGCAAATTATTCTAATTATGTGAATTGCTCTGATTTGCACTGTAATTATATATATATGTTAGGTAGATTAATTCTTGCATTTTTTCTTCCTCTGTGTTTCAACCCTCATACCATTGTTTACATTTACATCTCATCTGAAAAGAACCATTACAGAGTAATATTTAAAGGGCTGCATATGGAACAGAGATCCCAAGTACAATTATCTGTTTTGCCATGGATTTTACCATGTGACTTTGTCCCATCACAACTCAGCAAATCTACTTTACTGGTTTGTTTTGGTGATTATTTATTTATTTACACAATATGCCACCTTTCACCCAACATACCCTCCCCCTAAAAATTCACGGGCTCATTTGTTTCTTGCAAAACAATTTGAATGAAGACTACATCCACATTTAGCCCTGTACCTACAAGGGCTAAAGATTTTAAAAAAAATGAAAGCCTGAAATCCAGTCTTATGTCTAAAACCCTGGCCAAACTAGGGATATGGCAACCCTATACACATTTCCTTCTAAAACTACTGCAGTTGCTCTTGCATTGTGCAAAGATCACAGACACGTAGGTGTTGAGTCTTCATTACTGCATATCCTGGGAGAATTCACATGTAGCTAAACAACACTACTACAACAACAGATACTGATTTGAGAAGCCTAGATTTTAAATTCTTGTAAATCAAGTGTTAATATATATTGAATAATGTCTTTAACTATTGAATCAATGAGATTTACAAAAAAGTTGACTCACAATTCAACAATTGATTCAGTGTATTTTGTCCAGTCAGCGGCTGGACTGAAAGCAGTTGACACATCTTTGAGATTACTAGTATCATGCTTCAGTACTTAAGTATGATAAAATTTTGTCAGCACTGTCACAGAATAGGTGAGCCAAACTCTGGAAGGATCTGATGGCAGGCTGCCTGAACACTGGCAGCATTACCATGCCTATAGAGTCCCCAGTGGCAATTTAACATTATGGCCCTCCAGCAATGTGTACACTTGGACTCTTGAAATTACATGTCTGGGACCACTATCTCTGCAACTCATTTCACTTTCCTCGGGGCCTTCCTGCTCTAGTGCAGAATAACATATGAGGGCTGAGCTTGAAATGTGATTAATGGTAATTTGTCACAAACCAAGCTCAAAGCGCATGATTGTTTTTGACTTGTAGTACAGATACATACAGTTCAGCCGCCTTGCTTCTGCTATGAGACTGAGCTATGCAGGATCCATTTCTTTTCTTGAGGGTTTGTAAACATGTCCAAGCAGGGCTGAGGAAACTGCGTGTGGCTTCTTATATATTGTTGGATTCTAGATCTCAGCAGCTCCAAACTGACTTCTTGAAGGTGACAGGTAATGGGAACTGTTCTTTGTCAACATCTGAGGGTCATAGGTTTGTCCAGCCCTTGCTTACTGGGCTGTATGATGGCATCTTGCTATCTATGGCTGGACAGGTACAGACCCTCTTGCCTTTCTTAGGCCAAGTCCTAGACATTATGCCACGTGAGGCAGTCAGCCTTCCATGTTCAGGTATGTAGCATCCAAAGTGAGTCAAGTTAATTTAGTCCATGAGGTAAAAAAATCCCATAAATACCTCTCTTTGTCCCTTGCAATCAAAATACAGCAAGAAAACATTTGCTGCCATTTTGCGACACCTGAAATACATTGCCTGAGATGGCCATCTCATTCTGAGCTGCAGTGAGGCCCGTCCTCACTGCAGCTCATAAAAATTGCTGAAGAGCCAAGAACAGTTTAGATGAAAATTAGCTGGAAGTCAATGGCCATTTCCGTGCTACACCGTTATAGTGCTATTATTCCACTTTCAACGTCCTATGGATTCCTGGGGTTTGCAGTTTAGGAAGGGGTATTTTAGAATTCTCAGCCGGAGAGCTCTTTGGCTCTCTTTAAACTGAGATTAAAAGTAGAATAATAGCAGTATAACAGTGTAGGGCATAAATGGCCACTGTCAGAAATGAGTTCCTCGTATCACTTTCATAACATTTCAGCATGTAGGATGATCGAGGAAGCTGTGCTTCAGGGGCCTCTGGGAGCTGTAGTCCAAAAAATGTAGAGGTCACATAGATGGGAGAAGCAAGAAACCAAGTTGGTACTGCCTGAAGAATAGTTGGGGACAGAGTCCCACAAGTCTAGGCTTGCTGAGCGACACATGACTACTTCGCTCAGCACAGAGGCCAATAGATTCACATTGTACCTTTTACTCAGTTTCAGTTTAATCATCATAATGTCATGTGCATTGTATTGTCAACTGATATTGACCATACAGTTAGATTGTCATTTTGGTTTGGAAAAGCAGAGTGTATGTGTGTGTATGTTAGAAGAAATAAATGGTCCTAGAACTATTCTGAGTTGAGCTTGCTAATTATGTATAAATTATATTGATAAAATCTTAATTGCCTACTGTGTAAGCTGCAAGATTGAGCAACAGTGGTGACTGGTGGTACTGAATCTGAACTTATTTTGGGGATAGGGTTTAGCACCTTGGCTGCCCCTTTTAAAGTTCAGACTAACCCCCCAGGGTAGAGACACCATCCCACTAACCTAGGAAGTATCAGCCACCATTGCTGTGGAGCCTCACATATTATTCTCAATTCCAGCTTAAAGCTCCAAGCAGCCACATTAATATGATGACTTTAGAGTTTTAAATATCATATCTTTAGAAGAGATTTCCATGTAACACAGAACAAATAAAATAATAGAAAGAGATTTCTATTACAATAAAGATTTAATTTGCTGTAATAACAGTCCTGAGGGGAATGTGTTTGCCTGGAACCCAAAGACAACAGTGTGGACATCAGGGATAACCTCCTTGGGGAGTGTGTGTGTGTGTGTGTGTGTGTGTGTGTGTATTCAAGCCACCTGTCAACTTACAGTGACCCCATGAATTTCATAGGGTTTTCTTAGGCAAGGAAAACTCAAGAGGTTGTTTTGCCTCATTTCTTCTGCTGAAATATAGCCTCCAGCACCTGGTATTCATTGGCAGTCTCCCATTCAAGTACTAACTAGAGCTAACCCTGCTTGGATTCTAAGATCAGACACAATCTGGTGCCTTTAGGATATTTAGGCCCAAAGCTAATTTTAGACTCCCCAAAACATGGAGTCAGAAAGTAGGGCTCATTAGAAGTCGTTACAGCTTAGGAAGGTTCATACAGAAGGTACTCGCATTTAGCAAGTGCTGTTTTGTTTTTTTGATTTTTTAATTTGCTAGGCATACAACTATGCATGTAACTCAGCTTGGTATTTGGAATA
Organism: Ctenosaura bakeri; assembly: GCA_948474755.1. NCBI lineage: Eukaryota > Metazoa > Chordata > Lepidosauria > Squamata > Iguanidae > Ctenosaura > Ctenosaura bakeri. The sequence goes on along the minus strand of CAOLHI010000185.1, from coordinate 396,470 downwards.
TAACTGCTTAGCAAAATGATATGTATCACTTCAGATAACCAGTTTACCCTCTACTTACACCTGATATGTAGTACTCTTAAACTGGCAAGATGACAGATTATCAAACTGTTCTAGCAAGAAGGAACACTTGTTTTCTACATCTGGAACTACTTTTATTGTCCTGCCAAATATAGCAAGAATTCTACTATAGTGGTTCTTAACCTAGGCCTGTGGGCCCCTGAGGATCCATGGAGCCCTCACTGGGGTCTGTGAAGCCCTGCTTCTGGATGCCAACAGCAATGGCAGCAAGATGGATGTGGCAGTGGGAGTGGGGGGTGGATGCCAAAACTGGGATGAAAGGAACGTGGCAAAAGGGACACCGGATGAAAGGGACATGGCAACAGTTATGTGTGCACACCCAGACTGGTCCCTTGTTTGCAAATGAGGGAACAGTGAGCGCACACTCACCACTGCCGTGTCCTGATAAAAGGGACACAGTGGCAGGCATGTGTGCATGCCCAAACTATGGCCCTTTTCGTACACTTTTTTTTGCCCGAGCGCTCCTTGAGCGTCGCGTGAATGGGAGCGTCGGTCCGTATGACGCACTCCCACTCACGCGACGCTCAGGAGGCTAAAGCGGGGCGCATGCGCATTTTCTTATTTTCAGCTCTAAGCCAAAAATACTGCGCGGTCGCGCAATGCTCACAGCACCCTTGCTCATTTACCTGCGTGTGGTGCATCGGCAAGCTGGGGCAGTCGCGCTTCCTTCCCCCAGCGCAGCCTACAGCTTCCAGACTGCGCTGCGGAAGGAAGGGGCGGGGCGCTAGCGCAACAGTTGCGCGATCGGAAACCCAGCTGCGGTAGAATGGAGGGGCGATGTGAGTGCTTTGTGCAAGAGGCTGCTTGCGCGAATGGCACTCCCCACCTCTGCGAGCAGGTAACGTGCGAAAAGGGCCTATGACTCTGGAGACCAGGGTCTAAATTCCCACTCGGGCATGAAAACCTACTTAACGACTTCAGGCAATTCACATTTTCTCAGCCTCAGAGAAATGCAAAGACAACGAATCTTGCCAAAAAACCTCCCCTATGATAAGTTTGCCTTAGGACCACCATAAGTCTGTCTTCAAAGGGGAGAGATAGGATGGCTAGTGGCACTTTGTTCCTGTGTGCCTTTGAGTCACTTCTGACTTATAGCAATCCTAAAGAGAACCTATCAGAGGGTTTTGGGGTTTTTTGCAAGATTTGTTCAGAAGAGGTTTGCCTTTGGCTTCCTCTTAGGCTGAGAGAATGTGACTTGCCCAAGGCCATTTAGTGTCTGAGCAGGGATTTGAATTCTAGTCTCCAGAAGCAATAAATGACTGACTGACTGAATGAATGAATAAATAAATATTTGAATATGTATGTAAATATCTGGAGATTTACATCTAAATTTAAATATTTAAATCTTAAATCTTGGGGGATCCCAGCAACAAATTATATTTATAGAGGGTCTTTGGTAAATAAAAGATTAAGAACCACTGTTCTGCTACACACAGCTCCAAGTATATGATGAAATGCTCAACTGTATCTGTAATATTTTGGAACCAAAAAAGAGATATTATGAGCTTTCATCATCTTGCAAGGACACTGTTCTTAAGATCTGTGTGGAATGTTTACTACCAGGTTGTATCCTAAAGAAATATTTTCAGGAACATTTTTCATGTTCAGACATTGAGTTCTTGTGTTTCTGTTTTCAGTCATTTTGTTTTTCAGGATCTTGTACCATTAGGGTATTTAGACCACTGTCTCTTCTGTAAATAGGGTGCCACAACCAAGAAAACCAGAAGATTGCCAGAGTTAATTACATTACAGGCCTTAATTGGCTTACTCAGTCAGGATATAAGTGTCATCGCTAAGGACAGCTTTGCAAATGGCCAGTGTTAATAATGGGATGCTCTCTCTTCTTACTACATTTCCTTTTCTTAGCGCCTTGCTTTTCTCTGGCTTCTCTGGTTGCATCAAAAAGAATATGGTGTCTAGGTCAAGGGAGGTAATGGTACCACTCTCTTCTGCTTTGGTTAGACCCCATCAGGAATATTGTGCCCTGTTCTGGGCGCCTCATTTTAAGAAGGATATGGACAAGCTGGAGTGTGTCCAAAGGAGAGTGACCAAAATGGTGAAGGGTCTGAAAGCCATGCCCTATGAGGAGCAGCTTAAGATGCTGGGTTTGTTTAGTCTGCAGAAGAGAAGGGTAAAAGGAGACATGATAGCCATGTTTAAATATTTGAAGGGATGTCATGTCGAGGAGGGAACAAGCTTGTTTTTTTGCTGCTCCAGAGACTAGGGCGCTTTCTGTATCCTACCTTTTCTCGGCGCTGGGGTGCAGTGCTCGCACGAGCAGCCTCTTGTGAGAGGCCCTCGTGTCCAGGATTCTTCAGCTCCGCATGAGCTGCTCGTGCGAGAGCCCCGCCTCTTCCTTTCACAGGGCACTGAGACAAGCGCAACTGGCCCGGCTCCCAAGGCTTTGCACACAAGGTAAGTGCACGCAGGGCCTAGGAGCAATGCACAACCACACACCATTTTCGACTTAAAGTCAAAAATGAAAAAGTGTGCAAGCGGTGCCTGTCAGGCCCTGGAGCATCACACAAATGTGAGTGCGGCATGTGGACTGCTGCTTACATTTGCACGACGCTCAAGGGGCCCTTTTGCATGGAAAATGCCATGTGAAAAGGGCTTAGGACAAGGAGCAATGGACTCAAACTGCAGGAAAAGAGATTCCACTTAAACCTCAGGAAGAACTTCTTGATGGTCAGAGCCGTCAGCAGTGGAATATGGTGCCTTGGAGTGTGGTGGAGTCTTGTTCTTTAAAAGTTTTTAAGCAGAGGCTGCATGGCCATCTGTTGGGAGTACTTTGATGTGGGTTCCTGCATGGCAGGGAGTTAGACTGGATGGCCCCTGTAGTCTCTTCCAGCTCTATGATTCTATGATTCTTCAACCATATATGTATTTTAACAGCAGCACAGGCATTTCAAGTATTGGATGAAGCAGGCTCTAGTTCACAAAAGCTAGTAGTGTAATAAATGTCTTAGTCTTTAAGGTGACACAAGACTCTTTGTTATTTTCACTGCAACAGACCAATCTGACTCACCTGTGCAAATAGATTCACACAGTATCTTCCCTGAAATTTATAACACAGGTTGTAAAATTGAGCAAACATTACTCCCAGTGTGAGGAAGAATGCAAAATGCTGGATGAAACTGAAAATGTATTATAAATGAAATAGAGCAAAAGAGATGCTGGGATTGCACTTTCTTCCACTTGAAGGGGCTAAAGGACTTGCTCTGTAAACAATAAAGAAATAACAGAGGCAATTATATGTTTGCTTACAGAAAACATTTCAAAACATTCCACAAACAGTTAAGTACCAGCAAAGCCCAAAGTGCAGAAGATGGTCATAATAACATTAATAATGCTGGTTTATGCTCTACCTTTCATCATTATAGAAGAATATTGTCTTCAGGGAACAGATGTGAATAGCCCTATTTATTACATTTTAAAGTGGGCTAAAACAATTCAAGGTAATTATCCTTGCAATTTTATGTGCCCCGCTTTTGACACCAGTGCTACATCTTAACATTATCATTTTCTTTCTGCACTCTGGTTACATACTGAATTTCCTGAATGTAAAAAAGGAAAGAAAACCGGAACTGGAAGGCACATGGAAACAACTGTTACTACTACTCTCGCTGTTATAGCACTACTAAAATAATGATGACTGCTTCTACTATTCATGAAAAAAGAGAGAACCTATAACTTAACAGGAGTTGCACAAAGCATTCCCAATACAGTTTGGAATCTATTTCAGTGATTCAGATCTGGGATCAGTTTGGTCCAGATTAATCCAGAGCCAATCCAGTTAGATCCCAAACTTGAAGCAGAATCAAGATTGAGAAATCCAGATCACCACTGATCTGATTTGGGAAACCAAACTAGCCACACATACATTTGTTTTATCATGCATCTGATTAAAGTTTGGACATATTTAAGCAAGTAGCCAGGAGATGTAGGGAGAAGGTCAGAAAGGCTAAAGCACAGAACGAACTTAGGCTGGCCAGAGACATTAAAAACAATAAAAAGGGCTTTTTTAAATACGTCCGCAGCAAAAAGAAAAAGAAGGAGATGATAGAGTTGCTGCGCAGAGAAGATGGAAAATTACTAACAAGGGGAAGAGAAAAGGCAGAACTACTCAACACCTTCTTTGCCTCAGTTTTTCCCAGAAGGATACAAGCACTCAAACTGGCAGTTGGGGAGAAGGTGAGGAAGCAGGGGAAATGTGGCACATAATAGGTAGAGAGGTGGTACAGGAATACCTGGCCACACTGGATGAATTTAAGTCTCCAAGGCCGGATGAATTGCATCCTAGGATATTAAAAGAATTGGCAGAGGTCGTTTCAGAACCGCTTGCTATAATCTTTGAGAAATCTTGGAGGACAGGAGAAGTTCCAGCAGACTGGAGGAGGGCAAATGTGGTTCCCATCTTCAAAAAGGGGGGGAAAAAAGGACTCAAATCATTATTGACCAGTCAGCCTGATATCAGTACCCGGAAAGATCCTGGAGCAGATCATTAAGCAGTCAGTTTCTAATAACTTAGAAAGCAATGCGGTAATCACGAGAAGTCAACATGGATTTCTCAAAAATAGGTCATCCCAGACTAATCTTATCTCTTTTTATGATAGAGTTATTAGCTTGATAGATGAAGGGAATGCTGTGGATGTAGCATATCTCGATTTCAGTAAGGCCTTTGACAAAGTTCCCCATGATATTCTTGCAAAGAAGCTAGTAAAATGTGGGCTGGACAGGGCTACTGTCAGGTGGATCTGTAACTGGTTGACTGACCGTTCCCAAAGAGTGCTCACCAATGGCTGCTTTTCATCCTGGAGAGAAGTGACTAGTGGGGTGCCACAGGGTTCTGTCCTGGGCCCAGTGTTGTTCAATATTTCCATCAATGACTTGGATGAAGGCATAGAGGGCATGCTCATCAAATTTGCAGATGACACCAAACTGGGAGGGGTTGCTAACACACCAGAGGACAGGATCAAAATTCAAAATGACCTGAACAGATTGGAGAGCAAAATGAAATTCAACAGAGGGAAATGTAAGGTCCTACACATAGCTAGAAAAAATGGAATACAGAAATATAGGATGGGGGCCACGTGGCTGGATAGCAGTACGTGTGAAAGGGACCTAGGAGTCTTAATAGACCACAAGCTGAACAAGAGTCGGCAGTGTGATGCGGCAGCCAAAAAAGCCAATGCAATTCTTGGTTGCATCAATAGGAGTATGATGTCTAGATCGAGGGAGGTACTGGTACCACTCTATTCTGCTTTGGTTAGACCTCATCTTGAATACTGTGTCCAGTTCTGGACACTCCAATTCTAGTAGGACATGGTCAAGCTGAAGCAAGTCCAGAGGAGGACGACCAAAATGGTGAGGGGCCTGGAAGCCATGCCCTATGAGGATAGATTTAGAGAGCTGGGTATGTTTAGTCTGCAGAAGAGAAGGTTAAGAGGGGACATGATAGCCATGTTTAAATATTTGAAGGGATGCCATGTAGAGGAAGGAGAGGGCTTGTTTTCTACTACTTCAGAGACCAGGACAAGGAGCAATGGATTCAAGCTGCAGGAAAGGAGATTCCACCTGAACCTCAGGAAGAACTTCTTGACAGCCAGGGCTGTCCGGCAGTGGAATCTGCTGCCTTGGAGTGTAGTGGAGTCTCCTTCTTTGGAGGTTTTTAAGCAGAGGCTAGATGGCCATCTGTTGGGAGTGATTTGAGGGTGTTCCTGCATGGCAGGTGGTTGAGCCAGATGGCCCGTGTAGTCTCTTCCAACTCTACATTTCTATGATTCTATGATTCTATGATATAGTAGGTCCTAAACAAGGGACAAAGCCACCCTGTGAATCTTGCTATTAAAAATGAAATAAAATAAAATAAAACTGTAATGCTCAGTCTAAGGCCATTTTCACAGCTTACCTTCGTCTGACACGGTCGCACAGGGATCATGTGACCAGCTTCTTCTGTGAGGCCCTCGTGTCCCATCTGCTCCATCTCTGCAGCAGTTGCCTGCTGGCCGGCAGGCAGCATAAGGGCTCCGCCTCTTTCTTCCGCAGCACAGTTGGGTATTTTCCCAGGCCACGGTGGGGGAGGAAGTGCAAGGCCTGCTGCTCCAGAGGCTCCGCACAGATGGTAAGTGCATGTGGGGCCCCGGAGAGACACACGATCGCGCATCATTTCCGGCCAAAAGCCAAAAATGAAATATTGCGTGATCAGCACTGCTGGTCCCGACAGCGTCGTGTGATTGCAAGGACGTCATGTGAAATGCTCCTCGCAATTGTGCGATGCTCCAGAGGCCCTTTCGCATGACAAACGCCGTGCAAAAAGGGCCTAAGTAATTCATGCTGCTTTTGTCTTGGCACTGTCCTACTAATACGAGCTCTACAGCATCTACAGGATCTTCAGTGTCTACAGTTGACAAACTTCACCAAAGAAGGAGAAAGTAACGGGGAATCAGAAATAGAGGCACCATTGCTTGGCAGGGGTAAAGAGGCTGACAAGAAAAGAGGAAGACCATCAGTCTTCTGGTGCTTCACAGTTTTTGAGTCAGAATGGCAACCATAAAGCATCAGTCAGCTAAGCCTGTTAGATTTAACTAATGATCAGATACGACAGTGATAATGAAAGGACACTTTACTTGAAGAGGGGGTACTGGCATACACTAGCAGTTTACTCCTGCTGTTTTGTGGCCTAAAATACAAGTGGAGATCAATCCAGGGAACCATTCCCATCTCAAAGCAGTCAAAGACAGTACTCTACCCTTTCTGTGGTGCTTCAGACTGAGTAAATTGGAAACAACTTGAAAGCACACAACAGAAGACCTGGGTAAATGGAAGGGCTTTCACTGATACGAAAAAGAAAAAAAAAAGATTACAGGAGTGATACTGATTCAGTTCCTCTAGGAAGATTGTACCATAACTGGGATGTGAAAATGCCTTTTCCCTTGGTAGTTACCTAATGATTGGAATACAGAATTTAATTCAACTCACTGTCTAATGAAGGGGATCTCAAACTTTGATACTCCAGCTGTTTTGTACTTCAGCTCCCAAAATCTTCCACCAGTATGGGCAGTGATGATGGATTCTGAAGTACAAAAGATCTGGTGGACCAAAGGTTGTGAACCACTTATCTAACGAGATTTATAAACAGTCATCCAAGCATTACAGACGTTTCTCAATCGAAGTTCTGTCTTGTTCAGTGCAGTAACTCTGGGTTGCATTTCTGAATGTCAATGGAGTAGAAAGGTGTGAGCTCAGTGAAAAATTAAGATCTCCATTCATGGAAAATATGTTCGCTCTCAATTGCAAACCATCTAATCTACTGCCTATTCTTCTGAAGATCTTATATAATAAGTCTTTGCTATTTTTAAAAGAGATTTTGTATTTGGGCATGTCATGTACTGTCTTGTTCAACAGTAAGCCAATAAAGCCTCAGTTTTAGCAGTGTATGCTAGTTTGCAGTTTAGAACATGTTACTTTAAGTTTATCACAGAAACTTAAAGTAGCAGTTGCTTGTGCCTGGCTCTTCAGAGGTCCAGAACAATTTTGGACCTATCTGACTGTCTAGCAAAACCTGTTCACTTAAGCTGTTAGCTTTCTTCACAGTCAGGTGCTCTGTGTTCTACGAGATTTTTTTTTAAGATAGTCAACAGCTAGTTACTGATATTTCTGCAAGATTTTATTTCCCAGATTCAAAAATATGTTGAGATTTGTATTTCCTGTGTTGCAGTTAACCTTCAGAGGGTCTAAGCTTCCAGAATATTCTGTTCGAAGAAATACTGTGATTATACTCTAATTTAAAAGAACCAGTTCTAAGCAGATGTTGCCACAGGGTCATTATGCCCCCTGTAAGAAAAAAACTTGGAAAAAAACTCACAAAGAAATTAGTCACAGGATCAAGTGCATCACATTTATTTTAAGTACTCATTCTGCAGAAGAGGGTGCCCATAAAGAGGACACCACAATATTGAATACCTCACGTTTTATCCCCTATCCCCGCCGCAGGTTTTCCCTCCCCTGGGATCCCACTGGATAGGACCCCAAAGGTTACAGCCTATCAGGATCTCCTAAGAAGTTACATTTCCCCTTCCCCATATTTACAGTAGGAGTGATCACACATTGATCATGCATTTCCCTCGTGTATTCTTAATTTTTATTAGCAGTTTCAACATGTCCCTTGGTGTAATCATCCTAACAGTTTCTAACCGCCCCGTATCCTAAACAATGCCAGCTTTCTTTCTTGTATTCCTTATCAACTAGTTTACTCCTTAAAGACAGCCTTGTTGTCAGTAAGACTGTCTTTATCAGTCTGGTTTTCTACTCTGGAGATTCAAGGCTAAGAGGCCTCCTTCTGTTCTTTAGCCAATTTTTAGAAAGCTGTTTTCTTAGACTTAGTGTACTACAGAAGCTAAAAAATAAAATATACTGAAATATATGTGTAAATATATCTAGAATATGTGTTATACATATAAGCTAATATATATGCTTCTAATACATGTAATTAATACTGTATATCCAGTGCAGAAGCTAAAATAGATTTCATTTCTCTCACCCCGATCAAGCAGACTTATTTTCCAGAGCAAGGAGACAAAATCTGTGGTTGCAATGTTGTGTGTGGGAGAGGACTTAGACATCTGTACAACCAGATAGTAAAGTTGCATACCATCAAATTGGCCAAGCAACATCAGAGTGTGGTCAAGAGGGCAAACATTATTGATGAGGAAGAACAGAAAGACTAGAGGAGGACACAGCAGTCTGCTTTTGCCTGAGTCTACAGGGAAGGGCAAGATTCCACTCCTCCTCTCCTCTCCCTCTTGCTAAATTAATTGAGTGCAAATAATCTTTTCATTGAGTTTGCACCAATGGACGTAAGCTGAAGACAAAGAAATAAAATGGAAAGAAGAGAGAGAAACTGGGACATTTTAAAAGCAGTTGGAAAACTGGGATGAGAGAGGATTAATTGGAACTTTTTCCCCAAATTGGTACAGTTGGTCAGTATGAGTAAGTGCTTTCAACTAGCAGAAAGATTTTTCAAATAATGTACAAATATAGTCAGCTGAATTATGCTTATTGCACTGCAAGGTGAAGGAAAGAATGCCTCTTTCCATAAACGGTGATTTACTGGTAGATTTCCTTTGTCTCAACCATTTAATATCTGGGAAAAGAATGCATTTATGATTTTCCAGCTTGGTGATGTGCCTGTGGTTTCATTGTGCTGGCATCAAAAGAGTATTAATTAGTAACCATTAGGCAGCCAAACACTGTTTTCCAAGGCTTTTAAAAATGATAATGGCCAATCTTTGAACAGATTATCTATATTTATAGAAATGTATTCATATTAAAATAACATTATGCGATGCATTAACTGAACTATAAAGTCCAGATGCTGCATAAGTCAAGATTTTGAGGTATTCCTCAAGATTTCTTTTTTATTTTTGGTATGCTTCCTCAAGTATCTATAGGCACTGTTCTTGAACACAATACAAGTGGTAAACGTTTTTCTGCTTTCCTGTATTTCTTGCTTATTTGCACCTGAGCTTTTCTCCTGCATTTCATAGGTTTTTATTTCCTTTGTGAAGCACCCAGAACTACCCAGTCTTATTACATTATTTTTAAATGGATCCTCCCAAAAACTTGCTATTTATTGGAGAGTGCAAGATTAGAGGGAAGTGAAAATATACAACTAATAGTAAAATCCAGTATACAAATATCCTGCACAGAAAATAGCATTTTCTATGTGGAAATGTTATTTTCTGGCCAGGACACTTGTTTTCTGCAAAGAATATGGTGCTTTCTGTGCAAAACACCCCAAGAACATTGGCAGGTTTAAAAACTGAAGATTCTCACCTATTTTGTTCTTCTTATAAGGGTTTCTGGAGCCTCAAGAAATCCATTTCATGATGGTTTTTCCAATATTTTTGAATATGTTTTTCCCACTCATATAATTTTAGGTATATTTTGTAGATGTTGGTATTGGGTTTCTGCTTTACTTCTTAATTCATTTTCTCTTTGATAACATTGACACCACTGATCACTTTGCTTTTCTTTTGACATTGTATGCTGGTTCTATACTTTGTTTCCCATCATTCTTCCTGGGTGCTATGGACATTTTTGTTCTCTTTCTGCAAGGTTCAATTCTTGTTCTGTTGTTTGTGTCATAGAATCATGTTTTTGTCTTCTTGATCCTTTTATTTGTTTTTTGATATTGGATAATATCTCTGTGTGGATAACAGGGGACTTAGCTGAATCAGATTGTTTGATCAACATGCAAGTTAAGACCACAAGAAATGGCAGAAAAGATACAAACCATACTTCAAAAGAGCATCTACTCAGTAGACAAGGAATCAAGAGTAAATAACAACCAGATAAATATTATTTGCAGGGGAAAATAGTCTTCGAGTGTTGAATTTAAAAGTATTAAAGGAGGAGTAACAAAAGGAGTATCTTGATGAACTGCACCCCTTCTTTAATAGACAGTGAGGGAGTGAAAAGAATGAAGAACTGAATAGTATGGAGCAAGAATAACAGTGGTAAGAGAAAACAGAGTCAGAATGCAAAATAAGCAGAACAAGAAGAAATGGTGTTCATGACATAACAGATGGTTTGAGAAACCACATGAAAAGAGAAACAGGTGTGTTAAGAATTAAACCAAATTAGATCTAGAACAAGATCACACAGGACCAGGATTCTGAACAATATCTTCCAAAAAAGGCCAGGCTAAGTCACAGCGTAAGCGACAAATACTAACTATTGATAAAAAGACCTAAAAAGGATAAGAAAAGGAAAATGCCCGTAACTAAGATGGGGCTAATTCCATTAAGTCTGCAAAGAGTGAGAGGAAGAAAACAAAGCAGGGAGTGGTGGTAAATTGACAAACATACAAGAGATCATATACTCTTAAGAATCATACAAGTCTATCAGAAAGTGAGGTGGGAAATACTGGATAGAAAGAGATTAAGGGTGGAAAGGGTGGTAGTTACCAGTCTTGAAGAAAGAGGTTGCATATAAGGGTAGCACAGAGGAACAGCAGTCTAGGGCACTACATACTATGTACTACATTCTGTGTACTACAATTGGCTGGGGTTGAAGCTAGGATTTTTATACCTCATTTCATATCCTGAATGGATGTGTTGACAAAGCCATATGGCTTTCCCATGGGAGTGACAGTGGGGTCCAGAATGGGCTAATTCCTTTAATTCTAGAGTCACAAAACATTGATAGGTTTCATGATAATCTCTTAATGCTTGGTCAGGTAGGTGTACAGGGAAGATCTCCATAAGGTAAAACCAAGGGATAGCCTCTGATTGCTTTATCTGGGCAGTCTGCCATCCGTTGTGTTTGAAAATGCAGAGAGCTTGAAGTAGTGAAGGAATTAGCACAAACCCATCAGCATTTGGGTTTTCCACCTAATCCTATCAGAACTTTCATGACCCCAAATGCTTCTCCAGTCAGCATGACCTTGATCATGTTCTCTGATCATTAATAAGTCCAATTTATGAAAATCACATATCTTGTAGGAGGGTGGTAGGGTATAGTAACAAGATCCAGACAAGGAGTGGGGCTTACAAGTTACAGACATTCACATGCTCTGTCTTGTGATCAAGGAATCATAAGCAGCCTACACTCTTCCAACACATAATGTTTGGTGTGAGATATCTTTAAGAAACAATTCCAAGACCAGAGTTAGATGAAACAAGTAAAAATTGGAAGGGAAGGGGAGAATCAATGTACCCTATATATTATGTAAGAAAGTGAAATATTCCTGTCTATCTAATTTATCTACCATTGTCTATCTATCTATACACATATGCATAGTCTAGTAAGTTTAATCAGTGGTGCGGCTAAGCTAAACCTGGCTGTTCCTCCAGTAGCAATCTAGAGAGGAATTTGTCTCCCCACTCCCACATAATCACGTGTGGCGATGGGGTGCTTTTGCTGGCCTCTCATGAGGGAAGATCACACAATCACCTCATGACTCTTGTCATGCGGTGGGACAGGGAAGGGGCGGAACCTGAAGCCCCCTTTTAGGGCCATGCCACCCCTTCCTCAGCCTCTTTGTTTGCTGGGGGGTTATGAGGGTTTTGGTGAGTACCTACGGTGCTCTTTGGTGTAGGATAAATGCTGTCCTTGGGGCAGACCCATGGCTGGCCCCTATTGTGGGGTTGTGAGACAGGGGGTTGGTTTGGGGGGCTCACCTTCCAGAAAAGATTGGCTGAAGTTTTAACCCAGCCTCATAGGTTGGCCTTGGGTCCCAGTACCTTATCCAAGGGGGGCTGGGGAAGAGGTCTGGAAGTGATCCTTGCCTTGGCCTATCCATTCTGTCGACCCTCCTTCTCAAGTCACAAGTCAAAATCAAGTTCAAGTTCAAGTTCAAAGTCAAGCCCACGTTTAAGTTCAAGCTCTTTACTGGCTTTATGTTAATTAGGCATACATTAATAAATTGCCCTAGTTCAACCCAAGCCCTGTATGTAGTCTCTTCATTTTGTGCGTTGGGCAGCAAAGTGATGATGCCAGCAAACAGGCTCAACATTGGTGTGATGGGGTCCACTAGGCCCGACATTTGTTGCTTGCTTCCTTGCTAATGTACTCCTTTTCCTTTTCTTTTTAGAATGTTTAAGAGATGGCTGGGCATATACATGGTTGTATTATTTATACTTCATGCACCATAATAAAGAAGGTGGCACTGAGTGTGGAGTAATTTCTGACATTCATGAGACTTCCAGTGTGTTGAAGTTTAGCAACAGGCTAGGGCACAACGTGGACCTGTTTTTGTCCCAATACATTACATTTTATGGAATAAAAGAAAGTATCTTTATGGTAAAAGTCAATAGATCTCTCTGGAAATTTCCCCCCCTCCCGGTTATTTTTGGCATGTTAAAAGAAAATATATGACGAATGGCTCAAATCCGAGGAAACATTTGTTTAATGCTTTTCTGGTGGCAATTTGTAGGATGCTTCCATTGCAGGTCTAGTTTAGTCTGAATTCTGCAACAATGCATCACTTTGGAGGACACATGAGGATTACTGGAAGGCATCCTGCTAATCAGTTATGATAGCTTAAGTCCAATGCACACTATCATAACCCACCTTTCTGGTCATTGTGCAGGGTGGAATTCTTTACTGTCTATGCCCCTTCCTACACCATACCTCAACAGAGTGTTGTTCCATTGCAATTCCAGCATTGCCATTTCCATGATGGTATCGGGTTCTGAACGGTTCCTACTGCACCCTTCTGACTTCTGCGAATGGGTAGCATTATTGCCACTAGTGTTCCCTCCACATTGCAGCATCCTCAGTGAGTTCCCCCTCCCGCTTTCCCTGCACCACAGCTCATGACTGGTTGGGGGATTTTTTGGTAAGCCGTACTAGCACAGCAATGTTGTAACATCTTGACTCATCCATACTATTGCATTTTTGCACTATAATGCTAAAAAATGTATTACATTTTTAAAAATAATTACCTCAAAGCAAAAATGTAAAATAAACACAGAGAGGTGATAGTTTTTGAACTGGACACACCATAGAATCATAGAAATGTAGAGTTGGAAGAGACCACACAGGCCATCCAGTCCAACCCCCTGCCATGCAGGAACATCCTCAGAGCACTCTCGACAGATGGCCATCTAGCCTCTGCTTAAAAACCTCCAAGGAAGGAGACTCCACTACACTCCGAGGCAGCAGATTCCACTGCCGGACAGCCCTGACTGTCAGGAAGTTCTTCCTGAGGTTCAGGTGGAATCTCCTTTCCTGCAGTTTGAATCCATTGCTCCTTGTCCTGTCCTCTGGAGCAGCAGAAAACAAGCCCTCTCCTTCTTCTACCAAGCCCTCTCCTTCCTCATGGGAGTAGCTGAGGGAGAGACAACCTGAGAATGCCAACACCACACCCACTCCTGGATCAGCTACTGCAGGAAGCGCTATCAAGCACTATTGAGAAACTGCACTCACCCAGGTGATAGGATTATGGCAGGAACCAAGCCCATTACCAGATTTTTTCTGGCAATGAAAAAGGATGGATTTCCAATGTATGTGAAAGAAGCTGGTTAGTGATGATGTCGTGCGATAGCACAGGTGCTGGATTGGGAACAATGTGTTGCTCTGATGAGATAACAACTTTGTGTGGTAAGGGCCGATGACATGGCCAAAATCCCCCAATCCACCTTTAAAGCAACATATGCCCCAACTTGGGCCCTTTTCGCACGGGCCTTTTCTCGCGCGACAGCCCTGTGAGCCTCGCGGGAGTGGGAGCGTCGCTCCGCACGACGCACTCCCACTTCCGCCGGGCTCACGGGGCTGAAGCGGCGCGAGTGCAGGTTTTTTGATTTTCGCTTGAAAGCGAAAATCACCTGCGCTCGCGCAATGCTCCCGGCGCCCGCGCACACTTACCTCTCGTGCGGAGCATCTGGGAGGTGCCGGGTCGCACTTCCTTCCCTCCGCCCCTGCGGAAGGAAGGGACGGGGCGGGGCGCTAGCGCGACGGACGCGACACGTCCTGCTGCGCGCGTGGGGGGCAGACGGGACGAGCGCCTTTCTCTCTCACACGCGGGGGGCGGACGGGATGAGCACCTTTCTCGCATGCGCGGGGGGGGGATGGATGGACGCGCGAGCCGCCGCCTCCGGGTGGCTGCCGCTTCCCCGCTCGTTCCTTCGCCTGCGGAAGGAAGGAGGGGGAAGCGGCAGCCTCCCGGAGAAGGCTTCTTGTGCGAGCCGCCCTCCTCTGTCGCGCGAGCGTCGGCGCTGCGAAAAGGGCCTTGGTCATTTCTGCACATACTGTATTTTCTTGTAACTGAGGCCCTTTCCACACCTTATCTTTTCACGGCGCTGGAGCATGAGGATCGCGCAAGCAGCCTCTTGCAAGAGGCTCTTGCGTCCCTGCTGCTTCGCCTCTGCAGCCACTGCCTGCTGGTGAGCAGGCAGCATGAGGGCTCCTGTTCTTCCTCCTGCAGCGCAGCCTGGGATTTTCCCAGGCTGCGCTGGGGCAGGAAGCATGAACGCCATGGCTCCAGAGACTCCGTGCACATGGTAAGTGTGCGTGGGGCCTGGAGCGATGTGTGATTGTGCACCATTTTGGGCCACAAGCCAAAAATGAAATAGTGTGCGATCAGCACCTGCCGGCCCTGGCTGCATCACACAATTGCGAGAACGTCATGTGGATCACTGCTCGTAATTGAGCAATGCTCTCGAGACCCTTTCACATGGCAAATGCTGTGCAAAAAGGGCCTGGATATGCATCAAGGATGTCATCTGCAGGAACCTCCCAAGGATCCACAGAGGGCCCTGTATATTCCTTTGCAGCATGTCCAGCTACTGGAAAATAGCTGGATGTGTTTCCATTGATCCCTTTGCTCTCCAGCAAAAAATAAAGGATTATGTTAGGGTGGCTGCATTGTTTAAAAGGTAGGTCTTGTGGAGTAGCACTGGAAGACATAGCTATGTTTCAGACAGATATCTTCCATACCAGGATTTCAGACATTATCTTTTTCTAAACAAAGGAGTGCTTATTCCCATGTAAATGTGTTTACAACAAACAGTAAGTCATCCGACACAAATACCATTTTGTTCTGTAGTCATGATGAAGTTATGATTTCATTGTGTTTAAGATGCAAAATTGCACCTACTTAAAATATTTCTTTTTTAAAAAAAAACACAAAGTTGGGAACAGTTTGCTTGTTTGCTTATTTGTTTTACTCTAACATATGAAATTGTAGAAATGTGGAATAAGAGAGCAGAAATGTTAGCTGTATGTTTCACAAGAGAAGTAATACACAGGGCCATCTAAAGGGGATCTCCTATAAGTCCATTAAGTCCAGGGTCTAAAATTACCTAACTGCACCACTGATTGCAATTGCAAGTGGTATGAGAGCTAAAAGAAAGAATGGCAAATCACTTGAAATCTGAATTTCATAAACCTTTATAGATTCTACGGAGAATAGGGTCACAGTGGGAGAAAGACAGTGATAAGTATCCCTTGGAGAACAGGTCAAAAGTGCTTGTTCTCGTGGGATTAAAAGTATCATTTCATGTTCAACCTCCACTCCCTTCTCCATTTATGAATGTCCCTTTGGAAATGTGCTGGGTTGCATTCCCCCTCCTCCACACAGACACTCTCTAAAAAGGCCTTTGGACAGAAAAGTAGATGGAAGGAGCAGTAAGGTTAAAAGATATTTTGAAGTGCTCCATAATCCAGGTACAGGAAGAGTTGGAAGAGTTATTGTGCTCCTTAAATGTATAACTAAATGTGGAGTCTTGTAGTCTGTTCATAATATATTAAAGACAAATGCATGAATTCTAGAGCAAATCAAGCTTGAATGAAACTGAGGCTATCATATTTGGTCATATCATGATAACATATGACTCACTAGGAAATAGAATAATGCTTGGTATGGTAGAAGGCAGTAGGAAAAAAAAGATACACTCAGTCTATTCATTCCAGATGAAATGAATTCCAGATGGATAGACTCAGCCAAGGATTCCATTGCATTCCAGATGGATAGACTCAGTCAAGGAAGACACCTCCCTGAATCTGCAGTTCTGAGCAGGGCTGTTGATAATAAGGTGACTTAGAGGTGTTTCATTCATAGATTGCCATAAGTTGAAGTCGACTTGATGACACTTAACAACAACTATTATTAATTGTTTTCGTCAGAGGAAATTGCTTTCCTCTTAGGCTGGGATAGTGTAACCTACCCAAGATCACCTAATGGGTTTCTATAGCTCAGTGAATGTTTGAAACTTAATCTCTCAGAGTCCTAGGCCCTGTCTGCAATGCACTTTTTCACAGAGCTGGGGTGCAGGGATCACGCGAGCAGCCTCTAGTGAGAGGCTCTTCCGTCCCGGTTCCTTCAGCGCCGCAGCTGCCACCTGCTTGTGCGAGAGCCCACCTCTTCCTTCCATAGTGCAGCCTGGGAGTTTCCCAGGCTGTACTGGGGCAGGAAGCATGAGTGCCATGGCTCGGGAGCTCCACACACATGGCAAGTGCGAGCAGGGCCCCAGAGTGATGTGCAATCTCGCACCATTTTCAGCTCACCTCCCAGCCACTGGCACATTTTGCGATTGTGAGTGTGCGATGTGGACTGCTCCTCACATTTGCGCAATACTTGAGGGGCCCTTTCACATGGCAAATGCTGTGCAAAAAGGGCCCTACTTCAATACTCAAACTAATACACCACAATGGATCTAGTATGTGGAGTACATATGAGGGAGGGAGAGGAGGAGAGAGAGAGGGAAATAGCAACCAGATACAAATACAGCTAGAGATATAGATATCAACCAGTTGTGGGGTAGATTAATCCTCAGGAGTGCTTGACACTCTCAACTTCATCACCTTAAAGTAAGAAAGATTTTAGGAAGTTGTTATCATATTTGTTTTTTAACTGAGTTGCTAGTTTAATAACTGATTTTAACATAATTTATACCTCAAAGGAAGGAGAATATCATCCTCAGAAAAAATGGAGCAGAATGGTTTTACCTAAAAGGGATTGTTCTCCCATTCGTGGAGAATCAAAGAGTTGTTAATATACTACAACTGTTCTTGTATATTAGATGCTGAAGTCCAAAGATCCTTTTGTGGTATCCAGTATGGTTCACCAGCTAGAGGAGAGAAAGTTATCTGAATCGACCCCCTGGAAAATATCCTGATTTCTGCATGTGACATACGGCATCCTTTAGATGTTGATGGAAGGTGGGTAGATAGAATGCTCAGCAGGTAGACTGTCCAACCTTCAGATAGGTGATGACTGGACTAGATGGCTTTCTGATCCCTTCCAATTTTATGATTGTTAGCTATTCCTTATGATCTAAGTTTTTGATAAACCAGAATAATCGTGGGCTTGCTTGGGGGAATGTGTACCAGGAGGGCCTTTCTGCAGCTTACCTTTTTGCGGAGTTGGGGTGCAGGGATTGCATGAGCAGCCTCCAGCAAGAGGCTCTCACTTCCCCGCTGCTTCAGTGCTGTACAAGCTGCCTGCTCCCAAGCAGGCAGCGCCCCACCTCTTCCTTCCACAGCGCAGCCTGGGAGTTTCCCATGCTGCGCTGGGGCAGGAAGTGCGACCGCCATGGCTCCGGAGGTTCCGTATCCATGGCAAGTGCATGCAGGGCCCTGGAGCAATGCATGATCGTGCACCATCTTTGGCTGAAAGCCAAAAATGAACAAGTACAATAGCGGCGCCTGCCCTACCCTGGAGTGTCACGCGATTGTGAGTGCGTTGTGCAGATCACTCCTCACAATCACATGACACTCCAAGCACCCTTTTGCATGGCAAATACTGTGCAAAAGGGGTCTTAGTCCAGATTAAAAGCCTGTGAAATTCTAGAAGAAAGGGAGGTTTTAACAGGGGAACTGAACCACAAAGGGGAATCTTATTTCAACGCTGGCAATAGGAAGACGGACACATATAGTCACATGAAAAACAAGAGAAGACCCCTGCACATCTAACAGTGGTAAAAAGAGGGACTTTCAGAACATGAACCTTGTCATACAAGGAACATGTCAGAAATTCAGTGTCCACACAACTGTTAAAGATTAAAGAGCTCTGCCTTCTTTTTCATGTGGCCACCCTCATTATCTACTCAATGTAACTCAGCAGACTTGCTTAGGTGATACAGGCACAGTGATGCTGATTTCCCCTGTATTCTGGATTTGCCTTCTGAGGCAGCTCTTTCAATGTGCTGGCCTTGCTCCTTTACCTCCCTAAACTGTGCCTCTGACATATGTATGCTAAGCAGCCATGACATAATATTTATTTTGCACATGACTTTTATTCAATATTCAATAGTTTTTTTAAATTATATTAATGATTTACAGAATTATTATGAATTAAGAAAAAAGTTATGCTATGGGATGGTGTTGTAGAAGGGGTTGTAGAAAGGAGGAAAACACACTGGGAAAAGGTAGTCCAAAATGAAAATCTCCTTTCAAAATATGTATGCTGCTGGATTGGGGGGGTCTCCTTTTGCCTTAGGGTATACATTTAATCACAGTAAATGCTTATCACTGTTAAACATGAAAGCAGGAGTTAAAACAGAAAATAGTGTGCTCCATGTCTAGTATTTATTCTAGAAATTAAAATAGACACAAGATGATGGTTAATGGAAAACACTGTTGCCATGCATTTTCCACTTTGGCTTCCGTTGTGTTAGAATTGCCTAATTGTTCATAAGCTGCATGAAAGAAATGCCTCTTATTATGATGATGTTTTTCCATGCACCTAGAGATGACTTAAGTGTCTCTTAGTCAATTGAGGGAACAAAGAAATCCATTTATGGATCAGAATTATTTTTTCTTTCTGCCTACTCCTTTCCCCCTTTGAAATCATTTACTTTATTGGTCTAGTGAGTCTTGAAAGGTAAGGGATTGACAGGACTAGAGTGTAAAAACATTTCACCCAATCAGGTCAACTATACACATCTCTTTTAAAACTGGGACTATGACAGTTAAGACTGTTCAACCTCTGCATGTTATTTAAAGTTAAAACTGTTCTTGAAAAAAAAAATTACAGGTGGCTTCTCAGTGTATTTTAAGATAATAGAAGAAAGCAATAATTTATGAAACCCAAAACTATACCACCATATTTGTGGGGTTTTTTGTGTGTGTGTGGATGTTTGCACATGTGTGTGTGTGTGTGTGTGTGAGAGAGAGAGAGAGAGAGAGAGATTGGAGGAGGACATTATGATGGTTTGATATTTCATGATTATTATCTCTTGTCAGAAACCTATAGTTTTAGATTGTTTTCATAAATAATATGAAGGGAAATTCCTGTTTCACTGGTAAGCCAACAATGTGGTGACAAAAAGGAGCACAAGTGCCACCTCCCAGATGGAGAAGAAAATATGGTTGTGGGATCATACGCAATGCCACCAAAATCCCACCCCTACCCCCAGTATGCTGGCAGAAAGACAAACCACATAGCTGTCCTGCTCACTGGCCACCTAATAGAGAGTGAGGCATGCTTAACACCATGGAAATGAATAGGCTTCAGCGTGGCCATCTGGACTGGATGTAGGCCTCAATGTCCTATCTTTGTTTAAAATTAGGATCTTTTCTGTGTTCTCTTAAATGGTAATAATGTTCACTTATGACTTTGAGATTATATATGGTTAAAATGTTTTCACAAACTATGGTGACAGCCATCAACTTAGTTTTAAAAAGAGATTAGATTCATAGGGGCTGCCATCAGCTACTGATCATGAAGACTATATATTATTTCCAGTATCAAAAGCAGTATGCATATCTGTATATTGCTGAGAAACATCAGTGGTTGGGTACTATTCCACTCATGTTCTGTTTTTGTGTTTCCCATAACCATTTGGCTGGCTACTATGAGGAAACAGAATATTGAATGAGGCAGGCCTCTGGCCACATTCAGTGAAGTTCTTAAGTTCCTATGACTGCAAAATACGGAGTTTCACAGGAAGGATCAGTCTTATAATTAACACTCACCTTGCTAGCAGAACTGTAATGGCACTATAACTGTAAAGATGAACCATAATCCAACATCATGTTAAGTGGAAGGACATTTAACAATCAGTTTGACTGCCATCAACCCAAGGAACTTGGTGGAAGAAAACGGGCTGGCTTTTATAAAGAGAGAGATGCCAAAGGAGAAAGTGCTCCTGTACTGTCTATATATGTTCTAATACTTTGTACATAAATACAGCCTCTAGCCTGCAGTGTCCTTTTTTCTTGGATCTCCACACAGTTCCCATTTCTATTTCTCATCATGGCGCATTCATGGACAAGGATGAGCTACTGCTTTCACCATTGACAGACAGACAGACAGATAGATGAGAAAGATCAGATGGAGGCATTTAAAATATGTCCAACAGTCAAGTGAACAAGATCTGTGCAGGTTAATTTTCCATAGCGTTTTACCCATTTGTGGGTGTTCCCATGCATGTGCGAAGAGGGAAAACATATTTGGAATGCTATGGAGAGGGAAACTGGTTTGATCAGGAGTGAAGAATGACAGCTAAGGAAAGGGTTAAGGAACTCTGTTACCACTTCTCCCATGCTATACCCTCTTCCTGCCCAGTGCTACTTTCTTCTGCTTAATCATATCCATGTAACATGTATTTGCATCTTATTTTTGGAAATGTAAACAAATATTCAAGATACAGCAGTAGAAATAACTGGAGGCTTTGCATAAGAAGTGCAGGTACTCAGAGTAAAACATTTAGATGCCATGCTGCTGTTGATTTTGTTGGTGCTACCATTTGGATGCCAGCTCAGGCTACCATTTGTGACACTTGTATGACCATACCTATATATATGGAAGCAGGAGTATAACACTCAAAACATTCATTTTAGAATCTTCCAAGACAAAGGAAATAGTGATCTGTTTTCATAATGGGTTCCTCCTAGCAGGTTAATCTAATGAAAATGTGATTTTGTATTGACTGGAATAGAAAAGGTAAGGTAAAATCACAAGTAATTATCTGAAAGGAAGGAAGGATTTCTCTCTTTTTCCATTTCTTGCCTGTCAATAAAGCAGCCAAGATGGTACAATGTAACCTTCTGATTTGAAAATGTATAAGATAGCATTAACATCATGAGCTGTTAACAAGAAAGTATGCAAATATGGTCAGCCCTGAATATGAGACAGAATTCTGGGTGTAGCCTTCACAGACAGTATATACATATTTCTTTGGGAAAAACCCTTTTGAATTGAGGTGAATGGAGATGAAGCAATATACTGATGTAGGAGACTGGGTATATCAAGGGAAATCAAGATGGACCTGAAAACAAAGCATCCTTTGAATCCGAATTAAAAAAGTAAAGAGCTGGACCCCATCTCTAGCAGTCTCACACTGACACACCACTTTTCAAGATCATTTTGCTCGTAAAGGCAGCTATACATCCAGCCCCCAATAAAAGGTGGCATCTGCCTATGGGTTTTGTTCTCAACATATTATGTACACAGTTCTGAAATAATTATTATGATTTTATTTTATTTATTCTTTGCTCCTGCTTGAGATGCTTAAGGACCTTGCTTACATAAATAGTTACAGAATAAATAAAGCTGAACACGCTACTGACAGCATCTCTTTGAATGATGATAATTATAGATTGCTGCCTGACAGGCAAATATATGATAGGCCTAAAATGATATGATTAGATAAACCTCTTTAAAACAGTAATTCACATTAAGACTTCTAATAATTTGCTATATTCAACATTGCTATTTCTAAACTATGAATTTCAAGATTTGTTGCCATTCTTTCTTTCTGTACGTGTATGTGTGTGTGTGTGTTTCTTCTTCTGCTGTACACAGTATTTGTGGGCTATGGCAACCAATCCCCTTGGGCTTTCTTTTGCCTTAATTTGCATAAACACAGGCATCATATGAATATTCAGTGAGTGGCTTTGCATTAAGTAAGTGCCCTTAATCAGCTTTTCAGTTCAGTTTTATTGGTTGCACCACAGTCAGTTATTTCATCCAGAAAATCTGAGGGCCCTACAAAGCTAAGCAGGTAAGAATTGTAATTCTTTTTATGCATTTAATGAAAGAGTATTATCATTTGATTATATAGGTTCGGGGGAATGCTTAAAGATTGGTGGTTGTGCTTTTGGTTTTGTTTTTCATATGCATGGTTTTGGGTTTCTTTTCCTCCCCTTCTTCTTCCCATTATTAACCCATGGTGGTCAGGTGGGCATACGCTTCTGAAATTTGCATAAACATCAACTCTCAATGAATAATTCATCAGGGTTATTTTAAACACTAGCTAGGCTTCTACTTTGGATGGCTCTATAACATCGCGGTTTGATTGGCTGTATAGTGTTTTCATCACCAGCAGAATTCCTATAACATAAAAGCCACTTAAAAAGAGAGAGAGAGAGAGAAGAAGAAGACGAAGAAGAAGAACAGCTGGGTTGAATGTGTAGCGTATTAGGGCGAATGTGCTCCTTGAAATATATTCTCTGTTTTTCTCTCCCAAAGCAAATTGTACAGTGGTTTCGATCCAGCTATTACTCTATTTCTGTTTGCGGGATGGATGACTTTGGTTTTTTGTGGGGAAGGGCTGTGGAAAAAATGAAAAATACCATTTTGGATGTGGTTTCCAGTTGCACCTTGTCCTGTTTCGTTGACTGCAATGGCCGTTGCCGTCGTATTTGCTTTTACCTTGCATAAACATGAGCTACATGTAAATGAGATGCCACTGAACTCCTGCTGCCAAACACTGTGCTCTTATATTCTGTATCATATACTGTTACTTTACCATTTGAGTTTCCAGTCCGTACCTATATGACGGGGGAAGAGTAATTACTCTCAGAATAGGTTTTCTTAATGACATTGATAGGCAGAAACGGATAATTTTAATGCTTCAAGAAAGGAAAGGGTTAACGAAATGACAAAACACTGAAAAATTAGAGGACAGCATCTTTGTGGGGAATCGATAATATCTCTTGTTTTTCTCTTCTAGTAAAATGGGATCAAGAGTAAACGGTTTTATTTGTGTGTGTATGTGTAAATCAGAATTAGATCAATTACAGAGCAAAGCCTCATAGTTCCAGGTTATTTGCGCGCATGGCTCTGCTTAAGAACTATCACAAAAAGAAGATTACTGATGATAACAATTCTCGTATAAAGTAGGCATAATAAATAATAAACAGCAGCAATTGTTTGGGATATCATGGATCGATTGGGGTAAAAGCATGATATTGTTAGCTGGTTTAATCCAAAGATGGGCTTGATATTTATGTGATTATTTAACAATGCTTTCTGCAAAGAAACTGTACATGTTACCACAACCTGGTGTACCAGAGTAATGTCATGCAGAAGATGCAAATATGTACAGATGTAGCATGCTCTTTTATCTGGGAATCTGTAAGAATATGACACTTAATCTGAATACAGAAAGAGCTTTCAAGGTCTGGTAACAAATAAGCATTCTCATACTCTTGGGGGAAAACAAATCCTAACAGATAAAAACAATTTGTAGTTTGTTGTTGTTGTTGTTACTACTACTACTACTACTATTATTATTATTATTATTATTATTATTATTATTATTATTATTTCATTTGGCCACAGTAAACTTCTTAATAACTCTTTGGTTATTGCAGTAAAATCAAAAGACATTTTCAATTAAAGCTGCCTAGAGTCCTTCCATAACACAGATATTTCAAAAAATTGATTTAATTACCTGTATGCCAGGTCATTCTTATCCTGCCCTCTCTAGCTCACACAGGTTCACAGCACATGAAACATTAAAATGGGGTAAAATGCAGAAATTTATTAAAATTCACAATGTTTACAGGAGAAGAATGAAACTATCTCCTACAGTTAAAAATGATAAAATATTGCACTGAATGAAGAAAAAAATTAAAATTATTTTTAAAAATAAATTTCTTTTGTTAAGTTCATAAAACTGGAACTTATAGGATTTAATAAGCCACTGTGCATTTAATCCTTGGCCATTAGATGTTTACTGCTGTAATAAATACCAAGACATTTGATATACCGGTACATTAAAAAGAAATTGTGGAAGTGGTCATTTACACAGACAGGGACAGACATATATACTTATTGTTTAGTATAAATAAAATAATCTACAAAATAGTCCTAGAATAATAAACATTGTATGCAGGATGTGATTTTTGATTAAATGTCTGATTACTACTCAAATCTTATTAACAAAAAGAAAGAGAAAATCAATGATATGATTGTCCATCTATCAGTTTCTGTCATATTGTCCCAAAGGACCTTGTGGTTTTAATCAAAATGTGACTGGCAAAATGCATCAAGAGGAAATAAAATTAAAAGTACATCAGAGTTTTTGTTTTGTTTTGTTTTTCTAAGCCTTCCTGTGGTTCTTAATCAAGGAGAATTGCTCTAGATCTCTGTGGTATCTGACCTTACAAATGCTCTAAACTTAAGAATTGCTGCACCAGCAAATAATTGTGAAGGATATAGGGTGTATGTGTCATGAAATATGATATTGATACAGGTAGCATTGCATGTAGAGAGACAGGTGAAAAAATTAGGACTAGGATGTATGGGTAACATTTCAACAATATTTTTGTTTTACTGGAAACAAAAGAAAACATTTTGCCTTTCTTTTTTAACTGTATGGGTAGCTGATAAAATATCCATACTCAAAACTACTCGAAACCACAAGATCATGACCATTAATCTATGCATCAGATTTAAAAGAATATCTATAAAAAAAAGTTATAAAAATGATACAATAGGAGTGTTTCCCTGTGAAATGGCAGCTTCAGTCACAAGCAAAGATACAAGTGTGTTCAAACTCTGGGCTTATAAACCACAGGAAGAAAAAACAATTAACAATCACCACCTGCACCTGACAACCAATTAAATTTCACTGATCAACAGCATAGCTTGTTTTAACTCCTCCTTTACACTGATGTTCAGTTTCCGTTGATCAGTACACATTGTATCTTTTATATTTCTTCTTTGGAAGATCAACTACTACTATAAAGAGCTTTACTGAAATAACCTTACCAGCAGCTTTCTCTGGTGTGGTGAGACCATGGTCTGGTGTGAGTTTTACTGTCCTGAATTGTTTATATAAAGAAACAAGCCTATGATAATTACATGGTTATCTTTAGGGAAATAGATGAATGACAGTGGCAAGGCCTTTTGAAATCTATACAAATAGCCAATTGTATGGCCTTCTATAATGACCCATAAGCTCATTCAGTTGACTACAGCAAAGTCCTGATTCATCAGCCTCTGAAGAAGGCCATACAGATGTTTAGGACCATAAATGTGTTGGGCTATTTTTAAGACTAAAAATAATTTTTAAGAGGTTGTCTTTGTTTTGCACTGCATGTAGCAACCTGAGATAAGATTTGTTCCTTTCTAATGCAAGGCAGCTTTCCAAACCACAACTATAACTTAAGTCATGGCAATGCTCTTGCAGCTTGTTCTTCTGTGACAGTCACAGAGGCATTTACAAAACTGTTCCTAGATTCTGAGCCTAAGCCATAGCTTTTTTTGTTGAGGCGGCCATAATAAATGTATCCATGTGCAATTCTGGGAGCATTGCAATGACTTAAAGGTTGCAATCTTAAACATGCTTACAAAGGAATTATGTTCTCAGGAAGCTCAGCGGTCGAGCATATTTGTTGCATGGAGAACATCTTCTTCATTCACCAACACCTCCAGTTAGAGATAGGGAAGAATTCTGTCTGATAGCCTGGAGAGGTGCTATCAGTCAACATCAAGATTCCTGGGGTAAACGGACCAAGCTTCTAACTCAGGATAAGGCAACTTCTTATGTACTCGTGCCATGGAATATAGTCGGGTTTCTTCTGATTAAACATGCATAGGGTTACACTGTTAAATCTTAAAGTGGCAAGCAGTGTAGAATTCATGTTGCAAAGACCAGATGTGTTCATTAAGACTGTCATGGTGACCTTCCGATATGTTGCATTTCATCTGATCTCTCATGAGTGAGCAGCATCTGTCCGAGGCTGACTTCTATATCTTTTCAGGGCTTGAAAAGGTTTATTTTTTTTGCACATGCTAGCTGGAGATATGCTGGTATGGGGATTCTGGAACTTGCAGTAAAAAAACCCCTCACATCCTAACTTTTCTGAACTTTTTTTCTTTTTTTTTTTTTTTGACATCTGGATTACAATGGGTAAAATTTGTAGAGATACTTAATTTTTTTTTCAGTTGCTTGCCTAAAATCATAAGTCTCTTTCAGACTCAGCATTTGGTTTTCTCAAGGAGTTTTCTCTTCAACTTATTTAAATCTATCAGACATCTCATCCCTAAGGTTTGGGATAGATGACAACATTTGGAAGCAAATACATACATAAGCAGATGTACAGAAGTTGAATCTCCATTTGGAGAAGGAGAAGGAGTAGAGGAAGATAGGGTGGAGAGGCTAAAGATTTTCCTTCTCTCGCTTCTTTTCACCCCAGGTATTTATCCCTGGAAATCACTTCTGTAAAGATTTGTCACAGAAAGATCCAGCAAATGCCACAGCCAGAGGTCAGCTTAGCCTGTGACTACGGAAGGCCTCAGGAGAAACTGAAGGGGAGATTTTAGAACTAAGATATTTCTGGCCAGTGTGAGAAATCATTAAGGCTGGAGGATCTAGTGGGGGAAAAATTATCCTAAGCATATACTGAAGCTTAATTTAGCTTTTAAAAAATTAGATGATATTTTAGCTGGAAACTGTGGGAAGCCTTTGTACATCTTTTATGTTACCACTTTGCCTTTTCTAATTGATGGTTTTAGCCAGTTGTATTTTATGCTTGGAGGAAAATTTTAGTTTTTTCCCCTCATAATATAATTATAGCAGAGAAGGGTGAATCAAGGATATAAATAATACAAATAAATATTGTTGTTTTGTGCTTTCAAGTCATTTCTGACTTATGGCAACTCTGTGGGTTTTCTTGGAAGAATTTGTTCAGAGATGGATTGCTCTTGACTTTCTCTGTCGCTGAGAGAGAAGAGTATTGCCCAAGGTCACTTAGTGGGTTTTCATGGTCGAGTGGAGATTCAAACTGGTTTCCCAGTGGTCTAGTCCAATACTCAAATCACTACACCCAGTTGGCTCTCAAAAAATATAATTAGCATTAGGCATTAATAAATGTCTTACCTCCCTTTTTATTTTTTAGTAGAGAATAAATGCTAGGCTTCAGTCTCTATGTCTGCTAGTGAAACATAATGTTTTTAAAATAAAACAACTCTGAACCAATCATCCTTGGCACTGTATCTGTCACAGTGAGCTTTTTCACTGAATGGCTGAAATGATGATTATGGTAACGACTCTTCAAGAAACCAAGCACTTTATTCTAACTAGTTGCCTGATACCTTTAAAAAGTTGTACAGATAAAAAATACAGGTTTAGTCGTGGATTTAGTCAGTGTACACCTATTGAAATGACTAACCTGAAATCAAAATATAATAGCCAACAATTTCAAAAGCTACCAAACTCACACTCACTAACCTGACCCATTAAAATCAGGATTAATGTGAAATCCAGTAATTTGCAGTGTGTCTGCTCTTAGTATGACAGAATCTGGAATAAATCTAGTGTCATAACATTAGCAACAAGATGGTATAAATAACTTTGTAATAATTTTAGTAGAGTCATGCTTTTATAATGCAGATAATTATTTGACTTTTTCATTGAATCCTTGTCTAGAATATCTATAAGCAGCCCTATACCAAAACCTTAACATATGAGAATCCTATTACCAGATGAGGAAGAGAATAACCTATGGACTGATATCCCTCTTAGTTTCACCCCATAATCTGATATTCATGATATACATATTAAAGTGCACTGCCAACCTGTACATGTGATAAGATTAAAATTTCAATGAGGCTTGAAATTTTCAGCATCAGTATTTTGTGCGTTTTAGATTTTCTTATATCTAACAACCTACACTTT
The DNA here is from genome assembly GCA_948474755.1 of Ctenosaura bakeri. Taxonomy (NCBI): domain Eukaryota; kingdom Metazoa; phylum Chordata; class Lepidosauria; order Squamata; family Iguanidae; genus Ctenosaura; species Ctenosaura bakeri. The sequence goes on along the minus strand of CAOLHI010000185.1, from coordinate 368,031 downwards.
ACAGGCTCTTCCTTAATGTTATATTTCAGAATTTCTTAAACCATCATGTTCCTATGTGTGATATGCCCATGAATGGCTGCTAGTCAAACTGATCAGTAGGTGTGACCATATTGTATTGGTGACAGTGACTAACAAAAACTAACTATTTCACAGTTCTCCTGTAGTTTCTTCTCAGGCACCAGTACTTCACATGGTTAGCATGACCTCTCATGTTTATACCCAACGTTATTAGCCATTTAATCTTACTAGTTCATGCTCATTACGGACAACTTCTTGATGTGATGAGTTTAAACAAGGCTTTACTTAATGTGAACTAAAAAAAATGGCTCATGTTCAGTTGTGGGATGATTCAGAAGTTCAGGTTATCAATAAAAAATACAGAAATTATGCAGGAAACACAATATACAAACATATAGAAACACTTATGGAATGGGATAAAAATTAAGATGATGATCAGATGTTACATCTTGGTTTCTTTGGAAAGTCTTGGGGATGTTCTAGCTCTGAATTGCTGCATTCTGTCGAACTAGATTGGCAACAATTTCACCTCTAGATTCTTATTACTTTAAGCATGGTTTGGCAAATCTCATTGTCTCTATCAAACTCTCACTTTCATCACCAGATGCTTGTGGAGCTATTGCTGTTTTTTTTCTCAGGAGAACAAGGTCTTATGTTTTCATATCATTTCTAGTGACCCAAAGCAACTTAACTCACTGATACAAACAAGCTATCACGGCCTTTGGAAGTACAACACTACCATGCAGTATGTGAAATTTGGGTGAATTTTATTCTTTTGATCTGCACTTTGAAAAAAAAATGATTACTGACATATAGCAAGCATTTTGAAACCATTATCACACCATTTTATTCTACAATAATGCATTTGTAGTCATTTAATTTTCTCCAAAAAAAAAAAAGTCTCTATTTTCTTCTGACAGCATCAAAAATCTGAGTACTTTTGAAGACATTTTCCTGCAAACTGCTGATAATCAGGATTGGAACTGAAAATGCTGACAGATTATTAACAATAGAAAAATAGCTATAATGGGGTGGGGGCATTTTACCATAATGAATGAATTGTTAGCATATCCAGAGTTTCATAGCTGATCAGACTCATATAATTTCAGTTTCTCTAAATACCAACAGTTCAAATTAATATTAGAGCCTTTCTTCTCACAAGGAGAGCAGGTCTTATTAAACATGTTTCAACTCAATATTGGCACAATTCTGTAAGAACAAAAGATATGCAGAACTGTTCCATCTAACATTGTTTTATATACAGGAAAAAAGGTTGCTTTCTACCAAAGTAAAAGTAAAAATGTTTTTAAAACTTTGAACTGCATTGCATTTACTGGCCATTTAAGCATATTTTAAAGGCTATACAAAATAGGATATATATTGGAAAGATTCTGTTTTTCCCACTGCAATTTTCCATGAAGCATTTCAAAATTATTTAATTTTTTTTTAAAAAGTGCATTGAAATCTAGACTTTATACTGATGATTCATACAGTATTTTCGGTTTTGTAGTTCATTTCCCAGTCTTTTGTTTTCTTAAATATCCTCACAAGAACCTCCAGTCCTATTTTGCAAATGGGCAATTTAAGGCTGGAAGATAAAGACTTATTTGTGGCCATGCTTGAACCCTGACTTCTCAGGTTCCCATTCTGTGGCCTACCCTTGGACAGTTCTGATTCTGATGCATCCTAATGGGTAGAACAGTATGTTTGAGGTTTAGCATATTTAGCATATTTCAGGGTGCCATAACTGGCTTTCATAAGCTGTGATACTTTGGGCATAATCATTCTATGTCTTGCTTGTGTTACAGTACATATCACTTTGGTTCTCCTGGTATCTCGCAATTCCACAACCATATCTTGTACATGGTATGGGACACACAGACAGCATGTTGTTATATCAATAAGCTCTGAGGAATCTGATAAAAGAGAAGGAGATGAAAACACAACTATGAGGAATAGAAGGCAAGGGAATTCCCATTGCAAACAGTGGAAAAATATTAAAAAACCTCAGAATGACTTCTGTTTTATTTTTGTCCCTCCTTTGGAATCTTTGGATAGGTGTGTTTTGGGGGGTGGGGGAGAGAATATTCTGAAAATCAAACAAAAAATCAGAGTGGTCTCTTATTCTTTTCTTGCATAAGATTTAGAATTTTTTTTAACCTGTTGTTGGCAAAGGAGCTCTATAGACCATTATAGTATATGGTCCAATGAATGAACATAGGACTGAATTAGATCTTTGAACAGCTAGTTCCTTAAACTAAATGACTCCCAGATAGTGAGTTAAGTTTCAGTCATCAGATATCGACTTCAAGAATGCTGGTAGTAGATATCTGGGCAATAAAGTACAACATTTGAAGGAAAGCTGACTTCTGGCTGGGGCAAGAGTGAGCAACTGTGGCTTGTGCCAATTTTCACATCTGAGATAGTCTACACTAGCATATTTACAATAAAAAAATGTCTAAAAATGCAACCCAGAAGTGACTGGAAGTTTTTTTTTTTTCCCCATTTGGCATTTTGGGTGTTCCACACAGTTTGAAGCATTTTAAATCCATTTTGGTGATTTAGAATGTGTTTTGATAGTTAGTATATTCTGGTAGGTATTTGAATGCATTTATGGATGATCCTTCAACATTTTCAAATTATTTTGGGTGGTCTGAGAGTCTTGGAGGCTTCCAGGGATACTTCAGAGGCCACAAAAAGAGGTTGAGGCAAGATGTGGTCTGTGGGGCCATCTATTCACTTTCCTGGATAAGGATGTGGGAGTATGGTGTTGATAGTACATGTAGGCACAAAATAGAAAAATATGTTTTGCCTGCTCCTTTACTTTTAATGAAATTTTGATCTGCAAAATTCAGCAGACTACACTTTTTATGGTCCAAAATTAAACATCCTTATTTACTAATCCTTCCTTTTATGAAGGAAGCATAGCTGAGGAATGGCACACAGGATTTACATGAAAGAAGTGTTAGATTCAAGATTCAGGGGAAAGGACTGGTAGTGGGTGATGTGGGAAACTTTCATCTTAGATCTTGGGAAACACTACTAGTGGTTGAGATGAATAAATATTCTGATGTAGACTAAGGCAGGTTTCCTTGAGTACCGCTCATCAGACCATTCTAAAAGGCATAGCTGCAGAGGTCAGTTGAAAAGATGGCATTCCTAGAGAGATCAGTACTACTTACTGAATAAGGGAAAAGGTTTATAACACTGTCACACATCTCTTCCTTAAGCTTAACTCAGTGATCTGCAGAATATACACACACATATTGAACGTCAGCAATGTTTTGTCTATACTCAACTATCAGTAAAGAAGGAATTCAGTTCAAAACTTAGGACAGATCTATCTTCCTTCCTTCCTTCCTTCCTTCCTTCCTTCCTTCCTTCCTTCCTTCCTTCCAAATATTAGTCAGACATAACTGGTTATATGCACATACTCCTAACCGAGTATGTGCTTATCTCCAAGTGAGTCCTACTGAGATCATTGTAATTGTGTACTAGATTGCAGCCTACATATTATATGGTCATAGCAGAAGAAAGCAACATGAAACTGCTGGCATGTTTCTACTGAGATGTTGGGAATACCATAGCTAGCCTCCTAAGGCATCTGTGAGGCGAGCTGTACAACACCAGTGTCTCTCTGGTGTTAGTTCCGCCTCTGATCACATTGATGCTCCTATTTATTTAAATCCAAATGTTAAAAAGATTTGCAGAGCAGATCCAGCTCTTATATATCTCCCTAGTAAAATAGTGCAGTTGGTGACTAAGAGTGAGTATTTCTAAAACTGCACATGCTGACAGGAACAGGAAAACAGGCTTCTACATTGGGGGAAAGACAGGATATAAATGAAATAAATAAATAAATAAATACACATTAATAAATAATTACACATTCATCAGATAACGAAAGATAGGTAGCGAGTTAAAAATGGCTGTTTCCTACATTTTATTCCACAAGAGTCAAAGACAAAATGAATACTGTAAGTAGATGCAATACACCTCCCTCCTCCTCCCTCCCTCTCTCTCGCTTTTTCACACACGTACACAAACACACACACATACAGGTGTCCCTTCCCTCTCCTCAAGCATGATTTCAAATGAGAAGAAAGCTAACATTCTCAACAAAGAATGTAAAGCAATACCATCTTAATGTGTGTGTGTGTGTGTGTGTGTGTGTGTGTGTGTGTGTGGCATATAATAGGATACGTTAGAGCTTTTCATAATTGTCATTATTTCTGGGATTTGTGCATAAAATTACCCTACAATGCTTTCCAAATGTACCCTGATGTGTCTTTACATGATTACAGATGTATATGACATGATGGGGCATGAAATGAATAAATATGGAGTCATTTAATTCACATAATTAGCCATTCTCTTTGCAGCTGTTTAGATCTCTCTAATTTGTCGGCAGTGGTTTTTTCTAGGCCCTTCCCCCACCTCAGCAAATTAGGGGAAATGCCAATAAACAAAACCATCTCTCTTTCTTTCTCTCTCTTTGTGTGTGCATGCGTGTGCATGTGCATGCGCGCATGTGTGTCCATGTGCATTATATGTACCTTGGCCACTTTTTAAAGGAAAGAAAGGGATCTTTCTCTTTGGCATAGAGAAATAGCTGGATGCTAGACTGTGATTCTTCTGATTTCTACCACACGCTACCCTTTTGCTGTGTATGACACACCCAGAGCAGTAACACTTTCTGTAGACCCAGAACTTGGAAAATTATTTTTTTTTAAAAAAGCAGTTAGTGACAAGTATGCTTCCAGGGCTACAAACTGAGTTAGTTATTGCTGTAGTTACAGTTTTAAAAGTAACTCTACTTTCCAATTTATTGAAAAGAATTAGGTAATTTTTTTAAGAGTCTAAATGCTACAAGTTGCTAGCCTGAAACATAAAATGCACTGTCCTCCTGTCTGTAATTTTGTCTGTTCAATGAGCAAAAGATCATGAGGCACCAACAAGAAGCACTGTATGTGCCAGTGATATGGTATTCCTTTTCCGCTGTTTAGTGAGGTCACGTCTCTGTAACTATAAAAATAACTGAAATATGACTATGACACTGGAAAAGAAGTGAAATTGTACCTCATTAAGTTACCACAGAATCTGCTGTAATTATGGCTTTTGTAGTCCAACAAAGGAATTAATTACAAGTAGTGTGTTATTTATAAAGAGTTACTTCCCAGCTTTAAGTGTTAAATCTAAGAGGACAAATTAGGCATGATTAAATTAAGTCCTATTGATTTCAGTGGGACTAGTCTAAGCATAAGTAAGCCTGGATCTAGGACATTGTTTTTAAAAGCATTTTTGAAGATTGAACTATCGCTAAAGATTTGAAGCAGAGACAACAATGGAAATATATAGTGAATCATAGAACTATTGCCAATTTCTGAATTAGCAATCCCTTTCTGTAACTGTTTTATTGTAACCCAGAAATGGACTACTGTGGTGCTTTAGTACTGTCACATTTTAACTCTCATTACTCTTCATCAGTACCTAGGCTGGCTATGGCTGATGAGAGTTGCAGTTCTTAATCCATCCAGAGGTCCCGACATGTAAGCAATAGCTTGTGCCAACACAGTATGATGATGCTTATGTAGAGGATGTACTTCCATATTTTCTATTTTGATTTTTGTGTGTGTGTGTCTGTACTTGATGAGTTTATCTATTTTCCTCCATTTGTTCCTTCATTTAGCATCCTCTGCTCCTCGGCAGGTGTACCTATTGTGCACTAACAAACATTCATTTGTACAACATTAATTAAGAAGGGCAACTGTGTGTCTAAACTGAGGCTTTCCTCTTGGATATAATTCATCCACACATATATTGCACAAGCAAATGCATTTCATGCTCCAAAATATAGTAAAGACTCTTAAGTTATGCAGGCATCTGTATTAGCTGACACGGAGAATTCAGAAACTCTTATAGCATATCTGTACTGCTCCAAATTCTAAACATTCTTGGTCAGTTATTATTCGTTCAGTTGGCTCAATGGTCTGCTGGCTCTATATAGCAATTTCCCATCTTGTCCCTTGCCTTTATCTCGCATAGGTCAGATATCTTAGAGGAGCTCATTGAGTTGTGATCACATTCACTACATAGTGGTTCTTCTTTTGTGATTTATTTCTTCTGCTACAGATTTTCACCTTATGACATGGTGTCAGAATTATGTGAATCTTCTTCCTTGTGGGCCATGTCAGTGGTGGCTACTTGTGAAGGCAAGGAGTCCCACAGTGCACAGATTACACAGCATAATGTATGGACTATGTATGTAGTTAATATATAAAATCACCAGAAGAAATTGACTGGGACACAGATAAGGTGACATGTAGATCAGTTTTCTCTTTCTTACGTGATTGTGGCAATGAGATTATGTTAAATCTCATTCAAGGAAGTGGGAAGTCTCCCCACAGGCAGAAGCAAATTCAATGAAGAGGGAAGTCATCCTATAGGCAAAAATAAATGAGGAAGGCTTGTGAAATAAAATTCTGTCTGTTTGAATGTTTGAGAGATTGTATGAATGCCTTATAGTGTTTGTAAGAATCCTCAACTATTAAAATCTGTGACAGATCCAGAGGGAAGCGGATTATCTACCTATTGTTGTCAGATCCTAAACTGAAATGCAGGCTAGGATTGTAATATAGTTTCATCAAATGGAAAACCTTAGATGTAGTGAGAGTTTATCTCCTGTAAACAATATTATAGATCATTCCCCCTCTAATTGTGGAAGAAAATACATGTGAAAGTTATGTGTGCATGTGTATGCGTGTAGGTAAGACAGAAGCTGTGGAAATAAAACTGTGAATAAAATACTAATCACAAATTACTAGCAGAACCTATAGTGAACCCTTGTTTCAGAAAAGCTACATGTTTTATGATTCACATACTTAAGTTACTCATAGGGTTTCCCATTATATTTTGACTGTCCTTTAGAATCTGAGCAAAATTTATTATAGAACTGCTATTAACTGTTGTAATGATGCTATAAGCTGATGAACTCATTGATAATTTCAGTAATCAAGCTGTTCACTCTTTCCATATTTTAGTTTTAAGACTTTTATATTGTTATCTCTGGAAGATTGTATTTCTGAATTGTCTTTTTCTTTCTGAAAAAGTTACAATAGCCCTTGGCTGAAAGCAATAGTATTGGACAATGTTGAGAGGAGTCTTTATAAACTGGGAGCCATAGAAGATCTTTGGGTTTGCTAACATTCCCATTTGTTTTTGGAAGTCCCAGAGGACTTAATTGCAACATTGTGTGTGGATAAATTCTAAAACACATATGCACAAACTCCTATTGAAATGGGCTGGCAGCCTTGAACAATGTCAAGTTTGAAATAGGATGCCATACCTTTCTTGTGAATTATCTGAATATCATCAGAAATGTAGACATTCAGAGGGAAAGGAGCATATCGGAAAATTGACAGCTATGCGGATGAGTTGAAAGCTGAAGCAGGAAATATTAAAAAATACCAGAGAGGGAGAGTGAAGCACAGAAATGCAAAGAACCCAACGATTAAGGGTGTTGTCAATAGACTCTGACAGTAGGTGAGAGTGGTGAGCTAGAGTATTTTTTTCCTCCCAGATACAGGTGCTATCATGCTGGAAGGATAAACAATCATCTCTAGTAATTGTCTCATTGGTTTGACTCATCTTATTTACCTTGGTTCCTGAAGTCAATGAAGTTGGGTGTTAAAAGAATAAAGGGAAACAAATGTTGCCATAACATTAAGAAGCCATGATGTAGCCTATAAACAATGGCCATATATTTTTGTAGTTGCTGAGTTATAGTTTACTCCCTTGATCAGGTTGATCTTGACAAGAGAATTTGAAGCACAATTTGAAGCAAAAGGGAATGCACATTGCCCTTGTTTACAAAGCAAAAACAAAAAACAAAAGATCTCTGCTCTAAAGAGCTCCTGTTATCATCTCAAAAACGATGTGTAAATCAGAAGAAAAAAAATCTGTTTAAGTAATGGTTCAGCCTCAGATGCTAATTACTCCCTGTCTCTTAAGTGTAGAATCCTGCCTCTGGCAGCAGCCAAGTTACACTGGTTGCCTCAAGGCATGCACAGCAACACCTTTCATAATCCATCTCGCCAATTGAGCAATGACAAGGGATACCATTCTATATAACCCCTGCAGGTAATCAGCTTCTTGCCTAATGCATTTGGTCTAAACTCCCTTGTATCATTCTCTTCACCCACATAAGAGCAAATGTTAAAAGCTTATAAAATTATATCCACTTCTTTGAAAGGCCTGTCGAATTATTTCTCCAGTGACCTCTTGCAAGCCTGACTGTAACAAATTGCAAATCCCACAGTTTGACTTTACTACATTGGACAGGGTAGATTTTCTTTTCTTTTCTCTTCTCTTCTCCCCCCCCCACACTTTCTTTCTTTTTTTCAATTTACCCCCTTTTTCTCACTCTTTCCTTTTTAATCAGAAAAAAATAAAATAAAAAGTGGGGGAGGTTTCAATCAGGGCCTTATATTGCTTGCTCTGGTTTTCCCCTTTCCCAGCAATGCCCTCTTTTCCTAGTCAATAAGCCATCTTTCATTACAAGCATAATCAGAGCCATAATTAATCTTTTTATATATTTTTTTCTCCATGAGCCCCTGCAATTGTGCTCAGGGTCAATCTTCTTTAGACCGAATCTTATGAGGCATATGTTAAAATACCTCCCACCTCAGGATAAGTTCAGTTACAGAGAGCAGTATGCAGTCTCTTTGCCAATGGATCATTTTAATACACCAAGGGTTTTGCCTTTCATTTCTTCTCTTTTACAAAGCTTTGCCTTTACAAAAGAGAGAGCTCTGTAATTTAGAATCAGTTCTATACAAGGTATACATGGCATTCATTTTTTTTCCTTATGTGACATTTCTTTATTGACATCATTATCCTGCATTGACAGCTAATAAAACTTAAAGTCAAATAAAACCTTAAACCCATGAATCCTTAATTTCTGTGTTTTTTAAAATCCTGTCTTTAAGGTTTTACCAAATAACTTTTTTTTTCAATGGCATCTTCATGATTATGGAGAAAGGTGTTATTGTGGCCTTTGCCTGTTAATATAATCTTGGGCTAAGACTATTTAGCAGCAGTGAAGACATAGTTCCCTACATGTGAAATGCTAGAAGATGAACAATGTGTGACAGCCTAATTTTACACATGGAGGGAGTTTGAGACGTTCAGAGTACAGCTGCAAAACTCTTGACTGGTGCCAATTGTTGGGATCATGTGATGCCATTACTGTATCAGCTGTGCAGTATCAGCTGCTGGTCCATTCCCAGAAGCTGATTATTATCCTTAAAGCCCTAATCACCATCTATACCAAAGGTTATTGAAAGACATCCATTGTGGATGTTCTGCAGAGGTAGACAGCCATCACTTCCATACTTAAGAACTTAGAATTTAATATTTTTTAAAAAAAATCATAATGTTGATACTTGAGAATTTTGGTTTATGGCTTTTATAGATAATGCCAAACTTCCTTTTCCATGGTTTATTGAAATTCCTTAGAATCCAGGTCAGTGTGTTTAACCAAGCAGTCCAATGCATGGATAAGGAAAGCCTAAGATTAGATTATATAGACTCTAGTTTCTATTTCAATATATAGTTATTAAAGAAACAATCAGATAGTAGTTCAGAAATAGTTGCTTTTAAAATAAAATGAATCTTATGAGGAGTGAACAGTTAAAACTTACTTAATTCACTAAGGCACATTGGAAGTGAGGAAAAAGGTGAGATCCACCTGTGGCTTAATCTTGTTTTGAACCTTTTTCATTCATCTGGTGACAAACAGAGTTTTCAAAAGGCAAGGTCAATCTGATAGGGAGCTGGGTTTGAGCTTAAGAGAAAAAGGAAATAACTGAAGGAAACATTCCCTAAGGTCCATTTGTTACCCAACCACCCACTGTAAGTATTCATAGAATCATACAATTGGAAGAGAGCACAGAGGTCATCCAGTCCAACCCCCTGCCATGCAGGAACACACATCAAAGCATTCCCAACAGATGGCCATCAAGCCTCTGTTTAAAAACCTCCAAAGAAGGAGATTCCACCACACTCCGAGACAGCATATTCCACTGCTGGACAGCTCTGACCGTCAGGAAGTTCTTCTTGAGGTTCAGGTGGAATCTCCTTTCCTGCAGCTTGAATCCATTGCTCCTTGTCCTAGTCTCTGGAGCCGCAGAAAACAAGCCTGCTCCCTCCTTGACATGACATCCTTAAAAAAATTAAATATGGCTATCATGTTCCCTCTTAACCTTCTCTTCTGCAGACCAAATATACCCAGCTCCCTAAGCCGGTCCTTATAGGGCATGGCTTCCAGACCCTTCACCATTTTGGTCGCCCTCCTCTGGACACGTTCCAGCTTGTCGATATCCTTCTTGAATTGAGGTGCCCAGAACTGGACACAGTGTTTCGAATGAGGTCTAACCAATGCAGGATAGAGTAGTACCATTACCTCCCTCGATCTAGACACCATACTCCTGTTATAATACTCCACAAGAACAATTATTATATGTGTATGATTCCTTAACAGGATCAATAGTATTGTAAATTCCAATTTACAAATAATGAACTCTGGTTTAGAATAATTAACACTGTAATAAAATCCTACAGCTAGAAAAACCACTGAATGTAATGATAGACAAAGCAGTTCTATTCCAAAAGGGGAAAATACACTTTGGTGTTAAAGAACTTATAAGGTGGGCAGATATATTTGCCAGAACTTGGAAAGAATTGTTAATTAATGCATCACGTTATTGTTATCCGCTAATGTGGCTTGCATAAATGTCCTGATTAACACTAAAGTTGATCCTACACTTTATCAAAATAACTGGTTTAGGTCATTAGAATTTATTAGGGGGTAGTCTGTCTCTCTGCCAATCTCTCTCTCACTTTCTGCTAAACTGGTTAAACAGGAAGGCCTCAGGAGAAGAAGGACTATGCAAAACATGGTTCTGTGCTGCCTGATTTGTTCTAAAGAAAGTATTTGTTACAGCAAATTAATCTTTCAGTTTCTAACAGTTAACATTATCTAACAAAGGTGCAAACTTAGTGGTTCAAGCCCTGCTATCTGCAACTGTGAAGAACATTTTAATATCACAATCTCTGTTTCAGGCCAAGGAAGCAACACCGACTAAAATGCTGGAGATTAATTTTGCACTATATATAAAGTGATTCTTGAATTTATGAATCCTGTTACTTTTAGGCCACTTTGGAAGCCCACCTTCTACCTTCCCCAACTGCCCATTCTTCTCTCTTTCCACTATAAAATGTTCCTGTATCTTCCCTGCTGATTCTTATATTGGCCATTTGTCTCCTTCTGCCCTCTCTCTCTTATACCTCTCTTCCCCACCACCCCCTGCCCAATTCCTTCTTCTCAGGTTTTCTCACAGTTTTGATTCTTGGTGTGTCTTTTTGTCTGACCATTCTGTTTTATCATTTTCCCCTCCACTCTTTCATGTGCCTCTTGTTTCATGAAATTCTTTCTATCTCTCCCTTTCTGCTCTCTTTTTCCCCATGCGTCTCTTCCTCCTCGCTTCTTTGTCTCTCCCTTCATCTTCCTGTCCAGTTTTCCCTTACTCTACATCTCTCTTTCTTGCATGTGCTTCTGCAGCACACAATGGGCTTCCTCTTCCTGCCTCTCCCTCCTTCCTTTCTGTTTTTTTGCTGGCCATGTTCTTGTTGGCTGCTGCCACTGCCTGCCATGAAGTGAAAAACTCAGCCAAGGAGTTCAGGAATGGTGGCAAACAAGGAGGACAACATAGTCAACAAAAAAAGGCCCTGCCTCTTTGCCTTGAAAATGAGTTCAAAACCCCACTAGATTCGTTTGCAGAAAAGGTACTTTAAATACTAACTTAAAATATTTTCTCAAAAATGTTACTTAAAGCAATTAATATTAATGCATGGGTTGAATCTCTGGGAAGGGGAAAATTTGCATTCATTACAGTCTGGGAACACATTACTTGAAGGATTGTTGCCTCCTATGTGGACCTACCTGCTCTTTAAACTGTATGGAGGAGGGCTTTGGGAGCCTGCCACTGGTTTGTGACATCTGAATGAATACAAATCATGTGAAGTCCTGCCCCCATCCCTGGAACTACCCGTATATGACTTATTTCTGATCTCTTTGTATTTATTTGAATTGGAAGCTGTATCTTTTCAGACAGGCCTTCAATTCTGTTGCTGATTATATTGTGATATGCGCATGAATGTTTAAATTTTGAGTTTTTCATTTCAAGTTTTTTGCTTATTTTAACATTATATGTTATTTAGTTGAGTTGTGGCAGGTGCAATCCCAGTGAGTTCAATGTGATTTACTCCTAGGTAAGTGCATATAGGATTGCAATCTCAGTTTAGCACTGGATAAAACAACAACAGAACAGTCAGGACTAGTGTACTTCCTTTTAATTGACTGTAATATTTGAGCCTGTTTTTGTTAGTCTTCTTGAACATCATCATTTGGAGAAGAAATTCTGAGGCAGAAAGACTGGAAATTTTCTTTTATTTCCAAGCTCTATCTGTGTGATCATACTCCATGGAACTCCTTTATCAAACCGAAGTATCAGTGCTTGGTCCTTGAGATACCTTTAAAGAAACCGTAAAGTAAAATTGAAATTATATAAAGTGAGCAACACAATCACACAAAAACCTCTCCTGAAACCGCAAACCCCAGGATTCCATAGGATGTTGAAAGTGGAATAATAGCACAGTCTAGTGCAGAAATAATCTCTGAAAAGTGACATGAGAGTAGTAAATTAGTGAACTGCAACACAGCATAACTGAATGTGCGAACATGTCTGAAATGCATGATTGCAGTGCAAGCACAATGGCACCACAGGTGCAATGGAACTGTATGCACAACTCTGCTTCGGCAAGCTTTTACTGAATATAGACTTCTGCATCAGACAAGAATGATGGGGAACCTATGCATGTGTAAGTCGCTAACTGCCAAACTATTTGTGGCCAATAATTACTTAAATAATGTATATTACAACTACACTTGAATAAAATACAATTATGTACAATTATATGTACAACAATATGATTATAGCAAATTATAAATTAGGGACAGATGTGAAAGGATGTTATACCAGCACTGCAACCTTTCTTCCAGAGTCAGCTTATGAAGTGTGTGTAGGGGGGAGGAATGGTGGTGGTATTGAGGTGCCCAGTCTGCTCAGATCATAACCATCTGCTATGGTAGTGGAAAGTTTAATGATGAAACTATTCTGTGTAATTCATAGAATCATAGAGTTGGAAGAGACCCCGGGGCCATTGAGTCCAACTCCCTGCTATGCAGGAATACCCATCAAAGCATTCCCAACAGACGATCATCCAGCCTCTACTTAAAGACCTTTAAAGAAGGCGACACCACCACACTCCAAGGCAGCATATTCCATTGCCGGACAGCTCTGACCATCAGGAAGTTCTTCCTGAAGTTCAAGTGGAATATCCTTTCCTATAGCTTGAATCCATTGCGCCTTGTCCTAGTCTCTCGAGCAGCAGGAAGTTTTGTTTTGTTTGTTTTTTCACCCAATAGAATAAGACAAAATTTAAACTGAATTTAATTTATTGGTATGTTATAAATTGACCTGCCTAAATACTATAAGGGCACCAAATCCTGTTAGATCTTGGAAGGTAAGCAGGGTCAGCTCTGGTTAGTAGTTGGAAGGGAGACTGCCAATGAATGCAAGGTGCTGTAGGCTATATTTCAGCAGAAGGAACTGGCAAAACCAACTCTAAATTTTCCTTGCTTAAGAGAACCCTCTGAAGTTCATAGGCTCATGGTGCATTGACAGGTGACATGAATGCACACATACTCCCCAAGGAGGATATGCCTGACTTAAAGGCACATAAATGTGTGCATACACATGCACACACACAAACACACACACCATATAGATAGATGATAGATAGATAGATAGATAGATAGATAGATAGATAGATAGTTTTTATAAATTGCAAAAGTATGAGGGATTTCTTTTTAAGGAATGCCAAAGAAATATAAATTTCAGTGCTATTCTCCTAGCATAATTTATGAGGGGTTGAGTCCTATATCTTGGTTACCTGGAAGTCATCTCTATGGACTTAAATGAGACTTAAGCCATTTTCACACTACACTGTCACAGTGCTATTATTCCACTTTCAACATTCTGTGGATGTAGTTTACTGAGGCCAAAGAGCTCTCTGGCTGAGAATTCTAAATGCCCCTCCCTAAACTACAAACCCCAGGATTCCATAGGAAGTTGAAAGTAAAATAATAGCATTATGACAATGTAGTGCGGAAATGGCCTTAAACTTGAATAGACCTATCTAGGCTGGCTCTGTAAATAATTGTAAACACTGATCATTTTGAAATTATTTTTTCAAGCAAATTTTCTCACTGGGTTTCTCAATTTTCCAACAACATTCATTTCCATCTTCTCTGTGAGATTCTTCCCCCACACCACCCATTCCTCTTGGTACAGATATGCATACTTTTCATGTATTTTTTTCAAATGGTGTGAATGTTTAGATATTTTTCTAATGTGCTCATTTTTGTATTCTTGGCTTTGTATTGCTCGAAGTGCTCATGAGTGCATTTCTCAAAAGTACACATTTTTGGTTGTGCATTTTTTAAAATGAAAAGTGTGCATCTGTTGTGCCCCTTTTTTTTTTTTGAAATACACTGTAGTCCTTCCAAAGGTACAGATTTCTGAGATCTGTAGTTCATTGGCAGTCTCATAAGGTGTGAAATAGCTATTTCTGTACAGAATAATTAATCCAACAAACTACTTTTCTACCACTCCTAAATAAAACTATACATGTAAAAGTCAGCTTCTTCTTTCACTCACAAGAGAGAATATGCCTTTTAAGATACCTGTGAGCTGTACAATCAGTATTTTTTACCTACAAATCTCATTAGTTATAATTTTCCATAGTTATACAAATAGAGCATGACACTGAATGTATATATGAATAAACAAATATACTATAGAGGTGACTATCCTAGCAGTGACTTATTGAGAAAAGACTATAAAACACTAGGAAGCCATCTCCTTCCAGCATGCTTAATATGCAATGGATAGCAGTCCCTGTCTTCTAGACACATACAAGTGTCTCTTAAACCAACAAGTGTGTTAACAAATCTTCCTTCTAATGGACATACACTTCTAAGTGGAAAGCTTGAGAAGCAAGCAGAAATACTAAGAGATGTCAAACATCTCTTAGACCAAGCAGTGATTTAGACAATAGATACAAAACATAATCTAAAATGAAAGAGCTAAGTCCAACGTTAGCTCCAACTAGGCTTGTCAATTTCAATAGGTCTTCTCTAACTGAAGCTAACACTGGATTTGACTCAAAGACTGTTTCTTTATTCAGATACACATTTTTGATGTTTTGGCTTCAGTCCAGTCAGGGCACTTACTTGAAGGTAAGTCCCATTTAAGTCCACAGGGTATTCTTCTTAGTAGAACATGAATGCATACTAGAACATGAATAGGCTGAACAGGATTATTATACTGGTGGTTGATTAGATATGATAAACTTAATCAACTTAGATTTCTTTAACTAGGAGCCTTTTCATGCTACACAGTTATATCTGTATAGTCCACTTGACCTGCCATGGTTACATCCTATGGAGTCCTGGGATATGCAACATAAGGAAGGGCATTTAGAATTCTCAGTCAGAGAGCAATAGTGCCTCACTGGACTATAAAACCCACGATTCCATAGGATCCAGCCATGACACTTAAAGTGCAATGTAGTACTATAGCTGTCTTGTATGAAAGAGCCCTAGGTAACAAACCCAGTCAAAACTGGATTAGCCTTTCCTTTAAAGAATGTCATGTTCATTAAACATTTGGATGCTACTTATCTTCTGTAATTCCAAAGGCAAGCAAGAAGTGATACTCTGTTTGTGGCTGTAGGCTAATTTTGGCTTCATTCCTTCCCTTTCTGTTACAAAGTCAATATGTATTATTGAAATGGATAGAAACTCTCTTGGAAGGAAATCTTGATTTTCTGCTACTCAAGTTTTTCACAGTTATAAGAAAACATTACATAAGCTCCAGTGTATGAAATTAACGATAATATAGTGTCTCCATTTATAGCTCATTTCCAAAAATAGTATAGCTATAATCTAGAAAATAATTCAATTTAGTACCGCTTCACCTTACTGGGTTTAAAAATGTGACTTTTTTTTTTAAAAAAAAATCCTGTTACAGTTGTCTCTCCTGATAAGCAGTATGAGTCCTCTGTTTTTCTGATCCAGCATAACATGTTGGCATTTATTTAAAATACGTTTTTAAGTTACACACAATAAGTGTGTTATACATCTTATTATACAAATACAACACAAGTTGGATAAATATAATATTTGCCTTTATTACCAGTGGTGTAGACCAGCATTTTGTCTCTAGGCCTTTAAATATATTACATTAGCACCTATTGTGCTTTTAATCTCTTGTCACTGCAAGGAAACTCAGCAATAAATAGAAGTCACAATATACTAACATTTCCATGTCTTACTTCTTCTAATTTCAGCTAAATGGTATTGCAGCCTAATATAGAACTTTTTAAAACATATTGTATGCAGAAGAAAAAGTGATTGGGTTACAATGGGTTCCTGGTTCAGCTTGGAAACCAATTTAGTGATTTGGATTGGGCCCCGATTTGACTCAGACAATTCAAGACCTGATATGCATTCCAATTCAGAACTGATGTTCAAAATCCAAATTATTATGCTTCCTATTGACATACACTGGGAAATGAAAATGACTGTACATTTCTTGTTTTTTTCATATAAATGCATGAAATTTGGCAACAAACTAGCCACTTCAGAAGTGTTTAAACCTGCCAGATCACAGATAGATAGACTGGAGGAGTTGCAGGTAGCTGCCTTAAATATTGTTCTAGCATTATTAACATATAATGTGTTGGTTTTAAATGGATTAATATATTTAATGTGTAATGTGCACTATGGTAATGTCTGTGATGTGCAGCTAGCACACACACTGACAGACAGACAGACTCGGGGGAAAGAGTAAGGACAGAACAAACACAGGCTGGGAAGAAAGAAATGAAAGAAACCTTTGGGAGATGGGAAATACCATGATCGTTGCTGAACAGATGCCCAAGGGGATAGTGGCAATTACCCATAAAGTAACAAATGAGAATAAGATAGCATCTTGCTGTAGAATATGATCACATCTGCTAAAACATTTGTATTTTCAATAGAGCAAGGACTGCTTTTATGGAAATGAGTTATAATCTGTTGTTTTTTTTTATCTCTTTTGAAAATTAGAAAAAGTAAGTTCTAATTCTACATAATTTTCATTGTCCACACATATTCATTGTTCACCATAAATCCACAATATACTGGCTGTTAAAGCATTTCACCCTTGTTTTCCATTGAATCTCTCACATTCTTTCTCAGAGAATTCTGAATTTTGAAAACTCCCACTTCTTACACTCATGGAAAAAGCAATATTTACTTTACATGGAACTGTACTCAGAAATGCTCAATCCAAGACAATAAAGAAGATAATAAAGGGAATCTGAAACATAGCCTTTTCAGTTCAGGAACAAAGGCAGAGGATCTTTCTATATACTTTGGTAGATTATTAGCCTATGAAAGGAGGAGACTTAGGTTGCTTGTGAATCAAAAGAAATCTTTGGAATATGTCATTATCTTTAATATACATGGTGTCACATCACATTTATCCCAGTCAAGCTGAGGCTTGTTTTAGAATGAGTAGGGTAGATGCTGGACTTCTGGGATATTAGAGGTATTA
This sequence comes from Ctenosaura bakeri, assembly GCA_948474755.1. Classification (NCBI taxonomy): domain Eukaryota; kingdom Metazoa; phylum Chordata; class Lepidosauria; order Squamata; family Iguanidae; genus Ctenosaura; species Ctenosaura bakeri. The sequence goes on along the minus strand of CAOLHI010000185.1, from coordinate 350,230 downwards.
GCATTTTTTTAAAAAAAACCCACTGAATTTTGTGTTGAATTTCAGAGCAGTGCAGTTCTTTAAAACTTCATTCCTTCCTCCTCGTAAGTGACAGTTCCTTTCTCTCAAATTAACCTAAGGTCTAGATTAATGCTTTAGTTATTAATTTAGGTAGTGATTTACAGTATGTACCACTAAGAAATGAATGAAGTTCAGTGTGAAAAGTCTCTGTCTATCATCTATTATCTGCCTATCACCCATCCATCCATCTACTGTATTCATAATTTAATTGGATTTACAGCAAAAGTATGCCAATTGTTCTATGTCATACTTCCCTGTCCCTAGCAATAACAGTCAGTTAAAACAAAAGTGGATCACACTGCTTCTGGAAAACAAACATACACTTTGGTGAGTCTCCAAGAGAAGAGAATTTGGAAGTACAGACAGCATGCTTCTTTGTGCTCCCTTGAAATTTGGCTTGATGTACAGATGGAGTATGTCACCTAAGACTTCTGGCTAGTCTTGCAAGTTTTAATGGAGAATAAGGAAGGAGGAAAACATTTACGGATGTCAGCTAAGCTCAATAAATTTAAGGTTCTATGTATCATGTGTAAAATTCAATCTTAGTTCTGGAGAGGGGAAAATACAGAGACATTTATAGAGCCATTTTAATTCTTCCCTTCCTTCTTTTCTTCTCTCCCTTTCTTTTCATGATACAATATAACTTAATTGAACATTTTAAAAGAACACTGGTTAAACCTTCAGTACCTGAAACCAACTCAGGCTTCCATATACATAAGCATTCCAACCAGGTGGCCATTTATTTGGGGCCACTGATTATGGCATGTAAGTAATTGATTGTGACTACAGTAAGATGGGACCAGTATGTTCATTACAGTTGTGCATGGTAGATAAATCTAACTTATTTATCAGGCTGTTGCTTGGACTCTGGTGCTAGGTTAGTACGATGAACCATTTAGACCAACAAGTATGATACTTTAGTAAGTCAGATTAAACTTGAAGTGTTAGCATGCTGAAAAAGTATATGACAAGAAAATCATTCCCATAAGCAATTTCAAATGAAACCTACATTTGAGGGAGACACTTTTCACAATTATTGCAGTGAGGAAGGTACCTTATCAAGACTGCTAATGTGCATGGATAACTTTCAGAAAATATATTTTAAAGAATGTAAGTGCAATGATCTTGTACTCAAAGTTCTTCATCATATTATATCCTGTTGGTCCTTCCACAACACACAATTATAGCACTATAATATTGCTTTAACTGCAATATCCTATGGAATCCTTAGATTTGCAGTTAAGGGAGGACTCCAGGATCTCACTAAACTAAAAGCCCCAGGATTCCAGAGTGTTGCCTTGGCAGTTGAAGTAGAATCATAACACTATAACTGTATAGTGTGAACTCGCCCTAAGACACTTCATTGTATGTAGCATATATAACTGTTCTGGTTATTTCCCCCAATCACCTAAAACTTAATTAATGCATTCTTCTTATTCACATAATGAGGGAAGGTGAAATTGTCCTGTCCTCCCTGGTGTGTCACTTTTTCCTCATTTATAATCCTCTGTGTATAGAACAGTCTAAATACCCAATGGCTAAGTGGGTCAGTTCTGGTTAGTACTTGGATGGCTACTGTTGGTGATATTGATAAACCACTTCTGAATATTCCTATTCATGGCGGTTTTATGGATGATTTAGAAGCTTTCTCAATCCCATCTCCATTGACAATGAACAAGCTGTAAGAATGAAAGAAAAGATTTTTTTTAATGATCCCCCTAGACCATCCTTCTCTTCATGCTGTAGCCAACCAGATGCCTCTCAGATGGTCACATCAATAGCACTTTCCTGTTTGTACCACCACTAATGTTAGGGTGGTTTAGCTATGTGATGACTGAGGAAGCACTTCCTTTTGTCTTTCCTGAATCTCCCATCATTCACCTTCATCTACTCCTTTTGCTACTGCTTTTCTATTACCAACCAAAAATTCACACAATTCATGCTCAACAACTGCTAATCTGTGGATCTCTTCAGCTGATCAACCAAACCTGCCAACTTTTCATCTGTGGAATCCAGAATCTCCTTCACAATTGCTCTCTGGATCTCATTAACAGACCAGCTTTCTTGCTGCAAGGTCTCTAGTCACTGCTGGAATTTTGGAATTTACCTAATTGCATAAAGCAATTGTTCTCTTGTTCTTAATAGTTAATGTGTTTTAGGGGTTTTTAGATGGGTTGGTGGGTGGGGAGGATGGGTTATGTTGTAATTGCTTTTAATGTATTTGATATACTGTTGTAGTACCGCCTCGATCCGTTGGGAGAGGCAGGATATAAATAAATATGATGATGATGATGATGATGATGATGATGATGATGCAAGTCTTTTTTTAACTTTATTTATTTTAAAGAATCTACTGAGCAGTGCACTATGCTCTCAGACTCTCATCTGGATAAATTAAATGTTGCAGTTTCTCTATAAATCTTCTATAAAGAATTAGTAAAAAGTTGAATGTGGAGAGAATAAGTATTGATATAAATTTTGGTCTATTCCTATGAATAGACCCTTAGTTCAGGACATCAGATTTTAAAACCTGAAATCCAATATATAGGTCAGGTGGAGCCACATTCATTAATGATCACTAGAAGGATTCTCTTTTTAAGAGGGGTGCTTGATACACTCTCTGCTCTCTTCTGACATGAAAACTACCAGCAAATTCCACATGCTAAGATATCCTTCTGACATAGGAGTTTGTTTATTTGCTGTTTGTTAAATAATGAGTAGCAATGCAAACCTCCTGGGATGATGCAGTTCCAGACACATAAGATGATCTTGTGGAGAATTGATCCTGGTTGTCTTCTGTCAGTCCCAAAAGCGAGACAGAAAGAGACAGTTTATTACTGGTGTATTAATGTTTTACTTTGATTTTGTCAGAGTGATGCCAATCCGAGTTACTTTCATGAATCTTCCTCTGAAAGCTGAGTTTCTAAGGGAAAAAAGACCTCCAGTGTCCTGATTTTCTGAAGTGTCAGAGAACTGAATGAACCTATATGCATATCTCAAATGAAATAACTCTCAGCCTCTCCTTTCCTGATATCCCCTTTGCCTTCCTGTGTCCAACCAATTTGAAGTGATACACCACATTGAAATAGATGCATATACCCCAAATTAACTTTATTGTAAGCAAGAGTAGACCCATTGAAACAAAGGAAACTTGGTAAGTCAACACTTATATAAATTCTATTGCCTCAATGATCTACTCTTTTCTAGTTGGGACTAACAATTGGATTTAGGCCATACACAATACCAGGTATGATGTCTGTATATTCAAACAGAAGTATGTCTTGTTGCATATCAGGACTGGTTCACCATTAGGTAGAGTGAGGCAATCGCCTCATGTGCCAGATAGTGTGGAGAGCAGCAATGGCAATCCCCTAGTTGTTCCACCTCCTATTTGTGTCATGTATTATTTCTGCATGGTAGAACTTAAGTGACTCACATGTTGTAATGCTACCGATAGGGGTTTTAAAAATCTAAAGTTGCTGAAAGTTCTGGGAATGTGTTTATCTTTTTTTGGAGCAGCAGCTACAAATATATTAAGAGGTAGATTAAATGAATGTAAAATGGCAACCAATAAAGACAGTCTGATAAGTTCAGAGCATTTCTGCTCTTATTTAAAAAGAAAACCAACAACCAAATTTTCCCATTTGTCCATTCATGATCATCAACAAAAGTATCAACAACATGCTTGATTTCATTGGAAGGTACGGATGCAATGAGATCAAGCCTGCAACTAGGATGACCATTCTATTTTACAGATGGCAGCTCTGTATTCAAAGCACAGTTACGACATTTCCTCACTACAGTGTTATAGTGCTATTATTCCACTTTCAACATCCTGTGGAATTCTGGGGTTTGTAGTTTAGGGAGGGGCATTTAGAGTTCTCAGCCAGAGAGCTCTTTGGCCTCAGTAAACTACAAATCCCAGAATTCCACAAAATGTTAAAAGTGGAATAATGGCAGCATTCCTTCTGAGGCTTTTTGCGCGAGAAGCCCCGCCCAACCGCACAAACGGGTAACGTGTGAAAAGGGCCATAGTCGAACTGATAGAATTCAAGACTATATGTTGCTGTGGAGCAAGCACAGGACTTTGTTGTGTCACTTATGTCCTGCTTGTGAGCTTCCTATGACCACCTGTTGTGAACAGAATCTAGGGTGTGATAGGCCATTAGTTTGATCCCGAATGACTATTCTTATGTTCCCTGTTTTGATGATGCCTTTGCTTTTTTCTGGTTATGTGTATAAAGTCACCCTGCCACAATACAGGACATTGCCATCTCTCCGTAAAGACACAAACTAATCTGTCATACATGTGATCCTGTCCCTACCCCTGTTTTAGACCACCTCATCTTTCTTCTACCATTCATCTCCTCTGTCACCTGAATATTCTAAATTTACTTGCATGCTTTGCATAATTTATTCAGAGAATACATTTTGTGTTTTCCGGGTGCCAAATTTTGATACTCTTGGCACCCTCATGAAAATGATACAGTTAAGGTTTGAGTAGAATTGATTTGAAAAGAGACATCTGCTTCTATTAAATATTTCTCATCTTTCATCAACATTTCATTAGAAGCTTTTCCAAGCAGCTGTCATTGCAAGGCCTTTATGATTTGGTCTTTTGATAGTGTCCTAGCTCAGATAGAGAAACTGTGAAGATAAGGAAGTTGGGGTGATTGGATTGAATTGTGACAGCATAGATGCTGTTTTAGAAACTGGTTGTTTCCCCCTCCTGCTCGTTGCTATGCAATTTCCCCAGAAGAGCAGGAATATCATTTGCACTTAAGACAAATTCATTTGAAGGAAGTGAATGACATAAGATGGAGCTGCTAATGACAGAGTCTAACTTCAATTAAGCAAACAACAAAAGCTCAGATATCACTGATGATTGAAAAATGCTTACCAAACTGAATGGATTGGTGCTCTTCCAGACAGAACATATTTTGTTTTGTTTTCATCTTGTTCATGTTCTCTTGTTGTCTGTTGATTTGAAATTCACAATTCTTCAGTCACCTAGTCTGGATTTGATTGTGGCAGTTCACAGTGTAGAACTGTACCACAAGAGGAAGTATTGAAACTACAGTACTGACAATGTATTTAGTGAATACAGTGATTGGGCCTCCTAGCCCTATTCATCACCCAGTGAAGTCCCCTAGATCCAGAATGCTTTCAGAAATGTTTCTGAGGATGCAATTTCATACCATCTGAGAGTAATAGAGCCAGTATGTAGTGGTTTGAGAGCTGGATTAGGATTCTGGGAGAGCAGAGTTTGAATCCTGGCTCAACCATGAAAATCCACTGGGCAAGTCATGCTCACACAGCTTAAGAGGAAAGCAATGGTAAACCTCTTCTGAAAAAAATCTGTCCAACAAAACTGCACGATAGGGTTGCCATAAATCAGAACTGACTTAAAGGCACATAACAGAAACAAAACCCACATCCATCCACTCGCTTGAGAGTTTCATTGCACTCTGAAAGATTTAACTCCCATTTAGGTAAACATAGCATTTCACTACTTTTTTTTTTTAATACACACTTGCATTCTCACACTTACAGTCTCACACTTACAGTCATCCTCATTAAAACAAACTTGTTCATTTGGTTTATGCAGCATATAATGTGAAAAATGTGTCATTCAATTTGTAGCTCAAATAATGGGAATGCAAAATGTGATCTATTTAATTTGGATGGTTTGGCAAATGCACATTCTCTTGTTGCTGCAAAAATATACAGTCATAAAAAAGTTAACTGCAGTGACGTAGCTAGACTCAGCAGCGCCAGGGGCAAACGCAGAAGTTGTACCCCTAGGTGTTGCTGCTGCTGCCTCCTCTGCACTGGGCCAAGAAGGGCCCCTGAGGGGCGGCAGCAGTGGGCAAGGGGGGTGGCAGTGAGTATGGGGGAGGGGCAGGGGCAGCAGATGGGCATGGAGACTGGGGGCAGGCAGGAGGGCACCACCCAGGCGTTGGTGCCCAGGGTACACACCCCAGTTGCTCCATCCTAGATATGCCTCCAGTTAACTGTCAACTGAGGATTTCTATCTTTCTTTCTTTAAGAAAGGAAATACAGAATGCCGGCATTTTGTAAAGTCGTGTTGCATCCTTAGCACAAGACTACTGGGCAACTAGCATTTCTAAAAGCGTCCTTCCCCTAACATGAATGTTTCAACATGTGTAACATAGGTTGATATGACACAGTAAATGCAGATAAAATGTTTTAACAGTTTATTCTGAAAGCTAACAGAAAGAGTGGTGTTCCGATCTCTGAGCAACTGTGGGGTTGAGGGCAAACCAGCTCTCTGTTGGCCAGTCTGAAACACAGAAATGCCAATGGTCTGCATCACAGACCATTGATAACAAACAAAAACAAATGGTACTTTTCACTATATGCAATACATTTGACTTTTGACAGAAAAAAGAAAAGGAGATAAACCTTTGCCAACTTGGTGACTCCCCGATGCGTTAGACCATACTTCCTATCAACTCCAGCATGCTTCCTAAGCCAGATGGAAGCTATGGTCCAATACACCATGCAAGTTCCAGGTTTGGGGAAGCTCTGGATATGGTTTACAGCACACACCTTACCCAGCAATGTCTTGATGTAAGCTATTTTCCAATGTGGCAGCCTATATACAAAGCTTTCCGTGATGTCTTCAGCCTCCAGAAACAGAGGAAAGGCTTTCTTCTTCTGTTTCTATAATTCTCTGTCTCAAAACTAAAGACAGTAAACTTTATGGTTTAACACATCTTGCACATTAACACTTATTGTATATAATGGATGAGTCTGAATTAGTATTGCTGTAGATACTTCTCTGTAACCAGGTTGTGAATCAGTGTGTTAGTGGTAAGCAACTGGTCTGTAAGTTAATATTTATGTACTAATTTGTTGGTATATTTTTAAGAGCATTTGTTTATTATCTCTCAGCCTGTCAGAGCTTCCAAAGAGATGCACAGCAGATAAGAACAGATGAATACATTCTTTAAAAACAGAGTTGAGTTATTTTTTTTTAAAAAAAAATCAGTTCAAACAAGATACAGAATTTACTTCCTCAGCCATGAAGAAGATAGATGAATGTCACTCACTTAGATGAATAAGAGAAAAACTCTGCCAACAAATGCTCAGAATATGCTGTAATTGTTCTCACAACCCAAGTATTGAAAAACAATTGAAGGATCAAGGAGATATAGGCCCTTTCTGCACGAGGCGAGGGAATCACTCCATGCCATTACCTACCGCTTCTTCTGGGGTCCGAAGCAACACAGACTGTCCCTGAAGCCCTTCTGCAGGGCTTCTTCTTGGTCCAGGGCAAATTGGAACAGTGCGAGGTCTGTAGATCCACACTGATCCAGCTTCCAAAATGGCGGCTTCAGGCTTCCAAAATGGCAGCTTCTGGCTTCCAAAATGGCAGCTTCCAGTTGTTTGTGGGTCCCGACCAACTGCTGAAGCTCACCACATCTAAAGCTCACCCTCTGCAGATCACAGGCTTGCATTGGTGCAAGCCTGCGAATCTGCACAAGGGAACGCAATGGCGCATTCCAGGAAAATAAAGACCTGTTTTCTGCAGTCTTTAGAAAACACACTGGAGGACCACTTGGGGCCATTTTGGAGCCGACTGAGGTGCAGATCTCCAGTAAGTAATCTGCTTCTAGTCCACTCCAAGGTGCAGATGACCTCCATGAGAGGACGCACTGCCCCGTTCTAAATTGCCTGGTGCGGAAAGGGCCATAATGAAGGCTTCTGCTTATATTCATCCTCAGTGGACAAGGTATCTTATTAATGAAGAGCTCATTTATTAGGGCTAGGAAAGACATGGCAAATTTGGCATTGACTCATATGGTGCAGGTGGCTCAGTCAATGCAATGTAGGGGACATCTTGTTCATGTATGTCAGGCACAAATCCTTCTAGGGAAAAAACCATCAGGATGTTAAGGCAAAATCGCCTTGATGCCGCCTTCCATCTTCTATATTGAAACATAACTCCAAGAATGGAGAGGTACTTTCAGGAACAAGTGGCAATCCACAGTGGGGAATAAGCAATGATACAGGCTAGCTTTCTCTAACCTAGTGCCTTGCCACAACTCATTGGAGGATTATGGGAGATATAGTCCAATACATCTAGAGGGAATTGGTTTGGTTAAGGCTGCCTCAGGTCACTGATGATAATGAAAGTATAGGCCTTTGATGCATGTCATTGCCTTACATTTTGCTATTTAGGTGTACTGTAGGTCATCCACCTCCCATATATTCCTAGTTGATATTTAAGCTCTTCATTCTCTTGAAGCATGAGAACAGATAAGCAGAGGATGGCCTCTCTGTGGTGAAGGAAAACCCTTCCTTCTTCCTTGGAGGTCTCCTGGGTGCATTACCATTTCTTTTCAGTTCTAGAAGTTTTTCAAAGAATTACTTGGTTCAACAGGTTTTTGGTGTGTAACTTGAAAGCTGGAAATTTCAACATTTTATGTCTACTGACTTTATTATGATTTTTACTAACTCTTTGTGTTTGACTTTTGAGAAATGATTGTGTTTGTAATTTGGTTGATTATCTTTTTTAAAAAAAAACTTTCAAAATCACCTAGAATAACTGTCAAGAATAATTATAACAATTACAGGAACATACAAGTATACAGATTCTTAAAAAATAAAGTCTGTGCCTTCAGGTTGCCTGTCTACTCTTTGCAGAAGTATTGACCGCTATTCTGCCTCACACACTTAGCTATGTAACCAACTTAGTTGCATAGCTAAACAGTGCCTTCCAACCCAAAAACTTGTCCCAGTCCCCATTTACCAGGCAGCAATTGCTCTGAGTTCCAGAGGTCTATTTCCCTGTCAGATGGGAAGTAGCTGGCTGACATGCCCTATGAGGACAGACTTAGAGAGCTGGGTATGTTTAGTCTGCAGAAGAGAAGGCTAAGAGGGGACATGATAGCCATATTTAAATATTTGGGGGGATGCCATGTAGAGGAGGGAGAGGGCTTGTTTTCTGCTGCTCCAGAGACCAGGACAAGGAGCAATGGATTCAAGCTGCAGGAAAGGAGATTCCACCTGAACCTCAGGAAGAAGTTCCTGACAGTCAGGGCTGTCCGGCAGTGGAATCTGCTGCCTCGGAGTGTAGTGGAGCCTCCTTCCTTGAAAGTTTTTAAGCAGAGGCTTGATGGCCATCTGTCGGGATTGCTTTGAGGGTGTTCCTGCATGGCAGGGGGTTGGACTGGATGGCCCCTGTGGTCTCTTCCAACTCTACATTTCTATGATTCTATGATTTTCACCTTCCCATGAGCAATCTCCAGAGCAACAGTCTGAAACAGGGTCCCTTTTACAATTAATTACCCCCCACATAAGAGATCCCTTATGGGAGAGGGTGTGGAAATATCAGCCAGCTGCTTCCTGATTGACAGCGGAACAGATTCTTGTTGCTTGTAGCAGCAAGTAGTTGTAGGTGCCTGACAAATGACGATCAGGGGACTTTTCACAGATCCTATATATTTCGGACATATTTCCGACATAAACTAGTGAATATATTGGGTTCATGAACAGCTTTTGCTTATGCATTTTTAATTGCCTTAGTGAATTTTGGCCATTATTTTCTGCTCAGAAGGTGCTCTTTCCTGTGCAGAAGATGTTCTCTGCACAAAACAATTACATGTGAATTTTGTGCCGAGTAAGCCCAGAACTATGAAAATTTTCCTCAGTCCAGGATTCCTCTTGTCAGGATTTCCTGACACTCCAAAAAAAATGTTTTTCAGCCAATTTTCAATTGTTTCTGAAATTCTTTCCATTTTTATTGCCTGTTTATAGTGAACCCACACATTTCATGGGATTTCTGTAGGCAAGAAATACTCAGAGGAGGCTTGCCATTGCCTTCTTCTGCATAAAGCCCATAGTGCTTCATATTTACTAAATAAATTGAAATTTTTCATCATGGTAAAAAAAGTGCTTAGAAAATTTGAATTCTACAATCCATATAAATTCAATAATGTATGCCTGATTGGTTATTGTTTGTCTATTCTACTTCTGTTAATGGTGGGGGGAAGTTATACAGAACGTTAAGGACCTGCCATCTTATCACAAGGAATCCTGCATGCATATGCACACCACTGAATTCTGAGGTTTTATTGCCCACATACTTCCATGTATGTTGTGTCAGCTTCGGGATTAGAAATGTATCACCTTCTTAAAAAGAAACACTAAAACGCCTAGAATGCTGAGTAGTATGCTGTGTCTAATGACCAGTTGCTTTATTTTGTTTTGCTTTATTTTGTGGTGTAACAGGAAAACTACAGAATTGATAATACCTTGTTTGTATTCTTTTCCTTCAGTCAGGTTTTATATGGTGGTTACATAGGCCAAGGAATTTCTGTGCTAGAGAATAAATGGACTCAAATCAGATACTGAGAAGGAAAACATTCAGGGCTAGTGGGGAGAGCATTTCATTTTGCCATGACAGTTTATAGCTGACCTGAGAGTCACCATACCTTTAAAAGCATTTGGAGAGAAGCTGGAACGTGAAGTTGCTGAGTTAGAGTTCATTAGAAAAATTTGATACTCTCCCCACTTGGGTTGAAAAGGCATTATGAATGGTTTTCTCAGTAGGGACAGTAATTGTCCCTGTGTGGTGTTAATGCTATCTTTCAAGCTATGCAGATGAAACACTAATTGGCACGAGATGGGTGCACTATGTGCCCTCTGGCAACAGTGGGAGAAGGGCCCACCTACATCTGAATGAATCACAGATTCAGGCATCATCTCAGACTCTTATAGAACTGGGATGCTTCAGTCTGATTGACTTGCAGTCCCACACTGTTATCCATTCTTTGCATTTAAGTTTCAAAATATATAACTATTTTTCCTCATTTGTATCCCTGTTTATATTCTTACCACCCTTCCAGATCACCACATACATGTGTCAAAGCAGGCTCTAGCCTATGAGAGCTCATTCCACAACAACGACTGTCAGAATAAACTGGAGTTTTCTTCTGAGTGAACACATATAGACTTATGCTGTCAATCTTTATAGCAGTGTAGGGGGCATTTGTCCTTCCAAGAAACTGTTGGACTACAACTTCCATCAGCCCTAGTTCACATAGACAGTGGTGTGAGATCATAGAAGCTGAATTCCGATAACATTTGAAGGGTTATAAGTTCCCTACCCCTGCTTCATAGAGTCACATAACCCCTTTGTTGTTTCTTCACATGAAGTTTTTCCTTGGAAAATACAAGCAATGAATTTGAAATACAAGCAATGAAAAGGAAGAACACCAGATAATACGAAAAGGGTGCAACTAAAAAGTAAAAGCAGGAATGAATTTCACTCACTGTATTTCTTATCAAAAGTTTGGTTGAATTAATTATGTACTTGAACTGATATGCATTCAGTGTGTGTACTTCAGTGTACCAGATTGGTTAGAATATGCTTGGAACTTTGAAGGTCTTCCACAAAGGAATTAACCAGAATCTATGGTAAGGGAAACCACACTACCTCACAAAGTAATTGGTTCCAATGGTGAGTTGTTCTTTCATTATGATGTTTCCTCTAATGGACAAATGAAATATACAAAACCTGTAACTTAAGCTCAATAGATCTAGTCCTGCCATCTGGGACAGCAGACAAGTCTTTGCTATCTTCAATGTGAGAACTCTTCAGGTATGCAAAGAGTACCATTCAAGTTCCCACTCAATGTTCAGTGTAAATAGAACAAGAAAATATTTGCAATAGGAGAAAAAAAGACCCCTGCATTTGAGAAGTAATTCTGTGTTGGAAATCTCCTTATGAATATATGTCCATATTAAAACTAGAGCTTTCTGGCTTTGCATAAATTTTCCCTCTCCCTCCTTTTTTCACTTCCATTCCCCCCTCCCCAATTCTATTGCATTTCCTCAAACAGTTTTGACACTTTCATGTAAAGTAAATGGTATTCTATTCTTTCAATTGTCATTGTTCAAAGTTGTTTATAAGTTGCTTGTCAATACAGAGCCCTTCTAGTTTAGTTTTGTGCACTACATTTGCTACAGTAAAACACACGCCTCTCGCTAGCATGTCTTTTGGAGGAAGAATTTATGAAGCTGAATTGTTCTTATCATCTGGAAATCTTGGCCAAAATCCAAGCAATTTGCCTTTTTCACTGGAATGAGGTATTCAGAATTTTGTGGTACAGGCAGGCAGTCATTGTATGGGCAGTGGCAAGCAGCAGTGATCTGACGGGACTTTTGGCTCAATTGCATTCAATTGCATCTTATGAATTTGTTTAGTTTGTGCCAGTACCTTCCAAAGTGAGATTCTTGAAACAGGGTCATCTATGGCAAAATAAAGCAAATCTCCCAAAATTAATTCTGTAAGAACAGGACAGTACATAGGCATGAAACACGCCCTTTTTGCAATTCATCTTTTCTCGGTGCTGGGGTGTGGGGATCACACGAGCAGCCTCCAGTGAGAGGCTCTTGTGTTCTCGTTGTTTGAGCTCCGCAGCTGCTGGCTGCTCATGTGAGAGCCCCACCTCTTCCTTCCACAGTGCAGCCTGGGAGTTTCCCAGGCTGCACTGGGGCAGGAAGTGTGAGTGCTGTGGCTTCAGAGACTCCTCACACACAGAAAGTGTGTGCGGGGCCCTGGAGCGATGCGCAATTGCGCACCATTTTCGTCTTAAAGCTGAAAATAAAAAAGTGTGTGAGCGGCGCCTGCCAAGCCCTGGAGCATCACGCGATTATGAGTGCATTGTGTGGACCACTTCTCACATTCGCTCAATGCTCAAAGGGCCCTTTTACATGGCAAATGCTGTGTGAAAAGGGCCTTAGATTATATATATATATATGAATGAGGTGGAAAATATGCAGCCCACCAGGACCTGGGATACCGTCCTAAAAAAAGTATTTAATTAAAAATGTCTAATTTCTGCTCCTGGAAGTCTTTGGAAGCAGCAAGAAAAGAAAACTAATGTGGTACCTTGTTTTTCCTTTGGCCCTTTTTAGAATTGAAAGTGTATTTCTTTTGTTTTTGTTGGGAGAGGAGTGTTTGTTGTGGTCTGCACTGGGTTTTAGAGCCTGAAAATTGCTCCCCAGTTCTGGAGCTTTCCCACTCCAGTATACACTAAGGCCATTTTGGCATGACGATGATCCATTGCTTTATTTCATTGCAGCCCCAGCAGGGAAAGGAGTGCACCAGGAATGTTCGCCTCTGCACCTTGCCAGGTCACTGTGAAAGAGAGCATTCTGGCCACACCTGTTCCCTTCTGTGGTGCAGCTGGGCACTTGCCATTGCTGCATTGGGAAGGGAGGTGTTCCCAGCATGCTTCTGCCCTTCTGCATGGCTGGGAAGGGCAGCAGCACTGTGCAATGATAGATGTAAAATGGATTTTTTACATTTTTCAAATACCACGTGCATGCGGCATACGGGCAGAAGATGGTGATGGGAGCTCAACAACGTCATGCAGAAGCACAACCCACAAAGCGCTGCCATTGTGTCCCAACTGCAAGTCAGCCACACTGTGCGTAAAGGGCCTCTCATCTGTCATTCAAAACACTCCAGTATTTACCTCATATTTTTTTATGTAAAAATTTTGTTACTTAAATTTATTCAGTCATTCACATTTTTTGTAGATTAGTTCCTTGGGATATATCTATATCTATATCTATATCTATATCTATATCTATATCTATCTTTGCTGCTAGGATTCCAGAGGGTGTAGGGTGTATATGCCTGTTCCACACAAGGCACCAGAATTTGGATTTAGTCTTTCAGAAGGTAATTGCATTAAATATCCAGCTCAATTCTAATTATTACTTTTTATTAACTAAGTACAAACCATCTTTTGGATACAGGGATACAATTATAACTACTATGACCAACAAAGTCAACTTAGATTTTAAGTAATGATTTAATAGTTAAGTACAAATATTTACTAGGAGCTGTTTGCAACAAAGGCAGGAACTAATTTTTAGTCATGTGTAGTTTTGTAGTTGTTTCATACTTTTCTGTAGTTTTTTTGTAGTTTTGTCTATATTTGTTATTCTGTTTTCTCTTTGATAATGTAAGTTGTTTAGGTTCATTTTTTCCTTTCCTTTCTTTCTTATGTATTGTTTTAGTGGTAATGCATTTTGATTAAAAAAAAGTATCCAACTCAATTGTTTTCAACACTGAGTGCCTAACTAAATTCACCTGATTTCCTGTTTAATATGCTTTTTGAGCAGCTAATAAGAACCCCCGGGGTGTAAGCAATGGGATGTCAAAACTATGCTGCTGTCCCTTCAAATAAGAATTCTGCCTCCCCGAAAGCAATTTTCATTCATTTCTCAAATTTCTAGTATTGCATTAAGTTAGATTATTATGGACTTTTCTCCATGACATCTTCTAGATGGTTAAACCCATGAAGAATCTTGGTTCAGGTCTGCCTATGCACTTTTCTACATCTTAGACTTTCTGTTCAGAGGTTCCCACTCTATCTTCTTTTTAATAAGCTCTTGCACTGAATAATGAATGGCAGGGGTGGGGGGCGGGTAGACAAATATTTCTTGCACTCAAGTGTAAGAGTATTCAGGCCATTTTCTGATGCCCAGCCTCTGACAAAAAAATACACTGTCCTGGAGCTTTTTATCCTAGTTTATTTGCAGCCATGTCCTTCTTTGTCCACCTTGAGGAAAGAGAACAGGACAGCCACAGCATCTACGCTTTAAATGTCCTTGAGGCTTTGTGATTGTCCACTTAGAGAGTCTTTGAACCTTTTGTTCACAAGTTTCAAGTCTGAAGAGAACCTGTGTATGTACAGCCATAAGGATGTGGGTTCCTGAGCCTGCAGCTTGAGTTTCTCTCTATTGCAAAGTGTTGAATGAATATGTGAGTATCTACACTATTCATGTGTGGTGGTTTGATATACTTTAATGTGCATGGATCCAGCCTGTGGAATCCTGAGTTGTTGTTTTTTTTCCCTTGCTTGGTGAGGCAGTTTGTATTCTTTGCCGAGGAGCTCTACTAGCATACTCGTATTTGCTGATGTATAAGACACACTTTTTTCCCCCTAAAAATACCCTCTGAAAATAGGCCGTGTCTTATACACCAGCAAATACAGTAATGTTAAATACATAAGGAAGGGAGGGGAAGCAAAAGGAGTTCTTCCTGCTTTGGGAGGGGGTAGAGGAACCCTGATGTAGCACTCCCTATCTTCCCATCCTCTCCTGTGCATTTTGACTCTGTTGAGAGTTCTCCTTGCCTAAGCAAAACAGGAAGGGAAGAAGTAGGGGGAAGCCTGGTGCAGCACTCTTCTCATTCCCCTCCTCTCCTCTGCGTTTTGACTCTGCTGGAAGTTCTCCAATAACACCCCTAGGGAAGGATCTGGTATTAAAATTTGGGACTGCCTCTAGGGGCATGTGTAGAACTTGTATGCTGACATAATAATGTATTTGTGACATAGTTCTTATACATATATATTTGGATTAGCCGATAATTAGCATTTCTTGCTTCTGTAATGGATGCTTAGCAGGGTATAAAGCTACCTGTGTGTAGCCATTTTCTTTGGAGTAGTATATTTTTAGTGCTTGATGCACAACTGCTCCCCTCTTAAATTCTTTACATTTTTTTGCTGCTAAAAACCCTGGTGTGATTTTGAATTAATGCAGTAACAGTATCAGCCTTTCTATCTCATCAAATTCTTTTTCAAGAGTGGAGTTATAGGTAGACAACTGATTTATTTTGTAAATTTTAACCACAGAGAACATCTGGCAGATGATATGCCCCTTGTATTGCCCATATCTGGTCTACGGGACTCAAAAGAATTACTGAGCCCTTTATGTGTGAGAATGGAGATCAGGCTTGGTGCTCTTAACTCCTAAGCTGCATTCCATGGTTATAACAGTCTTTTATCCCTTGTCATGGTTTCTTCCTATGGAAAATTTGGGCCTGTAGTTTGGTGGAGCCAGGTAAGTGCACGCGGGGCTCCAGAGTGATGCGCGACCACGCAGCATTTTCGGCTTTAAACTGAAAATGAAAAAATGTGTGCACAGTCCGTGTCAGGCCCTTGAGCGTCACACAAATGTGAGTGCATCATGTGGACTGCTCCTCACCTTTACGTGATGCTCAAGGGGCCTTTTCACTTCGGAAATGCTGTGCAAAAAGGGCCTCAGTATGCTTGCTATCAAGCTATTGAATAATTATTTCCTAATTATTATGCCCCTTTAATAAGATCAATTGTGTTATCATGGAATAAACAGTTTCATTGCAGTGTAATACCTGTAATACCATTTTTTGTAAAACTGAAACATGGCTATCTATCTTGGATTATGGTGGGATATTTTCTAGATACTGTGAATGTGGATCAAAAGATTTTTGTAATTTAAGCAGTGTTTTCTGGCCTAATTGATAAGTGTTTTCTGGTGTTTGTGGTTGTTTCTTGGCTATAACTTTACTTTATCCCCTTTACAAATGGAGGTGACTGTACATTGCAGAGATAAAGAATTACATCACAACCTCAGCATGATTCACTGGGCATTCCCACTCTGCCTCACCAAGGAACCAAGACCATTGTCCTTATGTGATGTGGACTTTAAAAACTCCAACATGGAATTTTCCACATGACATTCACCAAACTACAACTTGCAGTTCTCTTTGGGTAAAACTGTGTATGTTAAAATGATATGAAATCAAAAAAATAAGCTTTTAGTGGAAATATGCCCAAATATATTGGGGGAAAGTGTACTAATGGTATTTGAGTAACAATGCTGGTAAATGTTGTCTGAATTTCAGAAGATTTTGGACAAGGGAGACCAATAACATACCCATCGACATTTCACAGATGAAAACTGGGGCATGTAGCCAAGCAACTTCAGAGTGTAGTCAAGATGGCAAAAGTTATTAATGCAAAAAAACATGAAAGCTAGAAGAGGCTGCAGCAGGTTGCTTTTGCCTCAACTTACTGGTAAGGGCAAGATTTCTCCTCTCCTCTCCTTTCCCTTCACTGAGTTAATTAAGTGCAAACTACTTTTGCTCTTCAAATTCTGTTTTCAGCAGCTGAAGTGAAACTGAAGACAACAGGCCAAAGTGGGAGAAGGAGAGCGAAACTGGGAGCTTGTAAAAGCATCTTAAAGAGTGGGACAACAAAGGACTAATTTGGACTGCCAAATCTGGGCAGTTGGAGGGCATGAGAAGTAAGGGAGCCCTGAAATATTATTTAGACTAATTGTGGATGTCCAGTTTCAAAGGGCCTTTCCACCCTAAACTGTTATAGTACTATTATTTCACTTTCAACATCCTGTGGAATTCTGGGGTTTGTAGTTCACTGAGGCCAAAGAGATCTCTGGCTGAGTATTCTAAATGCACCTCCCTAAACTGCAAACCCTAGGATGATAGAAGTGGAATAATAGCACTATAGCAGTGTAGTGTGAAAAGGCCCAAAGTCCACTTCTGTTATGAACTTCACAGGCCTAGGAACAAATTACCATCTCTGACCCAAACTGACTTTGCATTGCTGTTGCAAAGATATGAGGAATAAAATAAAATATGCTGAAAAGTAATATAATTCACAAGAAGATAATTTTTCTAGTTGCAACATACATGGTACATTCACACCGAGTATGGACAATTGTAACATTTCTTACTTATCATATTTTGCCCTTATGCCCTTTTGTTTGTTTAGATTTATTCCTGACTTTGACTATAGGAGCAAGCATAGTAATGTATCACAAAAAGTAAGAATGTACATTAACTTTATACAAAAAAAGAGAAAGAAGAAAACAGTGATTTGCATAAAGTTTGCATAAAGTCAATGTATTGCATAGATGCAATTTTACAAACTACTGCTATAATTTAAATATTAATATAATATAGCTCACCATAGTGGGGAAGACCAAGACCAGGCGACCTATTTGCCTGCTCTGTCTGTTGTCTAGGTGCTAACTATTCCTAGCTAAATTCAAGAGACCTGGCTATTATTATTATTAGCCAAGATATTGCATCATCAGAGGTAACTATGATGATAGAGCTTTGTTTGATGATGTCATACCCTCAAAACCTACCTTTTCAATTGGTCAGCACTCCAGTTGAACATCTTCCAAGGCACTTATGACTAAAGTGGTGGGAAATGATGTCAGGAACAGGCATCTGGAAAGACCTCTTCAGGGTTCTGCTACAATTTTTTGTCTCAATGTGCCCCATGGCCAAGAGTGGGCTGCAGATATCATTTCCCAGCACCTGGCCTGCAGCACCTTAGAAACCCTTTGTTTGAGGTACTGCCAGGCTGAAAAGGAGTCAAGGCAGCTCTATGGTTTGTGTTCTGTTTTGTTTAATTAAACAGCATTTGGACTGGAGAACTGTTCAACTAGAAAACAACCATTCAGCCATTCCAGTAGACAACTATCCCCTGTAAAGGCTACCCTAAACACACGTCTATAAAGCCACCAGAGGCATATTGTCCAATGCTACTGCTATTATTTCTCTACATTTCTCTACATTTCTCTAAATTTCGGCTTTATAATGTTCCTGCAGAACAGGCCACCTGGAAGATAATATCTACAGAGCTGCCATCTCATGCTAATATTAAGACAGGAACACAGATGCCTAACAGAATTTTGTTGGGCTGGCTATTGAAGCTAAAAGTAAATTTTGTTTGGCATCTGTGTTCCTTTTCACAGTGAACAGACAGTTCTGTAGACACTGTCTTCTCTTTTTGACTTTTCTAAAATACAGACCTTGTAATAGATATTCTATAAAAGCTCACTTTAAATAAGCAGTAGCAGTAATCACAGATGCTGTTTAGTTTCAGACTTCATGGTTTCTATCAATTCCTTAGCTAATTTTCATCAGGTGTTTATGCAAGTAGATATGAAACATGTAGAACAGAGGAGAGTTTGTCCCTCTGCCTCTGGGGTAGTTTCAGTGGTTGTGAGCAATCAAGAAACTTTAATGCATGGTGCTTGGAGGTGAGGATAGTGAGATATGGCCCTTATCTCACCTCTGTATACACATTTCCATCTACAAGAATGCTTGGACTTGGGGTCCTTTCCCATGACAGATTTGCAGCACCATGATTCCATGGCTGTGTCCTATGGAGCCCTGGGGTTTACATTTGAGAAGACACCTGACCAAGAATACAAAACTGCATAAACTGCAAATCCCAGGAGTCTATAGGATGCTACCAAAGTGGACTCATAGTGTTCTAAGAACCAGAATGGTGTAATGGTTTGAACACTGGACTATAAATCTAGAGACTAGTGGTGGAATCCCTGCTTGACCATGGAAACGCACTGGGTAAACCCTAGCCAAGTCTCTCTCTCAGTTTCAGAGGGAGCCAAAGGCAACCTCTTCAAACAAGTCTTGTCAACAAACTCCATGAGGAGTTTGTATTAGGGTTGCCATAAGTCAGAACAACAACAACAACATAGAGCTATAATTGTGTCATGGGAAAGGGCCAGTGGCTCATATGCTGAGTCCCATGCTTTCTTCATGCAGCCATTTTGCCCAACCAGTAATTTAACGCCAGCTGACAAAGACAAAATAGATATATGACCAGCAACTTGAACTGAAAGACAAGAGTTAATTGCTGGAAACAGAAGAGCAGATGAACAGGATGTTAACACAGTATTTTTGTGTTGTAGTATTGGCTTAAGCATGTATATCTCTTTTTCCTATAACTAGAGTCTCTCACACATGCACACACAAAAGGGCACAATTATGTCAGTAATGGCTGTATAGATCATGTCAGTGTGTCCGAAGTTGTAACAATATATGGAAAAACTGCAACATCTGAAAGGTTTAAGGACTGTATTGGGAAGGAACAACCAGAACCAGAACCTGTTTAATTCATTTCATTTACTTATCTAGATTTCTGTCTAATCCTAAGAAATGTGCATTCAGAAATAATTTTGTATTCATAGAGCTGTGAATACTAACTGTAGAACATTTACTATTATGAGAAACTCTGTTTAGACTGGATGTTTTAAAGCTAAATACATAGCCCTCATGCTGTGAAGAATTTAGAAAAATATGGACATTTCCATGAATGTTGTCTGAAGGAAAATATAAATTTGGATTTGAATCTGGATTCATTCTTGATTGAATGATTCTGTTCAATGGAAAAGATAAAAAGTACTTCTCCCTTTCTTTTCATAAGCATCAGATTCTGGTCACAATTAAGGCTTGTACACAATAGGAGAAATTAGACAGATGATTCCACTAGCTATACATGCACATTCCATTAGCCTCATACATTTGGAAAACACCTCAGAGGTCATCTACTGCAGCTGCCTGGACATCTGCTGCTACAGTATTGCTGTTAGCTGAACATCTAGTTTTGAAAATCATAAATGAAGGGTAGTCCAATACCATCCAATGAATTCTGTTTTCATGTTGAGGAACTCATACCATCACAAAGTTTGAAATTCTTTTTCTTGTAATTTGAACCTGATGAGTCTGGTCTCACCCTCCAGAGCAATACAGAACAATTTTTCTCTTATCACCTACATGATAACCCTAAATATTTGAAAGTGGCTATCAAATCACTTCTTAACTGTCCATTTGCTAGGCTAGTCCATCTGGCACAGTTTTGAAAATAATAATGATTTTCTCTTAATAACTATATCCACTCTCTAGCATTTAGAATCTGAGGGTTGTTAACACAGAAATGTACCACCATTTTCCTGATGGGGCTTGGTGTTTAATGTTTTGCAATTGATAGCTTACTAATCTGAGCAGAAGTAACAAAATTTTGGGTGCCCCAAGAAGATGCAAAAGATTAGTTGTTTGGATCAGAAGATGCTTTGAATTCACACATGGAAGACAATGTGTTTTTATAGTCAATAAACTGACACGCTGTAAATTTGTAAGAGAGAAACACAAGGGATTGCACACTGTACACACACATACAGACATAAAGTATATTGCCATACAGTAGAATAATTTGTAAAATTAAAGCATCTTCTCTCACTCTCTCCTTTCCTCACTCTTCCTGTTATAATTTTTTATTATTTGTATGTCCAGTGAAGTTACTATAAATAGAATCCAACATGACAACAAACCACCACCACCACAATAACAACCCAACAAAAAATGTCTATTGCTCTTCAAAGGAAATGGAGATGGTTAATTTATATGTATTTGTGAGTGTGCACAGCTGTGCAGGTATGCTGGAGAGGGATGCAGGTCCATACAGAGAATTTGGGGTAAAGACTGGGCTGTTGTATTAAGACAGAGAGATGCTAAGAGTAAAGAATATATTTGTGAATTGTATTGTTTTAACAAAAGGATCACAGATATGTTTCCTTGGATTGCCAGCACTCTATGGATTAAATTAATTGAAAAAGAAAAGAAACTCTTAATGGTTGTATCGCCTTTTAAAATTTAAGGGATTTTCTCCATCCTCTTCTTACTAACTTAAAAAAAAAAAAGCAAAACAAAACCATACCAGATCAAATAGTAGGTTTTCAGTTCTGAAAATTAATAGACTCTGGAGAGCCAATTAACCACAGCTCCCATCTCTTGGCCTGGTTTAATGTCTTTATTGCCCATTCAGATTTTTTTTTTCCACCATGCACAATCCAGAGAGGTAGTGTAATCGGGCTAATTTTTGGATGGTTATCGTGCTAATGTAGTCTTTACAATTACGCAGCCGACCAGGTGGCAAGACGGTGTGGCTTCGCCTTGCCAAGGTGCAAAACAAATTCAGCGTTCAATCAACCTGAGAGAAAAAGGACAATTCTCATTTGCATAAACATGTAGCCACGGAAACTGGAGGCACAGAGGTATAAGGAAAAGAGACCTATTTTACATGATGTGCATAGAATATTTGACAGTTTAGATTGGAGGCGTCATTGATGTGCGTAGGAATGGTACGGGTGGTTGCCATGGATATGGTTTTCCCTACTGGCAGCACAAAGATTGGCAGGGATGGATGGGGGGGGGTAGACACACACGTACACATACAAATGCCTAAATCTCAGCAACTCCCTGGCAGACCCATTCTTTTCTTTTGTTGAAAAGCTATGTATCCTTTCTATGCTAATGACAGCTCATCTAGTATGCTGTGTAATCTAGTAACACCGATATTTCTATAATAAATCATTTATGTGTAATGTGTATTTATATACTGCATAAACATATATAAAGTCTAATTTTATACATACACATTTTCATAAAGCAGTGACACAGATGGAGACGGTAAGCGAGCTGCAGATGCATAATATATAAGGGAATATACTTATATTTAGTTTAATTTGTTTCTCTGATTTGGCATATACTAATAACACATCATCATCATTATTATTATTATTATTATTATTATTATTATTATTATTATTACCACCACCACCATCATCATCATCATCATCCTCATCGCTATTTTAAACATATGTCCCCTGCTAATATAAGCAAAATGTGAAACTCATTTGCACAGGAGTAGTCTTGTTATAGTGCAAAGGTTTATGGAGGAATAAGCATGTTGTGGAGTATGCTCCTAATAAGCAAGTGCATATAATCCTATAGAATGCAAGTATCTCCAAAAGAAATAACTTTTAAAGCTTAGTTTGATACTTTTAGACTCTGTGGTATCAAACTAAGATTAACAAGTTATTTATAGTATAGTACAGAGTAAATCAAATGTTAGAGGAGATCTTTCTGATTCCAGCCCAGTATGCGGGTTTAAGCATGTTTTTGCTTAAAAATAAAAAGTCTGATGGATAGCACACAATTATTCACTTTATTAAAATAAATAAGGATTTCATATCCTGAGGTACAGCCACATAACTCAAACTAAGCCCAGTGTGTCCATCTGATTACTTACTTTTATTGTTCATAGAGCTTACTGTTCATATTGTTCATCGAACTGGTCTTCAGTATACACGGGTGCTATATTTATGGATTCAATCAACTAAGGTTCAAAAATATTAGGAAATGCATGGTTTTGCCATGGAAATGCATGGTTTTGCCATGCATTGAGCACTCTGCTGATGTGTAGGCATACCCTGCTGTAGCCTCCCATCATTTCACAGATCCTGCATTCGTTTGAGTTCTTTGTGATTTCATATAAGGAACACTGTTTCACTATGCCATTGTATATGACAGGACTTGAGCATGGATTTTGGTATCCATGGGGTCCTGGAGACAAACATCAGTGGATACCAAGGGTCCACTGTACGTATAGCATACCACAATATCATTCTAGCTTTCTGATGTTCAGGTCATAATGGCACCATCTACATAGTGGAAGAAGTTGTCTACAAAGACCTTCAAGGTTTGTGGAAGTACCAAAAAAAGAAAGAAAGAAAGAAAGGAAAGGAAGGAAGGAAGGAAGGAAGGAAGAAAGAAAGAAAGTGAAAATGAAAAACCTAAAGGAGTATGATAGTTCAAACCTTACAAATCCCTACAAGGAAATGAGAAAAGTGTGTTTAATGGGAAAGCAGTGGTGGCTGCTGAGAGAAGCCACAGAAGGAAAACCAATGAGAGGAGAATGGGAGTATTCTGTAAGAGGAAATGGATGACTGAGGGGAACAGTTCACAAGAGTGCTCTGCACAGACTGCAACATTTTGTTGAAGGGTCTACTTGTCAAATCTGAAGGTCAATATGAGATCAAGAGAGATCACATAACAAACACCACTCTTGGTAAATAGGAGGTTCACTGGAATTTATGTGTGAATTTTTGGAAGAAAACAAAAGTCTGCGGTCATAGATAAATGTACACAGATTGATATCTGCATCCACAACACGTTCATTAGCTGCAGTGTGACTAGGCTTGTGCTTGGATCCTAGGATGCCATTTTCCAGAATGTCTAAATAAAAATAACACAAAGCTACAGCAAATAACTGTTAAGTGTACAACCTTTTCATATGAGGTGAGACATCTTTATACTTTCCCCTGGCATTTCAGTTTAACAGGGTCACTTTTTCCAGCAGCAGCATATCTCCATCAACTTTTGTTGAGTGTGAAAGCAAAATGATAGCGTCCCACTTTGCCCTACGAATTTTTATTAAGCAATTAGAATAGACACATAAATTTTGTTCTGGATACTAACTGTTTAAGCCAGCTATTTTTTTAAAGATACAGTTTATTATTTTTATTTATATTGGCCTGTTCTCCAAAGAGCACAAGGGAGCATGTATAGTTCTGTTCCTCTGTACGTTATCTTCACAACAACTATGTGAGGTAAGTTAGGCTAGAGAAAGTGACTGTTTCAAAGTCACCCATTGAATTTCATGGTTCAGTGGGAACCTGGATCTCCTAAGTTCCAGCACAACACTCAAAGATTGCTCTATACAGAACACAGGCATGATTTGGCAGTAGTAAGGAATGAATGAGAAACTAGTCTCAAATATGGTATTGGTTTCAAGCATCTTCTCAGATTTTGAAAAAGTTCACAGACAGCCTTCCATTAAACTGGCACCAGTGATTTAGTGTATAGATGAAGCTCCCAGATCCAGAGGTCTGACCATTGGTCTCACAAAGTAGACAAGATTATGCTTCTCTCATACTGTAAATAACAAAAGAAAGTAGGAAGATGCCACATTACTCACGGTTTTCATTTCCATCTGAATGGAAGGGCAATGAGTTATACCAGATTGAACACATACTGAAAGGCAAAAGCATGGACAGGAAAGGGGTGTAGCCTGGTGGTAGAGCATATGCTTTGTATTCAGAGGTCATCTCCAATTAAAAGAGCAAGTGATGAGATGGAGCTCTGGCTGAAGTCCTGGAGAGTGGCTGCTAGTGATGAAACTGAGGCTACACTGAGAAATACTCTACTCTTGCATAAGGTACCTTTCTACAGAAGTTTTCAAACAGCAGAACCCTCTTCTAAAAAAAGGAAATACTGGAAGTCTTTGGCTAGCATCCAGGAATAGTGATGCATTCAAACAAATTCCAGTTACACAGTGGGGTATTCTTTTCCAAATTGTTTTCAAACAGGTATCTAATACCTCCTTGTATAAGCATTGTGCAAGTATTCTCCAGCGTACTTTGCTGGAGAAGTATTCTCCCACCCTTTGCTTACATGCTGGCTAGGTGCAGCTCTGCTCCCCATAAATGAAGACAGCCATTTATTGGCTTGGGGAGTGCAACTTCCTAGCTGGCTCTGAAATGCTGAAACAACCTACTGCTTTTCCAAATATTGCTGGATGTCTCCATCCTCCTCCAGAGTTCCAGATTCAGCATAAATACACTGGTGGAGCCTTTTACTCCGCCAGCATTACACTGGATCTTGGATTTCTGTTTCATTCTTATATCTCGCCCCATATTTTTAATGCTGTTATGAATTGTTAAGCATGCACGAAGCAGGAAATATTGTTTCCTTATGTTTTCCCATCTCCATTATCTGGCTTCTCACTACATACATGCACAATGGCATTTATGTAATGCACAATGGCATTTAAGGCGATTTCTGTTCTGGCTTTGTTTTTGTCTCTGTCTTGGCTGGGATTAAAGATTGGTGAGGAGATGGGAATATACATGTCTCAAAGCCAGTATGCTATAACCAAATTCTTAATTCTGTAGGAACACAGCAGGAGCAACCTCAGTGTGTTGGATAACCACTTCCAATATTTCAAGCTGTGATCATAATTCTTAGCATTCAGAAAAGAAATTCCGCAAAGATCTGCTACTTGTGGACAAGCATACGCTTGCCTGAATTTCAGCCAAACATTGGCATATGTTATCATGCAGGGTTCCTTGAATATTATTCATTTTGAAGCCATCATAAATATGAAGTGACTCATAGAAAATCAGTCATTGGGCATTCATTAAAATACTCAGTTAACAATCTTCTCTTTCCAGTTATACTGATAAAATTACATTTGGAATACTCAAAGCTGCTATTGATATTACTCAGATGAGCTATTCTCCCAGTCTCAGCATAGTCCAATTCTTACAGCATAGTGAGATTGGCATGTACTTTGTATGAGCACTGGAGCAGGGAAGTAAGTTTTGAGTGTGTGTGTCTGTTATCCCTCATTGGATCCTGACTGAGTAATGTTTTAGTTTAATTCAAATCAAGTAGCAGTCCATTAATTTCAAAGGGGCAAAAGTGTACCTAACCTGGTGTATCCATACTACACTGTTATAGCAGTTTAATTCCACTTTAACTCTCATGGCTACAACCTTCAGAATCCTGGGATATGAAATTTGCTGATGAAGTAATTCTAATTCTAATGCCTTTCATAGAGAATTCCAAGTATCATGTCAAACTGTGGATCCCAGGATTGTGTAAGATGGACCCAATGATATTTAAAATCATATGAAATTGATAGAACTGTAATGCAGATCCACTCTTGTTTGACTCCCTTCTGCTGCTTGTAGAACCTGCCAGCACCAAGTCAAGGCATCAGTGTGAGCAGAAGCAGCTCTATAAGACCTCAGGCTTGCTCTTTGCTAGCCCTGATGGTTTGATCTTTTTAACTTTCATCTCCCAGGTATTGAACCTGGTATGCTTTGCCCTGAGCCAGCTGTACCATGTGTATGTTTTGGTCAGAGCCAGCAGACACAAGCACTTTAACTGGGAGATGCTGACATGGTGCAATAGACTCCAACTCTTCTTCCTGAGCTTTTCAGCCATTTTCTTCTCTTGGAGGACAGAGCTGTGTGTGCCACACGGCCTTTGCATGTCCCCTAAAGATGTGTTAGAGGACATTATCCCATTGCATTCACTGAATTCATTTTCAGCTAACAGTCTAATCAGCTTCTGTATTTGGAACGGGGTGAGATACTTTCCTTGACCTCAAGCAGCAAAATGTATTGGCCCAGCCTCCTTCCTTTACCACTGAATTGTAGGTCCTAAAGAAGTACTGTAACTTATATGCATAAATATAAGCAGAGTCTTCCTGTAATCCATCTGCTTAAAAATGGGTAAACAAATCACATGAGTAGAGAGCCCATACAGAGACATTTGTGCATGTGCATTCATATTCATGTTCAAGCTTCTAGGAATGGTGGAATCCTGGAAAGTTTGTGGGTCCTCTTATACTGCTGCATTGCATCATATATGAAGCTTGCATGCCAGGTCCATCCATGAACTGGTCTTGAATGGCATGCCAATCTATATAATTAGTTATACAAACCATCATTTAATCCATTGTTGCAATGGGGAGTGCAGTAAACAGAGATATTGAATAGTGTTTTGATTTATACCCTGCCCCAAAGCTGGGACTCAAAGTATGAGTATGTATGTGTTGCCACCTTGGTGCCTTCTAAGTGGTTGATGCTGCATATAGTAGTTACTTCTTCTCTTGGCTTTAGAAGCGTGTTAGGGATTTTACATTCCTAATTTAGTAGTGTGTTAGAGATTTTACACTGGACTCTTGGCACCGATTTCCAATCCCAAATATCTTTTCTTTCAAAACATGAACATTTTCCCAATACCTAATTAACAGATTATGGTTGGCATCCTGTTAGTACACAAGCATAAGTTTACTACACATGTAGAGTGATATTTTGGGGGTGGGCGTAGGGTAATGCTTAACAGTTGAATTTAGCTGATGGCAACTTAAGTAAAGTTGCAGATGGGGGACCATTGCACATGTGATAGCACATTAAAGTTCACTGAGTAGGGTATGAACATACATTCCTCTATGCATTGCCTTTTTGCATTGCCCATTGCAGTTACATTATGGATTGTCAGCCATGTCCATTGACCACTGATTCACATATGTTGTGCTACATTGGTATTCAATATAGGGGTTGCATAATATAACCCTGCTGTTAGATACTTACACTACACTGAAGCAACATAGGATTTCAGCCTTGATATCCATCAAGAAAAGGGATCTATTCTGTATTTTTATCCCAAATCGATAAAGCAAAGGGATCAATTCCCAGTTAATGTTGAAATGTCAACCTAGTGAAAATTGATAGGCCAAAATGCTATTGCAAAGCATTGTAATGTGAGTACAATGAGTGATGTCACATTCTTGCTGCTTGCATAAGGAAGCATCCAGGGTCCTATTGCACAAGTGGAAGCTGTTTCTTCCAAATAAAGATAGATATGTGTGCAATGGCAAATGAGCTTCAATCTAGTGTTCAGTACTGACCATTATTTCCTCCTGCAATAAATCAAGAAATAAATCAAGTCTTCTTGGGAATGACCACTTATATCAGTTTGTGAATACCTATTTGATCCTGGCATAAATGGAAATTTATATATTTCAGATTTTTAAATGTCATATGTGTCACTTTGTGATTGGCATTGAACTGTGTCACCCAGGATGAGTCATGCTTCATGCCTCAATATTAACTCCCCCTTATCCATTCATCTAGATAGAATGATGCCCTTCAGTGTTCAAATTAAATTGGCATTCTGTGTTAGTGTACCTAAACCGCTATGCATCTGTTTTTAATATTGTCTTGTAATTCTGCTGTGATGTTTCTAATACATTTACCTCTATCTTTAATTTTACTTATAGATAATACTAACACTGAGTGATATGATTTACAGCTGAATAGGTTTTTTTAAAAAAATAATTGATAAGCTAGAAAATCAATTTTTATATAGTCTGTAACTTGTCCATTTGCAAGTGAACTCAATTTTCAGCCTTTCTGTGGGATCCCAAGTAGTTTAACTGTTATCATCTGATAATCTGATCTGGTTCTTTTCTGTCTTGATTTCAATATATGCTACACTGTACTGTGAAAGAAGCACCAAAGCAGGCCGGCTGATGTGTTGGCAAATTGGGAATGGATAGAATGATGTATCCTACTTTTAAGTGCTTAGAAGAAGTCAAGGAACAAGCCTTTTGATCTAGAAATCTTTGTGATGACACTGACACCAGTTTGACTATCATGACAATATCTGCTTATCTGTGAATGTTTCTAGTTAAATGGGAATAGCAAAAGGAAAGGCCATACCATTATAAGACTCAAAAATCTATTACTTGTAAAAATGGCCCTAATTGACCTAAAAACACAGAAGCCTGGTATTCATAATCTACTTGAGAAGGTATAAAATTATGCCAAATTTCAAATCAACTTGATAACATTTTCACAAGTTGCTCTAGCAAGCCAGCCAGGCTCAGATATGTTTAGAAAGCAAAACCAAGTGGGTTGTAATGAAACATAATTTGTGACATTGCACAGCATTATTACTTGCAAAATTGGCAGCGTGTGTGACAAAAATGAGCCCAGACTACATTTTGTTGGAATGAAAAAATCTACAATTTTATCTGCAACTGAATAGGCTTGGCCACAGCGTGGGTCCAGATCTAAACATCAGTGAACCCATTGGTTGGCTGATAGCAATCCATTCATTGGTTGATCAGCCTGCTGTGTGAATAGAATCCCATTCAGCCAGCTAGCATACCTGGTAGCGCTGGAATGACAAATGTGGGACTCCACTTAGGAAGATTCCACTGAATTTTTGCTGATACCTGGGAGTGAGGCAGAACCATCTGCTTTTGAGCTGGACATTACCTCATGGCCTACACTCCCAAAGTTCCTAAAGATAACCCCTCTATACTTCATATGACGGGCACATGGGCCCTACTTTCTCCCAAACTGGATCCAGCTCCCTATGCCAAAACCACTCCAAGTTGTGATGATCAATATTAGCAGCATGATATCACTAACAAAACAAACAGCTATGCAAAACCCAGAACTGAGGGAGGATGGGTAGGGACAATGATCAAAGCTGACTGACTTTTGATGTGGTGGAGGAAGTCATTTAAATGGGCCAGAAGTGGATCTGAGTAAACCTGTAGTTTGTTCCTGATCTCTGCCACCTGCCAGCTAGTCAGGCTGCTTCTGGGCAGCTTGCCTTCCTACTCCACACCAGAACCTGGGAAAACTACGCAGGCTTCTGGGAAAGAAAAACATTCGTAGTGCATAAAAAATGGCACCCATCCTAGCTTCACCTGCAATTGGTGTCTCCCAAGGAGTCAAGAAAACACACTTATCATGGGCACACATGAGTTATCAGCCTTAGCTTTCAGTTTTCTGATTTTGTGGCTTGAGTCATGAAAGTGTGTGCACGTGTGTGTATGTACCTTCAAGTTGCCTATTGACATATGGCAAGCCCCAAAATTTCTTAGGGTCTTCTTAGGCATGGTATACTCAGGGGTGGTTTTTCCAGTCCCTTCCATGAAGTCATAGCCCTAATTCTGTCCTTTACCAGCAGATGTTTGATCTCTGAATTAGTATATAGTACCGTACACTTGCTTTTTTGTCATTGTCATATGCATTGCAATTAAAATGTATCATTTCTACAATTTTGTAAAAAAGCTCTAGTTATGAACTTAAAAAACCACAGTTGTCAGACAGGGAAATCACAAAGAGCACAGTCTGTTCCTTGAGGACTATGAACTTTTCTTTAACCATTTTTTTTCATAAAAATGTTTATTAAAAGAGCCAGAAGTCAACAGACTGTTCAGATGATCCAACAGCCTGTGCATTAAATCACTGATCTGTGCAGATGGCTTGGAATCCCTAGTTGGTATGCATCTCGGCCTAAAATAGTCAGACCAACGGCATCATTATACTTTGTTATTTGATGCTGATGCCACTTCAGCCTCCTCTCCTCCGCCTCTTTTTTTTTCTAGGAATCTATTTTAAGAGGAGAAAAGGAATGGGCAAAAAGAAAATAGAGTAGGAGAAAGTAGGAAAGAAGAAAGGGAGACAGAAGGAAAAAGAGAAAGGGAAGTATGGATATATATGGTAAAAATCTGCAAAAAAGATAATGTGTCCCGTGTTGTAAAGTTGGAGTTAAAGATGACTCTGTGGTCTGAACAAGTTCGGGTCTTGCACCAGATGGGAAGTGTGACTTCTAATCATTGTAGCTCACTAAATGGTCTGTCTGTCAGGAAGAGAATGTGACTGTTGAAATATCTGCCCTTCAACACTGACCACACCTGTTCTCTGCTTGAAAATCTGAAAAAGTATTTTCATCAAAGGGAAAGTGAGTTTTGAAAGATTTTAACATAGACCATTTCCACACTAGACTGTTATAGTGCTATTATTCCACTTTCAACATCCCATAGAATCCTGGGGTTTGCAGTTTAGGGAGGGGCCTTAGTGTAGTGCAGAAGTAGGCATAGTGTGTTTCACTTTTTGTCATATGTACTTTATCACACAAATGTAATAAAGGGCAACTGAAGTAGCAGAACTTTGCGTTGCTGGATGGTGACTACTTGTTAATTAATAAATCTCTAACATTCAGCATGGGCCTAACATAAGACCTTCAAACAGTTCCTTCTTTTTCCAATGTTCAGGCATCTCTGCCATTGCTGATGTAGCCCTAATTGCACCATCTCATAAGAAAGAGAGATCATCAGGCCTGAGGAGGAGAAAGGTTTGAAAAAATACACAAAAGAGAGAGAGAGCTATAATGCTTCTACAAAATAGGTATAAAGTCTTTTTTTTAAAAAAAAAAAAAACAAGGGTAAAAATCCTAAAAAGCAAGACACCTTCAAACAGTCCAAATGAGGATGGAGCATACCAATTTTAAGTTGGTGGAGGGAAAGGAAAATGGCTGGTAAGTCGAGAATGGAACTGAGTAGTCTTCAGGACTGAATAGAACAGCGTTCGACATTTTGTTAACAGATTCCTTCTTGTGAAGGCATCAGAGGAACTCATCAGTCAACACCTTTTGAAAACAAAGAAGTTATTTGATCCAGAAAATATTAATACTATCCTAATCTTCAGCATACAGCTTCCTCATAAGTAAATTCCACTGTGTTCCTAGGGACTTATTGCAAGATAAAGTTGCACAGGGTCACAGCCTAAGATTTTAAATTTCAGACTAGGATCATGGTAATTTTATCCAAGTCTCTCTATTTATTTTATAACAAAGAATTCTGTAGCACCTTAAAGACTCATCATTTTAATTGTAGCATAGGCATTTGCGTGGTAGAGTCCAGTTCATCAGATGGATGAAGTATGGAGCCTGGCTCCATTGGTAGATATATGGGCACTGTTTAGGGGGAGGAGAGGAGGAGGAGGTTGTTATACCTCAGTTAGCTAAGTAAATATATTCCTGATCATTACTTCTTTAACAGAAAATTTGGCACCAAAAGCAGAAATAACATGGAAAGAATAGAGATAGGTTCCTATACTGTTAAAAAAAATATAGCAGTTAAATGAGTTTCAGCAAACTTTTTATCCAAAACAAAGAGTATGCACAGTTGTGGAACATGGTATACAACAGTATATGAAATGAAACAACCAAGGATGTTGCATAACTAAAAAAAAAAACATTGTGACCCTTCTGGAGACTGCTTGGAAGCTTCTTCCACCAAAATACAATGGGGGATTATTATTTTTTTCCCTTTCATCACTCTCTAGCTATCTTATGATTTCCATTTTGATGCCCAGACTTACAGACCTATCATTTTTAACATCTTAAGAGTAGCTAGTGAGGAAAGTATTTCTGCTTTCCCCTTTTCTCACTGATTTGCTGTTTATACATGTTCAGTAAGTGATTCTCAGGGCAACTGCAGTTTACCTTATCTGTGAAGGCAGGGACACACATCTACTGCAGAACTGTTATATTAGAATTATATTTTTTCCTAGGTAAAGCTTTATTGCATTGTTTATTGTATGCCTGCCACTGCAAACCAACATCAAAGTTTCTGTTTCTCTGTTTCTTCGCCATCCTCCCAATGGTGATGCTGCTAAAAAAGCTATTCAGAAGATGAGGAGAAAATGGATAGGGCTGACTAGGCATAAAAAGTCTTTGTAAAAAGGAGTATCTTTGTCAAAGGCTTTGTTAACTGAGGTATGCCTGAAATACTAATCATCATCATCATCATCAATAATTTGTAAACATCAAAAAAGGTAATAAAAGCAAGAGGTAAGTTTTGTCCATGGCAGATTATGCTGCAATAATAGTATAATATTCAGGATTCTAAAGGATTCTTTGCTGAATGCTATAATTGACTAACGTAGCTACGCTCTTGAAGTTCTTTATATTTTTGCGACTGCTTCATGAAAAGCTACCATTCCTCAGATAACCATGTTTCAGCTTCCTAAGATAAATGCAGAGATGCAGCTCACACTGCAAATTGTTTCTAAGAAGCTGATTCAGTTTTGTGGCTCTTAAGCTGTGGTAGAATCAATAATGAGGTAGATTTAATGATTGCTTCATCTCAGAGATGTGCAGAAACTATTTTTGCATCCCATCCCCAAAGTCCTAACAAATTTGGGGGACATTTTCCTCCTTTCTTTCTTTCTTTCTTTCTTTCTTTCTTTCTTTCTTTCTTTCTTTCTTTCCTCTCCAAAATGGCCAAATGGCTCAGTTATGCTCCTTTGTGCAAGGCATCTCCTCCATCCCATTGAAAGTAAGGACTATTCAGCCCCTTCATGTCTAGAGAAAATTGGTCTGAAACAGGTGGTGGGGGTTCTAAAATGCCTCAAAATGCAATAAAATGCCCCATAGCAAAAGTAGACTTGATGGGCATTATTGGCAATTTTGGGTTCAATCCTAATATGGTGGGGGCAAAAATAGGCAATGTGATCTTTCAAGACCTCATGGAAGGCAATACAGCCAGCAGTTCCTGATAGTTGTTCACTTTTGCTTTATTGGTACATGAAGATATATCAAAGTTTCCCCTACCTCTTCAGAATTAAGTAAAAAATGTTCATCCTATTTATTATAGCTATTTGTATTGATGAAGCATAGAACTGCACAACAGCTAGCCCAGGGCTCCATATTATTTTCTTTTAAGCCCCATAATAGAATGCAGGGTTCCCAGTGTACACAAATATTTAGCCCGTGGAATCTAAGAAAATCAACATCTATCCAGATTAGCATTTACCACAAGCGAAGAACAGGAATGGAAATGTGCACCATGGCATCAGAAGTGTTTGCTAGAACAAGCAGTTTGAAAGAAAAGTAGGGATGGGCCAACCGAATCCTCGAATCCTCAAATTCTCAAATCCTGGGTAAGGATTTGAGATTCCCAAATCTGAATCCCTGTGCTAAAATAGGCAAATCGAATCTTTCGAATTCACCGACTAAATAGATTGTTGGAAACCGAGACGCCTAAAAACCAGGGAGACCAGGATGTCTGAAAACCTGGGAGACTATACATACAAGGGAAGATAGTAAGTAAGTGAGGTTTCTCCTTGGAGTAATAATGGCCTTTGCTAACCATTTCACAAATTTACATCTGGACTTGTATTCTAAGATATTTAAATTGAACATTTCATATTTAAGTTCAGTACTTGACTGGAAGCTACAAGCCTGAGATTTCACGGACAACTGAAACTTTCCTTTGCATGGCTCCCTTGCAAACCTCTTTCAGACACAATTCTGGGCTTTGGCGTTTTACAAGGTGTCACAGACTTCTCTGACAAAGTGTGCTGGCGCATCATCAAACTACAAACCCCACGATGCCAGAAGGAGCTATGCAAAGAAAAGCCAATTTTGACCTGGATTATCTCTGTATTGTAGTATGTGGCCCTGTTTATATAGGCAGGAAAATGTGGGATTAATCCACATTTTCCTGCCTGCGTAGAAAGGGCCTTCATGTCATTTTCAGTCTGGGGAGATCCTGAGGCAAAACTAGGATAATTGTCTTGGCCAGATTTCTTCAGAGAAAGGTTTGCCTTTGCCTAGGCGTTTGCTAAGGCTGAGTGTGTCTTGCCCAAGATTATTCTTCTTTCCCTTGCTTTTTAAACTGTTTTTTAAAAAAGGATTTGAAAGATTCAAGATTCATGAGATTCGTGGATTCCCAGAACCTTCCAGGGATT
Source organism: Ctenosaura bakeri (assembly GCA_948474755.1). NCBI lineage: Eukaryota > Metazoa > Chordata > Lepidosauria > Squamata > Iguanidae > Ctenosaura > Ctenosaura bakeri. The sequence goes on along the minus strand of CAOLHI010000185.1, from coordinate 315,550 downwards.
CGGATCTGGATTTGGATTCAGAAAATTCTGGATTTGTCCCATCCCTAAAGAAAAGTAAAATAAAGCTAGCTCCTTTAATATCAAGTACCTTATGTATTCTGTTTGTAACATGGGATAATAATGGCCTACACGACAGGATTTTTGTGACACTGAATGACGCTTGAAGCAATGAAGAGTCTTTTGCATATTTCCCCTCAGATGAAAGATCCTGTGGAAGAGAATAAATAAGGACTTCTGAATCTAAAGAGTTACTTGATATGTCCTACCATTCAGAGTTGCCAGAGTGAAAACTGGGGAGTCTCCTCCACCTTTAATGGTTATGTTGAAATGGGAATTTCAGCAGGTGTTGCTTTGTACCTGGCTGCATGACAAACAACACCTGATAAAATTCTCTGTCCTACACAACTGTTAAAGGTACAGGAGCAATCTCCAGTTTTCAATATGACAACCCTACAGAGTATTATTCGGCAACATGAGGCAGCCATCTCAGGCAGCAGATAAAAAAGGCAGCAAATAGTTATGTACTTTGTTATTATCACATTTTTACTGCCAGGGATTTTCTGGAATTTTCTCCCTGGTATGCCAATCCTGCCTCATAGCTAAGTGAGATCTGGATACTGCACACCTTGATTTGTGGAGGTCGGGGAGGGAATCCATTTGCTGTTCTGCCTCAGGTAGCAAAAGAAATGAATGAATCAATGAATCAATGAATGAATGTTGGAACAGCTCTCTTATGTGTCTCAAGGGCTTGAGTATAGCCAGTGACATATCTGACTTTTTCAAAACCCTTGAACTATTATGCCATGTGACAAAATGTTCTTAGTTTGTAGTGGGAATTGTGTTTAAGCCAACAGTTGAAAACTGTCCTCAAGCATATGACAACTGTATGGTTTCACTGGATCCTAGTTAAAATGAATGCCCATTACTTCTGCAAGTGCCACCATTGTGGTTGTTGTGAGTCATCAGGTCCATTCTGACTTTTGTGAACCCTAGGTGACCCAATCAGAAAGAGGTTTGCCTTTATACCTATACTAAATACTTGTGAGTTTTTCTAAAATCAATATACAACTATCTTCAGATATCCATGATCCTCAGGTATCAGTGGAAAATTACAAGTATTAAATAATTAAACTTTACCTTGCAATAAAATACAGCAAAGAAAAACATTGATATATGTGTAAAACACAGAGACATGATTATGTTCTCAGTAGATACCAAGGGAAGTATAGTGCATGTTCTGTTTATATTGAAAAAGATCTAAATTATTGTGTAATGTTGAATAGAGTAGTGGTTTGAGCATTGGACTACGATCCTGGAGACCAGGGTTACGTTCTCCACTCTGCCATGGAAACCCACAGGATGGCCTTGGGTGCATCATATACTCTCAGCCCCCAGAAAACCCTATGATAGGTTTGCCTTAGGGTCACTGTAAGTCAGAAATGACTTGAAGGCACACAACATCAATGAATGGAGGTTTTTCATTGTTATGTCTTTTATAACAAGAACATATTTTGTACCACATAACCTTCTATTATATTTCCTGCAAAATAGATGTGTTGATGGACAGATGGACAAAACACAAATGGAAAGGGCATTGAGTGAAAGTCAACCAAAAAAGAAAAGGGATATATTTATACAATACCCAAATTCAGTACCCAAATCCAGGTGTTCTCCATCTATGAAAAGCCTGAGGCCCCCAAGTAAATCTTACAAATAATCAAAAAGAAAAGAAAGAGAAAGAGAAGAAAGAAAGAAGGAAAGAAAGAAAGAGGGAAAAGACAAAAACAGAAAGAAAGAAAAAACAGGGAGAATAATAATATGGTACATTCTATTTTCCATTTTTATGCACTTTTTATATGTGCTTTGCTGAACTGAGCTGTGATAATTTTGTGTGTAACCTACCCCTGACAAGAACTAGAATTCTTCAGAGTTATTGCAGAAAACAAGGTTTGATCCATTTAATTTTCTCTCAGTTATCTCTTGCTACAGCTTTGCAGTTCCAGTTCTTGCACCATTTCTGGAGACTTTTTCTTTGTTCATTTTTTGTGCATAAATTGCACACCATAAATATTTTATATTTACATAAATGCAAAATCCCACCCTCACAAATGAGTGCAGGTACACCTCATTGCAGCTCACTGCAGACTTGTATTTGCTGCCTATAAGTTTGCTCGTGCCTTCAAAATCTTGTGAGAATCCCAAGGAAACATATTGCTGTATAGATTCTAACTTGCATGATTGTACTGAGAAAGGAAACATAGAGTTAATGTTGTGGGTGTAGGTGTCTATATCCTGCTCGCCAAGTCACTATGATTAACTGGGTATTTCATTTGCCATTACTGTTTTCAAATGTGTGGTTATGGGCCAAGATCCAAAAGTTCAATGTGCATGTCTAAATCTTTTATTTCTATTAGGCAGTGAATGAGAAGAACAATAACATTTAGGTGATGTGCAGGTTTATCTGACCTATTTGCATTAACTTAGAAGTAAGCATTGCTCTTAGAGCAAATTGAGAATGGGAGCTGAATGCATCTTGACTGAATTACACTCACAGTAAGGTGTCAATCTGATTACTTCAACCCACAGTTACTATTCTCCTACAGGGAGTGAGTTTAGTGATAGCATGACATATGTGGATCAAGTTGTAGAACTGTAGGGGAATATAGATAATCATTTACAAAGAGGTAATTTAGCATGGTATGTATATAACCACTTGGTAAACTAGCTGCCTGTACTTTATTTCTACAAAGAATCCAATATGCGAAGAAATAAGGGAAGTGATAAAACTCTTGTCACTACTTGTCAGGTTGATAGTGCTGTGCCCAAGTGGTTGCATGGGCAATATGCTCAGTAATCTCTTCGTAGATGTTACCCCCTCTGTTGACCTTGTTGGAGGTGAAAAGCAAGTTGAAATCTTCACTTAGGTATGCATTACAGTGGCTAGCCCTGGTTAAGTCAGTATTTCTCAACCTAATTTACCTCACAGGATTACTTTGCAAGATTTTAGGGAAATCACCCTATAAAAGCTCTAAGTTTCTTGGAAGAACACCTTTTTCCTTGGTCCTTCTAGGGAGATCAGGGTACAAATGTGATACAGACATAAAAATAAATACAAAGTAGAATTCATACCTATCAAATCCTAGAAAAGCTTGTTGACAATTGTAATATAACAGTTTAGTCCTGTCTCTTAAAATAAATTGCAGGGGTATTTCTACAAGGAAGAGCCTAGAAGAGGCAGAGGCCATACAGAAAAAGGGTAGTTTTCCGCAACCAAATTTCAAATTATTCTGTCTGAGTACAAAATGCACACAGGTTCTATCAGTATAAGTGAAGTAATTAATCCATTCAAAGTTTTGTTTTGTTTTCAATTTAAAAGGGGTTATCCAAGGTGCTGAACTTCTTTTGGGGATAAAGCTTCATACCTCAGATAACTCCTTTAAAGTTCAAACAAAAAGCTGGTATCCTCTCATGCTGCACAATTACAGCATTATTATTCCACTTTAAATGCCACGCTTCCATTCTATGGAATTCTGGGATCTGCAGTTTAGAAAAGGCATCTTGTATTCTCTCTCAGTGATCTCCAACTGCTTCCCTAACCTGCAGACCTCAGGAATGAGAAAAAACAATGTGTGAGGAAACCCATTGATACAGCATGGCCTACCAGTCTTCCCTGGTGTGGCTAGGAGAAACAATTCCACACCAACTCTTCCAACTCTTTTGATCATGGCATTTCTACTCACCTGCTACACCAAGAATTATTATTTCTCATTGCTGTTCTTCAGATTACTGTACTTCTAATCACTCTGACTTGAAGCCAATGAGGGAAAAAATTATTAGGTGCACAATGAAATCTACCCCTTCATAATTTGTTGAAAATTGAGCGCAAAACATTAAAAATTGAGTGCTGTTCAATAATGCATAATTCCTCAAAAGTGAAATCCATCACCTAAATTCAAAGGCTTTACTCTTCTCTAATAACAGCCATGATAGGTCTGGAGGAGCTCCAGGCCAAATTTACCAATAGCGGATGATGAATTATATTTTGCCCCAGCTTTACCCTGTTGCAGTGTTGCTGAGAAAGACTGTTTCAGGGATGATCTGAAGCAGTACATTCTCTAGCTGCCCTAGAGACAACTCTCTCAAAGACCTTCTTCAGGCTACATTTAAACTAAATTTCAAACTAAGTGTTTCAATCCAGTCTTTAATTGATTGATCCATGTGATTAATTGATTGAAACGCTTTTTTGGAACCGGTTTCCCTCCTACCATCAACCAGCTAGGCAATTTTCAAATGAGGTGAGCATCTTCCCTCCATCATCCAAGCCCTCACTATTGGTTAGATGTCTACAAGTAAGCAGGCATGGTGGTAGTAGGAGGCTGCAATAGCACTATTGCTTTATCAACTATTCTTCTCTCTACCAGAAACAATTCCTCTCCCTCCTTTTTTCCCTTATACATTTTTCCACCAGGTGCAAACTGGCACTGCTGCTGGGATGATAGGTGTCCCAGCACTGGTGATACAGTGGTAGAATTCCCCTACTTCAACAACTGTTTTACCAAACTGAAAACCACCAAGCTTATTTTCAAATAAATGGCCACAGTCCAGTATCTTAATTTTGCATTTACAGTCCTTTGGGTATAGGTCATTCTCATTCATTTTTTTTATTTGGGCCAAACCCAGACATCCAGAGCCATGTTAGCTGAGGGATTCTGAGACTTGGAGTTTTTATAAAAATAATTTTCCCAAATACTGAAATACACACACATGCACACACGCACACGCACGCGCACATACTGCTTTCTTCTAAGACTCTTGGTCTGTTTAGCTCAGAGGCTGCCTAGAATCTCACTCTGAGATCTTTTCCAACAATGTGTTATGTTCAAAGCCCAGGACTCCTGGAAATAAAAATCTGGAATCATACCAAGTTTAAAAGGTATAGAGTCCATGTTGCAGTTCTTTTCTTGCCTACAGCTACAGGTTGGCTGTCTTTGCTTTGCCAGTCTAATAAGAACACTGCAGTGGACTTTCTGTACTTAGTCCAGGGAATCCTGAAAAACTGGCCTAAATCCAGGGATGGAGCTGCCACGAACATCATATCTTACTTTCTGCTCTTTTGAGTAATAAAACCAGAGATGATGGGGATTGAATTTAGGACCTTTTGTGTGAAAGATGATGAACTATGGCCATTTCCGCACGAGGCAAGGGAACTGCCCTGTGATGCTACTCACCGGACTTTTGGGCTCCCCGATCTGGTCCACACTTCTCCGTAGCAGTCTGTGGCTGCCGCTCTGCACTGCTCCAGGGACGAAAATGGCAACTTCTGGTTGGTCGAGGGTCTCGACCAACCACTGAAGCTCATCAGCCTAAAGCCCACCTCCGGCAGATCGCAGGCTCATACCAATGCAAGCCTGCGAATCTGCATATGGGAGCAGGCTTGCAGTGGTGCGCTCTGTGCTTTTGAAAGACCTGTTTTTAGCGGTCTTTCAAAAGCTCGTTGGACAACCACTTGGGGTCGTTCAGGAGCGGGCTGGACTGTGGATCTACGTTAAGTAGGTCCGACCCAGTCCAGTCCCAGGTGCAGACGTCCTCCCTGGATGACACTCTGCCCCATTTAAAAAAACCCGTGTGGAAATGGCCTATGACTGCTTCCTCTAGGTGTGCTTAGCAAAATACACTCATGTATGAGAGTGAACATGCTCTTGGAGAAGAGATAGAGAAATCATGCTTGTTTTAAACACTGGATTACACTTAATATTTTTAAGATTAAATGCCATCTTAATGTTGATTTCTATTCTTTTCCCTGAAGTTGAGTCATAAACACCTTCTGTGTAAGATAAAATGTAAAGCTTCAACTCAAGCATTAACTGGTTTCAGTATGGAAAATCTTTGAAATAAGTTAGCATTTTTTATTATGCTAAATAATGGTTACCTGTGGAAATTTGTTTGCTTTTTGCCTTAGAGGATTTTTTTCCCCCTGAACATGTTTCTGTTATGTTACCTTAACCACATGCATAGCTGAGAAAAATTGTATTGTTTCTAAATGTATAGCCTCATTCAATTACAGCAGTTGGTGGGATTAGATCTTCCTCAAACAAATGTTCTCTGATTGAATGTTGCACATTATTTTTTTTCCTGTACACTTTTCTTCATATTATAACTCAACTATTAGCAATGTTCTCAGTTTATAATACTATCTACATCTGTTATTGGCATGTTGGCACTTATTAGCTGGCACTGAGCAAAAGATGTTGGTCAGTATACATTTCCTCCCTCCATTTTCCTTTGCTGCCTAGGTTTTGGAGGGGGGAGGATATTCTACACTGTGTAAAAATAATTCCTAGAGGTAAATTCTGGTCTTAATAAAAATAATAAAATTCACTAACATGTGATTTAAATAAAACTGTGGAGTATATTCACACATGGCAATTAATTCTATAAAGCATTCTCACCAGCTCCTCCCCCCATATTTTACAAAGACAAAGAAGAAAAAGGGAAACAACATCAACAAAGGTGCCAGCTGTAGAAACCAGAGACACCTATCTCTAATTTGAACAAATACCCTTGAACATTACATTGCAATATCAGGGTACCGTTGTTGAATCATTCTGTGCTAGATAATTATTGCTTTGTGGATGTTTCTGCATATAGACATGTGTGGGTGTGAAATACAGAGAAACCATGGCCGCTGACCATTTTCCACTTGTGGTCTGGCACTGATTTTGAACACGCTTTTATGGGGTTTTATTTTAGTAATGTTAAAATATTGTGATAGATGGCAGTTCGTCTCCATTAATTGTGCTAAAAGCAAAAAAGGCCATTCCTTAGGAAAATTCACAGCTTGTATAAATACAAATCTCCTTCCTCCCCCACTTCTTTTCAATATATGTACTAAGCCTCCGTTAGTCTAAAGGATAATTCCGTCTGCAGTCGCAGTCCTTGGTAAGCTGCCAAGCACAATAGGGCATTAATTAACATGTGCCAGGGATTCATCAACATGCACAGTTGTAGAGAGCCATGGCAAGCTCCCCCCTCCTCCCTGCCCCTCTTCTCCTTTGTCCATGTAATTCATGAAAGATCCTCTCCAGTATGTAAATCACTTCTTGCTAAACACCCAGCAATACAGCTCCCTTTTATTTTCCAGAACTATTGTTGGATTTCTTAAACACCCAGGAAAGACATTGATTCTCGCTGTCTCTTTCTAAAAGAAAAGGGGTAGGGAAAGAAGAGATATTTAAATGCATGTTTAAAATACATTTGAGGCTCGCCATTTCGGAGGGGGGGAATAAAAATAAAATGCCATTTGTTTACTTGCTGTACACTACTCCCTAAATAAATCACTCCATGAACTACAAGTTTAATAGAAGAGAAGCAGTATGAGATTCACTTGTGCCACAGGGAATTGTGGAATTATTCTTCCTGTTAGCACAGGGTGAGAGTGTGTGGCCCTACTAACTTATGGGAAGGCAGACAAAAATATCCTAAGTCACAGAGTATCAACGCTTTACTTCATGACTAAGCAAATAAATCAAAGAAGTAAATTAAATTTCAATTAGTTGTTGGGTTAACTCCATTTCCTTTATTGCTAAGGATTACCCAACTCCCATTCTAACTGTTCAATGCTATTTATATTGTTCCAACAACAATTCATCTATATTTAGGTGAAAACAGAGGAGTAATAACTGAACTGTATCATTACTTCATTGTATTTATTATTATTTGAATCACATCCATGTTTTTGGTCTGAGACAAAGAATGATCTGGATGATATATGTTCACCTATGGCGTGGTTAATGTATTGTGTAGATCTGGTTGATAATACACAGAATATCCTGTTTTAGAGAGGGTGTGTGTGCTATATTATTTTCAGGTCAGCCTCTTAGGATTTCTTGAAATCCCTAGAAATCTCCTTTTCATTATTAAGCTGCATAGATGTCCTTCCTTCAGACTCTTGCCCTCAGAGATGCAAGCTGGGAATAAAGCATAACACAAATATCTGTTCTGCCTCTCTTGGACAATTGACAACCTTATCCACAAACCGGTGAATTCAAAATAATTGGTTCTCAAGTCAATTAAATATAACATCATTCATAATCCAGGTATCAAGGAAATGGAGCAAATTTAGTGATAACTCTTTTACCCCCCACTTTTTACGGCTCTCCAAAAACTTATTATCTGATAAATAGACTTCCTTTTCTCCACCACAATGAGGATGAGATAGGGCCATCCCATAGTAAAAGTGACTTTTCAAAAGATGGATTTTGGAATTTGAAAATATAGACCAATCTGTATATTGCCATTCAAAACTATTTATTAGTTGGTGCATAAAAGCAGATGAATCTAAAGTAGCATGCATGCAAAGCTTGGGGTTCTCCTTTTAAAAAATGATAGATATAATTTTATTGGTTAACCTCAGGAGCTATCATTAGACCATGGAACTTAATCTATAATGGAATATTTTTTCAACAAATGAGGGGAAAGGGCTTTCAAAACTTTTAGTTCAACCACAAAACTTATTTGGGGTGGTGGGAAGAGTATGTCTTTGCTAAAATCTTAAGGTCTAGAAACTTAATGAACACAATCTAGGGCACAAATATATATTCTTAAATCCCATGTAAATCAGCTGGGCTCACACTTCAATCCTCTGTATTGCACAGTTGCCTGGAAGAAGCCCTGCTGAATTCAGTGGACTTAATTCTAAGTAAACATCTATGGGGCCATGTCTAGCTCTGTGTTAGACTATGGGCAGTACATAGATTTTTTTTCCTTGAGTCTCAGAAAAATAATGAGGACAATAATTCTACCTCAGAGTAAAATGGACTACTTGCTATGATATGAAGCACAAAAATCACTACTGCTTCCCAGATGTATTAACTGCCTTCATGAAACTTTTCAGGAAGTAAATTGGAGGCAGACCAAAAGCAGGATATTTTTTTTCAAAGTGGTTTACTGTGTTACATTTAACTAGAACAAGATGCTCTCCTGTCAACACTCATTTTCCCATACTATTTATTTCAATTGTTGCTGCTACAAAGTCAGCATGTGCTTTCATTTTTACACATGGTGATATATGGAAAATAACGCCAGTGTCTTTTGTTTTCACTTAGAATAGCAAATAACTGTGGCAACTGTACAACAACAATGCTTATTTAAGGATGCTGTCTTCCGTGTGTGTCTGTGTGCATGTTGGCATCCTCGGTGATCTGCTGTCTTCAGTAAGAAAAAATGTGCCTTCATGATCAATCTTAATCACTTTAGCTATGGATCAGAAGGGTCTGTTTGAATGTCGGGAGAGTCTTCCCATTTTCATCTACATAAAGGGGCACTCTGAGAAAGATGTCAAGATAGCTTTGTGCAATTGGGGTCTGGGTAATAGCTATTGATTGCATGAATGCCTGGGGGAAGAAAATATGTTGAGCCCCTTTCTAAAATGGGAGAGCAATGAGAGGGTGCAAAGTGCAGAGCTTAAAAAGGCTACTCTTTTGGACTGAAGCTCCCTAAATCCCCGCACCAGCATAACCAATACAGTCCAAAAGAGTAACTTTTCCAAACTTTGGTGACCCATTATGGTCAGGGCAATACACAAAGGGCCAAGTTGGTTCAGTATTATTGTAATCTGTAGGCTGTGACCTTGAGGGTCCAAACTGACGGTGGTGGTTGAATGAGAAGATGGCTTCTTTACTCTTGATTTGCAAAGCTGATATCTTAAAATGAATGCTCATGTGGTCCAGATCTGAACCATCTACTTACTTTGGAGTAAGAAAGAAAATTAGGCTCACCAGTTAATAGGGCAAGAGAGACCTCACAGCGCTCATGAAAAATGTGGTTGCCAACAATAGTCCATGCTTTGCCTATCATTATGCAATTGCAAATATACTTTAGAAGCTTGAAGTTTGATTGCACAGGGCCCTGGAGCAATGCGTGATTGTGCACCATTTTCAGCTGAAAGCCAAAAATGAAAAAGTGCACGAGCGGCACCTGCCCTACCCTGGAGTGTCACACGATTGTGAGTGCATCATGCAGATCGCTCCTCACAATTGCACAACGCTCCAGGCACCCTTTCGCATGGCAAATGCAGTGCGAAAAGGGCCTATGCCTTGTAATATGTACTTAGTGTGCATATTAAATCCAAAAAGATAATGAATTGGAATCCAAGCAGTGAAATGGTCCAGAGAATATGACTGACCCCAATATCCACAGTAATTTATACATGGTAGGATGATCATCCCACTGTTCTATCCAGAGCAGTTCCCATCCTAACTCTGCTTGTGCATACCCTTGAACTGTCCCAGTTTGGCAGGGAGAGTCCCAATTAACCCTCTGTCATTCCACTTTTTCAGTTGTCCACCTTCACCATTTGCCCTCAGCTTATTTCTGTTGCTCAAGCAGAGTTCAAAGTGCAAAAGTAGTTTCCAGTCAGTTAACTTGGAGGGAGGGTGAGTGGGAGAGGAGGTGTGCTCCAATCTTGCTCTTCTCAATAGGATCTGGCAAAATCAAACTGCTGCAGTCTCTGCTTGCTTGTGTGTTCTAACCCATTAATAATATTTGTCATCTTGAACACACGTGTCCTAGTTTTCATCTGTGAAATGCTAGGCTACTGTCAAATACAGTATGACATTGCTATGCTTTATTGGAACTGGAGAAAAAGAATTCTATGGCTCAGTAGTTTCCACAAGAGAGTCACAGCATTTAGACTACCTTCCCATTGCAATAACATCTGCCCCCTTGTTAGGACATTTCCACCCTGCATTGTTATAGTCCTATTATTCCACTTTCAACATCCTGTGGAATCCTGGTGTTTGCAGTTTAGAGAGGGGCATTTAGCATTCTCAGCCAGAGAGCTCTTTGGCCTCAGTAAAGTACATCCTGGAATTCCACAGGATGTTGAAAATGGAAGAATAGCACTATAACAGCATAGTGCAGAAATGGCCTTAGTGTTGGAGATTAGGTAGCAGCTGAGTGAAAAGTCAGAGACAGAAAAGATATTATTGTCCAGGCAAAAGTTTCTGGGTAACTTTTATAGCCTTTCCAGAAAAAGGGAACCATATCAGTGTTTGTGTTTTGTGAGTGTATTCCACTCCTCTTCAGCCTTGGGACTCACAACAGCTTACAAAAAATAAAACAGATATGGCTAAAAATACACAACAGACAAAAATTAAACTATTGACAGAATTAAGTGCAATAAAAATCAATAATAATAATAATAATAATAATAATAATAATAATAATGTATATTTATTATTGATATAAATAATATATTATTAATATTAATGATAATTAATAATTATTATTCATAATATTAATATATATTATTAATATAAATAATAAAATAATAAAAATAAAAATAGGCAATGCAGCTCATAATTAAAGGCTCTTTTCACATAAGCAATTGCTCATCAAAGGGCTGCTTAAAAAATATTCAACTGTCTTCATCTGTTTATGGAGGAATGGCAAGCAAGGCAGCAATCTAGCTTTAGAAGGGGAGTTCTGGAGCTTGGCAGCCACTGGAAAGACACTTTTCTGCGTTCTCAATGGATGCATCTGTGAGAACTGTAAGACAAAAAGAAAAGTCTCCACAGAAGATCTCAACAGGCTCATAGATGGTCTGTCAATTACCCTGGACCTAAGGGTTTTATGGGTCATAATCAGGGCTTTGAATTGTGTCCAGAAACAAAGTAGTAGCCAACGGAGTTGTTGCCATAAAGGAATTGTCCCTTCCTTAGCCAAGTAAACGAGTGGAGTAATGCCAGAGCTCAATGCAAGGACACTCATCATGATGGTCCCACAGTCACACCCAAAGAAGTGTCCAAATGCAACCAGCTGCGTTAATCCATCTCTCTCTCACACACTCTCTCCTTAAACACACAAACAAACAAAAGAACTGTGCTGGATTGGACAAAAGGCGTATCTAGTCCAGCATTCTGCCAATGAGTTGCCAATGCAAAGCCCATCAGCAGAAGAGGAGTGTAAGAACATCTTCAGAACAAGAATACATGTATTTACACACACACGTCTCTATTATGTGTTCCTAGAGAAATCTGCTTTTCCTCTGGACACTCTGAGGATAGTAGGAAGAGAACAGGAAAATCAGGGCAGGGATGACAAGTTTATGATGTCACCATTCTTGCTCTTTTTTTTTTTTTTTTTAAATTCCTTCTATGCTGTGTGCCCAGGCTCCACTACAACACCTGAAGCACTAAAGCACAGAACATTGTTCACTAAAACACAGACAGTATTCTGGCCTGTAGACGGTAATGTTTGCAGCAGATTGAGGTCAGGTTTATTAGCATGTCCTGGGCTAAGTATAAAGAGTCCACTCCAGGTTTTCCGTTCTGCGTCTAGTAAGGCTACAACAGTCAGACTAAAGAAAATAAAGCAGGCATCTTTTTAAGTATCTGAGGATCCCACATGTTTACTACCAAGAACTACAGACCTCCAGACAGGAAATTCGCCACATGGAGTCATGGCATGGTGCAAAAGCTTACAACTGTAGCCCCACTTGCCCTTTATAACTTAGAAAGTAAACATTACAGCCAGAATTTTTTTTCCTGATCTCAGTCATAATCATAACCTTGAATAGACTTTAGTAAAGAATTGCCAGTTTCTACAACTGTGTAATAAAAAGTATAAAAAAAAGGAAAATGCAAAATACTTCCAGATGATAATAAATAATGTTGAATAAACAGGCAAGGAACTGAACCCTGGTCTCCAGAGTCGTAGTCCAACCCTTAAACCACTGTACTATACTGGTTCTCTACTATCTGCAAACTGGAACTCTGATTTTCTAACATTCTCAATCACATGGAGAGCATTTACAAACAACTGAGGTTCTCTTCTTCACTAGGGAGGTGGAAATGATGGTGAGACTGGAGATAATGTACTCTCTCTCTTCATTGGTTTATTCAACAAGTTTTTTGTAAAATCTGGATATGGTCTTTTCCTTTCTCCTACCAACACACATAGACATTTTTCGCACCTTACCTTTTCCCAGTGCTGGAGTGCGGGGCTTGTGCAGGAAGCCTTCGGAGGAACGCTCTCGCATCTCTCCTGCTTGGGCTTCCTGGTTGCGTGAGTGCCCTGCCTCTTCCATTCACAGTACAGCCTGGGACCTCCCAGGCTGCATTGAGGAGAGGACATGCGACCGGCTTGGCTCCCGAGGCTCCACACACAAGGTAAGTGCGTGCAGGGCCCTGGAGTGATGCGTGACTGCAGAGCATTTTCAGCTTTGAGCCGAAAATGAAAAAATGCATGCGTAGTCTGCGTCAGGGTCTTGAGCGTTGCACAAATGGGAGTGTGTTGTGTGGACCGCTGCTCACATTTATGCAACACTCAAGGGGCCCTTTTGCTTCAGAAATGCCATGCGAAAAGGGCCATGGAAGTAAACAGCTGCTTCCATGATCTGGAGGTTGCCAAGCTAACTAAAAACAACAATAAAAAGTTAGTGATGCGCTAATCCTGATTTTATGATCAAGAAGAAAAGAGGTGCTGGGGGCAGGCCTGAGGATGACTAATATTCTCTCATAAGGGCTTTCAGGATACCACTGTGCCACTTCCACTAAAACACCTTTATATACACAAACTATTGTATTAAGTCATAGTAGGATCGACTTGGACACTGTAGGTCTCTCAGCACAAACCACTTTATCAATTGTTGGAGCTACATAGGTCTTTAGTATCCAGACTGTGATGTATTGGAATGTCCTTTGCTAACCAATTTTTCTTTTGTACATTTTAGCATACCCAGCAGCCAACAGAAAGCAGGTAAAATAATTAATACCGTGGCAAACATGAAGAATACTTTAATAAAACAGATAAATGCTAGAACAAGGAAGGGCCTTAAATACAGTTCACAGAGAATTGCATAGTATTGCTGCTGGTCATAATGGCCAAAATGGAAACGGACTTTTATGTATAGGGAGTAGAGCCCATGCATTGGTTTTAGTTGTAAAGGGCATGCTATTAAAGAGAGCTGAAGTCCATTCGCACCATGCTTTGCTGTATAATAATAATTGAGAATTACTTGAAAGAAAAACTGCCTGCGGTCTTGAGCTGGCAAAGGAGATGGAGTGGCCAGGAAATGAATATTAGCAGAGCACTGGGTGTAGGAGGATGTGATTGCCAAGATAAACAGGGGCTGTGAAGGCAGGATAGCCTTCAAAGTGAAGTGTAAACAAATGTGAAAAAATAAATAAAATCGGGCAAGAATCAAGAGAGAAAGAAAAGCAAATAACTAAATAGACCATAAAACTCAAACAGAAGGAAAAATAGTAACATGCATTACTTTATAGGAATAATAACAATAATATTGGCCAGAATTCCCTTGGGCACATATGGATGCGTAACTGTGACGTAGCTAAGTAGTGCCTCTGGCCCAACCGCCCAGTCTCCCCACTTACCAAGCAGCAGTTGCTGCAAGCAACAGGGATACGTTCCCCTGGCAATTGGGAACCAGCTGATCAAGGAGGGTACTACTTCTCCTAAACTAGAGGCTACATAGGAATCATGAATACAACAGTCAGGAATGCATAACTCTAGCTTCTGCATTCATTACTGACTTAGTGGAATCTGGATGATGACGATGATGATGATAATTGTTGCTGCTACTACTACTGTTAAAAATATATTTGAAATATTGAAAATAATTCACATACATTATTTTAATATGGCAGCTCTGCAAGACAGCCCAGAATTAATACCCCCATAGTGCTGGTGAGAATGTAGGAAATTAAAAATTTCAGAGTCCTGCTGTGCACCCAGGACTACACTGAGTATAGAGCACAGGTGGGCTCTCCAGGTATTGTTGGATTACAACTCCCAACATTCCTCACCATTGGCTAGGCCAATGCACTGCAACAATATCTGGAGGGCTGCAAAATTCTCACTGCTTGGGCAGAGAATCCTTTAGAGAATCAAGGATGGGAACCACATGACACTCCAGGTGTTGTTGGCCAGCATTTTGAATCAACCTGAACCAACATTGCCAAGACATATAGGAACAAAAAAGTATAATTCTTCTTTCTCTTTTTTCTTTATATTGTTGTAGTGCATCAATGCATCAATGACATAGCAGTTTCACACTATAACATTAAGAATTTTTTAAAAAAATCTGAGGGAGAAAAACACAGCACCTCCAGAAAATGATGTCCTTATAAAAAAAGAGAGAAGAAAGGAAAACTTTGGAAGAGCCCTGGTGATACAAGAAATAGCTAAAAACAGCCTCCCAAAATAACTGGAACAAGAGGAGGCAACAACTGGCAAAACCTAAGAAGCTATATTGTGAGGATTTATACTCCTTTGCCAATTTTGGTTGATTCTAATGTTGTTGTTTTTTATGGTGTCCTCTCTATATGCATCCTCTCTCATATGTACCTGCAGGTTCATTTTCACACTTCACCACTGTGTTTCCACTTCAACTGCTATGGGTGTCGCCTATGAAAATTCAAGGACTTGCAGTTTGGTGAGGTGCTAGAACTCTCTGGCTGAGAATTCTAAATGTCCTGCCCTAAAGTACAAATCTCAGGAGTCATGGCAGTTAAAGTGGAATCACAGTGCTATAATTGTGTGGTGTGAAAAAGACTCTGATTTACTCCAACACCGTATTAACAAACTCATGCATGAGACAGAGGGAGGGAGGGAGGAAGATACCCTTTCTCACTTTTGTTTGAACATGAAGCCCTTAAAATATTCCTTCCCACACAGAGTCAACCCACTATGGCCATTTCCGCACTGCACCATTATAATACCTTTATTCCACTTTCAACATCCTGTGGAATTCTGGGGTTTGTAGTTTACTGAGGCCAATGAACTCTCAGGTTGAGAATTCTAAATGCCCCTCCCTGAACTGCAAATTCCAGCATTCCACAGGATGTTGAAAGCGGAATAATAGCACTACAATAGTCTAGTGCGGAAATGGCCTGGGTTATGGCCTCACTAAATGAGGGATAAGTAGTGCCACATGGTTCAGGTGGGGACCTATGCTTTACCTTACACTGCTGGGTTGTATTCTGTTGTGAGTGTTAAGATGACAATGAGCAGCCAGGCATACCTTCACAGATGAAAACCCGGACACATGTGGCCAAGCAAACATCAGAGTGACATCAAGATAACACAAACTCTTAATGATGAAGAACACATACGCTAGGAGGGACTGCATCAGTTTGCTTTTGCCCTACTGAGAAGACCAAGATTCTTCTGCTTCCTCTTCTCTCCCACCTGTTGAGTTGATTGAGTACAAACTACTTTTACACTTTGAACTTGCTTTGCAGCAATTGCGTATCAAAAGTTGAGGGGGGAAAGTGCAGGGAGGAAAGACAAACTGGGACATTTTAAAAGCAGCTGAAGAAATGAAATGATAGAGGATTAATGAGGTCTGCCCTTGCCAAATAGAGACAGCTGGAGAGTATGAGACAGGAGAAGGTCATACGTCATATCCCAGGCAGTGGCTTGTAGCTTTCAGATGTATTTTTTTTAAGCAACTATTTTTTAAGCAACTATTTGAGTTACGTTTGAGAAATGGAAAAGCACAGAGGCACTTTTAAATATTGTTAACTATAATGGTAACTAACGGGAATTCTTGGGCCATTTCTGTACCTCCTTCCATTGTCCTGTCGTGGTGCCGACAACTTCTTTGCCAGGAAGGGAGTGCAACACATATGCTCCCTTCCACATCTGGCTGGTTCCCTGTGGAAAGGAGCACAAGCAACATGCTCCTTCTTTCGACAGCGCAGTCAGCCTCTTTCCTGTGCTGCACTGGAGAAGGAAACACATGATCGCACTTCTGCCCCTTCTGCATGGCCAACAGTGATGGGAGCATTGGGCAATTGCAGACATGTAATGGATTTTTTTTCTGTTAAGCAAATATCCCACGATTATGACAAGCAGGAGCACATTGGCAGCAGGACTGCAACAACATCGTGGAAAGCATAACTCACAAGCCCCTGCCAAGGCATCCCCATTGCACAACAGCAATGCCATGCAGATCTGGCCTTGGATCTTGAACTATAAATAATTAGGATTTCTTTTTTTAAAAAGTACTCTGTGAAGCTCTGCACCATACATCCCTCATTCATGTCATTTCTTTAAGGATTCAAATTTTTCAGGTCAGAATTTCTAAAGCCCAGCCCTCAAGCCACATACCCTATAATTGTCAGACTGTAATGATTGGTACTTCAACATCTCTGGAGCACACAGTTTTCAGGGGCAATTAGATTACACTGTGGTAAGTGTTTTAAGTGTTCAGTGAACTGCCTCATAATCTTCAAATCTTCTCTTGCTTCATTTGGGAGTAGGATCACAATAGTGTAAGTGTTTCGTTATGTATATGTTCATTGTGCTGAGCAGAATAAGCCTTTCATCTGGATTACGGCATCTAAATGCAACTGAAATACAAATAATAATCAAAAAGAATATGACTAATGAATCAAGTGTGCCCCCATTTAGTAATACACAGTACATATTTTAAAAGGCAAAGCCATGAATGAATCAAAGTGCAGACTCAGTGCCATTTCAAAGGTTTAGGTTCGCAAGCATGTAAGTGACAGGATAATTGGACCCTAGGACTTTGAGTCTAAAGAAGAATCCAGCTACTAGAATGATGGGCAATAAATATAGACAGTTTACTTTGAGTCTCTAATGACACCTTCTTTAGAAAAGTGCTAGCTTCCATGAATAAATGGATATCTTCAGAACCATAATGGAGTGGCAGGAGCAAATAATGGAGTAGTGTAGCTGCAACCAACAAGACAAAGACATACATTAGCATCAAAATGTTTAAAAAATAAAGAAATGATGGTAAACAGATTATTCTAGCAGTATAAGAAAATGAGAGAATGAGAAAGTCAAAGACTGAGAAAGAACAAGAGTAATGGTGGGAGGTAAAAATATGTGGGGCTGCTTTAACCCTGGCTTAACCTTCTTTAACATCCTCTCTGCATGAATGTAATTGATTTTTTTAAAAAAAGAAAAACTCTCTTAAAACAGGTGTAATCAGATATTTGATGGGAATGTAAATTAATGTGAGAGGTTTAAGTTTCATCTGCTCATTTGGAACAATGACTTGGGTCGTTAATATCTCATAGAATAAATCAAGATTTTCCACATGAACTCTCAACATCCTTCTACTAGTCTGTTCCTCACTAATTTCTGAAAGCAAGATCCAGCTGATTTCATGTTCTTATGAAAGTCACATATGTGTAATAAACAATGTACCACTCGTACTGTTAAATCTACTATTACCAGTACAGTGTTTCTCTTGCCATTATTTTAAAGAAAATATTTCTCAATCACCTCTCTACTCAGTGTGTTTAAAGCAATTTACAATAAAAATTGGAAAGGATCATCATGACCTGTTCCTTTAGCTATGAATAACTTGTGGTTCTGTTTTCCTAGATAAGGCAATTTCTCTGGCTATTTCCCATTAGTCTTCTGATTTCTTGAGGCTACTTCTAGAAGAACAAGCCAAGTATCCATTGTGAAGTTCTCTTGGGTATTCAGCTCTAAGATAAACATCAAGAAAAAAAACCCCACACACAAACTCTAAGATAAACACAAGAAAAAGATGTGAGATATATGATGTTGGTAGGAGTAATATTGACAATAAAAGCATTAGTAACGAAAAAATTACTAAATATGTTATCAGGAGCCTACAAATGTGTTCAGCCTAGATTTGGTACCACTAGTTCATCCATAGAACACAAATAATATGTATTTTTTTATTTTTAAAAAATTATTACTACTTAATTCATTTGACTGCAGTTGCATAATACTGTAATCCTATGTGTGTTCCCTTGGGAATAAGTTGCACTGTATTACATAGGCAGTGCTTTCCGGAATACGCGTTTAGGATTGCAGCCTTCAGGCAGAATCCAGATAAATTTCCATTGCTGATGGAAAGGTTCTGCCAGTGAAACAAAAGGAGCATGATTTTCAACAATTGCCCTTCATCCTGGGGTGTAGCTATGGGAATGAGGAGGACAAAAAAAAAGGATATTGCCCTCCTCCAAATAGGAATGCTGCCACTCAAATGAGATTTTCCTTCAGCCCTCAATTTTCTTGCACAGATGTCACTTAAAACAGTTGTATTTTTGGAAATGCAAGTTGGGCATCCAAAGGAAAAGGTCAGCCAAAGTTACAAAGGGAACCCAAACATAGCCAATGTAAGAGCTTGAGATGCTGGCAGTTTTCAATCTGCAATGCTAGAAATTTGGCCACAAGTATCATCTGGGGATCACAGTTCTTATTTTGGGGAACAATATCCTCATTTTGCCCCCACAACTGCATCCCTACCATCATCCTTGCAGTTCTCTAAACCTCATCAAAAATCTATTCTTGAAAAGTCACTTCACCTTTCAGAACAGATTTAGAGATGGAGCACAAGGACCTGCAGTGAGCAAGGAGAATCACAGAAAATCCTTACCCTCCTTTTCTGCTGATGGAAGTCTTCCATTGGCAGAGGGGAAGTAGTTCACATTTATTCATTTACTGTTGCATCAATGCTTCCCTAAGAGCATGTTCATCTGATATTATAAAAGGCAGACTCTGCAGGATTTCTCATACCTTTGCTTTCACAAGAGTTTGTGCAACCTCTTGGATAAACTGAAGGACATGACTGAGTTTTTCTTAATTTCTCTTCAAGAATCTAGTGCAAGGTGAAAGGGGAAAAAAGCCTTTCTATGGCTGTAAGAATTTTTTTGCAAGTGGAAGGGATCTTTAGAGTCAACCCATTAATACTGCCTTTTATTCCAATTTGTCCTTCATTTGTATCATTGAGCTAAGAACGAGAAAGAATCTTGTACCCCACTTGAGCCACTGAATCAGCTAAATCTGACATTGTAAAGGTCCTCAGATTCTAGGATCTTAAGAATTTTGAAAAATGAAGGCTGTTATTTCTGTATTGTCCCATAATTCCATGAAGTTGCTTTGACTCTCCCTTCCCTGCACTTTGATTCATCCTACTTTAATAAAAGAACCAAGAGAAGCTAATAAAACCTAATGCAAGAAAAGATTAGTAAGAACTAAGAGCTGCATATAATAAAAGTTACAATCATTTCTTGTAGGGATCGACACCAGGAAGGGACAGGATATCCTTGTCTTTGCTGCAAAGATGAAATGGTCCAGGTATACAGAGAGAAGTATAAACTCTCTTACCAAAATTTCTTTTCTGGAAATATAAAATATATGTCGAAGCAAGGAAAATCAAAACCTCCACTTAAATGTTGAGGAAGAGTGTGGCTTTGCTCTGAAATTTACTTGTGTGACCAACGGAATCAAAATGGTGAAAAGGTAGCAAAGAATCACTAAAATAAGGTGAAATAACAGCTGTTGCTACTTTAAAAAAAATATTTAGGGTGGGGCAGAAAGGTTAGTGGGTGTAGGCTTTGTTTCACTTTGTGAATTGCTTCTGGCCTGACTCCACCTGCCACTGGTTATTTGCTCTGATTTAAAATGTTGCTAATATGTTGTCTGACACGAAAATTCAGGTGGCAGAAATTACTCTTATTAGGGTTCTAAACAGTATGGAGTCTGAAAGAAGGATGTTTTCCTGTGAATAGTTTCCCATTTAAACTTGTTGTTTACTACTGTAGAACTGCTGACCCTTGCAATGCTGACTACTGCAACATATCACAATAACTATAATCTGCTTAAAGTGACTAAAATAACATGGAGCATAAAGTGAAATCAGTGTAGTCTGTGTTTGCTGGTGCCATTAATTTCCAAATGCCAATTCAATTGTCGTCATAATTGAAAAACAGTTGCATTAACATTTAACCTGAAAAGGCTGTTCTTTTTCCAGTCCAAGTTGAGGGCTCTTTCACGTTAGACAATTGTAGGACTTTGATAACACTTTAACTGCCCTGCCTACTTCCTGTGTAACTCTGGCCTGTGTAGTTTTACAAGGCACAAGAGCTGACAGAAAATTCTAAGTACCCTTCCCAAACTACAAATCCCAGGATGCTATAGGATGCAGGTATGGAAGTTAAAGTAGTATCAAAGTGCTATAACTTCAAGTGTGAAATAGCCCTTAGTTCTCAGTCTGCCCTAGATTTCCCCCTCTCTTAGGCATGAAGTACTGAAAAGTCTAGAATCGTCCTAATTGCATTCACTCATTCTAGTAATGATACTGTTTTCCGAAGAAAACTCTTAAGAAACGTTCTATTCATGTTCTTGCAAGATGATAAATGGAATGTCAATTGTAACAAAATAATTTGAGTGGCTACTTCCTCAGTGTGTCATTGGACCATGTATGCTTTTATGTGACCTAAAGTTGCCTATTGACTTATGCCAACCCCATGAATTTGAATTTTATTGCGTTTTCCTAAGCAAAGAATACTCAGAAGTGCTTTCACCAGTTCCTTCCTCTGAAAAATAGCCAACAGCACCTGATATTCCTCTCCTCCTCCTCCTCCTCCTCCATCATCATCATCATCATCATCTGATTATATAGCATCTTTATGGAACAACAACAGAACAGAATAACAAAACAGTTCCCTGCCTTCAGGCTTACAATCTAATTAAGACATGACACAAAAGGAAAGGGGGATGGCAGTGAGGGATGAGATTAGGTCCAGCAGATACTACTACTTCTCTCTCTTGGAGGCCACAGCAGTGGTAGCTGGGATGGAGGGAGGGTCTTTCATCTGCTTCTGGGCTTGGGCACGATGGAACTGTGCCTGCTTCTGAGGCCACAAAAGTGACAATTGAGATGGAAGTAGAGCCTTTCGTCAACTTATAAGCTTGGACATGATGGAGCTGTGCCATCTTCTTCTTTTCTCCCTCCGAGGCCAGGACAATGGCAGTTGGGATGGATGGAGGATAAGTTCAGATCAGATCTGGTGCCTTTGGGGTATTTATATAGGTGCAGAGTTTACACCCATCCATTTTGAACCCTTTGGCTACAGAACATCAAGGCAGTTCAGAAAGAGAAAGTCAAGAAAATAAGTGTAAATGAACAGCAAAACATATACAATACAGAGCAGGGCAGTAAAATACAGTGTGACAAAAGCCCACACAACAGCAAAATAAAATCAATTAATTGACCCCTTGGTAGCCAGGGCAAAACAAAAGTATTCACTTGGTGCTGGAAGAGGGCATAAAGGTTGTTGTCAGATAAGCCTCTCAGAAAGTTTATTGTCCCCGAAATTTATCAGGATAAATTTATTGGTCCAAAGCTATTAGAACAGATCTAAAATAAATGAATTGAAATCAATAGGCAAAGCAAGTATTTATTGTCTTGAACCATGAATTTCAATGGGGATTATATTGGATATATTTTGCTAACATTTGCACCTTTGTATATAAATAGTATCAAAAGTTGAGAATATGTTCTGACCAGCATTTATTTAGGAAGGAAGGGGAAAAAGAGAAGGGAGCAACAGGAATAACTGAGACTGTACAGTTTAGCTATACAACACAAGAAGGGACAGAGTATACATTATCCAGCAATAGCAGGAGATTAAGATCTCATCTCTCTGACTCACCTGGTCCTATGTACTTGTAGATCTCAGCATACCACCCTTTCACCTGAGAGCTGCTGCTCGATTAATATTCTATAGATACTCTTTTCAACAGTTCTCTTTTCTTCTATTGTAGGGCTTGGAAAGTTTTTTAAAAAAATAATTAGTTCCAATTTTAATTTCAAGGCCCACAAAGCAGTTCATTATCATTATAGCCACAGTTTTTAGGAGTGACCCTTTACTTTTCCCTTTCTGAAGTATAACTAAAATAGTTGTTCTTGGTTGCTTTTGAAGCACACACATACCCAAATTCTACAAAGGACTGGCCTGTGAAATAAAACGTATGCTCTTTCTATCCATCTGTTTCTATACGTACAACAGAGCACAAGGCAGCAGCATAAGGCACTTGGACTATCTGATAATCCTTCTCCGCTCTTTCTGGAGGCAAGGACTTTGTAATTATAAAAATAACCAAACCATTGAAGTTGTTACTGGACACAGGATTACTTCTATGTTCCATGCTATCCTCTCTAGCTTGTTAGTACTTTATATTCTGTTGGTCTCTGACCTTTCTGAAAT
This sequence comes from Ctenosaura bakeri, assembly GCA_948474755.1. Taxonomy (NCBI): domain Eukaryota; kingdom Metazoa; phylum Chordata; class Lepidosauria; order Squamata; family Iguanidae; genus Ctenosaura; species Ctenosaura bakeri. The sequence continues at coordinate 292,523 of CAOLHI010000185.1, read as the reverse complement.
TTTTGAGTGCCTTCCAGAATTGTGTCATCAAAATGGGCTGCTAATGGTTCCAGAATTGTGTCATCAAAATGGGCTGCTAATGGTTTTTTATGGCAGCTGCCATATATTGGGAGTTGCTGAATCTATGGTGGCATCCAGGAAGGAATTGATCACATACCAGAACAGGACATGCTCATCATGATAAATAATAGAAATGAAAAAAGCACAAAACAGAATAGAAGCCTAGAATTTAGATATGAAATATGAAAATGATTTTTCTCATTGCATGATACCAACATGTTTTTCAGGCAACTGAACAGATGACTGTATGTGTAGCCACCACTGGATGACCAATATAGAAAGCAAATAGACAATACAATTGCAAGGGGGAGGGGGAAGCAGGAGCAGATTGTGATATAGACCATTAACCGGCAATTTCAAAAATTAGGGGAAAGCTAAAGAAGTATGACAAATGAATTATAGTGTCAAATATAATCTAAAGGATATCCCTATAGTATTGGAAGACTATGTAAAGAACAGATTTGCACTACTAAGTCTAATTGACAGGGAACTAGAAGAACTCTAGACTGAAAGCAGAAACATTGTCAGGGAAGAATGCAAAAAGATATTATCTGTAGCCCAAAAGAAAGAAGAGCCTCATTGAATGACAGGTGAAATCCATCAATCACTTGAGCACAAATGAGAAGCAAAAGTAAAAGGTGAAAGAAAGAGGACAAGAATTCCTAATGTAACTATTCCATGATTTGTGTGTAGGGACAAAGAGAAATATTATAATATTAATCAGTGCAAAGACAATATAAAGGCAAAATAAGAGGCCACTTTCACAAGAACCAAGAAATCAAAGGGAGATTTAAATCAAGAGGAGGTGTTCTGGATGATTAACAGGGGAACATACTGTATAATAAGGACAAAATTTAAAATGATGGAAACAATGTACCAAAGAAACAATGTACACAGGAAATGAAAGAATAATAGATTGCTTCAAATTAGAACCTTTTGACAAAGACCTTACAAAACTAGAAAATGAAGCAGAAATTGCTCTCAAATGACCTAGGAGATATAAATTACCAGGAACAGATGGCATATTAATAGAGCTGTTTCAAGCTATAGAGACAGGATTCATCCAAATACTAACAAATCTGAATTCAGAAAGAAAGAGGCACTAGGGACTGTATTGCAAACAAATATTGGCTAATGGAGCACACCAAAATATTTCAAAAGAAAATCAGACCAGCAAAGCCATTGACTGTGCAGAAACACTATGACTCACCCTGAATGAAAGGGAGCACCTTAGGGCCTGGTTGTCCTGATGTGTGAGCTGCACCCTGGACAAGAAGCCATTATCAGGACAGAATTAAGGAAAAGCTGGATGGTTTTTAGTTGTTGTAGGGGTCAAACAGGGCTATATTAGGTCATCCTATTTAATTTGTGTGCAGAAAATATCATACAGAAAGTGAGATTAGTCTCAGAGGGAGCATGTATGAAAACTGGAAGAAGGAATATTAGTAATTTAAGACACTAAGGTTACATCATATTACTAGCAGAAAATAGCAAAGACTTGAAGTGACTGCTGGTTACAGTTAAGGAAGAAAGTACAAAAGCTGTGGTTTATATTTAAAAAATAAAAAAAATAAAGGTATACATTTGTTAACAAATCCTCTGAAAAAGAATCTCCATTTTACAAATCTTTTTACATACTGGAGATTGTAAAACAGATATTGGAGTGCCACCACCCATGGATTCCTGCACTGGCCCTTGGGGCCCCTTCCATCTCTATGTTTCTGTGTTTCTATGGGGCAGTATTCTATGTCAGCTACTTACAGAATCATTGAAAGAGAATAGAAGGGCCATAGAGTCGAACACCCTGTCATGCAGGAATACACAATCAAAAAACTCCCAACAGATGGCCATCCACCCTCTGTTTAAAAACCTCCAAACAACTAGATTCCAATACACTCCAATGTTACCACAGTTGCTAGCCCAGATTTGTGGGATATTAGATATCATTTTGATATCAATAATTTGGCCTACTATACCCCCCTGTTCTCCACATGCCTGTGGGGCCCTGGACAAGCTCACAGACAGGCATGGCCACTAATCGCTGTAATATTCCACACAAATACAGGCAGGCCAGAAATAGCCGACCCACCACTTCAGGAGACCTCAAGGCAAGTACCACATTATGTATGCACGCTACTCACAAAGAACTCCCTGCCCCGAGCAGGCAGCTTGATTAGACGAATACTCATCCGTTGAGCACTCTGCATTTGCATACTGGCTACTCTATTGACAATTCAGACTTAACCCAATCACGTTTCAGAGGCTTTGTCTCCAGCCTGAAAACCATTGTTTTCCCCAAGTACAGACTAGCCTACAGCCACATTTTCCCCTATAAGAACCCCTGACCTTGAGAGCTTCCTCGGATCGCTCCTGACTTCCATCCCACTTTGCTGCCGCTTTGCTTGGCGAGCCTTCCCCTCAGTCCCAGGTACTGAAAAACTTCATATCTACAAACTGCTGCTTCAGACTACCCGGGCTTCAGGACAGGTGTAGTATTACCCATACCAAAAACCTCCTCTAAAAATCCCTCTATCCAGCTTCAACCTTTATTTCTATAGTTAGCTGTGTGAGTGTGTTGCATACACTGGTTTGATTGTATTTTAATAAAAATAATAATTATTATTCCACTTCTGTTTGCTCCTTGATTCGGCCTGACTCCGTAGACATTGAGTAAAAGATCTTGCTCCATTGCCCTGCCTCTCATATTGCTAGCTTGTGCTCTTTGTTAATTTCCCCAACTTGTATAATTTGGAGCACACTTAGGTGTCCCTCTCGGGACCCCCAGAAATCAGGGTAACACCAAAGCAGTGTACTCCATTGTTGAACTGCTCTTACTATCAGGAATTACTTCCTAATGACTAGGTGGAATCTCTTTTCCTGTAGTTTGAAGTTTGTAGTTTGTGCCAGCAGAAAACAAGCTTGCCCCATCATCTATATGACCTCTCTTCAAATATTTAAACATGGCTATTATGTCACTTTCTAACCGTCTCTTCTGCAGGCTAAATATACCCAGCTCCCTAAGCCATTCCTCATAGGGCATGGTTTCCAGGCCTTCTACCATTTTGTTTGCCCTCCTCTGGACATGTTCCAGATTGTCAAAATCCTTCTTGAACTGTGGTGTCCAGAACTGTACAAACTCTTCCAGATTGACCTAGAATCATAGAATCATAGAGTTGGAAGAGACTCCGGGGCCATCAAGTCCAACCCCCTGCTATGTAGGAACACGCATCAAAGCATTCCCAACAGATGGCTATCCAGCCTCTGCTTAAAAACCTCCAAAGAAGGAGACTCCACCACACTCCGAGGCAGCATATTCCACTGGACAAAGTCTTAACTGGACAACTGGAGAAAGTCTTCCAGGTTCCACTGACCTAAGCAGTTACGGTTACTTGACCTCAACACTGAAGTATAGTTAAGTATACTTAACTAGGTAACTATATTTATTTATTTATTTTTAAATTTTATTCTTTATTCAAAAATATTATATTATAATCACATTCTCACTTTCTCTACAATCATTCATAACATTCTAATCAAATTTTATACATTCATAAAAGAAATAATAAAAAAAAAATAGAACACATCTACCTACAAAATTATATTCTACTCACATCGTATATATTCTCTTAGGCGCAAAATAAATTTATAATATAGAAATTTCCTAATATCTATATTTTAAATCTAGTTATTGTTACACATTTCAATTAGATTTACAATATCCTAATCCAAGATTTACATTCTATATAAATTCCTCCATGTCTATATCGTTACTTTCTATCATCTCCTTAAAACATAAACTTACATTTTCACCGTTAAGTTTTGACTCCAAATTTCTTAGTAATGTATCTATTCACTGGTTCCCAATCCTCCTCCACCTCTTTCAAAGCCTTCCCCCTCAATATTTGCGAAAATATATCAGATTCCTTCAATTCCATGACTTTAATAAACCAATTATCCAAGTCCGGTGTTTCTGGATTTTTCCATTTCTTGGCAAAACTTATTCTGGCGGCAGAAACTAAGTTCAATAATATCCTGTAGTTCTTTGTATAAAACGTTTTTTCAAAACAAAATGACATATTTAATAAATAAAATTCTGGGGCCTTAGAAAAATCAATGTTGAAAATTTCTTTTATAACGTTATGTATATCCATCCAATACTTATTGGCTTTTTCACAAGACCACCAAACATGGAAGTATGTTCCAATTTTATCGTTACACTTCCAGCATTTGTTGTTCCCTGTTTTGTAAATTTTGTCGATTTTTTCTGGGGTCAGATGGTATCTATACATCATTTTCAAAAAGTTTTCTTTCAAATCCTGTGAGTTTGTAAATTTATTGGTATCTTCCCATGCCTTCTCCCAATGCTCTAATAAGATATCATGATGAAAATTTTGGGCCCAATGTATCATTGTAGGTTTAACAATTTCCTCTTCTAAATGTCGGGATAATAGATATTTATAAAACTGTGAAGTCTTATGTTTCGTATTCGTAAAAACAATTGTTTCTAATTGATTATATTTTTTTTGTATGACGAAGTCTTCTAATTTTAAATCCATCTTGAATCTTTCATTTAGTTGTAAATAGAGAAACCAATTTAATTCTATTCCTTGCTGAGCCAGTTCTTCTCGGGTTTTCATTCTTATCTTTTGATTCTGAACAGACAGAAGATCTGCATATTTAAGCCAATTCTTTTTATTGTCTGCCCATTGACCAAAAAAGGCCTCCTGAGGGGATATCCAGAGTGGAATTTTATTAAATGTCTTTCTTTTAATAAGTTGCCAAATTTTTAATAAAGATTTTCTTACATAGTGATTAGTAAAATCTTTATCAATTTTTGCTTTCCCGTACCAAAGGTACGCATGTAGACCAAATCTCAAATCGGCTCCTTCAATTTCCAGCGTCCTAGTATCACTGAGCTTGATCCAATCTTGTATCCATGTCATGGCATTCGCATAATAGTAGAGCTGTAACTCGGGTAGTCCAAATCCACCTTTCAGTTTTTCTTCGGCTAGTAACTTCCATCTAATTCTAGGCTTTCTGCCTCTCCATATAAACCGCGATAATTCTTTCTTCCAAAGTTGAAAGGGTTTTTCGTTAGTTATAATAGGTAGATTCTGAAATAGGAAATTTAATTTCGGCAGTATATTCATTTTGATCGCGGCGATACGCCCCAACAGAGAAAGGTTCAAATTTTCCCAAGTCTTTAATTCTGTAGCTATTTCTTTCCATTGTTTACCATAATTATTTTCAAATAAGTCCTTGTTACTCTCCGTAAACCAAATTCCTAAATATTTGACTTTTTTAACTCTCTTGATTGCCATAAGTTTTTCTAATTCTTGAATTTCAGATTGATTCAAATTTTTCACCAACATACTAGATTTATTGTAATTGATTTTTAGACCCGCCGCTTCTCCAAACTGTTGGATCTCTGAAATTAAATGTTTGGCCCCTTTCTTAGGCTCTTCCAAAAAAAAGACCAGGTCATCAGCGTATGCTCGAAGTTTAAATTCCTGATTTCTGATTTTTACACCTTTTATCTCAGGATTTTTTCGAATATTATTGTTAAGTATTTCCAAAATCATTATGAAAAGTAAAGGCGACAACGGACATCCCTGTCTTGTACCTAGGGCAATGTTTATTGGTGTAGTCAGCTCTCCGTTGATTATCAATTTAGCAGACTGTTCTTTATAAATTTCCTTGATCCAATTCACGAAGGTTTTGCCGCAATTCATAATCTTCAGTGTCTCTATCAGAAAGGGCCATTTAACTTTATCAAAGGCTTTTTCCGCATCTATAAATATTGTAGCGAATTTCTTTTCATTTCTTCTTTCAAAGTATTCGATCATATTTAATAGTATCCTCGTGTTATTTCTTAAATACCGATTAGGCAAAAAACCATTTTGATCAGTATGTATCATCTGTTGTAGTATTTTTTTCAGTCTTTCAGCCAGTATGGTGGAAAAAATTTTGTAATCTGTGTTTAACAGAGAGATAGGTCTGTAATTCTCGACTTGTTCCGTGTCTTTTCCTTCTTTTGGAATTAATGTTATATTTGCTTGTCGCCACGTTCCTGGGACTCCCTCCTTGTCAATCAAATTTATCATCTTCACAAAGGGTTCCGCCAATTGATGTACAAAAAGCTTATAAAACTTGGCTGTATATCCATCTGGGCCGGGAGCTTTAGCAATTTTCAATTTCTTTATGGCTTCTGAAACCTCCGTAACTGAAACAGATTTATTTAAACTTTCCATCTGCTCTTCTGTCAATCTTGGAATGTCTTGCTTCTTCAAATATTTTATGGCTTTGGCTTTTTCGATATCGACTGTTGCTTCAGATCTATACAACTGAGTAAAATAAGTCGAAAATAACTTTTTAATCTGTTGTTGATCTGTGATTTCTCTCTGGCCTTTCTTCAATTTAATAATTCTCTTTTTGGATCTCTCCTTCCTCAGCTTGTAAGCCAGCCATTTTCCTGGTTTATTTGAAAATTCAAAATGTTTCAATCGGCAAAATTTCATTTTCTTTTCGACTTCATCCATATGTATTGCTGCTATTTGATCCTGTAACAGTTTCACCTCTATTTTCAATTTATTACTTGTTATATCTTGCCGGAATTCGCATTCTTTTTCTTTCAATTTCTGCATTAGATTCTCCAATTGTATTTCCTTCTTATTCTTACGTAGCGCTCCCATTTGAATTAAGTGTCCTCTTATTACCGCCTTACCGGCGTCCCAAACTGTTGTCATCGGGATGTCTTGGTTTAGATTTTCTTCAAAGTATCTACTAATTACTTCTTGTAGCTTCCGGATGTTGTTATCGTCTGACAGGAGGTTATCGTTAAGCCTCCAATTATACTCCTTCTTTTTTCCATATCTAAAATGTAATAGAATTGGGTAGGTAACTATATTTAGTTAAGTATAGTTACGTATACTTAACTAAGGAACTTCTCCTGGCCTGACCCCTCCAGACCTGACAGAAACATTACTCAACCATGCTCTAGTCAATGGCAGAATGGATCATCTTTTTCCTCATGCAGCTGATGCCCAGTAAAGTAGGCTGGAGGGGAGTTATGATTAACAATGATGTCACAATTGTGACTCACTAGCATTTGGGAATATGGAACAGTTACCGATGAGTAACTCTAAGTAACTGATCCGTATTCATGATCACTAGTCATAACTGTGACAAACTTTGACATGGAGCATGGGTGAATGATGCTTCCATCAGGTTTGGTGTAGTAGGGTCAGGAGAGTTTACTTAGTTAAGCATGCTTAATTAAATAGCTGATATAGAATACTGGCCATGATTTTGTGCACAGCCTCAAAACTCTAACTGGCATTATGTCTGAGCAGTTAACACTGGGAATGTTAGTGGGTTAGTGAAGAGGCTAAGGATTTCTGACAAACCATTCTCATTAGTTTGTCAAAAGTACAATTTCCAGAGTTCTCTGACAGAAGTAATGGATTTCAAGCTACCTAACCAGGTGGCATATATGACTGAGAAAGAGTGGAACAGTGATGATGACCAGTGGGTGAGTCATGTGTCCGCTGAGTTTAGTATACTTTCCCAGTATTTATATTCATCATGTAAGGCTTTATCTCAAAACAGAGGGAAGAGAATTCCCGAGAAATGAAATAGTAACACTGTAATACACTGTGTCTCATAACAGATTATCCATCTTTGGCCAGACATTCTCTAGATCTGAATCTGGCTTCTAGGAGAGACATTTACTTGTGGCTTAACCTTAGTTTTTGTGTTTGCCATCTAAAATCCCCTTCACCCCAGTACTTATCCAAACAGTTATTGGTTTTAATTTATTTATCATCTATAAATCCAAGTGATCTTTTTCCTTTTCAAAAGAGCTGCCTATAACCATTAAAAGGGTCAACGAAGATATTGAATGGAAAACCTGATGCAGAGTGAAATGGTCAGATTCAAAATAGACAAATAATTCAATATCAATCCATATTTTCAAATCACTGCTCCCCAAAGAGCAATGTCAAAGATCCCTAAAGGGTCATACAGATAAGTGCAAAAGTATTATCATCTAATAACAATCCCTCTGAGGCCTGAGTGCCCTGACAAGCTACTCATCCAGAACAAGTGGACAAGTGGCTAATTGCAAGGTTTGCTTAAAACTGGGATTTTAAAGCCCAACCTATTTTATCTGTCACTAAGTTGTACTACTCTGCTGGGACAAGTTTTCTCAAATATTGTTTTATAGATTCTGGTCAGTGACATAAAGCTCCACCTTCTAGGCAGTCTGCCATTCAACAAAAATATTTCTACAAAGAAAGAAATGTGGAAATGTAGGCATTCAAGTGAAAATTCAATCCTTCACAGTACAGAGCCTCTGTGAAGTCTTTTAAATGACCCTTTTTATCATGGTGCCATGTCTTTACCTTCCTCAATAGTGAGACCTGGTAAGAAAAATAGATGTATGTATACAAGTGGTTGAGTAATGTATTACTCATGTGCACTTTGTTCTTTTTGGCAAACTGACCTTATCAAAGAGAAGAAAGCTATACATTGTGACAAGAAGGGCTTTCTGGAAAGTCTGAATTAGAAGCAAGGCAGATTTACCTTTATCTTGTTTCAAATCATGAGGAGTGGGAAACATTTTAGTTCTTCAGGAAGGTGACAATACTATCATGACGTCCCTCCCTCTTTTCCTCTTATTTTTTTAAAAAATTGTAAATGTTAATAATGATATAAAGGAGAAATATACATGTATAAGTTTTTTTTAATCATGATTTTGATGCCAAGTATGAAAATAATTAGTCATTAAAAGGGAATATGTGCTGATTTTTTGTCACATGACTCACAATGTTCAAAAGTATGCTCAAACTGAAGGATTGTGAAAGTCAACAATTGGCTATTGGTCTAAAAATTTGCAAAGTAAACCACTGCGAAAATCCCAGGAGGCATTGTGAAGATTTATTAAGAATAAAATGAATTCTCCTTTTAATTTTTTAAGAAAATATCATTATTAAAACAGATAATTTAACAGCAATTGTATCCCTGAATAAAAGAAAAAGAAAAAAATCCATCACATATATGCCATTTCTGCACTACACTATTACTATATAGTGCTATTATTCCACTTTCAACGTCCTGTAGATTTCTGGGGTTTGTAGTTTAATGAGGCCAGTAATGCTCCTCTCTAAACAGCAAACCCCAGGATTCCACAGGATAATGAAAGTGGAACAATAGCACTATAACAGTGTAGTGCGGAAATGGCCATAGTCATTTTCTAAAAAGTGATCATAACAAATGTATGAGACACAATATGACCTTCTTTTTTAAAAATTTGGTACAGAGAATACATCATTCCATAAATCTGCATGGGACTTTGGAGGATAAAATCAGAATTATTGTTGGCAAAGTCAAATCATGCAAACCAAGTACCATAGAAATTATCTAATAAATAACAAATTTACATTTTTAAGAACTTTTGCTTATGCTGTTAATTTTTCTGTATATGCAACATACCAGTGCTTTTTGTTTTTCACTGAAAATTGGGGATAAAAAGTCCTGATGTCCAGGAAGTTTTGAAGAGTAGCAATTCTCCTTTAGAACAAGCAGTAACCACAGGGCCCCTCCCCTGCACACACACTTGCTGTATCTTTCCCAAGCAAACTTATCAGCCATTTCCAGTTTGGTTTTGGGGGCATGGTGCAGCTCACTGTGGATCTCAGAGAAAGAAACATGCCCTCTAGACTCCTGGAGTTTGCCTACCTGTGTTCTAAACTTATTTGGAGGGCAGACCTTCCTGCTTCCTGCCACACCTTGCTCCCAGTAAATAGCCTTATTGGAGCAAAATAAGTAGGAAAAGGGCATGTGATTCAGATGACTTTAAACTTTTGAGCCCTGTCACGTTCCTTGGGAAATATGCCCTGACCTGGGAATGTATGGTGAATTTCCTTCAAACATCACAGTGTAAAGGAAGGGAGATTTTGTTAAGTTATCCAGAAAGAAACAAAGCAAAGCAAAGCAAAGCAAAACAAAACCAAACAAAACTGAAGAATTATTTTGTAATGTGTCTCTTTGTTCTACAGTTTTTGTTTAATTCAACTGTAATTTCATTCCTCTGGTCAGTGTTCCAGTAGCTCTTAATCTGAATTTATGTTCTTAGTTGTTTGGTTAAATTGTATGTGTCCATTTGTTTCCACTGGGTGTCCAAAAGCCAGGATTAGGTTCCATTTAAACATACAACTTTTACTTTAAAAGACCTTGCTTAATACGTCACTTGGATGCTTTGCTTATTTGATTCTGTACTGGCCATGGTTCATTTGACTCCAGGTGTGCCATAGATATCCTGAGAACTTGGAAGTAACACACATATACCCTTAAACTTGTGGCGCAGTGGTTAAATTCTGGTACTGCAGCCACAAGGTTGTGAGTTTGATCCTGCTGGGCTCCAGGTTGACTCAGCCTTCTATCCTTCTGCAGGTAGGTAAAATGAATACCCAGCTTGTTAGTGGCAATTAGCTAACACATTATAAACTGCTTAGAGAGCATTTAGCTGATAAGTGGTCTAGAAATACACATGCTATTGCTAACTGTCCTGATTCATCGGGACAGTCCTGATTGATCCTTTGTCATCCTACTTTTTCAGCTGCTTTTAAAATGTCCCAGTTTTTCTTTCCTCCTCCAAGTTTCCCCCTTTGTCCACAGCTTACTTCAATTGTTGCAAACTGAATTCCAAGTTCAAAAGTATATTGCACTCAGTTAACTTGGTGGGAGGGAAAGGAGAGGAGCAGAATCTTTCCCTTCCTACTGTGTTCAGGCAAAAGTGAACTGGGGTAGCCTTTCCTAGCTTATGGGTTCTTTCTCATTAACAACTTTTGGCATTTTGACCAGACTCTGGTGTTGCTGGGCCACACATGTCCCAGTTCTCTTCTGTGAGATGTTGGATGAGTTACTCTCTTCTTTCCTTCAGTGGAAGACACAGATCTTTTTATTTAGGTAAACTTTTGGGCATTAACTTGTTGCTTCAGAAATCCATTAATGGAGTGTGCGAGGGGGGTGCTGTCTTTCCCCCTCAGTTGTTATGTTTTAAATGCTTCTAAACATTTTGCTTTTAAAAATTAGGGTAGCTTACTTTTTAAATAAAATTCTTCAATATTATGATTGCGTTTTTAAGCTGTATTTGTTTTTAATCACATTGTAAGCTGTCTGGAGCTTGCACAGGTAAAATATAAATAAATACAATTATACTTGCATTATATTAAATCTAGGCATTTGTTTAAATCATTCTTACTTGTGCTGTTTCAATAGGATGAATTTCTTTTTTCATCTGTGCTACATCCTGTTTAGCTCCTGTTTGCCTACTGGTTAAAGCTCTTTACAGTGAAGCAAATGCATCTCTGATGACAATCAACCATGGTATCAGAGCATAATGATATTACAGAAGAGTTTTGTCACACTATCATTAGGAAGATATCACACCAGTACACTTCTTATCCTAGTACATTTTATTGTCTAGCTGGAAAATCCATGGAACAACTGATAATGTTGCTCTTGGCTGTAATTCACAATTGCAGTTACAAATGGGTAACCTAGATAGACACATTCATGACTGGTTCATATTCGTGATCCCTACATACTCAATAGAGTAAGGAAGACATAGGGTTTGTGAAAGTCACCCAATCCATACTTACCAGGCAGCAGTCGCTATGAGTGACAGGGGTCTGTTCTCCTATTGATTGGGAAGCAGTAGACTGATGTTCCACCCATCCTCCTTAAGTGATCTCTTGTGCGAGGATGAACTGTAGTGATGTAGACTCAAGTCAATTGACTCGGACTCAAGTCAGCCTTAAGTCACTTCAGTGACTTGACTCAGACTTGAGTCAGCAAAAATTACACACTGACTCGACTTGACTTGAGACTTGCATATTTTTAGTGCCTGATTTGCTGCACTTGGTTTAGTAATGTAACACATTCATCCAGAAACCTTACAATTTACTGCTCACATGATGATCTGTCTCAAGCCCAAAGTGTGGACACATTTTTCAGAGGGAACAGCAAATGGGTTAGGCAATGGGTTTGAGGTGGGGTTGAGGTCTGCTCAGCAGCCTGTCCGTTACATATAGAAGAAGCTTGCTAAAACTTTTCCTGAGAGTAGAAGGCAAGTCTTGTGCCCAGAGTGCAGGGTGCGTACCTCAGAGGAGAATAGAAAATGTGTTAGGCAATGGGCTCAAGGAGGGAGGATCCTTCCTTCTAAAGCTCTTGAAGCTTCAGTAATGGGGAATGAAAAGGATTGTATTCCCCACTTCTGAAAAAGCCTCCAGCTTCACAAATGGGAAGAAGGAGGATCTTATTTCCCACTTCCGAAGCTGTAGATGGCAAAATCACAAAAATAGAGGGTTGACTCTACTTAAATTGTTAAAACTGACTTTATTCGACTCTGTCCAGAAATCCTTGAATACAGGTTGGGGTACAAATTTGGCTCTCAGACTTGAGACTTGATGAAGACTCGACTTGCAAGGACTTGAGACTTGACGTGAGACTTGAAGGTAGAGACTTGAGACTTGACATGAGACTTGGAGCAAAAGACTTAAATAGATCCCTGAGGAATTGTGACAGGGATTGCAGCAGCAGCAGCAACAACAACAACAACAACACGATAGCCCATTGATGGGAAAGGTGTGGTCTTCTAGCTGTCATTGAACTGCAAATCCCATCAGCCCAAGCAAACATAGCCAGTGTTGATGCATGATAGCAAGCTCAGTCCTAAAATTAGAATGTCAGACTGGAGGAAAGTTGCCTATTTTATAGCTTAATGGCATCTGTTTCATGATTGGCAATTATAAAGTTACCATAAATCCTCTTCTTTCCAGACATGTCCTCTTTTTTAGAGCTAAAATTTCTATCTGGGCAGAATCTTACACTGTTCAGGGTTTTAAAAAAATATCCTCTGCTGCTTTGCCTCCTGCCCACCAGTGCGACTTCCTCATAACCATCTCACCAGTTCCATAGAGAGCTCCGCTTGGAGAAGGAATGTAATCTGGCATAGCACAGAGCTCAGATTGAGAGAGAGAGAGAGAGAGAGAGAGCGAGAATAACTCAGGGTGGTAGTAGTGGGATAAATCAGACTGACTCAGAAGGGAAAGATGCATCAGCTGAATTCTGAACTGAGAAGAATCTTTTCAATTTGAGACTTGTTCTGCACAAAATTCACAAGTGGTTATTTTACATAGGCCACTTCTGCCCTACACTTTAGTGCTATTGTTCCACTTTCAATATCCTGTGGAGTTCTGGGGTCTGCAGTTTACTGAGGCCAAAGAGCTCTCTGTCTGAGAATTCTAAATGCCCCTTCCTAAACTGCAAACCCCAGGATTCCACAGGATGTTGAAAGTGGAATAATAGCACTATAATAATGTAGTATGGAAATGGCCGTAGAAAACAGCAGTTTTTGCACAGGAAACAGTATTTTCTGCATGGAAAAATATTTCCATGCAGAAATATTAATTCCTGTGAAGAAAATAAAATGCTGGTTTTTGTGTAACAAAAAATATTGCTGGAACTGAGGATTTATACTGCATAAAATTCACAGATGATTGATTTACATAAAAAAGGTCATTTTCTGTGCAGGAATCAATTTTTCAAGAAAGAAAATTGCTAAAATTTTCTGTTGCTATCTTAAAGAATAAACTTAGTGAAAAATTACATTTCTCCTCTGAACCAAATGACCTCACCTTCTGTCTTTGTATGATATATTTACTTCAGCCAACTCTAGTATGTTTGAAGGCCATTCTGCCAAGTGATTTCCTGAGCTTCTGAATGCAGATCTTCATTCTGGCAGCACCACAGCACACAGGCTTGATAAAATCTGATATTTCCAACACTAATATTTGACCAAGACCATTATATGACCCTGAAATGCCCTATCTCATTTGATTCTATAAGCTAAACAGGATCAGGCCTGGTTAGTACTTGCACATAAGGCCACTATGATCTCCAAGGGCCCATTCACACTATACAAATATAACTCTATTATTCTACTTTTACTATCTTGGTGCCATCCTATGGAATCCTAGGAATGGATGTTTAGGGGAGGTCATTTAGAATTCTCAGCCAGAATACCCCAATGTTCTACTGAATTATAAACCTCAGGAATCCATAGGATGGAACCATGGTGGTTGAACTAGAATAATAGTGCTATAACTGTGTAGTGTGGAATGGCCCCAGGTTAGGCTAGGAAAGAAGCTTGAAGAAGGAAAGACTCCCATCCTCTGAGGTTGCTTATTTCACTCTCGATCAGCTCTTGGTGTTGTTGTGTACCTTCAAGTCATTTCTGACTTATGGCAACCCTAAAGTGAACCTATTGCAGGGTTTCTGGGGAGTGTGTGATGCACCTAAGGTTACCCAGTGGGTTTCCATGGCTGAGTGTGGAATTGAGCCTTGGTCTCCAGGATCATAAGTCAAACCACTAACACCACACTGGCTCTCACACTACACTGGCTCTTACCATCAAGAAATCCTTCCTAATGTTTAGGTGGACTCTTTTTCACTGTAATTTGAGTCTACTGGAGCATCTATGAAATGTTCAGAACTACTTGTAGGTTCTCTGAAGGTGCGAATGTTGCCAATGAACAATAGAATATACAGCAAACAATAGACAGTCATTTCCCCAATGAGACTGAAAACTATTGTTAGTCCCAATTGAATCAATGAAATTTACCTGTGTTGACTGTCCAGTCAGTAGCTGATTCAATTGGTGACCCTAGATAGGGATAACCAGTACGATTCAGGCCTAAATGGTCATTCTAGCCCACATAAGTTTCACATTTGAGTTATGGATTTAAGAGGTGACACTATTTTTTCAAAAAGGCTCTTCAGAAAAGAGGCTGTGATTCTAACTAAATTTACTTGGCTAGGCTATGAATCTCTTTGATTTCTTTGACAGTCCCCCAGTTAAGGCAACTGACACCCTGATCCTATACCTATTATTTTGACATCTTTCTATTTAGTTACGGCTGAACTTTCAAATAAGTTTCAAAGGCTAAATTGTCTTAAATCCTAGCTCTTGAGTCTACGTTTTCCCCATTGATTTCTGCTGGACTAAAATGGGAATAATCCAAGTACGTCATCTTTAATGGCTTGCAATTTGGGCCACTGGATAGGTACCATTACTGTTACTGAGTCAATGTATGTGAAGCACTTTACAAACTCTAAAGGTATTGTGTAACTGCTAAGTAGGATATATACTTGTATTAGTTCATTTATATCCATTACCAGCCTTTCCTCCAAGGAGTCAAAGGCAGCTGGAGAGTTGCCAGGAGGTCTCCCATCCATGTACTAAGCAGGCCTGTACTTGCTGCATTGCAGCACAATCAAACACAGAAAGTGGCACTGGGAAATTACTCTTATGAAGGCTGAATATAATGACATACAAAAACCATCCATAACTGAGCAGTCATAGAATAATGTTCTTGGTGCCACATCCTATTGCTGCTTGATAATGCATAGTTTCAGCATGGCATTATATTAATTAATTTTAAAAGAAACTTTCCAGGGCTCATCATCTAACATCCTCAGAAAACTTCCAGGACCCCATTGTCCTTACACCAAGGGTGAACAAAATATGTCCCTGTGGCTACATGTGGCCCCCAAGATGTTTTCTGTGATCCTCAACATCTCCATAATCCCCAGATTGATCTTTTTTTCTGGCTCCAAAAGAGCATGATTTTTGTTTCTGACAGTCCTGTTCAGACTACACAGTTATAGTGCTGTGATTCCACTTTAATTGCTGTGGTTGCATCCTACAGAATCCTGGGGTTTGTGAGGCAGAAGAGCTCTCAGGCTAAGAATTCTAAATACAGCATAAACACACAAATCCCAGGATTTCACAGGAGAAAACTTTGACTGTTCAAGTGGAATCAAAGCCCTGTGTCTGTATACAAGCCCCTGGAAGCCTCAAAGTACAACAATTTGCCCTTTAGATAGGTTGCAAGTCCTCCCTCCACTGTTTAACATACAAGATACTAATTTATTTGGTAACCAGAAGTGGTCTTCTGGTTTCTTATGGGTTTTTGTGTGTGTATATATGTTGATTTTTAGTAGTTAGTCCATGACCCAGGCAGTCTGGTGGAATTAATGTGGTCCACAAATCTGCTGCTATTGCCCATCCTTGCCTTACAGCATTCATTATTGTGTTGACACATGTCTTGGCAACCTTCCTCCCCTATCTGGCCCTGTGAGCAGCACCAGGTAGCTAAGTCTCACTTCCAGTTAAAGTTCCAACAGCGCTTTGCTATAACATTGCTCTTGGGGAAATTAAAATGATGGTCTCCAGTTGCTGCCAGCTGCCATTCCTCCCAGATAAAACATACTTTGCCCATGACTACCCACACATCTGGAGCTAGGGACACCTGATTTTAGTCATCCTTTGGTTGCCTCCATCATCTGAGGCAGGACAGGTTGCCACTTGAATGAGGGCCTTTTCAGTTGTGGCACCCTTGTTCAGGAATTCTTACATATAACGGGTTCACCTATATGCAACACATAGACCAGTTTCAGGTCTAAGTAAAGACTTTTTCATTTCTCCAGGCCTTTAAAACATTTCCCTAAAGCATTTTTTTTAATTCTGCTTTTTAATTTTCTGATGAAGTAGTGACTGTTTTCTACCTTTTTAATGTGAACCATCCGAGAAATATTTCTTGAAGGGAGATATACACATTTATAAAATAAATATAGTACAATACATAACAGAAATCAACACTAGAATGCCCTGATGCATATCAAAAATCCTACATTTATGTTAAAGCATTACTCAGGATATAATAAAAGGGATTTGCATACAGAAACAGGTTATGGTTGGCAATTTTTTTCTCTTTTGTACATGTCTCATATTCAGCACCTGTGCTATGTGCATGATGCATTCCTTTGCAGCATGAAATGAATGTTTAGTATTGCTTGCACTGGATAGCACCGATTCTTGATCTCATGAACCTCTATTTCAGGGGAACTGAAGCCAGACATTCCAGGTGAATACTATTATTTGTGTCAGGTAAAGATGGTGACAGCTCCATCAATGGGGTTGTGTATCCACTCTGAGTTTCAGTATTAACATTAAAGGAACTATGGTTCAGGACCTAATTTGGGGATTGAGTTTAGCACCTTGAATAGTGCCTTCAAAATTCTACCCCAAACCAGAGCAGATTCGTTGCCCTCTGGCATCAGAGCCACCAGCTATCAGAAGATGAAGGGAAGTTGGGATTCTAGTTACAGTTCAGAGTACATTTAAAAATCTGAGGTCCAGAGCTGTTTACTCAGTAAGCTCCATTGTGATCAATTGAACTGACCCATTGTATCAATAGCATTTACTTCCATCTTACTATAGTTAGAATCAGGGTCTTCAACACAGACATTACACTTTAAGACACGTTTAAGAAAGTGATAGGCTGCCATATAAACTGGCTTAAATTCTAGGAACTAAAATCAATTGCCTGTGGGTTGACTTCAGGATTCATTCAACTGAGACCCACAAAACCTCTAAAACAGTAATAATCCATTTGCACATTAATTATTTTAAAACTTGATCACCTGATATGCTAAAGGTAGTTTTATGCAAACATGGGCTGAAGACTTACAAGGGCTGATTAATTTAGGAGGACAGGTGTAAATTTCTAAAGGTCTTAAATGAGGAAGGGATCTTCAAATAAGCCTCAGAAGAAACACTTGATTTCTTAGAAAAGACCTCAGGCTGGGTTTCAGATTTGGGATCAGATGAGATAAGGGATACGAGCTGCATGCACTTATCAAATAAAAATTCACAAAGGATTGATTCTATAGTCTGATCTATTTAGAAGTTCTCTTCAGATGTCAAGTGTGGACTTGTAGCACAGGCTTGTCAGAAGCTTAAAGGATAGGGCTCATAGTCTTACACTGTGTTGTAGTGGAAAATTTTGAGCTAAGGGGCTCATCTTGAAGGTCTCTATTGCTGTGTCTCTAAGGAATATCCTAAACTGCAGGAAGCAGTGTTGATTCTTCTCTTTTTTGTGTGTATTAGGTACACCTTTTATAAAGCTAATAATCTTGATCGTATAGTTGCCCTCCACATTTCCAGGTTTGACTTACACGTTTTTGATTATTTGAGAGTTTCTCCAACCTCAGGGTCCTCTTTTCTGGGGAACCTTTCCTCCAATTGCTTGTAGTCAAACTGCTCAGCCCTTTAAAAACCCACCCCTGTCTGGCCTGTTAAGAATGGATCACTGCCTGATTTCTCAGCACGACAAACCCTCCCCCGATGCCTCTTACACACCCAAAGTAAGAGATGGGTGAGAGAGGAAGTATAGAGCCAACATACTGACCCACTCCTCCCTTTCCTTTCCCTGAGCTGGTTTGGACTCTGAGTATCCAGTCTTCCCACCATGCCTCAGCCCACCTTCCCACAGACACACACACACATCTTGATATTTGCAATTTTTCCACTTTTGTGGGGGTCCTGTGCCCCTAACCCTAGGAAATGTGGAGGGCCAACTCTATACTCAATACCAAGTGACTCCAAAGCACTTTGTATTAGAACATGGATAGTTCACAATAATATATGGTTGCTGGGAAAATCCATTCTAGAGCCCACCTACCTACCAGGAGGATTGTAAATGAGCTCAGTCAGAACAGGAAAGTCTGAGGGGAGCAACTTCACATTATTGTCCCTAATAATAAAGTTCTGCTGCTTTGATCCTTCAAGCCCTGATTTCACTACACTAGTGTTCCTATGTATATTGGTTGTGCCCTATTCAGGCATAATACCTGACTTTAGTTAGTCCTATTCAGGCATAATGTTCCTTTATTTGAAAAGTATACCTGCATACTGCTGAACAGGACTATTATAGATCAACTGAAATCACCAAGTTTTGAAGGAAGGAACCCACAACTGAATGAACAATTGGATGGATGGATGGATGGATGGATGGATGGATGGATGGACGGACGGATGGATGAACAGATAAATATAGGAATTGACTGACAAAACTAATAAATAACAAACTACCAGGGTCACGAAATAAAGAAGTAAAATCTAATATGTATATATTAAATTTTAAAGGTCAGTTTCTAGTAAATCTACAGAAAAAGTCAGTGATCATAAATACTTAGTCCATACAGTTTTATACTACTAAAGGCAAAACAGATATGAAAGTCCAATGAGTATGAATCTTTTCAATGGAGGAAGTTTAATGAACACTGATGTAAACAAACCAGCAATGTAGCAGAGGCCAGATACATTTCAACTCTACCGTCTTTATCAGTGGTCAGTGTTAAAATCCAGTCCTTTTTATCTTCTAGTTCTTCCCACTAGTCAGACCCAAATATGTTAGTGTAGAATTCCTCATGTCATAAAAATACAAGTGCCTTTTGCCTTCATCAGCCTTGTTCATGTTGAAGGACATAAACTGGAACTGGTCTCCTGTGTTGGATCAAATTGTGACAATCTTGCATGGACAATTTTGAACTTGGATTACCACTTTTCAGTGGTGGCCAGGGGTTCCTTTGCACAATTAAAGATATTGTGACAGCTTCACCTCTTGCTGGAGATGTCTGACCTGGCTCCAGGGACACATTCCATAGTTACATCTCACTTGGTTTTCTGTAATATTCTCCACATTTGGGCTGCTTTAAAAGAGTTTTTGGAAACTAGCTAATCCAATATGCTGCAGCCAGACTGCTACAGGGAACTTGTTTCTTTTGTTAGAGTGGCTTCACTGAATACTGGTCTGTTCCTGTGCTGGTTATGACCCATAAAGCACTTACACAGCTTGAGTACAGGTGTCACCATCTTCAGAGGTACATTTGGTGAGGACACAAAAGAGGGCCTTCTCAGAGGTTGCTAGCAGATGAGGGAATTCCCTTCCATTATACTTTTTCCATCTTGCCCTCCTTTCCATATTGTCTGACAAGGAAAGATCTTTTTATTCAGGTGGGCCTATGGCAAATGACTTGGCTGTTATAGCCAGAGGGATTAAACTGACATGCTGGATTTTTAAATATTTTAATTGCTATATGTTATCAGTGTGAAATTTTGAATGTTTTTAATTTAATACGTGTGCTTGAACAGTGTACGGAATTTAATTTGTATTGAATAGCTATAATTTATTGTGGCTTTTACCAGTAACTATTTTAGTTATGTTGGAATCCACCTTGTCTGGCAGCTGGGTTTGAGAAAAGGGTGTGCAGTGTATAGATGCATGGGTAGACAGACAGACAGGGTGGACAACATTAGACATGAATCCAATCTACTCAGTGTGTTCCCAGTTGTGTTACTGAGAAAAAATTAACAGTGTTGAACCTGTTCCTGATTTTTTTCACTTTTAGACACATATACAGACCCTGCCAGAACAAATTTCAATAGCTTTTTCATTTGATGCATATAACTAATTCCACCCTTTGACTCCTCCCCTCCATGAAAAAAGAAAAAGAAAAAAAAGAATGCTGACTAGGCTCCTTGCTGTGCTTATTCTGTGAGCTTTGAGGATTTAGGAAGAGTTCTGTCCTGTCTCCACTAGATGGCATGAAAGCACTGCCCTGCAAAGGAACTCTGCAGAGCATCTTGTGTGCATTTGTTATTTGAACAGCATTTAGTCATGTATGATTTCTTGCTTTCTGAAAGAGCTTTTCTTCCTATGTCTGATTTCGCACACACACGCACAGACACATGATAGGTGGATGAGAGAGATCTATGTCATCTGTATCTTTATATTCCCCTCCAACATAAATAACTTTGAACTATTTAAATTAATTAGGCAGATATCACCATATAAATGAAAGATTTTTTTTATTTTTCTTAACATTACTCTGCATAACAAATAAAGCTGTTACCTAGCTAGCCATTTCTTGTATCTCACCCATCCAAACAGCAAAATAAACAAATCATAAATACGCTCTTCTTCCTGGCATTAACAATCCTTTTCTTCATTAAGGCTTAGATTTGGAAGGGTGAAAGAACAAACATTTAAAACTTAAGGAGTTGTCCAATTCATTGTTCCCCATCCCTTTCAGCGAAATTTCTTTAGTGTAGACGACTCCTCCCAAAACTGGCCTAATCCCATATGTTTAAACACATACTGGCTTAATCCTGTAAGTTTAAACTAAACTGGGTTATGGTCTGGCTATCAGTGACAGGGGATCTGACATACATCTTTTGTCGAAAATCGGGAAATGTTTCTACATCTTTTCTGTATCAACTCTAAATGGGATTTTATTTTAAGATCTCAGATCCATCACTAAGCATAGAACCAAGCTGCATATTGTTTTGCGGATCACACTAAACACCTGTAGTGTTTTCTTTCTCCATGCTTTGTGAGTATTCGATTTTGTCCCACAAAATGTATTATACTCCTTAATCTGAATTTCTCATTAGAAAGCGAAAGGGAGAGTTCTTTCCATATTTCTGTACTGGTGAATCTCAATCAAGGCTGATAGAGACATCTGGAGTCTGAATGATGATATTTAGATTACAGGAAGGATTAATTTGGGTTGTGTAGGGTTTATGTTCATGGCATACCTATCAGCTCTTTACCAGTACCTATCTTTACTTCCACTGTAGGAAAATTACCATATTCCTACACATATTATCATTTCCCCCATCACAAAAATGTCCATTTAAAAGCTGTTTTGATCTTTTGGATAAGTGCCTTGATTTAAAATAATAGCAAAAAAAGTAAAATTAAGCCTCTATGCTCAGCAGTGCATGAATGACAAATCTGTTGTAGTTTGGAGTATATTTTAAGCAACTCCTTTTAAACCTCTTAAAGCAAATTTACATATGCTCAGAAAAGATATTACACCCTGGGAAAGTGAGCAGCATAATTTATTTCCCTGTGCTACTGATATCGTTCTGTTTATACAGAGACTGCATAATAAATTTTATACTTTTTTTGAACTGCTATCATATGAATTCTCAGAATCTAAGTTTTTTTTAAAAAAAAATACAAATGCATCTTTGTTTTAAGATTCTTAGTATCTGAATTCAACTCCATTCCTTTTCAGTCCACTTAAGGATATGAGCTAATCTTCCATGGGTTGTTTTAGGACGAGACACATATTATTAATTTCACCTGGCTGTGAATCTAAACAATATACTGAGTGTGCTCATATTTTTTTCTAAGCATCTGCTAGAGAAAAATAAAATATGACACTAAGACAATACCATACACATGGTATCTCCTTTGAGAGGGTTTTCACCTTGAAAAGCGGGCTTTAAAAAAAAACCTATTATTTTTTCTTAATTGTTTAAAAACATAAGACATGTTGCCATAAGAAGTATAACTATCTAGAAACATGTCTATCCCCCTGAACCAGACCCACTATCTGTCTAGAGCAGTCTGACTTCAGTTTTTGGGAGGTTCTTGATCATGCTAGCCCCGGTGGCTTCTCCAGCATCTATCCCCGTTGCCCATTTGATCTGCCTCATCACCCATGGGGCAAGTCCAGCCCTGTCATTAGGCTTGGTGAATGAATAAATGATGAAAATGCAGTGGCATATTTTTCTGAATCTTCTCAACACAGGGAGGGCAAGATAGCAGGTGATAAAGACAAGAAGAGTAATAGTAAGATCAAGGAAATCTGGTTTTTAGCAGTGATGCCAACCTTTTGTGTCAGCCCTGATAGGGACTATTATTAATGCTATACTAGCTGGCTGCAGCTATGTAGGAGCACAGGAAGAGGCTTCCCGTGGAAATGAGATGGTCTGGAGTCCATGCATTGTGATGGTTTTTGAATGAAATGAAAGGTGGAGATTCATAGAATCACAGAATCATACAACTGGAAGAGACCACAGGGCCATTCAGTCCAACCCCCCTGCCATACAGGAACCCACCCCAAATCACTCCCCACAGATGGCCATAGAGGCTAGCAGAAAATTATGTACTCATAAAAGAGGCTGTGCTCAAGGTCATACCACCATGTTTCTGACCAACCACATAAATCTCACCCGTGTTTGTTGCCTCAGGTCCCGCTATCATTCCTGTCTGTAAGAATACTTCATAAAGGGACATTGAGTCAAACCGTATGATAGGCTTATACTGTTTTAGAAGAAGTGTTCTCTCAAGTGGTAAAAGATGTTCATTGTAGTATATGATTTCACTCATCTAAATATCTTGATGTAGCATGTTTTCATTTATTATTGCCATTGGAAAGTAAATATAGGCTTAATTTGCTTTGAACCAGCCCAAAATCAAAGGCACCTATGGCCCTTTCCGCACGTAGTGAGGGAAACGCTCCCTGCCACTACTCACCGGCTTTTTGGTGGGTCCGTTTGGGTCCGTCCTGACGAGGAGCAGTGCGAGCTCATCACTCCGCACTGCTCTGGCGTCCAAAATGGCGGCTTCCGGTTGGTGGAGGCTTTCCACCAACCGGAGAAGCTCACCAGCCTAAAGCCCGCCCCCAGCAGATCTGCAGGCATGCACTAGTGTGCGCCTGCAAATCTGTACCGGAGCGCGGCGATGAAGCAACACGGGGTCGCACACTCCATACTTTTTAAAAACCTCTTAAAAGAGGTTTTTAAAGAGCACGCTGCACAACCAGTTCTGGTCGCTCCAGAGCAGACTGAGGTGAGGAACTACGAAAAGTAGTCCGCCCCAGTCCACGCCACAGTGCAGAAGACCCCCGTTGGAGGTTGCTCTGCACCGTTTTAATAGGCCAGTAAGGAAAGGGCATTAGTGTGAGAAAATCCTATTGTGTGAGGGGAAAAAGAGTGATTATATTACAAATAATATCTGATTTGTTCTGTAAATAGTAGTTAAAGTACAAATGCTTCTGCAACTGCAACTTTTTATGCGGAAGGGCTCAAACCAGTTTCTAGCACTTAACAGTGTGACTGTAGTCTTACTTTAGTGAATTTCTAGAAAGCAGTAACTGGCCAGTCCAAAATTTCTTGCAAGAGTTCAAGTGAGGCTGTAGATAGCATAAAGATGATCCAGGAAAGGTAATTTTTCTGAACTGTGCAAAAAGGATGTACAACAGAAGTATGAAAAATCTTCCCATGCTTTAGGTTTTCACCATTTCTTTTCCTTCGTAACTAACTCATTTTGGTGGAGCAATGGACTAAGTCCAACTGGTAGTCCCAATAGACATTAGATCAGAAGAAACATGGTAAAGCAACACTTTCCTAAGCTCCACTTAGTCAATGAGTCTATTCTAATTGGGACTAGGAATTGGATTTAGGCCTATACCTGCAGCCAATTACTTTTTAAAATTAGCTTTTCAAGCTTTGCCAGGTAACTCTAAAACCTGGAGCCTATAGTCAATGCTTTGTACATGATTAAAACAAATCTTGGAATAGTTACATGCTACCTGCGGAATTCTGGAAGTTAGACTGGAAGTACCATTTCCAAGCTCTGAACTAGCTCTAGGTTTGATTTTTATGTTACAATATACAATATATTTAATTGGATATATGTATGTAAATTTCCCACTAACCAAAGCACCAGTATTTTCATGCACAGGTAAAAGCCAAGAAATCATTTATGTTAAGGGCTATTCTCTCAAACCTATCCAGCTGTATATCTTCTCTGTATGTGTGTCTTTGTCTGTGACTGACTGGGAGTTGGAGTCTGCTGGGGTGATTTTCCTTTGTCCCCTACCAATGAGGCCAATTTACTATGTGAGGATATGGGAGAGGGCCTTCTCACAGCTAGAGCACCCCAACTGTGGAATATCATCCTCTTTGAGGTCCAGTTGATGCTACCTCTTTTTCATTTAGGTACCAAGTAAAACCATTACTGTTTATTAAAGCCTTTGGACTTCAAAGAGTTGTCTCAAAATGCCAATATATATTGTTTTAAAATAATTTTAATCCTTTAAACCTATTTTTATCTTAATTCTATTTTAATGTGCTTTCCGTCTATTTAAACTATATTTTAATTTCTTCAACTTGTTTACATTCATTTTACTAGCACGCTACCATGGGATTTTATTTATTTATTTATTTATTGGAGATAGGGCAAGATAGAAATACTTTAATAAATAATAATTTCTATGTATCCCTGCAGGGAGTCAAGAGTCCTGCTCCTCTCACAGCTTCATGGACAATGTAGACCTGCCCTCATTTTTCTCACAGTTGGTTCTCCATGCAGTTTCTGAAATTTGACCAGACTAGATTATGAACAAGTTGAACTTTTGCAAAATATCCATAAATGTTTGATTACTTGTACCATCCATTCTTAACCATATGATTGTATTTAAATGGTGACTTCTTAC
Source organism: Ctenosaura bakeri (assembly GCA_948474755.1). Taxonomy (NCBI): domain Eukaryota; kingdom Metazoa; phylum Chordata; class Lepidosauria; order Squamata; family Iguanidae; genus Ctenosaura; species Ctenosaura bakeri. The sequence goes on along the minus strand of CAOLHI010000185.1, from coordinate 267,260 downwards.
TGTGGGGTGCTTGACACATTCCAATGAAAAAGCAGGGGTAAGCCCATCTGGAAAAAAATAGAAGTAAAATGTTGAGTTGAGTAATTAAGGAACATCCGTTTAGCTCACATTGATAGTATTTATTCATTTTCTTCATCACAAATAACCCCACCCCAGTTTCTTTGAAGAGCTCATATCTGCCTAAATATGCATCTCAGCTGGCCTCCCACCAAAGCGACTGAACTGGGACCATCTACTTTAATATTTGCTTGAGCAGAACTAATTCCCACATAGAAAGAAACAGATATGCAATCACATTTGAAGAATACTGTATATCTTATACCGAAAACAGGTCATTCAAGTAACCAAAATACCCTCTTGCCAACCCAGTCATGTAGATGCATAACTATATTCTAAGTGGGATGGCACACATTCTCTCCACCTCCCCAAATAAACTATAGGGTAAAATGGAAAATGTCTGGTATGACATGAACTTAAATGTGCACCCCTGAACATACAATTGAATCCTTAATCTGTGAATCTGCTCAAACCCAGCAGTAACAAAATCTCACTGAAATCAGTGCGGCTTTTCCTAAATCAGTGTCAACATGTCTTGATAATTAAGAGGATGTTTGTGTGTGTGACAAAGGGGGGTGGGGAGAGAATAAGAGATTTTCCTAACAGGAACATAACATAACATAACATTCATGGAAAAACTTGTTTGTAGTAACTCGGGCCAAATTAAATAGAGCTGCAACAGTTCCATAACCATAGACAAAGACTGCATAGAAAGAGGAGCATGGGTACATGTCTGAGTGTGGATCCTTGTGTATCTAACCATATTAGTGCTGAATTAGTGTTGATAGCATCCTAGGATTTACAAATATAGAGCAGAAAGGTACAATATTCTCCTCCCTGTGCTGGTAATAGATGTACATATTGGGTCTAGCTGGCATAAACAGAGTTGAATTCTCTCTCTCTCTCATTTTTTGTCTTTGAAAGAATTTACCAAAATCCATAAACTTCATATTTAGAACAGAAATGATTTGAGGTTTAAAACAGTCAGATTCAAGGGAGACAAAGGACAGTTATTGAAATGCAACACATTTTTGTAAGTTTTCTATATGAGATGGTTTCTATTTAGAAAAAGCTGAATTAGTTGAGATTAGCTTCTATATGTTAATATATCTAAAGACAGTAAACGGGGATCTGATTTCAAGGGTCCACTAGCAGTTTGTTTGAGGAGTATTGAAAAAGATAAGAATAAAAGTCAGAAATATGTTCATAAGATATTATTATATTGAATCAGCCTCGACTTGTGCTTTCTTTTTTCTCTTTCTTTCTTTCTTTCTTTTTTTTTTTTTTTTTTTGGTACAAGTTTACACATTTCTCTCTATGTGGTGGCACAGAATGGCTTTTCATTGCTAAGTAACTAGACAGTGTGTGGTATTTTTAGTGCAAATAGTGTCTCCTAATCCCCATCTGCATAAACAAGGATGAGGACATACTATCTGGAACCTGCTCTGCCGTAGCATGTATTGGAGAACAGCAGTACTGTCTAATAGTAATTAACAAGGCAGTTATTTTTATATACCTATACCTATACCTATACCTATACCTTATCTATCTATCTATCTATCTATCTATCTATCTATCTATCTATCTATCTGCAGCTATGAAGATGATTTTTAGTCAGAAGCGACTCAAGAATATGTTATAGTGGCAGCTGTTTAAAAGATCTCTCTGTGTGCAAGTCAGCAAAAGTCATTGGTGTGACCTTGTAATTCCACTTTACAGTTTGAGAGGCAATGCAGATGTAAATGAAGAGTGATGTTAGAAGGATGAGGATGCACATAGACAAGATGCAAAATGTCCCATGTACTTTTTATCAAGCACTCAGATGAATTTAAGAATTACTTCTTTGAGCAGTTCAGAGATGGTTCTGCCATTAGGCAGAGTAAGACCACCATCTCAGATGGCAAAGACTGGTACCTGCATGAAGACAGAAGTTGTAATACCAATAACCATTCCATTTTAGCTGCCCAGCCTTCCCTTTCTCTTGGAAGTCAGAACTATGTCTGTAAGACAGCCTGACCTATGCCCATTATGCTAGTCTCCTACTCTCAGATGCAGTGAAGGATACTGTCCTTTCTCTACTGCTGAACAAAGAGTCAGTTTCCTGTGTACTTGGGAGATGGGATCTTGTACTTCCACATCAGACTTAATTTTTTTGTTTTGTTGACAGAGCACTTACAAATATAGCTTGTGCAGTTACAAGTATATCTGGATGGACTTCAGATTTCATTCATTCATTCTTTCATTCATTCATTCAATTCATACCCCACCATAAAAGATTCTAGAATAACATGTTACAAATGTTTGTAAAAATGCAATACAAGCAGTGCCTCTCTCTCACCAAACCAACAATAACATAAATCAAGCACTCACTTATTCCCCCAATGCTTATACAGATAGATATGTTTTAAATAGATGTCTGAATGGGTTAGGGGGACAACTGAAAGCCCTGCCACGTGCAGTAGCCCTTCCAGGCTACACTGCTCTGAGTCCCCACTGGAAAAGCCTCCTTGGCTGACCTTAGATCTTGTACAGGTTGCTAGTGCGGAGGGGAATTCTTTGTAAATGCATTAATTAGGGAGTTGCCTGAAACACAGAAATGAAAGGAGAAGTCCTTAATTTGTGGGAGCTAGGATGCCTCCCCATTAGAAATCCAGCTTCCTGTGTAAATTTTCTAGAAACCCTGGGTTCAGAAAAACATATGATGGCCAGTTAGTGCATAGATGTATGTCTTATTCTTATCACTTTATTACCCAGTGTCTCATTGGAAGCTAGATGTATAGTGGCTAAGTGTGGTCAATTTCATGTGCAGCTAAAAATGAATCGTGAATCAGGAAGCCTCTGTTTGCAATCTTGCTTCTGCCATGCACTCACTAGGCAACTTTAAGCAAGTTACTCATTGTCTCAGCCTCAGCACCCTAATCTACAGGAGATATGAGGTAATGGTTCAATTTCAGTTCTTTATGGCAGTTTGTTTGGTTTACAGAACAAAATACTGAAAAACCAAATTATATAAAACAACAGTCTTAAAGCAATATTACAACCAAGAGCAAAGTTAAAATTTCCTACCTCAATTTAATTTTTTTAAATTGAAGAGGAGAAGGCAGAAGAAGAGGAGAAGAAGAATGCTTTTAGTATTTGCATTAATGCTATGAGAGATGGTATTAAACTTAACCAAAAGGGAATTTGTAATCATTATGAGGCCATAGAATGAAAGTTGTTTTTGAACTATAACTCCCAAATTTCCTCTGCCAGTGGCCATGGTGTCTGAAGAAGAGTCAAGGAGATATAGTAACTTTTTCACAACACTAGACCTTGTCCTACAGTTCCTACACTACACTAGACCTTGACCTTTGTCCTATACTAGACCTTGTCCTACAGTGGAACATTTATAAGAAAATCAAAATGCGCATGCAACCAGTGGGAGGTTTATATGAGAGGAAATGGTCCTTCATTTATTCACGTATATAAACTTTGCCCATGTTCTTTTAACAGGCTTGTAACAGCTGTTGTCCATTTCACTTTGAGGTAGGATATGTGTATCTCAAGATATTTCAGGTGCTCTGGAATGGACCATCATATTTCATACAAAAGAGTTTTGTTATGTCCATGTTCTTGCCTAAATTAGGCAAGATTATTTCTGCTCTGAAACATAAAATGTGGAGAAAATTCCTTTCCATCCTGAAACAAAGTATGGTTGGGTGGTGTTTACTTAACTGTTTTCAACAATGCATAAAGCCAAGAACAGGCTTCTGAATTTGCCTTCTTTTGAGGTGCAAAAAGTTCTAAAATAACTAAGATTGTTGAGATTTGCACACTTCTATACAATATTCCAAAACTGAAGAACTATATTGCATGTAACATAGAAAATACTAATTCAAAATAGTGGTGGGGACATTTTAAAAAATAAATAAATAAAGAGAGGTTAGCTTTGTGAATTCTGCCTTCTCTGTCAGGGCTAATGAAAGAGAGGAAAATCCCAAAAGGAATTCAATTTCCCCCCTGTGCAAAACAATAGCAGTGCCAAAAATGGTGTTGCTTTTCGACAGCCAATTGTATCAGCAAAAGTGCTGCACAACATGAAAGGGGGGGTCTATTATCCTTTCTTCTCCTCTATACTTTCGCTCCTCTATACTGAATTAACAGTAAAATTTGACTAACAACAGCACTTGGTCCCCTACGCCTCTGTCTGAAACAATCTGCCAATCATTTTTTGTTGAAGGGTACAAGATCTGACATGGATTCAAAGGCAGTGTTGGGATGAATGAAACTGAGACCATAGCATGTCTTGCTCCATCATGAGGATGGTGTACAGCGGGTGAGGCTGTCCTCACAAATAACCATGAGCACCCTTGGAGGCCACGGTCCTGGCTGCATATTAGAATGTGTGTTTCTTTGTTGCTGTCATGTTTAAAGAATTCCGTTCCTTACAAAGTGTTCTCATTACTTCTGGTGAAAAACAGATGTATGATTTCCCTCTCCCCAAGCCTGCAAATTCACACATACACACAAACAGCTTTCTGTAAGGTGATGTTAAGAAAGGAAATGTCAACATGAAAAAGACCTAATCCACAGATATTTGTACAAGTTACATTTGTTGAATACAATTTCTCAATAAACAAAAAGCAATGTCAGCTTTGATGCCTTCCCCCAAAACTAGAAGAAGGAAAGGAAGTCTAGATTTACTCTTTCAAGTGCCCAAATACCAAATTCACACTGCTAGTGCTTCATCTGCCTGTGTTGTGTGTGTGTGCATGTGTGCACATGCACACACAGGTAACACACAAATATGGATGCACATAAACCATAAAAGGTCTTCATATGTCTGGCCCTGGATTATTACTTTTGTATTTTTTTTTTAACCATCACCATCTCAAGCTCCTCTTCTTTGTGACAAAATCAGTGGATGTATTACGTAACTTTAAACTCAGCTCACTGCATAGGAAAACTAAAAGAATTCAAGCAAATGGATTCAGACAATAAGCTCCAGAGGGCTGGTTCTTTCCTGCTTGGAGTCTACTTGTGTTAATACTAATGGACTAACATGAAAGTCAGGGTGGCCTAGTGTCACTGTTTGTTGCCTAGCATTGTATAGGAGTCAGTATTGACTTCTATGATTTTTTCCCCTGCGGTAGATTCAGTAGTAGGACAGGATCATTATTTTTGTTGAAGTCAGTCAGATTGACAGACTCCTTTACAATTAGTTAAGGCTGCATTTCTATACCCAGTACCTATACCCCCTTGCCTGGAGAAAAGCCCCCTTTAAACTTACTAGGACTTATTTCTGAGCAGCCATGTAGAGGATTGTGCTCTAAGTCAATAATCTTTAGATACTAAATTTCTACTGAAATTAGCAGAACTTCCTATCAAGGAGTAATGGCAGTAAAGGGGAGAGGTGCCATAGATCCAGGGTGGTAATCTCACCAACAACACGTATTATCAGTGGTTTGTGCACTTGAGTATTATTGCCAACCAGTTTTAAACACTTTTGGAGTTTGCATAAGAAGCAGCTTAGAAAGTAAATGAATGAATGAACCTTAACTACTATAATTTAATTGGACAGGGATGCATGCCAGGACTGAATTTAATGAACCATATCATTCAAAATAAGATTGGGGGGAAAATGTGCTTCAACTACTGTGGTTCTTCAAATCTAAACCTGCTAGTTGGGATTCAAAGAACTGATGCTATGTTTGCCAAAATTCTCGGGTAATAAAAGATAAAATGTTCTGCAACATTGCATGCTAAAGTTTCAGATTCACCCATTATATATGTGGTGAACTTTTCATCTTTCCCACTTGGAGTTTAGATGGCATAGATGTGGCTGTAGCTGTGATCTACAAGCTGCCATCTCAAGAACTAGGTTATTCATACACTTTGTGATTTCATTGAGAAAAAACAGACTTAAACCCGTTCCGTTGTGTCCTGAGCAACACTTGATATAAATAGTCGAAAACTGAGCCCACTCTCAGTGAAACCAGAAGGAAAGCATATGTTGTTCAGAGCATTTTAATTTTACAAAGATTGGTAGAATAGGCTTCTTAATTTAGATATAAACAAAGAATATCATATCTTTTGTAGTGAAATGAGTACTAAGTCTTTGGGATAGAAAAAATGCAAAAAAGTAAGACAGGACTTGCAAAGATATCCTAGAAAAATGAAAACTCTCTCTGTGTGTCCACATATATGATGATATAAATGATAAAGAAGATAGTCATTATTGTATTTATTTTTATCCTTCCTTTTTCCCAGATTGGGATTCAAAGTGGCTTACAACAATTAAAAAGACACTGTTAAAAATCTATAAGATACAAGAAGTTAAAAAAGCTTAAACAATAAAAAAAATAAAAACAGATTAAAACATATGTCTTTAATACACACACACACACACACAAGCCCAATAATTAGCAATATACAGCATGAGCCTTATATAGTCACTTATCAAATGAATGTCAGAATACAAAAATCTTCATTTGTCGGCACAAAGGAAATAGGGAGGATGACAGTCTAACTTCTCTGGGAAGAGAGTTCCAGAGCCTGAGGACAGCCACTGAGAAGGCCTTCTCTTGTGTTCCCACCAGAAGTACCTGTAAGGGTGTTGGGACAAAGAGAAGGACCTCCCCAGCAGATCATCAAAACATAGTCCTTCAAATTACCTGAACCTGAGATGCGTCATGACCAGCACTTTGAACAGTGCCTGGAAAAGGTGGAGCTGTTGCAATAAGAGACTTGTGCCATATATATATATATATATACACACACACACACATACGCTCAATATCAAAATGAACGTTTTGCTGTCCATAGTCTTTCAGTCTCTCTTTTGACATACAAATAATTCATTAACTAGAGGGGAGAGGAAGGGGAAAGACCCATTCGTGAAAGTAGTTAATGCAAATTAAATTAAATATAGGCTGTTTTTTGTACCAGGTAGATACTTAACTATGTAAACATTTGCTCTTTATTAAGATACAGTGAGCTTTTAGAAGTTAGCAAAATATGGTGTTTACTTAGTGTTTCTTTTCTATCCTGGTTGCTTTTCATCACAGGCATTTTACAGAATTAGTATTTTAAAAATTCACCTTTTGGAGTTTCTTTTGGAAAATCATATTTTACCATCTCTATATCCTGCATCTGGTTGGTGTCAGCCAGTAATTACAGCTCACCAATAATGTAGTTTAGTCAAACTGTAAAGGTACCCCCCCTTCACCACCAGGCCAGAACTGTATCCCATTACATCACTGTCTCACATACCTTCATTCATTCTCTTCAATACTGTTGGCTGCTCCAGGTTAACTACCAAAATTATTTGCCCGAGAAGCAAGATTTAATTGTCTTACAACTACCTCTGTGAAATACAATAGGGATAACAAGTACCCATTGATTACACTATTGGATAGAATAAGAGACTCCTATTCTTGCATTTCTCATTCATTTTGTCATTGCATTTTCTTTGAAAGAGACCAAATGGGTCCCAGCAGGTGAAAGCAAAGAAATGTGAAAGGGGGTCTTTGATGAACGACAATAACACAACTGCCCTCCCCTTCCTCTAATACCCCCCCCATTTTTGTAGATTATAAAACCTTATTAAATCATGCCCTGTTAGATATTGATTGAGAGGGAGCTAAACTAAAGGCAACAATAGTAGCATAGATGAGAGAACTGTTCTTTCTTCAATGGGCACTAAAGCCATCTAAACTTCTGCCCTTTGCTTTTTGCTGCGGGTACTTTAAGACACACACATACACACACACCCTTTTCCCTCCAAAGCACACAGTAAGGCATATTTACATTTATATCTGTAATCTTAGTGTTAGCAGTGCCAGTTTTTTGTGACTGTAGCAGTAAGGAACGGTGGCCAAAAAATTAATAGTCAAAGAATTCGAGCTTGGAAGGAAGTAAAATTGGAAATATTTAGAAGACCTGTTGCTGGTTTCAAGATAACAGGAAAACAGCATTAAAAGGTAATATATAAATAGTATTTTAAAGACAGAGATGCAGAATAAGTCCAAGACGATATTTCATGTCAGACCAATTGTGTACCTTGGCTATTTATACTAGACATCTATGAACCTTTCTGCTAAGATCCCCTTTGTTACCATCAGTTTGGTCTAACTTGAACGTGTCAGCTTAGAAGAATGCTTTATAATAACACTGTGTGTTAATTAACTGTCAGTGGTAGATTTTTCTTTTTATCACAGCACATTTCAAACCATAGCTGGGAATAACATAACAAGGGGGGGGAGTATCTTATTCATTGCATTAAAGTTGGCCCTGGTGCTCTTGGTTGACTGCAGTGTGACTGGGTTACACTCAGACTATATATTTGAGCTGTGACTATCTTTGTCACAGACCTACATTTACTTACCTTAAGTACATTGTTTGTGTATTTTTCTCTGCTAGAGGTCTATATGCCAGAGAAAGCTCCTAGGCACAATTTACAGTGAAGGAAAAATACTGATTAAAACTATCCTTTTCCAAATAGACACTGTATTATGTGATGATAATATCTCATGGCTAGATTCAACAAACTGTGCTGAAGTGATATTTCTCAAATTAACCATTAGTGAGGAATGAAATAATTGCCCAGATAGTAATGATAGCAATATTAATTCTGCTTCTAGTATGTAAAGATAAGGATTTTTCACTATTTATTATTAATAGGCTGATTTGAAGGAACAGCACGTGTGTGTACACACCCGTGCGCGCGCGTGCGCGCGCACACACACACACACACACATGATATAAGCCCTGGGAAGCAGCAGTACAGCTATAAAAATTAAGAGAACGGAGCAATGTGGACAGGAATTCAAAGAAAAACGTGTGCTACCTTCCTGATAGCTAAACTGTTTTGATGTCTGATGGTTTAAAAACCCACATATAGGCACTCATCAATGAGGTGGTTTATGATATCCATGCAGAAAATATATTAGGGCTTTTGTTGTTGCTAACATGCTGCATGTTTAAAATATTAGTATCAAAAACCATCTGACAGACGAAAATCCTTGGAAGGATAGAAAATGCAGCCGCGATAAAAGAAGTGTGATGAGACATGAAAGAGATGCATACAAAGTGAGATGCTTTTGAGAGGAAAGGCATACAAAAGAAAAGAATTAATTATCTTTTCACCATATGTTTATGCCCGCATTGATTTTTTTGAGTGATCTATATGCTTTTTACTCTAATAGTTGCTTTGCCTCTGTTTACTTGTCTTCCCTTTGTGACGTCTATCAGTGTTCACCTTTGATTTCATACAATGCCTGTTGCAATCCTCCCCTCCAGTGATACAACGATGTATCCCCATCTCTGTGGAACGTACATAGTGAATAAATATTTTGATTATGATTTGAGTGTGAAGTTTGAAATCACTTGTAATTTTATTTGAATCTAACAGTGAAAAGGGTATACGGAGCACAGAGCAACAGCATTCATCTGACAGGATTTGAAGCCTATATTACCTAAACTGCAGTGGAGCTTCTAAAATAGTTTCCAAAGCAAAAGTTATCAATACAGTGTACCAGCTACAGAACTTTGATTATTTTTTTTTAAATGCCATTTAGGATGAATTCACTGAAATTATAATGCTAATTGTATTTGAGCTGACTTTTGAAATGAAAATGCCTTACACTTTGTTTTTATTACTTATTGAGGGGGGAAGGTGAGATTCATGCTCCTTATTTTTCAGGTAGCAAAACAATACGCTAATTTATCCATCAGCTGTTACTTTGCAAATCTGTACCTATCCATGACCTACAGAGGCCCACTAAAATATAAGAAGGCTCTTGCTGTCTTTTTGTACCCCCTCTCATCCTGTCTAGAAAATAGATTCTTACACACCTTTCTTTCAAATTACATTAGGTATGCTGAAAAATACAGTTGTCAACTAATTGAGGATCAGCTATAATGAACTATTGTGCTTGCCCTTATTGCCTACCAATTATCTACAGTGATTATAATTAGGACCAATATTTTTCTTTTCTTCAGAGCTCATGGGCAATCATTTACTTATGGTTATTTTATTGTTCCACTGTATTTTGATATTGTTCTCCAAATATGGTAAAGAGTAACAAGAGTCTACATCTTATATATCAATTTTTAAGAAAGCATTCTTAATAAGAATGAATACACATTTCACCACATTTCCTATTTTAAATGGCTTTTGATAAATTTAAAATAGAAACGTCTAGGGTGTGAAATATTTGACAGATTTTTTTTTAGAAAATTCTCCTTGATTAGAAATTATACATGGATTTACCTCAGCTATAATACCTGTCAATATAAAGTTTATTAATAATCAAGTTCTCATCTTTTGTAGACAGCTTTACTGAACAATAGTTTCACTTAAGAGATACTAAAGCAGTCCATTGTATTAAACGTAGGACTTGGACACAGCAGTGACTGGGACATCAGTTATTCCCAACATAAAATGAAAAACCAAAACTGTATTATTATGTATTCTGCTGAAAGGTGCTTGAGCCTATAAACCAGTCAGGTAACATGAAAATTAAGGTTCCCACTATATGTGCCAAACATTCTGCATGTCTCCTGCCCAACACTCATAATATATGATTAGGGGATCTTTAGTGTTCCACAGTGATGAGCATAAAACAGAGTGAATTTGCAGCCATGCATCCCTTTTCAGACACTATATTTCTTTTTCTTTTTTTCCCCTTTGGAATCCTGGGATTTGTATGTGTGTTTTTTTTAATTAATTATTACATATATGCAATTACTGCATATTTAAGTACAGCTATACAAGATACAAATAAGGCAAAAATGATATACTCAGTACACTCTTTTGGACACTATATCTGAGAGGAATGCAATGCAAAATCGGCAGATGTGTGCCTAGATGCCACCTCACCACTTTAGCACCAGATGCAGAAATCAGGATGAGGAGTAGTAATACCCTCTACAGGATCTTCCTTCCTATGATTAGGATCAGAGATCCTTCTCTAATCTTCTGCAAGAACTTTGTATATATTATGTGACAAAAGGGGAGGGAGCATTCATGGTTGTGATGCCCAACTATGGAGGTGCAGCAGATAACAAACCTAAAATTGTATCAACATCTACCCAAAGCCTTTTTGTTCATTTTAATGGGCAGCTCCTCATCGTCTTCCTTTTAAATACTGTTTTGTTTGATGATGGTTTGTGTGTGCGCGTGTGTGTATGTGTTTATTTAACTATGGTACACCTTTATAGTTAAAATCATAACTGATATCTGCAAGGATGAAGAGTGTATTAAAGATAACGTCAATTAACCATGACGAGAATAGTGACACATGGTCATGCAATGAAAAATAGGGATCTTGTCACATGGTGATGCAACCATGAATGCTCTCTACCCTTTTGCAATCATCATGTTCTATGAAAAAAATAAAATATATACATACACTACATTTTTCAAGCCGTATTTTCCTTTCCTTCCCCTCCCATTCATTATGATGTTTCCAAACATGTAAAAAATTGTCACATACAATATGACACTTTACACTTTTTTTCCAACATTCATCCAGTTTTCAGCAACTGAGTAAAACTGGGTGAGGTAGTAACACTTTTCAGGATTACTCTTGTGTGTTGATCACCATAGATGGTATAGACTGGGAACCATGTTGAGAATGTCGGCAATGCTGTTTATTTAGAAGCAAAGAACAGGAATGCATTTCTTCATAAATTTTGTTCTTGTATGCAAGAACAAAAGGTTTTACCATTCTTCTCACTGCTGTAAGAAAACTACATGGTTTTCAAGGACTATTTGCAGTCTGGGATTTATTTTATATATCTTTTAAAAACATGTAGGGTTTTTAGATCAGATAATGGCATTTTATGGGCAGAAATGGTATTTTCTGCATAGAAAATTATGTTTTCTATGTGGAAGACTTGTTTTCTAAACAGAAAATGCAGTTTTCTATACGAAAAGGCCTACAAGCTTATTTTCAAAAATATTTTATTTTATTTTGTATAGTATTAGTTCTGAATTGTGAAAATTCTTACCTGTCCAGGATTCTCTACTATTTGAACATATTTGAACATTCATTTTGTCTCTAGTGATGAGATCCATTTCACTCTGACTTCAGGCCTGGTTACGGGTGAGAGACACCTTTGTTTACTTTGGTGGTTAATGAATGCCAAGAGCTGGATGAAGGGAACGTTTCTCCACTGGTTCAACAGCTCTTTGTGGTGTTCTGAGCCACCTCTCCACAATGGGACTTTCAATACTTTATTTTGCAATGACCCCAGTCCTTTCCAGAGAGATGAAATCAGAATGAGGTGCTGTGGAGGGTTCTATTTGACACCCTGGCTGATGTCTTGTGGGATCTCTCAGGGTTGACTTTCTGTCCCCCATGCTCTTTAACATATATATGAAATCACTGGGAGACGTTATTTGGAGTTTTAGGGTTTATATCATCAGTATAGTGATGACACCCAACACCATCTCTCCTTTCAATCCAGTTTCAAGGAAGCTGTTTCAGGGCTACTGGTATCTGAAGTCAATAATGGACTGCATTAGGTTGAACAAATTAAAGCTTAGTCCAATCAAAACAGAGGTGCTCCTGGCCAATTGAAAGGGAGATTAAGAATTAACCATGCTGCATAGGATTACAATCCCCCTGAATTCTCAGATTTGCAGCTTGGGTGTACTCTTGGACTCAGACTTAAATTTTGATGCTCAGATTTCAGCAGTAGCCAGAAGTGTGTTTGTAGAGTTAAAACCAGCCTCATTCCTTCCTGAAAAGGTTAGATCTGGCTACAGTGATATATGTCATGATTGCTATAATGCACTCTGTGTACGGCTGCCTTTGGAAATTGTTCACCAACTTCAGAAGTTCAATATGCTGTGGCCAGAGTGCTGACCAGGTTCGAAGGGAATATAACTGCCTTGTTGCAACAGCTTCACTGGTTACCAATCTGTTTCCAGGCACAATTCAAAGTGCTTATTACACTCTATAGAGTCCTATAGAGCTTAGGTCAAATCTATCTGAAAGACAGTATGTTCCTGTAACTTTGCCCAGTGTTATGGTCTCTGGGAGAGGGCTTTCTCTCAGTCCCACCACTGTCACAGGCATATCTCATGAAGACACATGAGAAGGCCTTCTAAGTGCTTTCTTCTAAGTTGTTCTACAATTTCCTGCAGAAATCCAGGTTGTCTCCTCCTGCTGTCCTTCCATCCATGGGCAAAGGCTATTTTATTTAGGCAAGCTTTTAGTTAATAAACTAGTTCTTTTGGAAGGATCTTTTCATGGGAGGGGTTTGTCATTTTTATCCTCACTGCTATATTTTAAATGCTCCAATCTCTTTCAAACTAGTGTTTTTATAGAGTTTGTTATTTGATTTTTTTCCCAAATAATATTTCAACACTGCCATTTTGTTGTATTTTGTTGCTGTATTTTGCTTTAACCTATGTTGTAAATTGCTTTGGGTCCCAGATTTGGAGAAAGGTGGAAAAGAAAGAAAGAAAGAAAGAAAGAAAGAAAGAAAGAAAGAAAGAAACAAACAAACAAACAAACAAACAAACAAACCACGGTGTAATTTAGTCTAGTTCAATCTCTTCATTGCTGAAGAACCACAAACAGTACTTATAGTAGAATATAAAGAAAATATAGAGTACATTTAATGAGGAGTATAAACTAAGAAAAAGGCATTGGTTCACTAACTGGTACTGAAATGATAGTGGTTGGTTAAGATATCTACATGTTTATACCCATGAAAGTCAGCCAACACAAGAAAAATCTTGGCTTTACAGTTCATGCTTTCACTTCAGATTTACACATCCCACACTTGTTACCATTGTATTTAACTCCAGATTAATTAATTTTTATTAAATGACAATTTACACATGTGCATCAGAGGGAGATTATTCCTTACAGGCCAATTAGCATCTCCTATGAAAAAACTTAAATAAAGAGATTTTACTTAAAGGTGATGTGTGTGTGAAAAATAGAAATGTATGCTTAGAAAGAAGAGGTTTCTTTTTTTGTAACAAACCTTGACTAGTTTTTTTATTATCTCTGGCAACAATCCCTCCTAGCTTTCATGCTCAGAAGTTTTACCATGAGGTCTTCCTTATGCCATTTTAATAATTCCTGTCCATGCCACTGCTGCTGTTGTGTAGCACAGTGAAATTATCTTAATCCTTCCCATGACATGAGTCTTCTTCACTATGGCTGCAAGCAAGGCATCCTCAAATGACATATAATATCAAAGGCATATATAATATATATCACCTCTAGGAAAGAGTTAAAGATGAAAAGTGAATTACTTAGGTGTATTGTAAGATATGCATAGTGCAGACATCTTAACCCTTTTCAGACATTCCCTTTCATTTGTAGTTTAAATATGTAGTTTAAATATGTGAATAAGAGGAGTGAACCAGCCCCAGTCTTTTGTCATGCAAGGACAACATTCTGAAGTCAAAAATTTCTGCTTTCCACTGAGGATCTCCACAGAAAGCAGCGTCTCTCTGTTTCAGACTGTTTATTCAGCATGCCTCTGATATTATATGTCATTTGAGGATGCCTTGCGTGCTGCTATAGTGAAGAGAAGTAAGGCTGGAAAAAATTAAGTATTTTGTATTAAAGAGGTTAGTGTTGCCTGTTAATGTGTTCAGCACAGGAACACTTGAATAGGGCTCATATGTGCTTCATAAATTTTCAGGATTCAGGTTGAAACATGAAATTATTATTCAAAACTTACCTGAACAAAATTTACCTGTGCTTCAAATGAGCAAAATAAAACAAAGAAAATTAAAATAAATAAATATATACAAGGATCATCCAGAAATACTTTTGATTGAGATCCCCAAAGCATCTTGGATGAGCAAAAGGGAGAGTCAATGAGATGTAGTGGTTTGAGTGTAGGACGAAGATTTTGGGAAGCCAGGGTTCAGATCCTTGCCTGGTTAGATGAACCCACTGGGTGACTTTGGATAAGTCAGACAATCCAGACATTAGAGGAAGGTAATGGCAAATCTTCTCTGAATACTTCTTGCCAAGAAAGAGATGCTCATGATAGGTTCAGCTTAGAGTCACCATGGAGTCAACTTGTTGGCACATAACAACAATGAGCACAAGGCACAAGTACCAAACCCCAAAAAATGTGTAGGGTAATCATGAGTTTATCATAGCTTGGAAAATGCAATATTTAAAACTGTAACAAAGGGATAATGAACATCTGGCCTTCTGGATGTTGTTCAATTGCAATTCATCTCTCAGTAATGACTATGCTGGATTTAGGAGGTCTGTGGACCAGAAGTCTAACCCTTTCTTCAAAGGATGTTACTGCACACACAGTAAATGTGGTGGCCTCCAAAGCCCAGAACAGGAAGAGGAAGAGGTGAATGTCTCCATAAAGAAACAAATAAGATAGTTCTAAGTCAAGTGCTGACCATCACAGTCTTACATCCACTTAATAGCATATCCACATGGACCTTTTTGAATGAAGCAGAATGTTAAATTTAGTCCTAGAAAAATAGCCATTACATTTTCTGGAGAAGTCACTGGACCTCTTGGTGGAAGTGAGAAAAGAGAGAACATGATTCTGATTTTGCAACTTCTCTATTGCACTTCTGAATTACACCATTACATTAACACAATTTGTGCATTTAATTTTCGCTGTTAAAACTAAAATAAAGCTGATGATGCTTTTATAACACACATTTAATGTGAATGCTAAATTATACACTGTTACATTGAGTTAACATGTTTCACATTGATATATTTTTATTCACTTGCTAAAAGTTCTTCTTCCATGAATACTTGTGACGATGAAGCATTTATCCACTACTCTTGCATGCCGAAGAGATGGTTATTCTAGTCAAGAAACCCAATTTCCATACATTACAATTATTTGGGATTGTTACTAATGTATGATAATGTAAGGAAAGTGTAGGCTTTCTTCTTCAATTTCTAGGGAGGAGTTATTTTATATCATTAAGTTACAGTACTTTCACTTTGCACCAAATTCTCTAGATCAGAAAATTTATTGCTGGCTGATTATTCAAACAGAAAAGAACAGGAAAATATATATCCTACTTGCTTTTCTGCTCCTCTGGAAGGAATATTTAACTCCAAAGTGGCCATCACCATAGCATTTAGACACTCAATTTTATTTGAAATCATTTCAACAGAAAAAGAAACCCAGCAGCTGTGAAGGCATCTGATATCCTGACCCTAATGTAGGCTGGCAGAAATATAATATCAAATATGTTCATCTGACATAATTAAAAATCAACAAAGAATCTATCCTTTTTGTTTATTTGTTTGTTTCATGTTTCAGATCTCTCCTCTACCAAAGACCCTCAGCAACTCACATGAAACTTGTAAATAATTTGTTTTAGTGGTCTGTCTCAAGTCCTTTTATTCTTTATCTTCTATCAGTTTATTGCTTACCTTTCTGCTCTTTGGTATCGACATGATTCTAAGTGTCAGTGATTGCCACAACATTTGTAACTCAGAACTGGAGGGGATATTTCATTAATTGTACTTGCTTTCTTGTTATGTCCCTTAAAGTCAACTCCAAGTTATGACAACCGTCTCACAGGATTTTCTTATCAAGATTTGCCGAGTCGGGTTTTGCCATTGCCTTCTCTGAGGTTGCAAGGGGTTAATTTGCCCAAGATCACCAACTGGGTTTCCATAGTTAATATGAATCATTAATACAAGTTATTTTCTGACCTTGGTGAAATGTCCAGTGATATAAAAATAGCCCATGTCTACAGGAGTGTTCTGTAAGTGGAAAATCAAGGGTATTCCACAATAGCTGAATACCCAAAGCCAGGAAACACATGTACATGTGAGGTAGGATATTTGTTTTGACCAACTATCAGCTTTCCTTTTTCAAAATAAGTAAGTAAGTAAATAAATAAATAAATAGACGAACAGAAATCCAAGAGACTTTGGTGGGGGCAGTACTTTGTGCCAGCCACATTTTGCTGGCTGGAACCCAAGGATCAGAATGAAACTCTGGGAGACCTTCCTGAACAAGGGTTCAGTCACGCTTTGATTGGCTCATTGTTCATACAAAGGACAGTTCTTCAACAGAGTGTTGTCCACAAGCCTTCAAAGGGAGTATGTCTTTAAGCAGAGAGTTCTCCTCTGTAAAGTAAGCCATACACGTATTCCATTTTTATAAACACATGACCTTAAAACCAAAAGAGAGGGAATCTTATGTCCATTTTGAGGAATCATCTATATAGAGTGCTAGGCTGGCTGATTGATTGGTAGGAGGATTAAGATATTCTAAGACAAAGACAAATTGGTTGAACAGATTCACATTGGATTATTGTACTATGTTGCCCTATTTCACAGAGAAATTTATTAATCCAGAAGATTTATTGAACTGAAGAAAGGCCTTTGATTCTATTTCAAGGAAGTTATTGGAGGATGATTTTTTTAAAAAAATTCTATGGATCCATTGTTTCTTCTTTGTGGTTTGTTTTCCATTCCTAACATACACCCAGACAAGTCTTGAAGTTCTTTGCAGCCAACAGGACCAACTGCTAAAACAGGGATTATGTCAAATCAGGGTATAAAGGAAGGATTCATTTTTGCAGCCTAGTTACTGATTTTTTTTTTAATTAAGTAGTTTCATTATTGCTGAAGACAGAGCTATATCATCTTCAGTTCGATGTGAGATTGTTGCGCAGGTAAACCCTTCCCTCAACATCTATGTGTGACCAGATGCAATCCAGATATTTACACATTCAGTACAAAAAGCTGAAAGGGACTCAGTAGCCAACTTTAGTTGAAAGCACTTGCAGAGCTTCTGTAGTCAAAAACCCTTCCAAGTGCTGACAGTGCCAATGAGAATAGATTTGCTGACTCAGGCCATTTCCTCACGGGGTGAGGGAATTGCCCTGTGACGCTACTCACCGGACTTTTGGGCTCCCCGGTCCAGTCCACGCTTCTCCATAGCAGCCTGTGGCTGCCGCTCTGCACTGCTCCGGGGATGAAAATGGCGGCTTCCGGTTGGTCAATGGTCTCAACCAACCGCCGAAGCTCACCAGCCTAAAGCCCACCTCCGGCAGATCGCAGGCTCACACCAATGCGAGCCTGCTAATCTGCATATGGGAGCAAGCTCACAGTGGCGCGCTCCATGCTTTTGAAAGACCTGTTTTTAGTGGTCTTTCAAAAGCACGCTGGACGACCACTTGGGGTCGTTCGGGAGCAGGGTGGACTGTGGATCTACATACAGTAGGTCTAACCCAGTCCAGTCCCAGGTGCAGACATCCTCCCTGGAGGACACTCTGCCCTGTTTAAAAAACCCCGTGTGGAAATGGCCTCAGTGGAAATTGCATATGTATTGACTTATTAAACTCCTGTTGATTTGGTGACTCTGCTCTAGATGGAAATAACAATTGTATGTAGGCACGGGTTGACAAAGGGCGGCCCTCCAGATGTTGTAGAGCTGTGATGACCAGCATCCCTCACCACTGGCTGTGCAATCTAGCGCTGTTGTGATTTTCTGCCTAACCACATTTGGAAAGCTGCACAATTCCCACCTGTGATATAATCTGCCCACTCCAAAAAAAGTAGAAGTAGCTAAGTGTCTATTGGTGGTTCTGAAAAACATGTTTGCCTGTATTTTTATATTGAACAGTTTGCTATTGAAAAAGTGAATCACAATTCTTGGATGCTGTCAGAAATGTCAATTCACATTTTCCCCTCAAAATTATAGTGTGATCTTGCAGATGAGTCAAGGCCATCAAAACAGATTCCAGGGCTGATCTTTGTCCACCTCTGCAGTAAATGTTCCTATAAATAAAATTAATTAAAAATTAATTCAGTCAGTATCCTGTTTCAGTCCTCTCTATTGAACCAAGCAATTGGTTCAAGGAAGCATTGGTATGGTTGACTCAATTATGATAAGATGCTGAATGAAAAAATCTTATATTCTTTGACTATAGAACTTTGTCTCAATGTCTCATGGAATTCTACCTGATTATGAGGCCTCACCAATCTATCTGTATTCCCTTAAGAAAATATAAGTTCATAGAAGATTGACACAAGTGAGATTTATTGTTCTGTGTGATCTGAGAATTCTGCCTCATTATAGACAATGTCCCTATAATAAAAGAATCCTTAAAAATCTGACCCATGCATTATGTTATTGAAACTTTTATTCTAACTAATTTAATATATCTAGTATAATATAAGGTATATTAAATTAGTTAGAATAATGTATCTAATATCTAATATAATCTAATATATGATTTACTTTCTTTTTATTTCTCTACTAGGCTGTTCACAAAGAGACTGGTTATGGCTTGTCCCAGTACGAGGATAGTGTTGGTCCTCTGGATGCCGTTGGATTGTAACTCCCACCAGTCCTAGTCAACACAGGCAAAGGTGAGCAATGAAGAGCTTATATGTTACTGAGTAGGCAGTTACTGTATTTGCTGGAGTATAAGATGCACCTGTGTATAAGACCTACCCCATTTATACACTGGCAAGTACTATTTGCTAACATATAAGACAGGCGAAGTCCCAGCAGACTGGAGGGGAGCAAATGTTGTCCCCATCTTCAAGAAGAAAAAAAGACCCAAATAATTATTGCCCAGGCATCCTGACATCAATGCCAGGAAAGATCCTAGAGCAGATCATTAAACAATGCCATAATCACTAAAAGTCAACATGGATTTCTCAGAAATAAGTCATGCCAGACTAATCTTACCTCTTTTTACAATAGGGTTACAAGCTTGATAGATGAAGGGAATGCTGTAGACGTAGCATATCTTGATTTCAGTAAGGCCTTTGAAAAAGTTCCCCATGACATTCTTGCAAAGAAGCTAGTAAAATACAGGCTGGGCAGGGCTACTGTTAGGTGGACTTGTAATTGGTTGAAAGACTGAATCCAAAGGGTAGTCACCAATGGCTGCTTTTCATCCTGGAGAGAAATGACTAGTGGGGTGCCACAGGGTTTTGTTCTGGGCCCACTGCTATTCAACATCGTCATCAATGATTTGAAGGAGTAGAGGGCATGCTGATCAAATTTGCAGATGACAACAAATTGGGAGGGGTTCCTAATATGCCAGAGGACAGGATCAAAATTCAAAATGAGCTTGACAGACTGGAGAGTTGGGCCAAAGCTAATAAAATGCATTTCAGCAAAGAGAAATGTAAGGTCCTACACTTAGGCAGAAAAAATGGAATGCACAAATATAGGAGGGGGACATGTGGCTGGATAGCAGTACATGTGAAAGGGACCTAGGAGTCTTGGTAGATTACAAGCTGAACATGAGTCAGCAGTGTGATGCAGCAGGCAAAAAAAACAACGCGATTCTTGGTCGCATCAATAGGAGTATGATGTCTAGATTAAGGGAGGTAATGGTACCACTCTATCCTGCATTGGTTAGACATCATTTGGAATACTATGTACAGTTCTGGGCACTTCAATTCAAGAAGGATATTGACAAGCTGGAACATGTCCAGAGGAGGGCGACCAGAATGGTGGAGGGTCTGGAAGCCATGCCCTGTGAGGAATGGCTTAGGGAGCTGAGTATGTCTAGTCTGCAGAAGATAAGGTTAAGAGGGGACATGATAGTCATGTTTAAATATTTGAAGGGATGTCATGTTGAGGAGGGAGTGGGCTTGTTTTCTGCTGCTCCAGAGACTAGTACCCTTTCCGCACCTTACCTTTTTGCTGAGGTGGGGGGCAGCGCTCGCTCGAGAATCCTTCAGAGGAAGGCTTTTGCGTCCCTGCTGCTTGGGTTCCACTGCAGCTTTCTGGTCGCGTGAGCGCCACGCCCACGCCCTGCTTCTTCCTTCCACAGTGCAGCCTGGGAGCTATAGGCTGCACTGAGGACAGGAAGCGCGACCGGCCCGGCTCCAGAGGGTCCTCAGGGCAGGTAAGTTCGCCTCAGGCCCCTGACTGGTGTGCAAGCATGCACCATTTTCAGCTAAAAGCCAAAAATAAAAAGGTGTGTATGCGCTGCGCATGAGGCTCTTGAGTGTCATGTAAATGGGAGTGCATCATACAGGTCACTCCTCCCATTTACACGATGTTCAAGGGGCCCTTTTGCTTAAGAAATGTCGTGCGAAAAGGGCCTAGGACAATGAATTCAAGCTGCAAGAAAGGAGATTTCACCTGAACCTCAGGACGAACTTCCTGATGGTCAGAGCTGTCCAGCAGTGGAATAGGCTGCCTGGGAGTGTGGTAGAGTCTCTTTCTTTGGAGGTTTTTAAGCAGAGGCTGGATGACCATCTGTTGGGAATTCTTTGATGTATGTTCCTGCATAGCAGGAGGTTGGACTGGATGGCCCTTGTGGTCTCTTCCAATTCTATGATTCTAAGATGTCCCCATTTTCAAACAGTATTTTTTGGGGGGAAAGTTAGTCTTATACACCAGCAAATACAGTATTTTTAACATTCTTATGTGCATAAGAGCTTAGTTAATTATTATTAGGAAAACTGGGTACATTGTTGTTTTGGTTTTGTGTTATGTACTTTGAAATCAAATTGTCTGGGTGACCACAAGAAAGACTGTTCCCTGTTCAGTGGAACCAAAGAGTTTGCATTGATCTCATCTGGTGCATTGGGAGTCTGTGTACACTAGCCTAGGAGAAAGAAAAACTGGAAAGCAATTGCACTTTGGCTGGGAGAACAGTGTGTCTTTGTTTTATATGGAATTGCATACTACCTCAAACTGCCTCCCATCCCAATGATTGCACTGGCTTGCTTAAAAAGAAGCAAGAAAATGCATTCTTTAATAAATCACATAAAAATTAAAGAATTGCAGCAGCAGAAATCCAAATCCAAATAAAATCCCAGTTTTTAAAAACCAGAAAAATAATGGCAGCATTAATAAACATATGCAACACAAAAACACCCTGATTGGAGAGAACAGAATGACTTGGAGCCAAATGATCTCACCAGGATGACTGAACTGAGGAAGGTGTTTCACAAGTGGGGTTTCATTAGTGAGAAAGCCTAGTCACCAAGCATCACCCATCAGATCTCAGCAGGAATCTATAAAAGGGACTTACCAGTTAACTTGAAGAAGTGAGGAAGTCCACTGAGGGGGAGTTAAGTATTCCCAGTTTGGTGACCATAGTTGTGTATAGCTCACCAGCTATCTGCTGGGAATCTTTTCCCACCTCATAGTGGAAGAAAAACTAAATTATGGTATCTTTTCTTTGTTTCCTTCAATCTCTCTCTCTTTCTCTGGATGTGGGTGTGGGCGTCTGCATAGGATTTCTTCATGTGTTAACAAGATGGGATGTACTGGAACTACAGCACCAGCCACATCGGCTGCATCCTATTGACAAACAAATTTCTGAAAGCTGCTCTGGTCAATCTTCTCTCTTTGAGTTCTTTGATCTGTTTAATGTACTGTTCCTATCCATCTTTTCCAATTTCGTTTTTCATTGTTTCTAGAGGCCTTCTTCCGTTCTTTAATAGTTGATTGTAGTTAATGTGTTTTAGGGGGTTGGTTTTAGATGGGTTGGTGGGTGGGGAGGATTGGTTATGTTTTAATGCTTTTAATGTATTGTTGTAGTACCACCTTGATCCGTGGGGAGAGGCAGGATGATATTATTATTATTATTATTATTATTATTATTATTATTATTATTATTATTATTATTATTATTATTATGTTACCCCTAGAATGTGCCTACATTATGTAGCAGCAGTTTGATCCTGCTTCAGCTGTCATGGCTGTATCCTATGGAATCCTGAGATTGGTCATCTGATAAGGAAAGTAAACTTATCCACTAGATATGAAGGTAAATATTTTAATAAAATAAATAAAATTTTAAAAAAGGATTCTCTGAGATGGAGCCACAGCAGTTAAAGTGAGATCAAATGGCTACAACTGTCTCAAGCAACACTTAAGTAATCTTGGTTGAGAGCGTCCCTGCCACTTACACTGCTCACTCTCAATTCCTGCCTACTTCCTCCCTCACCTCACCTTGTGCTTTCAGAACGTATCCCCTTTTCCCCCTGAGTTCACATCAGAAAGGCAGGGGCCAATCATAGAATCATAGAATCATAGAAATGTAGAGTTGGAAGAGACCCCAGGGGCCATCCAGTCCAACCCCCTGCCATGCAGGAACACCCTCAAAGCACTCCCGACAGATGGCCATCCAGCCTCTGCTTAATTTGTTTCTTGCATTGCAGTGTCACAGAAGAGTGCTTCCACATTTTACTTTATATCTTCGCTCCTCCAAGGACTGGAGGCTTGTTTTTTTAAAAACAATAAAGTTCAGAACACAATGCCCCCAAAATACACAAAGTGTCATGCATTCAGTCTGAGTAAGCAACAGCTAAGTCCAGGGGAGTGGTAACTGGAGTGGTAGAAAAGCTGCCGAGCAGCAGGTTGCCGGGCAACCAGAGTGGCCACTCCAGAGGAAAACCCAGCCTCTTTACTGTGAAGGAGGGGTTGGTGGCCTGAGTGAGAATATATTTATAGAGGGCACAGTGATTTTATGTCAGATTTCCAGGAGCAGTGGCTAAGAGTACTTCAGCCAGAGAGGGTTTCTCAGCCAACCAAGGGGGCTGAATAAGAGGGGGGTGTTTTCTGAGGGAAACCCTAGAGAGAGAGAGAGGCAGAAGAGAAATCTATCCACTTTTAAATCTGGTCAGAGAGAGTGACCTAGATTTGGGAACAGAGTTTCTGGCAAAAAGGGAAGCCAGAGACCTGTGTGGGAGAGAGAGACCTGTGTCTTTATGCTGTTGTAAAGACATAAGAAACTGTTTATATAATTCTAAAGATATACATACAAAACCAATACATTGTTCTGCTTGTTGTTTTAATAACGGTTATAGTAAATTTTTATAAATTTGGACTCAGCTGAATAATTTTCAGTAGTTATAACCAGCCAGAACCTCACTACCATAAATCATTAAAGGGGTCCTGAATAACAATTGAAAGGTTATACCCTTTATCACACAAACATGGTGTTTTTAGAGAAGACCAGAGCTGTGTATAAAGTGGCAAGGTGCTTTTGCAGACTGGGAGAGGGAAAGCTGACATTCCAGTCTGTGAGGGGGGGGGGAAACAGGCCTTGCAGGTCTTGTCTCCACGTGGTGGTATGGCAACCCTATCTTCATCTAAATGGCCAGAAATTCAGAAAATGGCAACATTCCCCGCACCACCTTTCTAGTATTTATAATATGTGGTACTCACAACAAAAAAGACCTGGCATTATTAGTTGATTCTTGTGTAGGCTTTCATTCTTTTTCTGTGGGTTCTGAGTGTGTCCCACACTGTTAATTCTGTGGGAGATCCTCCCCCCATGATCTGATTAGAAACACATCAGTTCTTCTCCTTCCATTTTGTTTTCCCCTGTGGTTAATGCCTCTCCCAGATTATGTGACTCAGAGCCATTGAAGGCTTTCTCTTGGTGGCTTAAATGGGATATGGATAGAATCCTGACGTCAAAATCCTGTACATGGTGACTCAGAAGTGGCTGTTGGATGGCACAAACGTGTGCAAACTTAAGAGCCTAAGGAGCCTAAGAATGCATTTGTATGCTTCTTCTGTTTAGAAGTAAGTCCTATTAAATTAAATCACCTTACTCTCAGGTAAGTGGGTACAGGATTACAGCTGAAGTGCTTTGCTTTTGGAATTAACCTGAACTGTTTGAAGAGTGACATTGTGTCTTTGCTTTGAGAACAATTTGCGAAATAATTTTCAAGCTTGCTGTGATAGTCAGGCAAAGAAGGTAAGCCAGTCTCCAGTTAAATGTTGCCTCTGTGTGTGTGTGTAGTCATTAACAGTATTTGACACATTCAGATCTTCCCCATGCTTCCATATTATTTTCTGTTGCAGAGACTCCTCATATTTCAAACTCCTGCTGTTTTCTCTGTTCTGTCAGCTAATTAAACACACAAACCTGTGAGAACAGCCCTTTAAATCCTCCTTGCTAACAAAGGAGATTTCTCAATAGGGCTGATGTCAAATGCATTTTGAGATGTCTGGTGAAACCTCTTCATGAAGCAAAATGTTTAGCTACTCTTCTGCCTCTTGAGAATCATGATTGTCCAGAATTACAAGAAAGGAGCTGATAGAAGAAAGTGCAAGCTCTGCAGAGCAGACAACATCACAGCTATTCCAAAACAGAGCTTCTAAAAATATGCTGTTTGCACCCTGGCCCCAACTTAGGAATGTGGTAAGTAGCCTCTGACACCTACCACAGGGATCCCAGGTTCCCTTGCTTGCAAGAATTGTTCAGTGCATGCAGCCACATATGTATAGAAAATCTTCCAGATGTTAGAAAAGTTCCTTTTGTGGACTACAACTCCCAGAATTCCTCAGCCAGAATTTTTATATATTAATTTTAACAGACATCAGCACCAAATAGCAACATAAGCCATTTCCGCACAGCGTCGCTAAAACGTAGTAGCTACTGGTTGTATTCGTTTCAGGGCCCACAGTTCTGCATGATGTCATAATGACCCAGTAGCCATCCTGTCTAAAAGCATAGTTAGCGTTCATTATTTGAACTATGGAAAAAATCCATTTTGTGCCACTTCATCCGCATATATCCTGGATGAGGAAATGTTAAATGTGCTTTACTGCATATTAAGAAAATGGCAGTGTCAGCAGAAGACCAATCAGGGCTGGTGGGGTGGGACAAAATGTGGAAGAAGCATTCTACTTCAATTCACATTAATGCTGAGAGGTGTGGAACGCTGTGTCGCTACCACATTTCAAGAGAATCCACCTTAATTACGGAAAGATCGGTTTATGGCATCTTGTGCAGAAAGGGCCATATTGTATATTTCTTTCTATTAGTATGGCATGTTTTACTGATTTCTTCTTTACATTATGAGTCCACATTCAATGCAGGTTACAGACACATTTTTAAAAATGAAGAAAAATAAAAACACAGAAGGTCAGTGAACATGAGTAGAGGTTCATCTTTACTAATAGCTTTAAATATAGGACAGGATCTTGCATGTCAGATGTAGCTATAATGATGGACCTCTGTTGTCATAGCTACATCTCACAATTTGATTTCTCCAAACCCACCTTAGAAACTAGGCAGCCGCACCAACTAAAGCAATTCAGAGGTGCTACAGCCTGGGGTACTGAATGTGGGGTGCTCCAGCCCCTTCCTCCCAGCAAGGCACACTGGAAAGCAGTTGCAACAAAGGAGGTCCTCAGAACTCCTTTGGTTGGTTTTGTTGCCTGGCTTCTAAGGTGTGTTTTGGGGACATCTGCTGTCATTGTAATAGTGTTCGGACTGTAAAAGTGAACTCCAGCACTTATAGGGTAGTAAGTCTGGCTTACAATATCGTAAATACTGAACTGTATGCCAGTCTTGCTTTGTATTCCAAGCAAAATGTTGAAGTGGTAGAAATAGTGCTTGTTCACTTTTTTTTAAAGCAAATGACACTCCTTTTTTTAAAAAAAAAACAACAACCCTAACTAAATGTAGCTGAATTTAACATAAATAATTGAAAATAGAAAAATCTTAGAGAAATGGTGTGGAAAAGATAGCCAACATCGCTCTCTGAAAAGCAACAGTCAGAGAGCAGTTTTCGGTTCTGGTGTGAGAAGCTAGAGAAATAATTTTCCTTTGGAGGAAACACTACTGCTTCACCCCCTCACACACAAACTCCTAAGTATATCAGACATGACAAACTGAGGAATCTTCAGCCGAAGAACCTTAAGTAGGATCAAAAAGAAGATGCTATAACTTTTTCTGTGACCCCATAATCTTTCTTTAGATTCTCTTGGTTCTCAGTGTGAAAATCTAACTGCTGTAAGTCTCACCTGGAGCATCATAGGTAACTGAGTCAAGGTTTAGCAGTCTGGGTAGAAAGGAAAGTTTCCTGCGGCTGCTGAAGCCACAACTCATCTCTTCTCTCTCCTACAAGTAATTTGCAACTAGGGAAGTCAGTTAAAAAAGGAAATAATTCTCTTCCATCATTTAACTGATAAACAGTTTTAACAGTCCTTTGCATTAGGAACACATGGCCCTCCAGATTTTGTTAGACTACAGCTCCTACCACCTTGATCTTGGGGAGAATGGGAATTGTAGTCCAGAAACATCTAGAGGGCCACATTATTCCCCATTGACTTTTCACCATTAATCCTGATCTCACTCATCAACCTGGTACTTCTTTTCGTTCTTGTTTTTAACTCAGCCATGACATGTGCTGAATAGTTTTGTCAAATTATATGCCGCTGTCTTCTGTACTGCTTCTCATCACATCACAAGATACACACAGCTCCATATCCTCTATTCTTATTTATGTGCACTCTCTGAAAAGATTTCCCCTACCCCTTCAGACTAATTTAACCCCCTCAAGAAATCCTTATTTATCCATGCCATCCTCTTTTCCCACAAGCACTGCTACTTTTTTTCCAAAATGGCAAGAGTAATTATGAAAGCAAAGATGTCATCATGACCTATTTGCTTAAACCCTTTCTCATTAAAAATTGTGATCCTCATAATATTTGTGATGATATCATCATCATCATCATCATCATCATCACTTTTCCCAGGTCAGGACTCAAAGCAGCTTACAACAAATTTTTAAAAATCATATCATTAAAAATCCACAAGTTAAAGTTAAAACAAGATTAAACAATGTTTTTTAAAAAAATATTAAAACATACATCCTTAAACATGCACATATGCATGCAACAATTTTGCACGTATGCAAGAATTAGCAAGGTGCAGCACATTATGTTAGTGTGACGGACCTTATAGTCAATCATCAAGCACCTGTCTAAACAGAAAAGTCTTTACTTCTCTGCAAAAAGAAAGTAGGGAAGCTGTTAGTAACTTCTTTGGGAAGAGAACTCCAGAGCCTGGGGGCAGCCACTGAGAAGGCCTTCTCCCATGTTCCTACCAGATATACCTATGGCCATTTCTGCACTAGACTGTGATAGAGCTATCATTCCACTTTCAACATCCTTTGGAATCCTGGAGTTTGCAGTTGCAGTTGCCCCAGGATTCCATAGGATGTTGAAAGTGGAATAATTGCACTATAACAGTCTAGTGCGGAAATGACATATGAGGCATTATTTGTAGGCATTGTTTGTTCTAAGCTGAAACATTCAAAGGGAGACGTTTAACATCTCAAATTGTTCTTGCAGAATGGAGAATGGGAAAACATCATATATTTTATATCTCTTTCTTAGCAACATGACCTCAGTCCAGGCATTATCCTAACATGCAGGGTATAATAATTGTTAGGGTAAAATAACAATTGTTCTTCTAGGTTATATTAGTTATAGACAAACTCAAAATTATCTAATTATTGATCTATTTCATTTATATTTTGGGGAGGTATAATTGAGTATTGAATAATACTGTAATGCTGGATTCATACTGTTGATTGATATTTCTTATGGAGTGTACGGCAACATATACATATGGATCTATTGTATACTGATTTATATTTATTGTGCTGATTTATAATGACAGTTGAACTTAATAAATGCTTCCAAACTGAAAAAACAAACAAAAATGCAGCTGTGTTCAGGAAGAAAATAAGATATGCAGTGAGAAACAGGGTTATATCCAGCTGGCAATATGGACTACAATCAGGAACAAAGAGGTTTCATCTTTGGTGGCAAAATGGAAAAAAAATATTGATGATCAAAATGACCATTATTACCTTTTAATGTTCATACCTTTACATTAACAATATACTATTGGGACCAAGTATATTATTGAGACCAAGTAACCAACCTGTGGCCAAGGACAATTATGTGTATGACTAGCACTGTTGCTGAAGGCATTGCTGGATACATCCAACACTCTTTTCTACCATAACTACGGGGTATCTCACACCTAGAAAATACTGCTATTGATTCCAAATTTTGTAATAACTTCCCTCATATTTTTTTCAGTTCTGGTTTGGTCCACAATGACTTCCCACCTCAAGGTCAGTGGCAATGTATCTTTGGTCAGTATCCTGATGGGACTGTATCTCATTATTCCTAGTATATCATCCAGAACTCACACTTATAATCAAGGTAGTAGATTCTTATCTCTTTAGTTCTACAGGGAACTTCTATTCTCAAGAAAGACAATCTTTGTCTTTCTTTCTCCTCACATTTTTCTGTCATTACCTCGTTCCTGTCAGTATCTTAATTTTGTGAGTCATTATAATTTTCCTTTCCCTCTTTCCTCCCCCTGCCCCAGTTTCTGCAGTCAAGAATGATTTAAGAAGTTTTCATAGGACTAGGGATCCTGAGCCAGTGCTGAGATTTGATCACAGGATAATTTTTCCCATCACCACAGCATAGCTATGTGGGGAAGGGGGCATTACCTCCCAAATAAGACTTATATCCCACAAATGAAATGTTCCATCAGTCTCCAAAATTCAAGCATTGCAGTCATTCAAAAACTTGAGTTGTCATTTAGAAATACAGTTAGGGCATCCCAAAGTGGAGCGTGGGTGGGGAGGGCAGACAAAATTACCAAAGTAATATGAACACAGCAAATATGAGAGATCTAGATATGAATCGTTTTCAATGTCTCACTATGTGCCATGCTCGAAATTTGAGGACCAAATGAAAAATTCATTTGGGATGAGAGGATTCCTATTGGAAGCAAAGTCTTCATTTTGAAGCTACAACCCTGCCCCTCCACCCCCCGCATCAAGCACCTTCCATTATTTTGTGTGGCTGGACACATCACAGACATGCAACTGCCTCACATCCTGGAAGAAGGGGAAATTATTTTTTTTTCTAGCTGAAATCACCTCTTACACCCAATACTAACATTATCCACAGTTACAAAAGCCTCAATTTCTTCTGCTTTGGGGAACTAGCCATACTATTATATATGGCTATGCAAAATAACCTGTGGTACTGGTGGATCAGAGGGAATAATCCCCTAGAGACTAGCCTTCTAGTTGTGCAATAGGGGGGAAAGAAAGACATAGGCCATTTCCACCCCTAAACTGTAAACCCCAGGGTTCCATAGGATGTTAAAAGTGTAATAATACCTTTCCATTTCCTAAATAATGCTTCCTGCGGAGAAACCCATAATGGAATTCCGGAATATATTTTTTTTCCCCATTTCTTCCAGATTTCTAACAATGATCTCCTGATATAATGATTGGAGAAATTTCTGTCAATATTTGCTTTATTGTACCAAAAGGATGCCTTCCAACCAAACCTGAGATCTGCTTCTTCTATATTTAATATTCTTTCATTTTCTAATGTTATCCAATCTCTTAACCAAGTCATTCCGCTTGCATGATAGTATAATTTTAAGTCAGGTACTCTGCAGCCTCCTCTTTCTTTTTTTTCTATTAAGAATTTCCATTTAATTCTTGGTTTTTTTCTATCCCAAATTATATTTTGAAAGATCTTTCTTCCATTCTTTAAGACATCTTTCATTAATTATTATTGGTATGTTCTGAAATAAGTCTATCATCTTCGGTAGAACCATCATTTTTATTGCAGATATTAACAAGTCTTATGAACTTATGCTTGTAGGAATGAAAAATTTTAATAAAAATAAAAATTTTTAAAAAAGCCTTGCAATCTGGACTAAGCTAAAAAAAAAAGTGTAATAATACTACTATAACAGTCTAGTGCAGAAATGGCCATAGAATAAACTCTGCCTTAGGTTTGTGTGTAGTGTTAACGTGGTAATTTTCTCAAATTCAGACAAGTTTCTGAAAGTATAAGGAGACAGTACTCCCCAGAAGGTGAACAAGGAAGTTAGGACGATCACTTTTGAGTCTGAAGTCCATGTTAAATCCTAATATGATTTATGCTGATGTGCATAGCCACGAAAATTTGGTGCATCATATATTGGTGAAAGCAGCTCTTTCCTACAAGTTGAGTGGCTTAAAATAGTAAGAAACAAAAAGAAGGTGAGGTCCACATGCTAATAGATGATCAACAATTTATTCCTTTAAAAATGTGTTTTGACACTCTCCAAATTAGAGAATGTGTCTACAACTCCAGAAATTTCTGTTGAATGGCATGCATGTTTTTGACATGAAAAATAATGTAATCTTATGTTTTTGTAGGATATGGTTAATTCAGTGTTATCCCCTTTTTAAAATATTTATAATAGATTGGTATTATGTTCTGTTTTTAGCCCCTGAAGAAGGCCTTTTCTTATATAGGCCAACATTTGTAGGGCTTTTTAAAGGAATAAACAGTTGACCATCAATTAGCATGTGGATCTTGTCTCCTTTTTGTTTCCTACTTATATACATGCTTTTCAGTACTCTCTCCACAGAGAAAAAATAGTAGTCTGCAAGAGTCCACTACCAACCTGGTTTGTAATCCACCTAAACTACTCTGATGAGTTTGATTTATTTTTATCCCATTAAATCAATGAAACTAAAGCCTGCTTCTGAAGTGCCTGCCCTTGGGGTATCCTTTCAAGGCTGGTTGGGGTGGGCCACATGCAGTCCATGAGCCTCTATTTTGTGGCCCCTGAAACCCCCCACCAGTCCTTTAGAGTCCTCAACCCCCATTTTTAAAGAAAAATTTGCACCCAAACTATGCAAGAAGCTGCTCAGATGTGTGAAAACCTACGGAAATACCTCCCCAGCACTTCCACAAGTACCACAGAACCCTGTACAACCCCCAAACACTGCTGTTTTCCTTTGTACTCCCTTTCAAAATGGCAACAAGAAGTAATACAAAGTCACTTCCTGTTGCCATTTTGAGAAGGCCTGAAGAGGAAAACAGAGATATTTGGACTTGCTGTGTGTGTATGGGGAGGGAGTAACCCCTAGCACCCACACTGCTGTCTCCCCTG
Organism: Ctenosaura bakeri; assembly: GCA_948474755.1. Classification (NCBI taxonomy): domain Eukaryota; kingdom Metazoa; phylum Chordata; class Lepidosauria; order Squamata; family Iguanidae; genus Ctenosaura; species Ctenosaura bakeri. The sequence continues at coordinate 235,507 of CAOLHI010000185.1, read as the reverse complement.
CTGTAGGCACTGTATGTTCGATGGATCTAATGGATGAGGCAACTCATATTCATATTCACACCCACACCAGACATCACTCATCCATCATTTAATTAACTGATCGTTCACATATGCAGTACACATACTTCCAGGAGTATATGACAGGGAAGTAGTTTCTGCGCCTCAGTCTATAGCAGCAACGGGTGAAGATGCCTAAATCTAGATCCTCTAAAGCACTTCATTGTGCCCATTTCTCAAAACAGGCTCTGACTTAAAAGATCCACCAATTTCTCCCACTAGGCCTATATTTTTATTTCTGTATTCATATTTAGCATGTAGTTAACAGGAAGTAAGCGGCAATTTCCGATTAATTTCTGCCCCAGATTTTCCAAATGCAATCACTAATTCTTCTTGGCTTACTTTTTTTCCCAATCAGTTACAGAAGCTTTGAACAATATAACATTTCAAGTACATCGTGATGCCTAATGAATTACCGACCTCTTGATTAATGGCACTTGTTCAGCATCACATCAATGGAGTATGAAATGTAAAAGAACGGAGGTGGTGTTTCTTCCTAGTGTGTTTTTTTTCCTGTGAGACAGGCCAAGCATTATCAAAGCTGATTTTTTTCTTTTTCTTTAGTACCTTCTCTGCTGTTCATCTCCTGGTGTATTTTTTATTCCACAAGTATGCCTTTCTGTCTTGGGCTGGTGGTTCCTATCAGAGTCTTTATCATTCAAGTGGCTTGCTGCAGATTCTGCTGAAACATCAGTACTGAGCAATGACTGTTGCAATCAGTAAACCTCAATTCCCTCAGCCTAGCATGTAGTTTGAAGAACTCGGGTGGGAAGGAAAGAGGGAGGGAGGGAGATGAGGAAAAAGAGAAGCCAAAAGCATACAGCTTCAGCCAGAGCCATCATCAAACAAACAAGCTGCAGTGGCATATCTGTCACAAAGCCACTGGTGAATTGCAGTTGACAGAAAGCATACCTCACTTCTGCTGTATCAGAGTTTATGTATTTTGTGAATCTTATTTCACTGGGTTGAAGTCACAAAGTTTTATGGGGTCCCCAGTCTTTTGCAGGTATGAAATAAATTCATTCTAAGCTTTATAGCAGAGCTTGACAACTTGACAATAGTCTTTGAGCCAAGAATGTGTTGGTGTTGTTGATAATTTCTCTCTTACTTACTGTGATGCTAGTGGCTCCAACATCAGTGGGGCAGTGGATTTGCTTTGCATTTTAGTCTGAAACTAAAGGAGTTATTCAGCATGCTGAAGCTTCCCCCACCCCTCTTGGTTCAGCCCTTTGATAACACCCTTCAAGTCTGGACTAAAAGCTGATGCAGGTTTACTACTCTACTAACATGGAAACTATTAGCCCCCACTGGTTACTTGGGACAAAAATGATTGTTTATGGTTGACCACAGTAAGATCAACTTTCTCTTCTCTTTCATTCCCACAGATGATTTATTGCACTGTGATTTGGTATAGTCAGTACTATCAATTGATCTACATGTTTTTCTCTCCTGGTTACAACAGGAATCTGTGGCATACTGGGACAGGTGGAAATGCAGTAACAATGAACCTGAGATCATTTTCATTAGACATTTTTCAAACCACTATTTATGTGATTTTGGCTTTAAAAATGCCATGCATATATAGAAGATAAAGGCCACATTCCAGGGACACATCTACACATAACATCCTGCCGATCTGATGGCCTATTCCATCAGGTTGAACAGCATCAACCATTTGTTTGAATATGAAGAAAGCTGGATACCCATCCCTCAAAAGTGATTGTGACTCTCAAAGCTCATAGTCACCTGATCCAGAAGAAAGTGCATATTCATAAGGCTGCTTCTGTGTTTATGTAATGATCACTGCACTGGGTGAACTTTCAGAATGACGCCAACCTACAGCACATTCTTTTATAGAACTTATTGGCAACTTGCTGCTTACAATCCATCACAATTCAAATACATAGAGTATGTAGGAAAGCTCTCTTAGATAAAAAAGAGGAAAGGGTTGATCGATTTCTTTCTAGAAAACAGGAGAAATGGTTGATCAATCTCTTCCCAGGTGTTTCTGCTCTTAGACTCATATCTGCTTTTGTGTTCATAAAAATAATAACATTTCATCATGACAAAATGCACACAATTACATGTTGCAAGTAATACAGGCCATGTGAGAAGGTGAATTGATTCAGTGATAGTTATTTTTTTACACAGGTAAATATGCAATTTGAGAACTGTTTAGAACTAGATGATCAAATTTTACAACTTTCCTGTTGTCTTTGTTAGTCGGCCTTTTAACAAAGCAGAAAATGGTAAGCAGAAAGATCAAGGTTTGGGAGCATATTCCCAGCAAGAAAGAACCAGATTCTTCAGAGCAACAGATGGGTGAGGCAGAGATAACCCAGAGGTATGATAGTGGCTTATAAAATTATAATAGCTTAGAAAGAGAATTCTCCCCCAACACACACACACACATCTCTGGTAAGAGCAGAAATCAAGGTCATGCAGTGAAGATGATTGGTAAAAGATGCAGGAAAAAGAAAAGAGAGAACTTCACAGAAAGCACAAGTGTTTGAGGGAATTTTTTTGCCACACAATGTGCTGATATTTCTACATGGATTTAAAAGGAGGTTAACCATATTGAAAGAGTTCCTCCTACTAGCATTTTTGGGTAATCAAGTGGGTATCAACCTGGAAGAAAAGCAGGCTCATCCAAAAATAGAATAAAATTTTCATGATCTTCAGGGGGTTCTCTGATATGCAGAAATACAGACATTTTGTAAATAAAAAGGAAGGTGATTAAAAAAAAAGACCTTAAAATTATTCTCAAAGAATTTATGAGGTTTCAGGGAATTTAGGAGTCGTGAGACAGATAACCTGAAGACACATACACACAGAGAGATAGGAAATACAAACTACCAAACCTCAGTCAGAGGAAATCCTTTTTCTTTTCTTTTTCTTTCTTTCTTTTTTTGGTTGTTTCTCTGGGGAGAAGATGGACTGCCTTTACCCAACTACACTAAAATTCTGCTTTTCTTCCCTTATTTTCCTTTCCTTTCCTTTTTTTTGCTCCTATAGTAACCCTGTTCTAAAACAGTGGATATGAAGCACCAGCGGTGAACCTAAGGTTCTCCAGAGGCTAATGGACTATAGCTTTCCAATCATGTTAGATGACTGACCATGCCGGCTGATGCCAGTAGGAGCTGGGAGTTCTACAAAATCAGGAGGACTAGAGATGCAGAATCTGTCTATCAGTTTAATTCATGAATGAAATAAACTGAAACAAAAGATAAGAGTCACAAAATCATAGATCTTGGATTGGATCCCAAGGGCCATCTAGTCCAATCCCTTGCCAGCACAGAAATCCCCAGCCATGGAACAGCCACCCACCCTCTGCTTAAACCAATGCAAGAAAGCAGAAAAGGGGCCTGTTCCAGCTCTTAACCTCTTATAGGGCATATATTGGGTACAATCAAATTGGGAAGATATATGCTTTGAAGTTAAAATACAACAATAACATATGCCATATCAGGACACTGAACTACATAGACCCCTAGTTTAATTCCACAGTTACCTTCTTAAGTTCAGTGGGGGAGCAAATTGCCAGCAGTGGTTTCTATTATGGCGACATTATTTGAAAATAAATAATAGTGTGAAGAGTGAGGAGAAAGAATGACAGCTATCGCTGCTGGTAAGCACTCTCCTTTTGCATCACACAGGTTACAGAGTGGCTGCAGATTGTACTTTTATAATAGCAACAACAATTTGCTTTTAATGGATAATAGAATAAACTGGCTTTCTAAGGACTAGGCTGTACTAAAAAATATAAATCTTCTGAAAGAAACAAGCTACAGCAACCTGGTTGTCCCTTGAACAAGCAAGAACACGTCTTTATTTTGCTAGATGGATGAGACCTTGAATGCATTGAATATACAGTCTGAAAGGTCAAGGTACCATCTGTGCAGCACAATAAGACCACGTTGTAACTGGGTCCCCTGGCACAGCAGTACATATTTGTAGTAAAGTCAAAATCTTCAGTGTGCTGGCTGTTACAGATCACTTTGCCTTTTTCCTTTTCCTCTTTCTCTCCATACACATGTGCACACAGAGACACACGTACACTATGTCCTGAGGACATCTCTAGAGAATCCTGCTTCTGCATTTATTGTGTTCAGAGGTGCTTTGATTTAATGACAAAGTTATTGTTTGTCAAAATCTGTTGATCTGAGGAAGTACCATTGAACCTTCTGGAAGAAATAAAAAAATTCTGTTTCGTGGGTTGGATGGAGACAAATGTAGCATCCGAGGAAGTCAATCACACTTGTGGGGAATCATACTATTTTCACATTTGTCTGGGGTGTTCTTGGAGTTGTTGGGTTCTCCTATTTAAAATATTTGATATTCTTTGAAGACATAGGGAGCTTTGTGGGAGAAGCTGGAGGCTTCCAAATCAGCAATGCCATGAATCCATTCTGGGCTTTATTCCAGACTTTAAAAGGCACTGAATTCTAGCTCCAAAACAGGTTCAGCACTTTAAATAGCTCATTTAAAGTCTTGACTAAAACCCAGAGTGGATTCCCAATAGCCCTGACATGGATGTTTCCAGCTGTCCCTCAGCTTCCAGAGACAGAGCTCCAATTGCTAACCAACCAAAGGGCATTGTATACAGAGTCCATCTTCTTTCTCTTTGATAAATGTATTTTTCTGGTTTCAGAAATGGAAGGAACTTTGAATTTCATCTGAAGTTCACCTGTTTGACAGTTCATTTCTAGTGGTTGCCAATCCTGATGCCGGAGGTAGATGGGTCAAAAATATTATGCCACTAGTTTTTTTAAAGAGAAATGTCATAACATGAAGAGATAGTGGTTGAAACATGAGATTAGAGCTTGTTGTATTCCTTTCAAAGATCTATCAAGAAACCTGCTCTTTTAGAGCTAGTTAGGTTCTTCACTCTCCCAACTTTTCTGAAAGCACAGTTCCACGATTTGGCTTTGCTGCTGCTTAGGGAACAGCAGGAGGGCTGTGCACCATCAGTTGGAGATGAATTCCATCAGCTCTGCCTGAGTGCAAATTTGGATGTGACAGAAATTCTCAAAAATGAATATTGCAGTGTCATAAATTGGATGTTCCTAATTTATTCAAATCTGCTCTGGACTTTAAAGGATTCTTCCTTCTTCCCCCTACTAGCTCTAATCACATCATCCCTTCCAAATTTAATTCCTTTAATGCTAAATGACGTACCAGGATTGTATGAAAAAGAACTTGCTGCCTTTCGTATTTTACCTTTTGAAATATCATGTGGAGCTTCACAATGTTCCATTCTGCTCAGCAGATAAACCTTGCTGGTGGTCCTGTTGGCCAGCTTTGGTGGGGTGGGGGTATCCTAAAGTTCTTGGATTAGGAACAATGAAAAAGTCACAAGAAGTGAGAAAGCTTTCCAGTTTGTCAAGACCCATCAGGATATGAAGCATAAAGATTATGCTTTAACTGTATGTTAAAGTTACCTCTAGTTTTTGTCTGTATCAGAGAATCCCAGATTTAGACAGTGATCCTAGCACTGGGAAAGATTGCCTAATGCCATTTGGTGATGAGATTTTGTTTATGCTGACACTATACCAGCCACATGTCTCCCAGCCACTAAGTCATATTATAATTTGTCTTCTGTTCAAAATTCATAATTTGTCTTCTCTTAAAAATACACATGATATTATGTGTATAAGTTAAACCACCAGTAGTGGTGGATGGTAGCTCCCATGGTAACCCACTCTGGGTTTTAGTCTAAATCTTAGAGGAGCTATATAAGGTGCTGCACCTATTTTGGGGACAACTTTTGAGCATATTTCTTTGGACAGCTTGAGACTTTTGAAAGAGACAACTTCAGATGTTCATTCACTTCCCTGTAACCTTTTAAATGGTCCTAATAAAGGTATATACAGGAAGTTTTAGAAATTTGTTATATAATGAAGGCCTATAACCAAGATTTGGCTAAAATCAAGTGAAACCTTGACTCCACTGGCTTACCTTTTTAATCCTCATGTTTACAGCTTCCAACATCTCTTGTCAAAAATTCTTCCTCCTGTCAATGACATATGACCCCTCTTGTTCTAATGCTTAGGATGCAAAACTCTTATTCTGTCCCAGTTTCCAGCCAACAGCAGCCAATTCACTCAACCATTGTCTGCTCCCTTGCAAGTCAATCTCCTCTTCCTCCCCGCCCCCACCACAGTCCCCTTGATTTTCTGTTCCTCAATCTATGGTGAAAGATTGTCAGGAGCACAAAGTGCCAGAATCATTGTACACTTCTACACTGCAGTTCAGTTATCACTAGAGAGTTTATGAGTAGAGCTGGAAAATTTGATTGGGAAGATTCAAGACCAATCTTCTGTGCAGCAATAGAATTCACTAGATGATCCTTTGGTTCCAGGTTATTTGAAGGATCATATCTCCTGACATGAGACTGCATGAGTTTTAAGATCCCCAGGAGAGGGCTTTCTCTTGGTCTCTCTCCCCTGTAGAATTCTCTCCTACAGGAAACTCGATTGGCTCCCTTTCGGCAGTTCGTCTATCATCAGGCAAATATCTTTCAATTTACCCAGGGCTTTGACTATTAATTTGCTGTTGCAGAGGGTCTTTTAATTGGGGGAGTGCTGCATTTTCATCATCATTATTATGTTTTAATTCCCTTTTTAAAAGTTTAAAAGTGTTCTTAATATGATTGTTTATTTAATTGATTTTTAAAAACATTTGTGTTATTTGTTGTTTTAACTGTATTCTGGTTTAATTTATATCATGAATCCCTTGAGTCCCATTTGGGGAGAAGGGTGGATTATAAATTATATACGTGCATGATTTTGGACCATATACACTAGTACCATGGTCCCTATGTCTCAAATTAACCTACTGCTAAAGATAACTGTGGGATGAAGTAATGCTTCCCATCTTGATCTCTTTGAGAGACCATGTGGTTAGGCCATATAGTTAGAGACCAGAATCCTGGAGTTGCTCTTTGTAGGGTTACACAGTGTAAGGAGGAGGGAAAAGGCTGAGTGAATCAAGGCAGTGGAGAAAGAGGCTGCTTGGAACTGAAGGATTTGGGACAAGATTCTACACCAGGATTGCATAGCACAACTCTCTGCTTGCGAAGTTCCACATTGACTGTTCTAGGCAGCTTTTGTATTGAATGGCAAAATGGTGCCACTGAATGAATATTTGAGTGTATAAGCACAACCCCATGTGCATGCATGTGTGCATCTGTAAGCTCATTGACACTGTATCCACAACTCTACTTCCATGGCTTTGAACTGAATGGAGATGTTACAAATCAGACAAAAAATGCCCAAGTGCTTTCATGAGGATGCTTACACATCTGGCCCTTATCTGTCTTCCCTGACCACTGCTGCATGAACCTGGAGAAAGTGCACTGATAGCATAGCACACCACCAAGATTCCATCCAGAGCATTGGACTAAGAACTGGGAAGACATGATTCAAAGTCATAAAATTCTTTGGTTGTTTTAGAAACTGTTGCCACTTCTAAGCATAACTTATCTTATGAGATTATTGTATTAAAATGGGGAGACAGACCATGTGCACTACCTTGATGTCTTTGCAGGGAAGCAGGATATGCATGTAATAAATAAATGAAATAGAATCATAGAATCATAGAGCTGGAAAAGGCCACAAGAGCCATCCAGTCCAACCTCTGCTATGCAGGAATATACCATTAAAGCACTTCTAAAAGACAGGCATCCAACCTCTGTTTAAAAACCTCCAAAGAAGGATATTCCACTGTTGAACTGCTCTTACTGTCAAGAAGTTCTTCCTAATGTTTAGATGGAATCTCTTTTCCTGAAGTTTGGAGTCATTGCTCTGGAGCAGCAGAAAACAGGCTTGCTCCATCCTCCATAAAACATCCCTTCAAATATTTAAACGTAGCTAACATGTCACCTTTTACCTTCTGTTCTCCAAGCCAAACATACCCAGCTCCCTAAACCTCTCCTCATATAGCATGGCTTCCAGGCCTTCTACCATTTTCATAGAATACGTGTATTGGAGAAAGGGTGAGGAATATATAACGACTAGAAAGTAGTTATTTATCAAATATGCTATCACTGAGTTTGGTGGCCTTCCTCCTAGCAGCATTTGGCTGTAAGCAGTATGAGGGAAGAGGAGACTCTGTATACTTCTCAGAGGTGAAGTGAAGCTGAGAGCTGCTGTTTCTGTTCCACAGGCCTCGTTCAGATGCCACACAGATTCATGATTATGAGCAACACCTAGTATTATGAATTTATTCCTCCAATTCCTTCTTCTTTTCCTTGATTTGTTGACTCAGCAGTTTATCATGCTGCTCCAATTGGGTACAGAGGAGTCATTGCTACCCTGGACATGTTTCAAAGTGCTTAAGTTCAAATCATGATTTGGAAACAAATCCTGGTTGGTGGTATCCATAGACTGCACAGCAAATTATAGTTTGAACAACCTAGGAAAGTAAAGGAAAGGGTGTACAATAGAGAAGAAGTGGGAGTGCCTCAACCCAAAGAGCACTCTCAGTTTCCACACCTAGCTATGGCTGGGCTACATTGACATCATTGTGTTCTCCTTCCTCAGTGGCTTCAGCAGCCCATCCATTTCTAGCTAAAAGGAGGACAGCAACTAGGGGCAGGTAAGTTATGCCACCTCTGGAGCGAATTAAATCTGTACAGGTTGCAAACTGTTTTGATCTGTTTAAACTTTTCATTGTAATTGTTTTGTTAAATTGTTTTTTTATACTGTTTAAATTGTTCCTTAATTATTTTTAGTTCAAATTGTTCTAAATTGTTTTAGACTGAGTTTGTCAATATGCAGTCCTGATATTCTATTATATCAGGCAGGGCCTAAATAAATATATAAAGCTTTGTCTACCTGAAACTTGACAGTCAAGTTCTATGGAAGTGGTTGCTAATACAGCAATGGTTCTCTTCTTGACTGCTTTTGTAGTACTCTGTGAACACAGAATAGGGTACGTATCAAAAATCACACCCCTTTGCATGGTTTACTTGGTGGTGCACTGGAGTCAGGGCTCACAGGGTCAGAGTGCCTCATCTTTTTGATTCATGGGGATGGTGACATCCCCAGTCCTTCACCCTGTTTTGTTCTCTTGAGCTTAGCTGTAATCCTCTGGAAAAGAAATAGACTTTTCTGAGCAACAAGGTACTGCTGTGAGCTGTTCTTGTTGTAATACAAACCATTTTATGGCAACTCATCCGTTAATGTGTAATTCATCTCCATGTAGAGATAACAATGGCTAGAACTGATTTGCTTGTATGAATCAATACAACTGCCTGCAGTTCTGGACTCTACTTGGTGGTGTGGCTTTGAAATTATTATAATGTGAACTTGCATTTCATACATTTACCATTCTAGCACTTCTGTTAAAGGGTCGAAGATAATACAATATAGATTGCTGAAATGCTGTGGATCATATCTGGCCATTCAGGAGAATGTCTATAGCACATAGTTACACTGTAAAATTCACTGCATTTGGCTGCTAACTTTGATGGCTTTGAAAGGGAATAAATTTATGAAGGATGGGGCCATCAATGGCTATTAGTCAGGATGGCTAAATCTTACTTTCGGTATCAGAGGCAATGTGTCTCTGTATATGAATTGCTAGGGAGCATGAGATGGAACGTAAGTTGTGCTCTTTCCTACTGGTGAGTTTCCAAGGAGCAACGGATTGGCCATTGTGTGAACCAAGTGTTAGACAAGATGGGGCTTTAGTTTGATCCAACATGACTCTTCTTTATGTTTGTTCATAGTTTCGGTTTTTAAAATGAATTGATAAGACTCAGCATTTCTTAATTTTGTCCTTCAGAATGACAAATATATTGGAGGAAGCCATTCAAGTGGTCACATTCCACTGAATGCCCTTTTCTAGGTAGATCAGAACAACTATAAGCCTATGAAGACATGTGCACCATTCACAGGCCATTTCCACACTACACTTATAGCGCGATTATTCCACTTTCAACATTCTATGGAATCCTGGGATTTGCAGTTTGGGGAGGGGCTGGCCGGAATTGCCAAGTGGAGTCTTAATGAAGAAATAATTGGATAAAACGGAAATAGTGACTGACATATGAAACTCTGCCTGCTCATACTCCATAGGTAGCAATGCATTTAAATCAAATGTGGAAGATAATTTACTTGCTAATCACTGAAAAGAAAATTCTATAGCACTGAACAATTCATTAGTATTCCTAGTATTTCTGTTTGTGTCACCATGATACGGTACTTGGAGAAGTAACAGAAAAGAGGGAGATTGGAAGGTTGCTTCTTGTATATTTTATCACTGCATTTTATGTCTTTTGTTTTATAATGTATAACTTTAGCATAGATTTCATTGATGTTTATTATTCTGTTGTATGCTCCACTTAGAAGATTTTTATTCTGAAATTAAACTTTCTGCCTGGATTATGCCATTTCACACTACTGAAGGGAGGAACCCATGATTGAATGCTCCTCCTGCTCTCCATGCACACTGAAAACTAGTATATCAAAGAGAAGTCTGGGTTAGATAATTTTCCCCTAACATGCTTGTGTTCTATGTAGTAGGAACTGTTATTATGCAGAAACCTTGAGGCCATATTGTATGTTATCATGCATGGTAACTCTCAGTATTGTAAAGATAACATTTCCCCTCATAAGCAACATTTCGACCAAGTGTTAATGTAGCTGAGGAAGTGTTGTAAGTAGACACATGAGTGGTAAACTAGAACCTATGCAGTGCAGAGATCACAGTTTGTGGGAAGATGATAGTATATGTATTCCTTTTAGCATAAGCTTTTGTGGACCAGAGCCTGCTTCCTTTAGCTTCTCATTAAATGTACCTAAGTTCACAAAAACTTGTGTCATCTGGTCTTCTTTAAGGAGGCAAAAAGTTCCTAAACGTACTTTCTGGAAATTGTTTCTTTAGGGACTTCTGGTCAGTATGTGGATATAGGAACTTTATATCTGTCATCCTGAGTTGAAAGATGAGGTGCAAATGAATTTAATGTCAATAAATCTGAGCAGAGGAAATTCTTATACGTTCTAAAGAAAAATGGTCACAATTCTATATCACAGCCTACATTGTATAATTTTATACATATTTGGCTTCGTAGCAATAGCACAAAGGAATTTTCCTAGTGGATATCAAGGCATTGGCAAGAGTGTCCCAATGCACACCAAGAGCTATCAATGCACATTGGTACTCCATAACTGGTGTCCAAATGTGCACTGATCCTTTACTTGGCCTTATACTTGGTGACCTCCTAGCTCTTTTTCTGGTGACCTTATCTTCTGCCCCACCAGTTCCAGTGGTAAAGCCAGATTATCGATGGTGCAATTACAGCAAATGCTCCAGAGCCCTCAATTGTTTAAGAGGCTCATATTGTTACTAAGATGCTGTCAGGGCAGAAATGCTCTTAGAGAAACAGAGACTCTAGATCTCCCTTGTTCCCCTAGGAGATCTTGTTCCGCTTTGTTCCCCTAGGATTGCTAGTATTTACTACCCACCCTGGCTGCACTGGAGCAAGTGAAGATGCCAGCTGCAGGTTGAGGTCAGGTTCTGATCTCAGTCACAGTCACTGAGACAGAGGCAGGGATAGAACTTCATTTGGCCCAGAAATATTACCAAACCTGATCAGTCACAGCACAAAGCTGGTGGAGGAGTTTGTACACATGCATAAAGCAAGCCCTGTTGTTAGGACCCGCTATGTTGACAAAGCCCTCAAGCACTTTAATCTACCCTTGCCCACTAAGCATCATCTGGCATGGCAACACAGTTTAAAAAGTAAGGCTAACTTTTTGTGGTATTCACAAAGAAACTTCTTTCTCTCTCTCTTTTTTTTTCCAGAGCAGTACAAATCTAGTGCTCAGAACTGGGGTGGGATCATTTGGGGTTTCCAATTTCGTGAGGAAATAGTCCTGTCGAAATTAGGCACACCGTGCCTCGTCCTCCCTTGCCATTTAAGTAATTGAACCATCTTAAATGTTTCTAATAGAAGAAATGGGTCATAAGGTATGTCATTAAGCTTAAGAGTAATTTGTTCAGTTTCTTAAAGGTCCCTAAAGGATTTTCTGAGGGTACATTCTCACTGTATCTGTACCAAATCAAAGGACCACAGGCTATTCTCTTTCTTGGTATCAAGGATGCTATGGTGCTTTTAAAAGCATACGGTCACTTCACACCAGGTAGCAATTATGAGGTGTGTGCTTGTTTGTTTGTTGTGTTTCTATATCACTTTCCACATCTAACAATATCACAAATTGATATACAACAATTTTAAAAAATAAAACACATTAAAACAGAAACATTAAAAATAAACCATTAAATGGTCAATTCAAACCATAATCCATTAATGATTCACAGTGTGTCACAGAGTTTGAGAAAGTTATGTTTTTGAGTTACAACTCCCCAAATCCTCCGGTAACTATGTGCACTGGTTTTGGACAACTGTGTGTCCCTCAGATGAACACTATAATATTTCAAAGGGGTAAGTATGTTGAAGAATTGACTGTAGATGTGTGGTAAACATGTGCCTAGGAGCTGCAGATCTTAGAAAAGCTGGTCGTGTTGTCTGAGCTAATTCAGCTGAGCATAACTGGGGAATGGCTGCAGAATTCTGGGAGGTGTGATCTAAAAAGTGATTTTTCTGAATTTTTTGGCCAGGAATATTCTTAAAGAGGGTCTGGATCCAAAGTTGCTCTTCCATTCACACTAGGGAGGAGGTGATTTATATCAGCCACACTTCCATAGGTAGTGTCCCCTCCCATCCCCCACTGCCATATCCCACACCATTAGCAAGTGTCTCTCAGCCCCTAGTAGGAGATTGTTTGGAGGGAAGAAAAACTCAGAAAGCCCTGCTCCATGTTCTGCCAACAGAAGGAAAGTAAGAATCTGAAGAATAAACTACACTGTTCACTGAATGCATAATGTGCAGCTAGATTTTTCCCCCCTCTGAAATAAACACATGAGAGCTCAATCTGAGTTGAGTTCACCTTGTATGGGAGGTATAGCTGAGATCTAAATCTATTGAAGTCACCTTCTCTTACATTAATTTTTTAAAAAATTGCTGGGGTGCTAGTGGACTTTCCTAAAACATGTAATCTGTGCAGGAGGGTTTTAGCATGTGTGTGCATGAATACCTACGTGTGTGTGTGTGTGTTGTGTTTGTTATTGTTTGCCTTCAGGATATTTCTGACTCACGGCAAACCTAAGGCAAATCTATCTCAGGGTTTTGCTGGCAGAATTTGTTTGTTGTTGTCTTCCTCTGAAGCTGAGAGAGTATGACTGGTCCAAGGTCACTCAGTGAGTTTCCATGGCCAAGTGATGACTCAAACCCTGGTCTCTCAGTGCTCTAGTCCAACACTGAAATTACTACACCACACTGGCTCTTACACACACACACACACACACACACACACACACACCAGAAAGCTGTGAGGAGGTATCATATATTCTATCTGCATGCTATTGGACCAATTCACTTTGGGGTTCTGCAAGCTTACTTCAAGATAGACAGATAGAGTTGCAATTTAGGCATTTAGCATAGTCTGTTGTAGTCAAACCATAGACCTTGTGGACATCTTGCAGACAAAACTTTCTCAAGTGTGAAGTAATCTTAAAATGAGGTGGTTATATAATTCGGTGTATTAAGAATACAACTTCTTTTTATTTCGTCTTAAACTATTTCAATTGTTTTTAATCTGTCTTTTCAACTTGTTAGATTGTTTAATGTGTTTTTAGCCTCTTAAAATCATTACACTGTTTTCAATTAGTCACGTTTGTTTGTTTTGTTTTAAAGATCATGTTATTGATCTTTAGATACAGAGTAGGATACAAATATTGTAACTGCTTAAATTATTAATTTTAAACCATTGATCATCAGGCAAAGAAGTTAAAGTATGTTTTTAAACAGAATAGAAGCCCCTGACAGCAAAGAGTGTAACGCTGTTAACAGATGTAGCACACAAAGCTCCCACTATCACAACTGGACTCACTGGAAGTGATGTCATTACTCTTCTGGGTACCATTTTGGCTAAATTTTTGGACCTGTAGGCTTTTAGGTGTTCATGGTTTGGGATGGGTTTAAAGGATGATCCAAACCATTCCATTAGCAGACAGTTGAAGGGATTTTGGCTGGCATGGGATGACCCCCCCCCCAAATATTGGTGCAAACTTAAAAAAAAAAAAGAATGGTTAGAGGATTTAGGAGCTCAGAGGGAGCTTCATAGGTTACCCCAAAAGGTGAGTGAGTCAGGGATCTACCCACAATGCCAATGCCTCTGTGTAAAAATGGAGAATTATAGCTCAAAAAGGGAGGTCTGCCTCTGAAGTCTTTTCACCTGTGTATACTAGTACTAATGCAGAGACACCAGTTGGAGGTTAAGATAATGCTTTATTGGGGGAAAATCACAAAAACATGCAAGATTCAAGCTATCTCACAACCATACAAGACTAGCAGAAGGAATCTGGGTTGCAGAATGACATGCTAGCATGTCACATGTTGCATATTGCCAAAATTATATGGGCTGAGCTAGGGTTTTTATACCCTTATTCTTCCCTGAAGGAGAAGGTGTTAATGGCTCTCTGGACAAGCAGACAAAGTGGTCTGGAGCTGGCTAATGGTCTTAGCATTAGGTGATAAAGCATTGATGGGAGTTGTGATAGCTTCTTAACGTTTGAGCAGATGAGAAAACAAAAGGGGCAGTTCAACAGGACCTTGGCCATTGTTGCTTTGCCTGGGAGTTTCAGTGGCTATTGTTTTCTAGGTTTGGGCCATTGAGAAGTTCATCTTCTCCAACCAATTCTCAGTGAACTTAGGATCTGGCCAAGACCTAATTTTGTATGTGTCCAGCCAGTCTTTTTTGTCAGCATGGCTTTCCAGCCATAAATTTATGTTTTATATATTGTGCCAATTCCATTGCCAACTATATGATACCAGGGAGCTGGGGTGAATGGCATAGTAAAACATAGATTGCAAAATTGGGACTTGTAGGCTGCACACATTAAATCAATTGCTGAATGGTAAATCAACACTAATGTAAATCCCACTGATTCAATGAGTCTCAAAAGTTGAGGCTAGCTATTGGATTTCAACCTTTGAGGTTTTTCCTAAGCCTGCTAATACCTGCTTCTTGTGCATGGATAGCACTTTTTTAGCTATGTTAGGAACAACATATACAGAAGCACAAATAGAAATAGAAGGTTTGCTGGAGTATCTTATTCCAAGATATTACAACTTCATAAAACCTAATGGATCTGGCTAGAGAAGGAGATACTTTTAAACGTACAAATTCACAGACACACAGAAGAGCTAACCCAGCTCTACCTAACTGTTTACAGAAGATTTCTGCAGTATTGACTGGCACACCTGAGCAAAGAAATGGTATCTCCATCAACACGCTCACATAAATGCCACTTAAATACGAAATACTTTTATGATCCTGTAGAGTTTAAGGTTTAAATTCTGGAATAAATATCATGCTCTCTTTATTAAGACTTTGAAATGGCTGATTTGAGTTTCTTTTTTTAAAAAAATAACATAAGAAAAACCAACTTGGGCCAGATCAAAAGCCTCTCTATTCTAGTTTTCTGTTCAATTACTTTTCCATTGTCTAAGAGAAAGACATAAACAGGATGTTAAAGCAACACCACCTTCCCTTTTGTGTTCACCAGCAACTTATATACAGAAACATGCTGTCTCTGATAGTGGAGGTGATATACCACCATCATCGGAAAGCTGCCAGCAAAACTCTCTAATCTGAGTTTTTTATAGTACAATGATACTAATTAAATAAAGAACAACCTGTTTTGTTTGTTGCCTTGCTATTGCTATATGGCTCCAAATTGACTCCAGCTTATGGTAATCTTCTCCTGGGGTTTTCTTGACAAAATTTATTCATAGGAGGTTTGCTATTGCCTCCCTCTGAGGATGAGAGAGTGTAACTTGCCCAAGGCCACTCAGTGGGTTTTCATGGTTGGGTGGTGATGTGAACCCAGGTTTCTCAGACTCCTATTCTAACACTCATACCAGTAGACCATGCTGCCTCTCTTTGTTGTCTCTTATTGATAAAACGTAAGCAACAAAAACAGTAGCAATGAATGCAGAATCCCAAATGGTGAAAAATGTGAATTGTGTGATATGCAGCTCCGATGTTTGACTAAAGTTTTGACCTGTTGCTTTGCTATTTACATGCCTATCTTTTTGTTTTTATTTTATCTTTTGTAAACCACATTGAAATCCTTGGATATATGACAATACAAATATGTTTAAACCATAAACAAACAAATCTAAAGATACTGTGGAACATGTTACTTTTCAAGTAAACTATCAAGGCTCAAATTGTTAATAAGCTTTAAGATGTTCTGATATGCCCTAAAGGAAAATATACACACAGAGATATGTCAGACTATGCCCCTGATAATGTGATAAGCAGGAATATGTGTTGGTGTCTTCATTTTTACTAGTGTTTTAATTCCAATCTGTTATACTATACCTTCCCTAAACAACACATACAATCAAATATATGCACACACATATAGAAAGAATAAAAACCAGAATCACCTTTGATATAATCCACAAGGTATTATAGGACACAGAAGCAAGAAATCAGGAAGTGTGGGATGAAGTATACGTTCCATGCCAGAAATCTGCCTGAAATTTGACAGTGCACAAATAGGTTTGTCAGGTCAAAAACATCCCAGGCCCTGAAATTTCAGGACCAAATCCTGATTTGTCATCTGATGATGTCACAAGTAGTGGATCTTGGTGACATTAAAGAGTATGATGTATGAAAGAAGAAAAGGGGAATAGCAACTTATGTAAAAAAAAAAAAAGAGATTCAAGCCAAAGAAATCTTTAAAGATAAAGGAGGGGGAATATTGGGAGTTGAGATCCAAAAGAATGGGAAGAAAATCTTATTAGTAGGATTATATGCCCCAAATGAGAACAAAGCAGAATTTTATAAAAAAAACTCTGAGATAATTTATTAACATATGACTATGAAGAGTAGATTTTGTTGGGAGCTTGGAATGGAGTCCAAGATGTAAAACTTGACAAAACAACCTTAAAAAGCAAAGAACCAAAAGGATAGAGAGGGAAATTACCTAAAAGTTTATTTGAACTATGTGAAGATTTGGCTGTAATTGATGTGTGGAGACACAACCACCTGAATATTAAATATTTTACCTTCTTTTCAGAATTGCATCAAACTTGGTCTCACATTGACATGATTCTGGTTTCTAAAAACCTGTTAGCAGAAGTGAAACAAATGGAAATTTTGCCTAAAGTGATGTTGGATCACCATCCAGTGATGTTACAGATGAGACACAAAAATAAACAATTTCAATGGCAACTTATTGAATGATGAAGAAATTAATAAAAAAGCAAAAGACATATTAGACTGTTATTTTAAAGAAAACATAAAGGAGGAGATGCAGATGAAAACAGTCTGAGATGCATCTGAAGCAGTTATGAGAGGATTTTTTATTCAACAGTGACGGCTACAAATTTAAAAAAGAGAGGGAAAACATCACACTTTATTAAAGAAACTTCAAGAAAAAGAAGACGAATTTAAAAGAAACCTGGCTAAAGAATCTTTACAATATGAAATTAAGAAAGTACAGAAAAAAATTACAGTGCTCACAACTGAAGAAATAGAGAAAAAATTGAAATATATGAAACAAGCAGAGTTTGAGCAAGTAAACAGAATAAGAAAGTGGTTGGCATAAAAGTTAAAGAAGAGGAAAGAAAGAAATCTGATTGTAGAAATAAAGGAAGAGAAGAAAACCATCACTCAGCTTGAGAGAATAAAACAGATATTTGAAAAATACTTTAAAATTTATTTCAGGAAAATAAATTTTCTCAATAACAAGAAAAAGATTTAGCGGAATATCTAAAGAAAATAAAGCTATGGAAAATATTGGATGAAACTCAGAAACAATTGAATGAACCCATTATGATCAAAGAGTTGGAAGAAGTTATCAAAGATTTAAAAGTGGATAAAGCCCCAGGACCTGGTTTTTTATTTTTTTATTTGTATCCCACCGCTCCATATGGATCGAGGCGGCGAACAACTTACAAATAACATGTATTTCGAAACATTTCTATACATGCCCCCAACAAGCTGGATACTCATTTTACCGACCTGCAAAATGATGGAAGGCTGAGTCAACCTTGGAGCCCGGCAGGATCAAACTCACAACCTTGTGGCTTGCAGTACTGGCATTTAACCACTGCGCCACCAGGGCTCCTGATGGATTTACCTCATTATATTATAAGAGATTTTCAAAAGAACTAATAAAACCATTACAAGCAACAATAACAGAGATAAAGAAGGTGGGTGAAACTGGAAACATGGGGAACATCCAACATTGTAATGATAACTAAAAAAGGAAAGCACAATAGAGAGACAAAGAATTATAGACCAATCTCTTTATTAAATGTAGATTATAAAATTTTTACAACAGTGTTGGCAAGACAATTGAAAAGAATATTGCAAGTTAAAATACAAGAAGAACAGACAGGGTTTCTCCCTGGAAGAAATATGAAAGATAATGTAAGAACAATTTTAGATGCAACGGAATTTTATGACAAGAACCCAAGGAAGAAGTCTGTATTGATCTTTCTTGGTGCAGAAAAAGCATTTGACAACATATCTTGGAAATTTATGCACCGCATATTAAAGGAAAGCAATTTTGGAGAAGACTTTTGTGAAAGGATTGAAAGGATTTATCAAGATCAATTGGCAAAATTGATAATTAATGGAGACACAACAGAAAAAAATGTTATAACAAAAGGAATAAGACAAGGATGCCCATTGTCACCGTTGTTGTTTATTGTGGCTTTAGATGTGCTGATAATGAAGATAAAAGAGGATCAAGAGATAAAAGGCTTGAAAATAAAGAGAAAAGAAATAAAATTGAGAGACTTTGCAGATGATATAGTTATTTTCTTGGAAGAGCCACAAGAATCAATCCAAAAATTGCAAGAGAGTCTTAAATAATAAATAATAATAATAATAATAATAATAATAATAATAATAATAATAATTATATCCTGCCTCTCCCAATGGATCGAGGCGGCATTACAACAGTATATAAATACATTAAAAACACTAAAATGTAACCCATCCTCCCCACCCACCAACCCTTCTAACCCCCTAAAACACATTAACTATTAAAAACAAATTAAAACAAAATTAAAACAAGAGGACAATTGATGAGAGGCAGTGGAACACTAGTCTGGGAAGGCCTGTCAGAAGAGAACAGTCTTGATGGCTCTTTTAAAGCCGTCAAGACTGGTAATGTGCCGGGTCTCTTCCGGCAGGCCATTCTATAACTTGGGAGCGACGAAGAGAAGGTCCTCTGGGTAACTGCAGCCAACCTAATTCTGACTGGCTGCAGTAAATTCCTCCCAGAGGACCTTAGTGTGCGGGGCAGATTATATGGGAGAAGGCGATCCCGCAGGTAGGCTGGCCCCAAGCCATGGAGGGCTTTAAAGGTAAGAACCAACACCTTGTACTGTGCCCGGAAACTAATAGGCAGCCAGTGTAAAGACTTCAGAATTGGTGTTATGTGGTCACTTTTAGATGTTCCGGTGGCCAACCTGGCTGCCATATTCTGAACTAATTGAAGTTTCCGGACTAAGCACATGGGTAGCCCTATGTAGAGCGCATTGCAGAAGTCAATCTGTGAAGTTACCAGCGCATGTACCACCGTTTTTAGGTGTTCCAGGTCCAGGAAGGGGCGCAGCTGGCGTATCAGCTGAAGCTGATAGCAGGCACTCCTGGCTGCCGCATCAATTTGGGCTGTCATCTGAAGCGGCGAATCCAAGAGCACCCCCAAGCTGCGGACACAGTCTTTCAGGGGAAGTGTGACCCCGTCTAGAACAGGTTGACAAACCTCCATACGTGGGCTAGGACCCTTAACAGCGAGTACCTCCGTCTTATCTGGATTTAAAGAGTTTGGAACAGTAGCTGGATATAAAACAAACAATGAGAAGACAATGATGTTGGCTATGAATATGCTGAAAAAAGAAAAAGCTGAGTTGGAGAAAACAACAGGTTTCCAATTCTCCAACAAAATAAGATATTTAGGAATTTATGTTAACAAAGAAGAATCAAGAATTGTTTGCTGGTAATTATGAAAAGGTTGGAAAGAAATGAAAAAAGAAATGCTGAAATGGAGCAAGTTAAATTTATCTTTCCTGGGGAGGATTAATGCTTTTAAAATGACTTTATTGCTGAAAATGATGTTTCTCTTCCAAAATTTGCCAATAATAGGTAATGGGAAAATATTTAAAGAATGGGAAAAAGAAATTTCAAAATTTATTTGGCTAGGTAAAAGGCCAAGAACAAGATTTAAAACATTACAGGGCTCTAAAGAAAGAGGGGGATTAGATTTGCCATCATTGAGAATATATTACCAAGCATGTTGCCTGGAATGGATCCAAAACTGGAAATCATTACAAAAATCATTGATAAAAGAGTTGGAAGAATATGACAATAAATTCGGATGGCATGGCTATACGTGCTATAATAAGATAGTGGTGAACAAAGAATTTAATAATCACTGCATTCAGAAAACATTATTAAAAGTGTGGCAACAACTATATCCAAGATTTTACACAAATCTCCCAATATGGACATCACCACAAGAAGCATTTTTAAAATAGCTCCAACAAAAGAAGGTAAATTGCTTACATATCAAGATATACTTATCTGGGAAGGAAGTAAACCGAGAATGAGAACATTAGAAGAAATGAAAGAAGTGGGACTTGAACTAAATTAGTTCCTGTGGTGACAATTGAAAGAAAGATTTAAAATGGGCCAAAAATTATTTGGATTTGATAGAAAAGAAAATGAACTGGATGCACTGATGAAAGAAAATCAAAAGAAAAGAATATCTAAGCTCTATAAACTTATATTACAGAGAGAAATGGAGCAGGAAGAAATTAAAGAGACAATGATTAGATGGTCACAAAATATAGGACACTCAATTGATTGTGAGAACTGGAGAATGATATGGAAAACAGATTTAAGATTTACACGAAACTTAAATCTAAGAGAAAACTATTATGAAATGTTACATAGATGCTACATGATGCCAGAGAGATTACAAAAGATTACCAAGGCTGGAAATCTGAAATGTTGGAAGTGTGGGGAAAGGGAGGGAACATTTTATCATATGTGCTGGACTTGTAAAAAAGTGAAAAAAAATTGAAAGAAATACATGATGAAATCTAAAAAAAATTTAAATTGAATATTGAGATGAGACCTGGATTATATTTATTGAATATGATAAAACCAAAATCTGAGATTAGAAAGTACAAAAAAAATGCTATATTTAATCACAGCAGCTCAATTAACATATGCTCAATATTGGAAACAAGATATTAAAATAAATTTGGATGAATGGAAAATAAGGGTTATGGACATGGTGAAGATAGAGAAATTGGCAAATTCGTTAACGAATAAATCTATTCAACAATTTGAAAGAGAATGGAGAGAAATCGGAGAATGGCTCCAAATGTAAAGGTATTGATTGAAAAGGTATGTTATAATTGTATTGTGTGATGGTTTGATTGTATGATAACTGTATTGGCTGATTCAACTGGAGAAAACAATTTGACATAAGGGCGTGGGGGAAGGAAGGGTAACATTTGTGAAGAAATATACCCAATTTATATTTTTTTCTGGAAATGTCAATAATTTTTGTTAAAAAAAATAGTATGATGTATGAATCATGAATCACAATTGCTAAAAGAGTGTCATTCAAATAATAAACACCAAGTTGAGCACAAATAAGAAACAATGTACCTGGGTGAAAGCTAATTTTCCTAGCTCTGCATCAAATGGAAAATATACATACTCTTCCCAGTTCATTTTTAATAAGCACTGGATTTAACAAGTAAGCATTACTTTCAAGACCATTTGGAGTTTGTAGTCCAATCAAACACCTTTTGTCAAGCTGTGCTTTGAATGAAAAATATTCTACAGTAGCTGTGGAGGGGGCAGTGTACATATAATGTCTGAATCCTGTTGGTTAGTCAATGATAGAATAGACCCATGGAATCAAATCTGGAATGGTGGGTCAACGTATAAATACAATTGATTAAATGGAGCTAGTCTACTTGAGGCTACCAATTGGACTAAGTTTGTGTGTGTGTGTGTGTGTGCACGTGTGCATATCTTTCCAGGCAATGGTCTTATACTGAGATCTCCACCCCCTTGACCTGTACATGCATGTCCCAGGGAGTTTGGATGGAATGCATGTGCCATGACAAATGTACTTTGATATTCTGCAATGCCATTTGTAAATCAATTTTAACAGCTATTTTAAAGAGTAGCGATGTGGCATATACCACTTCTTATTGAGATCAATTATTCTAAGCTATATATAACAGATAGGTGAGCTGGTCATAGTTCAGTGATGAAATCAGAGATGCCACCAATGTTCTCTGGGCCATTTCCGCACTAGCCTGTTATAGCACGATGATTCCACTTTCAACATCCTCTGGGATCCTGGGATTTGCAGTTTCAGGAGGGGCCGGCCGGCTAACAGGCTAGTGCGGAAATGGCCCTGGTTTGGCCCTGAAAACAAGCTCAGGGGTCTCATAATTCCCACACAAAAGTAGTGATAAGCAGTATTACAGGGCCTCAAATTTATTTCCAGGCATCTCAGTTCTAATCTTTATGCTTAATCATTAATTAATTAATTTGATGCTTCTTTTAAGAAAGGTAACACAATTTATTGTGATGTAACACTTGGCAAGCTACTGTTACAAAGAATAAATATATAACAACTTACTGAAGTTCCCTGTAACAGAGCAGTGGCAGATGGTACCATACTCTACAACTGTCTTGGTTT
This sequence comes from Ctenosaura bakeri, assembly GCA_948474755.1. Lineage (NCBI taxonomy): Eukaryota > Metazoa > Chordata > Lepidosauria > Squamata > Iguanidae > Ctenosaura > Ctenosaura bakeri. Next base: position 212,620 of record CAOLHI010000185.1, on the reverse strand, counting down.
TGCACGGACAGACGAAATTAATTCTCTGTCATCCCGGTTTTTCAGGTGCTTTTAAACTGTCCCAGTTTCTTTCTCCTCCTCCCACTTTCCCCCTTGCCATCACCTTTGTCCTTAGCTTACTTTTCAGATTAAAGTACAAAAGTTCAGTATGGAGGAAAGGAGCGTAGGGACAGAATCATACCCTTCCCTGTAGGTTCACACAAAAGTAAACTGTTGCAGCTTCTCCTAACTCGTGTACTCTTCCTCATTAATAACTGTTGCCATGTTGACCACACTCTGATGTTGTTTGGCCACACCTCTCCTGATTTTCCTCTGTGAAATGTTGGAAGGTGTATGATACTCTGTGGGCTAAGACACTGCTCAGTTTTCCATGGATTTAGCATATCTTTATATCCATTCACCTGTGAGTGAATTTTCCAAGCTCGGCTTCTCCACATCTAAGCAAATCACTATGTGCTACCTAAAGGTGTTAATCTGTGCTGTTTTACTCTTCCTCTGTTATATGGTATGATTACTGTCCCAAAAAATGTTGTCTTTCCCTGATTGTCTCAACAACACATTCCATTCTGACTGCAGTAGCTGCATGTCTCAGAGGCAGCAGCAATCATTCAAACTGCAGATGTGCATGAGGAAAGTCTGGGCCTATAGTAAACTCCATGACGGAAAACCAGTTTTTTTAAAACAGAAAGTTTATTACTTTATTGACTTTACATATATTCTTGACATTTTACAATTAACAACACATATCTCCGTTAACTTAATAAGTAAATTAAAAAAAAAGAAATTAAGATCCTTACATTTTCACATTTATATCATTATATCATTCTTGTCTTAGCTTTTTCTACAACCTGTTATTCTTTTCTTGGTTAATTCATCCTTTAAGCTCTTCTTTTTCTGGTATTATATATATAATCACAATACAAAATCGTAATAACAATAATAACAATCAACCCTATAAATCCCGAACCACAAAATTATTCAGTATTCAACTATACCCAAAAGAAAAATGAATGAATGAATGAATGAATGAATGAATGAATGAATGAATGAATAAATAGTTAAATTTGTGCTTGCCTATGACAATATAACACAAAGAAAGTATGATTATATTGCCCTAACAATTAATTTATCCCAACAAAATCCTCTTCTTTAAACACTTCTTTATTCACTATATTTCTTTATAAACGCTATTTCTTATCCTAAAATATCAATATGAGTATCTACTATAAAAGTCAAATTTAGACTAAAATTCAAAAAGAAAAAAATGATACTAAAATTGGTGGCAAAAAGGAAATAAAGAAAAGAGGGGGAAAAGAAAGAGGAAAAGAGAGAAGAAAGAAAAAGAGAAAAAAGGAGAAGAAGAAAAAGATGATATGAGTGTAGTTCGTCCCACACCGCCCGAGCTTTGCGGATGGCGGGGGGACGGCCTTTGCCGCCCTCCCGCGATGTGAGATTGCGTCGCGGTGGCCGACGGGAGGAGGCCGGGCTGGGGCACGGTATTTAGGGCCCGCCCCGCCTCCTCGGCAGCCATTCGTGCTGGATCAAGGCGACGAAGCAGGAGGATGGCCTTACGCTGTTTTCCTGCGCCACGTGGCCTTCGGCGGTCGTTCCTCCTGCTTCTTCGCTGGACCCAGGGACAGCCTTCGCAGCGGACTTGGCGTGGGAAGGCGTTGGGTGGCTTCCCGGCCAGCTTCGGCGGCTTCGCGGCTTCCGGGGCCGCGGCTGGGCGGGCGGCTCGCCCGGGACGTGGAGAATCCAGCGGCCGCCTCAGCGGCTGCTCGGGTAGGCCCGCGGCAGCTTTGCGCGGCTGCCGCGGCGGGGTATCGAGCGGCCAGGGTCGGGGTGTCTGCAGGCAGGGGAGGCATTTTCGCGGCCTCTTTCGTGGCCCGGACTCGGCCTTCGGCCCCTTCGGCCTGCCGGGAGAGCCATTCCCTCCCTGAGTGGTAACTCAGGGAGCCTGTGGCGGCCGCGTTCGGCCTTGTTCGGGACCGCCGCCAACGCGAGCGGGTAGGCCGTGCGGGAGCCTCGGTTGCCGGGCCTCGGTGTTTGCGGGCGGGGGAGGCATTTTCGCGGCCTCTTTCATGGCCTGGGGGGAAGGGAGGTAGGGTGGTCCGGACTCGGGCGTGGTCCGGACTCGGCCTTCGGCCCCTTCGGCCTGCTGGGAGAGCCGTTCCCTCCCCGCGTGGGAACTCGGGAGGCCTGTTGTGGCCGCGTTGGGCCTTGATTGGGGGCTGCCGCCAACGCGAGCGGGCAGGCCGCGCGGAGCCTGGTTGCCGGGTCTGGGTGTTTGCGGGCAGGGGAGGCATTTCCGCGGCCTCTTTCGTGACCTGGGGGGAAGGGAGGTAGGGTGGTCCGGACTCAGCCTTTGGCCCCTTCGGCCTGCCGGGAGAGCCATTCCCTCCCCACGTGGGAACTCGGGGAGCCTGTTGCGGCCACGTTGGGGCCTTCTTCGGGGCCGCCGCCAACGCGAGCGGGCAGGCCGCGCGGGAGCCTGGGTTTCCGGGCCTTACACGGAAGCGCCGCTGCCGCCCGTAGCGGGTAGGCCGCGGAGGATCCAGCAGGCCGGCCTCTTCGCCTGCCGGGTGGGGCGCCCCTACGGGGAGCGTGGGAGGAGGGGAGCAACAAGCCTCTAAAGGCACCTAGTGGCAACCTCGTCTCGGCTGCAGCCTGTTTCGGCTGTTACGGGCCTTTGGGGTGTGGCATCAGCCCCTCCCCTCCTTGTATCCTATCTGTGCCTACAGCGCGTTCACTCCCTCCCCCTGCGGAACATAGGGTGGGTGGGCATCTGAGACACAGCCCCCTAGGGAGGCGGTGGGGTGGCGCAGCTGAGTCTCCTGGGTTGGATTGGGGTTATTGTATCGCCCCTCGCTTCCTATGGCGCCCCCCCAAGGTACCAGGGAGGGCGGGCGGCGGGCACTGACAGAGGCCCGCAGCATCCATCCTCCCTAACACAGATAAATAAATAAATTAAAAAAAAAAAGAAGTTGAGGCAACAAACACGCCAGCCCCAGGTTCCCACCCTAACAGATAAAGGGCCCAGGCATCTGGCTGCACCATGCCCTCCAAACGGGCTGCCTCTAAAGGCAAACAGCCGCCCAAGAAGGCCGCACCGGCTAAAAGGGCGGCCGCGAGCAAGGGGGCCACTCCTAACAAGAGGCCAAGGATGGCCAAGACTGCGGTGGCCCCGTGCTCGTCGGCAGCATCCTTAGAAGAGGGGTCCAGCAGGGTGGCAAGCCTTTTTGACAAGTTAGATGCCATTGAGAGAGGCTGTCGGGCGTCCAGCCAAGGTAGAAAGGGGGGGGATGGAATTATTGCTGTTAAAACATGTGACTTTGACCGGCTTGTGGCTAGACTAGATGCCCTTGAACGGCGATGGGGCGAGGGAGAGAGTTCATCCGCGTCGCAACCTGGCTGTTCGACGACAGGGCCCCCAGAAGAAATAGAGGCGGCAGCGGAGACGGCTGGTGAGTACATCACACCTGAAAGCGGCACTCCATGGGTAGCGGGCCCCTGGGAAGTTCGACCACCACCAGGAAACATGGTCTGGGGCCCACCAGCGCCGGAGCCTCTGGCTTCGTATCCACCCTGCCCCCCCGGGGGACAGCAACCTCCACACAGCAGGTTCAGGTGGCAGCAAGGAACTGCAAAGAGTGTCAAGGAGCCTCCCTGGGTGGGGAGGGGGGCAGCAGGAGTCCGCCAAGGAAGAGGGAGCAGAGCAGCGGGCTGGGGGGAAGCCTAGAAGTCTTGGTAGCCACCTCAATGCAGCCACGGTTGAGAAGATACAAAAAGGGGAATATGTAGACGTGTTTTCCCTTCTGTACAGGGATGTAGATAAAAAAGAGAAGGACGACATGGATGCGAGAGAGAGGGAGAAGCTGAAGAAGAGAAAGGTAGAGAGGAACTGGACTAATTGGCTCTCAGGATACTTAATTTACATGGACGTGGTCCTCAAGGCCAACCCTTCACGGGCACACGACCTGGTGGCATACTTGAATACCATATGGAGGGCTCAGTTAGAGTATTCGGGGATGGGATGGCTACACTATGACGAGCGGTTTCGGATGTTGGCAGTGACTGATGCAAGTTTGTGCTGGGACCGCATCGACACTGAAATGTGGATGCAGTCAATGGGACCTGGTCGCCCAGTTTTTGGGGAACGGGCCCACTCTGGGCATCTTGTGCAGACAGGCAAGATGGGGGGTCCTTCCGCACCCAGGGTCCACAAGAACAGCAACCCGTTCAGATCTGTTGGGAGTTTGGGACCCAAGGGTTTTGTGCACGGCGCCCCTGCAGGTACAAACACCTGTGTGGGATATGCTGGGGCCCGCACTTGGCCCGCAACTGCAACAAGCGAAAAGGCGGAGGGTCTGGCCCCAGGGAGGGGGCTGCAAAGCGAGGCCAGGGGAACCAGCAGCCATTTCAAAAAGGGGCCCAGTCCAATTAAGCTGGAACCACTACGGGCCTGGCTCTGTGTATATTCGAACCGGGTGGCAGCTCAGTATCTATACGAAGGATTTTCAGCAGGTTTTAGAATCCCAAGTAGGGAACCCCGCAGGTTTTACATGGCCAATAATCTTAAATCGGTTATAGGAAACGAACACATAGTTAGGCAAAAAATAGATAAGGAGGTGGCGGAAGGTAGGGTGCTAGGCCCATTTGATCAGCCCCCCACTCCTACTGTTAGAATTTCCCCCCTAGGTGTAGTTCCAAAAAAAGCACCGGGCGAGTTTAGGTTGATACACCATTTATCATACCCGAAAGGGCAATCTGTTAATGATGCTATTCCGGCGGAGCTGTGTTCCGTGAGGTATACCACCTTTGACGCAGCAGTTCGAACTGTTTGCAGACACGGAGTGGGAGCTGAGTTAGCCAAAGCAGACATCAAGTCGGCTTTCCGCCTTTTACCTGTTCATCCAGACGACTTTGAGCTTTTGGGTTTCGCTTTTGAAGGGAGGTTCTATCTTGACCGATCTCTCCCGATGGGATGCTCAGTGTCGTGCTCTGCCTTCGAGTCCTTTAGCACCTTTTTGGAATGGGCCACCAGAAAGAAATCAGGCATGAGGGGTGTAGTGCATTACCTAGATGACTTCCTGTTCGTAGGCCGTGGAGGTTCAGGGCAGTGTACCTTCCTTTTGTCTGAATTCACTTCTTTGATGGATGAGCTGGGAGTGCCTTTGGCACATGAGAAAACAGAGGGCCCCACACACAGGCTCACGTTTCTGGGTATTGAGCTGGACACGCTCAACCAGACCAGTAGGCTACCACTTGTTAAGGTTCAGGACCTGCGGTCAAGGGTTGCTTCCTTCCTGGGCAGGCGCAAGGCAACACTCAGGGAACTCCAGGAGATCCTAGGGCATCTCAATTTTGCTTGCAGGGTCATAGCGCCTGGCAGGGCCTTCCTTAGGCGGCTCTGTGACGCCACCAAGGGCGTCACCAAGCCTCACCACCGAATTAGAATCACCAGGGAAATGAGGCTGGACTTGAAAGTTTGGCAGGAATTTTTGGCAGATTTCAATGGGGTTTCCTTTTGGCGGAATGAAATCCTGGTGAGAGATGCCCTGCAAATATCATCTGATGCAGCTGGTTCCATCGGTTTTGGTGTCTTCTTAGGAGGTAGGTGGTGTGCTCAGAGGTGGCCCCAGAGTTGGGTCGTAGCAGGTCTTACTTCGGATCTTACATTCCTGGAATTTTTCCCTATACTGGTCGCGGTTCATATTTGGCCGCGTGAGCTGGCTAACAGCGCTGTCCATTTCTGGTGCGATAATCAGGCCACGGTCAGCGTGATAAATAAGCTATCTTCAAAGTCACACCAGGTCATGAGGTTGGTTAGGGCATTCACACTTCAATGCTTGCGCTTCAACATTCTTTTCAAGGCTGTTCACGTAGCAGGCGTTGACAATTCCCTGGCGGACTCTCTTTCCCGTATGCAGATGGATCGCTTCCGGGAGCTGGCTCCAGCCGCTTCACCCCTCCCAGAACCGATGCCCGAGAGCCTGTGGAATCTTAGCGGGGTGAGGTGACCAGGATGATTGGTATGTCTATTGCACCTAGTACCATGAGGAGTTACAGTAGAGCGGCCAAGGAATTTTGCAGCTTCCGTAAGTCTAAGGGACTACAGGACGCCTGGCCACTCCCTGTGGACCACATATTACAGTTTTGTGTAGCTCTCTCGCAAGCTGGTCTTTCCCCTCAATACATCAGGTCCAAAATGTCAGCCTTAGCCTTTTGGTCTAAAACAAGGGGCCTGGTGGACCCCACGGGTGATTTCAGGATACGTAAGTTTATTGAGGGATGCGTCAGGCAGCACGGAAAGGTCCGGGATGGCAGGCAACCGCTTTCTCCGGGTATTCTGAAGGGTCTGGGAGAGGTGTGGAAAAGTGTCTGTTCATCACCATATGAGGCCCTTTTGTTTCACGCAGCGGCCCTCATTGCATTTTTTGGGGCGCTAAGGGTAAGCGAGTTAGTTGTACAGAGCAGGAGGGATAGCTCGGGCAAGGCCTTGGAATTACGGGACTTGGCTTGGGGGGAGCAGCACTTTTCCCTGGTCATAAGGGGTTCCAAGACAGATCAGGCCAGGATGGGAACGGTGGTGACCTTGAAGGAATGTGCCGAGGCAACCCTGTGCCCTGTGAGGGCGCTCAGGGCTTATATAGTCCACAGGGGTACGCACGAAGGTCCCCTATTCTGTCATGCGGATAAATCTCCTCTCACGAAGTTCCAATTCTGGACCATCACCAAGAAAGCCTTATCTCGGCTGGGCCTTCAGGGAGTCAATTTTGGTACGCACTCATTTCGTATAGGGGCAGCCTCTACCGCTGCGTGGATAGGTATGAAAGCAGATGACATCAGGAGGATTGGCAGGTGGAAGTCCTCAGCGTTCCGGCGCTATGTTAGACCAATTGATCTGCCTTAACGCTTTGGTTCCTTTCCAGATCGACCTGCTGCAGAGCGGAGGAAGAGAGTACTGATATGCGGCCACAGTTTCATCTTTTGGGCCGAGCGGCAGGCGCGCACAGGTCACATGGGCACGAACCTGGGGCTGGGCGATCAAGCATCCATACGCTGGCTTGGAAAGAGAGGTTTGCGGTGGTCTGGCCTGATACCTTTGTTGTTTGGGGAGCACGGTGAACCTCCTCCCGATGTGCTGGTCATTCACCTGGGCGGTAATGACCTTGGACTGTTAAAAGGAAAGGCCTTGGTGATACAGGCCATCCATGACATGTGGCTCATACAAAGCGCATGGCCTCACACGTCGATTGTTTGGTCCGCTTTGGTGCAAAGGAGGGAATGGGGCGGGGGTGCTATCCCCGGCGCATAGAACGCGCACGCCAGCTGGCGAACAGGGAGATTCGTCGCGCCCTGAGACAGGGCTTGGGTTACTACATCCCACACGCTGATATTGTTTTCAGTAAACCGGAGCTGTATTGGCGTGATGGAGTACACTTATCACCAGAGGGTAATCAGATTTTCTTACACGATTTGCAGAAGGGGCTGGACTTGATCCTGAGGGGATGGGGGGATAAGGACTAAGCAGACGCTTGTCCTTGTCCATGGTCGGCAAAGGGGGGGGGCTTGAGGTTCGGCGTGTACCTATGGCACCCCCTTTCGGGGTGGAGGATAAATCCTATCCTTGGGGAGGGCCCTGGGATCACCCCACTTGCTGCGCAGCGGGGGGTGGACTTGGGGCTCCCTTCCAGACAAGGGCTGGCCAAAGTCATCTTGCATCTTCAGCGGTTGGCTTTGAGGCCCGGTATCTCGCTCAACGGGCTAGGGGAGATGGTCGGAAGTGGCCTCTTGGCCCTAGTCCGAAGGTGCTGTAAACCCCCCCCCATTATTCTGCTCAGGCCAGAAACTCAAGTTTATGTTCAAGTTTAAGTTCAACCCTTGTTAAGTAGGCATATTAATAAATTGCCCTAGTTCAACCCAAGCTCTGTCTGCGATCTCGTTATTTCGTGGGTAGGGCGGCAATAAGATTATAAATGAAAGAGATATGTTTACCACTTTATTTTATAATTTACAGTTCCAGAGAAAACATTTTCCCCCTTCTCCTTTCCATTCAGCTTTTAAAACATTCCACTCTTGATTCACATTATTTATACTTCAATTTTGCATAAACATGGTTAGCACATCCATCTGATACATATCAAGGAGTTTGAATATCCATTCTTCAGACGTTGAAATTTCTTTAATTTTCCATTTACTGGTCTACAATAACCTTGCCGCTGTTATCATATATAAAAGTAGCTTTCCATGTCTCTTTTGGTCATTAGGCTTAATTCCTTTCAATATATTTAATAAGAATAACTCTGGGGACACAGGAAATTGTAAACCCATTATTGCTTTAATTTGGTTATTGATTTCCCTCCAAAATATTCTGGCCAGTTTACATGTCCACCAGACATGAAAGAATTTACAGTCCATGCTTTCTCCCAGTCCTCTAATGCTATCGTATGTCCCAAATTTTGGGCCCACTTAATCATATTATCCCCAATAATTTCTTTTGCTAATTCTAGTTTCAATAAACTTTTACATATTAATGATATCATATGATCCTTACCATCTACTAATTTAATGTCAAAGCCATGTCTTTTCTCTTCAATACCTTCAGTGTTCATGTCTGTTATATATCTTTCTTTTAATTGTCAATATAAAAACCAGTTGCATTTAATTCCTTCCTTTTCCAATACCTCAAGGGATTTAAAAGTATCATTGTTTGCTTTACTATCCAATAAATCCTCATAAGTTAACCACTTTTCTGATAATTAATGTTCTTGTTTATGAAACACTTCCTGAATAGATATCCAGTGTGGGATTTTATTATAAAGTTTCCTTTTATATACATTCCAGATTCTTAACAACAATTTTCTTATAATATGTTTATTATATTCTTTGTCTGTACTGGCTTTATTATATCCTAAATAACCATGCCAGCCATGCTTTATGTTAAATCCTTCTAATTGTAGAATTCTTCTGTTTTTTGGATTTATCCAATCTAAAACCCAAGACAAAGCACAGGCACGGTGGTATATCTTGAAATTTGGGAGGCTGAGGCCTCAAGGCCAAACCCTTGAATTCCCCCGGATGTTGAAAGTGGAATAAAAACACTTTAACAGTGTAGTGCAGAAATAACCTAACTCTACATTATGAATCTGTAAATGCAATACTGAGTACCAGCCTGTCTATGTTGTTGTAGTAGTAGTTACTATTATTATCAGCCCATTATTGTTGTTGTTGTTGTTGTTGTTGTTGTTATTACCACTGCTACTATTATTATTATTCAGAATCCTGTACAGGAATTGTAAATGCATAAGTACCACAGTTATGGTGCTTTGCACTGAATTCTATCCTGATCCCCCCCCATTCCCCACTTATCAGCAAGCAGCCACTGTGGTCTATGGGATCTGTTCCCCTGTTAACTGGGAAGCAACTGACAGCCTTTTCCATTCCTTGCACAGTGATCTTCATTGCAACAGGCAGAAGTGGGATTCCTGCCACAATTTCCCCTTGGGCAGGAGATTATTTGCACAGGGGACATAGGAGTGATACCCAGTTGCTTCCTGATTAATATCGGTCACTCTGGCTGGTGGCTGGTAAGTGGGGGCTGGAGGACATTTATGGTTCCATTATGTAAGGATCATGAATACGTAACAATCATAACTGCATAATTCTGGGTAATGCATTCATGACTGCCATAGAAGAATCCAGTCCTTCTCTCCTCCTCTTCCTCCTCCTCCTTAGTAGTAGTAGTAGTAGTAACAGTAGTAGTTTGGATCAGAAGTATTCCACCAGAAGCTAGATACCTGGATGCAGGGGTAGAAAGCTACAATTTTCACTACGTAATTGCTACTCTACATTGATTGCTTAGGTAAAAAGGAGAAGCAGAGAATTCAGGCTTTCAGGACATGGCAGGACTGAGAGACAGAACTGCAAGATCAGTTAATAAGAGCAGAAAAGAAGAGAGTGGCCAAAGTGTGAGTGAGGAGAAAGAAAGAGAGGGAGAGAGAGAGAGGATTATCAACTATCACCTTAACTATACATTGGCTAGACCTGCTGTATACATAATATTGATTTTGACTTTTGAAACACACTCAAGAATAATGGTATGATTTTGATGTCATATTTATACCCATCTATTCCAGTAAATTCATTTTCTTTCTTTCACATTATTTCAAAAGACGACACTACTCTGGAATGGGGACATCTTTTGTCCTAGCAATACGGCTTCTGGAGACAAATTTCTATTTTACTTCATTTGTGTTTTCCATTATACAAATAAAGCAATAAATTTGTTTCAGACTATAATTTGGATATTAATGTGTGTCTCTCATAACAGATTTCTGATCAAAAGATTTCTTCACCTGTTAGTCTCACAGCTAATTAATCACAATTTAATTTCTTTCTCATTTTAATAAGAACAGATATTATCATGCGGCATTGGTGTTTCCTTTTTTATTGAAACTATTTCATATCAGATTTTTCTTAAGTTTGGGAACTACTGCCAGATTGTTTTTCTTTAGTAGATATTAGTAATAACTAAAAACTGCAGAGATTGGCTGGCTAATTCAAATAAATGTGCAAAAGTTGACCCACAGGTTTTGGGAGAGATCACCTTTCACATAGGCCATTTCCGCACTAGCCTGTTATAGCGCGACGATTCCACTTTCAACCTCCTCTGGAATCCTGGGGTTTGCAGTTTCGGGAGGGGCCGACGGCCCTCCCGAAACTGCAAACCCCAGGATTCCAGAGGAGGTTGAAAGTGGAATCGTCGCGCTATAACAGGCTAGTGCGGAAATGGCCATAGCTAGAGTGAGAGTACAAACCATCAATGTGAACGTCTCCCTGTCAGGGTTCTAGATCAGAGCTCTCCAGCTCCAGCTGAGTTCAGAAATACTACTGTGCTCCTGATGTTCAGAAGAGGAGGTAGGGAATGAGGTGGGTGTATTTGCCTGTACTCTACGTGTGTTTTGACTGATGTGTGTGTGCCAAAAGACCAAGAGCTGTGCAAAAAAACTGACCAGTGGCCACAATCTTCCTCACAAGGATCAGATATACTGCATTGCTATTTAAATTATATTTAAAAAAATATAAATATGCCCTTACACTTATAAATTGGAAATTTGCAAATTGCAAAAAATTGCAAATTTTTATGCATAACTGTGTTCTTTCTTTGTCCTTTTTTTTTTTTTTTAAAGATGCTGCACTTCCTCTTCTACAACAATGTATAAATGGCCCTCTGTCTCTTAAACTGCTCTGTGTGGCAAAAGGTTCTCAGTGTGAAAAATACCGTAAATATCCGGGAAGGTAACACCAAGGTGTGAGTTTCTGTGTGTATGTGTATGTGCCTTCAAGGTACATGTTGCCTTATGGAAAGCCCATGAATTTCATAAGTTTTTCTTAGGCAAGGAATACTCAGAGGTGGTTTGTCATTGCCTTCTACATTAAAAAAAAAGGGGGGGGAAGGAAAGAGTTAAAAAAAAGCAAGCAATAAATGGCCCAAGATCTGGTATCAGGCATTTAGGATTTAAGAATATACCCTAAAAAGAAAGAGAGATGATAAAAATCATGAGAGTTGTAAAGCCTTAAGAGACTATCATGAACTGTAATGCAGAAATTTTCATGAGTTGGAAGCAGGTGTATAGAACAGAATATATGAGAGAGATACCTTGGAGATTCTGGTTGAGCTCAAATATAAGTTGCACCCTGAAGGAACAAATACCTCCCTCTACGTTTGCACACATCAATTTTAATTTCTTTAGCTGACTTCCAGATTGGTAGAATTAACTCCTTTCCAATTAGACTTGCCCTTAAAATAAAATGCCCTTGATCTTTGCTAATATTTGTAATGGAATCCAAATCCCCAAGGATAAAGATGAGGATTCAGAAGCATGTCTATTCTGCCTTTTTGTATTTACTCTTTATTACTATTCCATGGAATTAATTCATATATTTCAGGTTCAACTGCAATTCAACTTGGAAGACCAAACCACAACTACTGATCAGATACCCCTGCATGCGCACACACACATGCACACACACAGTACTAAAGACAAGCAATGCCATGCTGGTTAAAACGCCATGCTGGTTATAAGAGAGGTATGTCTTGGGTACTTGGGCAGCAAGGTGGGAGGTGTTACTAGAGAAAAATCAGCAAACATTAGCTTTGACTAAGGGTTATTTCACGCATGGTATGATGATAAACAGGGCTGCTGCTGCGTTTGCCACTTTGGCAAGAAGGTACAGGATGATATGCACACAAAGTAGATTTGTATCTCTAAAATAAAAGGATATCAGTTAGGATAAGCCATCCAAAGAATTCTGGCTAATGTGTTTTTATGTTTCTGGTTGTTAAAAATTATTTAAGGAAGGAAGGAAGTGAGTAAGTAAGTAAGTAAGTAAGTAAGTAAGTAAGTAATTTGCATACCATGAAGTATTAACATATTTTTGTCTTCCTGTAATATCAAGAATAGACAGAATCTGGTTGGTGCACACTGTGCACATAACAGTCCATTACATAAGTATTTGCATTTACTTAAGGCTCTTGAAAACAGGAGCAGCGGGAAGAAAAAGGCTACTGGATCTGAGCTGCACATTTCTCCCATGCAGGGCTTCCAGGATGAGATTATCTTGGCCAGTGTTTGCTATCACTTGCCCAATACCTTTTAAGAATCTGAGCAAATTTGGGTCACTTTTGTGTAGTGCAGTACATATTATATTAGGATATTCTATGACATGAAGTTAGGCATGCTGCTGTACATTTTTACATAAAGTGGAAGCTTGTGGCCTCGTCTTGAATAAATCTATTGTGTTTGACAATGATAAAAAAAATTACAAGAGCTAGGAACTTTGTTCCAGGAAGCTCAGGAAGGATGACTTCAGGCTGCTGCTGTTCCTCTACTCCAATTTGTTACCTGAAGAAGTTGCCTCACTCTGCCTGATGACGGGGCCAGCCCTCCTCTTTCCAGGCTGAGAAGAAGACGGATTGAAAGACCAAGCCAAACTGTGAATGCATGGAACTAAGTTCTACAAGAAGAAATCTGCAAGACTGGAGTATGAATTTAAAAGAAAAAGAAAAGAAAACAAATACCCCCCACCCCCAAGTTTTACTATTGGATCTCTGTAAACAGGACTGTCACTAGGGATTGATTTGGCTGAACTTCCATCCACACGGAAAGGACATCTTAGTGCCCCAGTAAAGAATTCACACAGAACTAGACCTGCAATGTAGATATTTTATATACTGTCCCTTAAAGTGTTGTTCTAAAGAATGACTGAGGTCTGACACAGTTAAGCACAGCATTAAGAATTTTGAACGGAGAACTCTACAACTCTCCTGTGACCACCCACAGAACTCATCATTACACTGCTACCTACCACCACCATTCCATTGCTAGTGTATGGGGTGGGGGTGAGGGGTGGAGAAGCATCTGACTATATAGATGCAGACTGAAGATATCTTCCAATGAGATATGTTGGGGTCATCCAGAAGACTCAGTGGAAGATGTCATTGGTCAGTATCCAACTACGGGCACATAGCCAGACACTTGTCCACTGCTCCTTCTCTGCCACAGAAACAAAATGCCTGGGGCTGGAGATACCACAGTGCAACATTGAGTATGGGGAGGAAGAATACCAACAAAGAAGAGAATACCAACCAAGACTAAAAAAAAGTACACAAGCATAAGGGCAACTTACATTTATCTATGTCACTACCAGGATACCAAGCAAATATCTTGTTCCCAGGTTTTAGCTATTTGCCATACACAGTTTTTATTTTTATTTATTTATTTATTTATTTGTATCCCGCCTCTCCATATGGATCGAGGCGGCGAACAACTTAGCATGTATTTCGAAACATTTTTCTATACATGCCCCCAACAAGCTGGGTACTCAGTTGTTGTTTTTTTAATGAACAAAAATGTCTGAAACAAAAACTTGTCCTGGAAATACTATTGATTTTGGCCATAGGATACTTGTTTGATCCTAACCAATGTAACATACAGGGCAGAGCTTGGAGTGTGTGGGCAGGGGGCATGGCTACGATGTGTGGGGGGGTGACCACCGTGTGCAGGGCTTGGCCACAGTGTGTGGGGGCATGGCTGCAGTGAGCAGGGGCATGGCCAGGGTACGTGAGGGCATGGCTATAGGGTGGGACACCCCAGAAACATTGCCGCCCGGATAGAATCACCCCCCATGACTGACAAGGACAAAAAAAAGCTTTTTCCCCCAGTGAATCATGAAAATCCATCCCCAGAAGTCAAAGACATAACAGTGTTAGTCTGGATCCACATGCAAACTGATGTTGTAGCACCTTTGTGACTAACTGAGAGAAAGAAGTTGATAGCATAAGTTTTCATATACTTAAGTCTACCTCATAGATGCATGGAGTGATACCAAAGCTTAAATGATCAACTTCTTTATCTCAGTCTCAAAGGTGCTATGAGAGTCGTTTGCATACTAACCCCTAAAGTGACATACTTTAGCCGTCAGTAGCTTAGCCTCATTTTGGAGTCAGAGGTGCATTTCAGTGGATTGAGGGAGTATAAGATGAATGAACACTTCTGGCAGTGATGTATTAAGTCTTTTACTCCAAATCTCGAGTCCTTACGTTCAAGTCTCAAGTCTAGTCACAAGTCCTTGCAAGATAATTCAAGCCGGCCCCTCCCGAAACTGCAAGCCCCAGGATTCCATAGGATGTTGAAAGTGGAATCATAGTGCTATAACAGCCTAGTGTGTAAATGGCTCCTTTCTTTCCCGTTTACTTGTGAACAAGCAGGATTGGAAGGAAGACTTCTGCTGTCAAAGAACAGGAAAGACCAACTGAAGGAAATGACTTCTGATTGAACAAGGAAATGGCTAAATGGGGAAGGGAGAGGAGGAGGAGGAGGAGAATTTCACATTAACATTGATGGGAGTTCAACCCCTAACCCACCCTTCGACCCAGATGCAAGGACACTCTTTGCTCACACTCACAAAAAAAAGGGGGGGCAAAGCCCTGTTTTCCCCCTCTTAACTCTTCCCACTGTTTTGCTTTCTATAAACAGCTTCTGGAGAAATGTGGGGAAACAAAAGAGAGGCAGAGAGACAGGGTTAAGGAGCATGTGCAGTTCTGATTGGGTCATCAGCAAAACATCCCCTCATTGCTGATTGGATAAAGCCTGGAGGGAGAGGTAAGCAGCAAGTTGATCATTAAAAAAAAAAAAAGATGAGTCTTGAGGTGAGGTGAGTCCATTCATCATTTATTGACAAGTCAAGTCATTGAAATGACACAAGTCCCACTTGAGTCTGAGTCAACCAACTTGAGTTTACATCACTGATTTCTGCTCATTCTAACTTCAAAACACTGGAATTTCCATATGATCAGGAAATGCTCCATAATTCACTTAATGAAACTGGGTTTTTTAAAAAAAAAACCTAAATGAGGATTAAGACAATACATGATTGCGTCTTTTTAGTTAACAAAAGAGTGTTAATACCAATCAAAGGTATTCAAGGGTCATTTCACACTACAGAATTATAGCACTATGATTAATAGAATCATAGAATCATACAGTTGGAAGAGACCACAGGGGACATCCAGTCCAACCCCCTGCCATGCAGGAACATACATCAAAGCACTCCCAACAGATGGCCATCCAGACTCTGCTTAAAAACCTACAAAGAAGGAGACTCCACCACACTCCGAGGCAGCATATTCCACTGCTGGACAGCTCTGACTGTCAGGAAGTTCTTTCTGAAGTTGAGATAGAATCTCTTTTCCTACAGCTTGAATCCATTGCTCCTTGTCCTAGCAGCAGAAAACAAGCTCACTCCCTTCTCAACATGACATCCTTTCAAATATTTAAACATGGCTATTATGTCCCCTTTTAACATTCTCTTCTGCAGACTAGACATACCCAGCTCCCTAAGCCGTTCCTCATAGGGCATGGCTTCCAGACCTTTCACCATTTTGGTCACCCTCCTCTGGACATGCTCCAGCTTGTCAATATCCTTCTTGAATTGAGGTGCCCAGAAATAGACACAATATCCCAAATGAGGTCTAACCAATGCAGTCTAGAGTGGTACCATTACCTCCCTTGATCTAGACACCATACTCCTATTGATGCAACCAAGAATTGTGTTGGCTTTCTTGGCTGCTGCATCACACTGCATCATGCATCACACTCATGTTCAGCTTGTGATCTACCAAGACTCCTAGATCCCTTTCACATGTACTGTCATCCAGGCATGTGTCCCCCATCGTATATTTGTGCATTCCATTTTTTTTCTGCCTAAGTATTGGACATTATATTTCTCTCTGTTGAAATTAATTTTGTTAGCTTTGGCCCTGCTTTCCACAAGGCCATTTTGAATTTTGATCCTGTCCTCTGGTGTATTAGCAACCCCTCCCAATTTGGTGTCATCTGCACATTTGATCAGCATTCAGATCACTGATGAAGATGTTGAATAGCACTGGGCCCAGGACAGAAACCTGTAGCATCCCACTAGTCACTTCCCTCCAAGATGAAAAGCAGCCATTGGTGAGCACCCTTTGGGTTTTGTTGGTCAACCAATTACAAATCTGCCTAACAGAGGTCATGTCTAGCCCACACTTTACTAACTTCTTTGCAAGAATGTCATGGGAGACTCTGTCAATGGCCTTACTGAAATCAAAATGGGTTCCACTTTAACTATGATGGCCACATCCTAGGGAATGCTGGGATAAGCAGTCCAGGAAGGGGCATTCTCTCAGCCAGGTTGCTCTAGTGATTCAATTAATTAAAACTCCCAGAATTCCATAAGATGTAGCCATGGCAGTTAAAGTGGAATCATAGCACCATAACTGTGCATTGTGAAAGGGCTTCCAGATGATAGCTGGCATCCCATTAGTCAGATAAAGTATCCATATAACTGTTTCCTATTCATATTTATAATCATGATATCATTGTCACAATTGTAAATGACCCCAGCCCATCTTAAAAGCCATCCAGCTCCATTGAACAACGAAGACTTTGGTGCTGATGAGTGGGATGCCAAAGCACCCTCTCCCCAGTGTATGCTGGTGTGAGGAGTCTTTGTCACACTGTCACTTGCTGGTGGGGATCTGGTCATATCATCCTGCAGTGCCCACACATCAACACCACCAAACTCCATCACTCAGTGCAGCTGGCTAGCTTTTAAACTGGGTTTGGGGATTAGGATCTGGTGAAGGAATACAATATTATAGCTATGCCTCTGATGCAGGATCTTGCTCACATGTATCAATGGGAGCTATTTCTTTTTCAGAGTTTGCTCTTGAAAATTAGATCTTATGGGTTTTCTAAACAGGGAAAAACCAGGCCTTCCTGTACCACTAGCTGAGGGCATAGAAAAAAAGGGGGAGGATGGACAGATTGCAATTTTCAAAGAAGATATACAAAAAGCTCTGCAACATTTATCAGAAGAGCATTCTTGGGAAGGTTTCTCTGTGCAAAGATTTGATGTGGGAGCAACTACTTTTTGGAATGCTTAGGTTTCAGTTATTCCATGCTCCACTATCATATTTTAAATAGAGACAAATATTGCAAATATTGCAAAATGTATTCACTGAAGATTTTCTAAAGCAAGTGGGAATACTGCAGCCTGTAGAAACTTAGGGAGGGTAGTATTCTGTGTGGCCTTTGGAACCCCACTGAGCCCTGGTAAAGAAATCATCCCACAATCTACCTCCTTTTTGAGTCTAAAAAAACTAAATTCTATTCAGTAAATTTTAAATGTTTTTTAGGGAGTCTCCTGGACTCCTCTTTCCAAAAAAAAAAAAAAAAAAAGGAGTGATACAATTCCACTTCTAGTCACCCAAAATGGTGGCCAATATAACACACAGTGGCCGACTGATCACTAAAGTGTGTCCACCCCTCTTCTAATGGCAAACAGACTCAAATAAACATTTCACTTTAAGACTTCTTGCCATTCAGAGAAATGAGAATGTTGCTACATTATATTATAGAAATACAAATCTTTCCTATCTTCCAGGAAAAAAAGACAGAAGAGATATGTTTCCATAAATGTGTATCAGCTTCGGCAATCTCCTAATTCTTTGATGGGCCATATTGATTGGTTTATCAAGGTATACACTTTCTAAAATCTTAATAAACTATTTCATGACCCTGGAGGAAAGCCCAATTTCCAGTTTGAAGCAATCTTTGCAATTACCAAATGATTCCCCAACAAGAACTTGATGTAAAACTAAAGACGTATGGTAATCTTTGAGATCATTTTTTTAAAATCAATGTTATAATAAAATTTCAACTTTATTCCTATGATCTCGAAAAAATTTTTAAAAATAATTTAGATCAATGCAGCTGAATTTAAGAGCAAAACATTGTACAAATCTGACACTCAGCTTTAACTTTACAATAACTTAATGTATACAATCCCAATATTTTATTTAGTCAAAGAGCTGATGTGTACCCTTTATGAAGTACCTTATGATTAGCCCAAAAGGAACAGCAGGTAAGCATTGTTTTTTATTTTTAATATATATATCTCGTCCTATATCTTCAAGACATATCTGGAAGTATATTAGTAAAAGTCTTAACACTTCACTTGAAATCAAAGGGTTCTTTAAAAAAATCCAAGAATGTTGTTTAATCTAACTTGAGCATTACAATGCTTTTCACTTGTTCTAACGGCCTTGGACAATGCGTCCAATGAAAGGGCATGCAAGATCAAGGCCTGAAACGCGGGTGACCTGTTGCTTCACACACACTGCTGAGACCTTGTCATTAATTCTCTGCCCTTTCACCTCTATAGAGGTGTTAT
The DNA here is from genome assembly GCA_948474755.1 of Ctenosaura bakeri. Classification (NCBI taxonomy): domain Eukaryota; kingdom Metazoa; phylum Chordata; class Lepidosauria; order Squamata; family Iguanidae; genus Ctenosaura; species Ctenosaura bakeri. The sequence goes on along the minus strand of CAOLHI010000185.1, from coordinate 193,843 downwards.
ATACACTGGGGACTCAGCTAATCAGTAGCACTTAGTACTTACATAGACGTTCTGTCAATCCCGGCTGCCTGACCACCTCTTCTTTCTGTTTTCTGAATATTGGCAGCCAGTGCACTGCTGTTGATATATAAGCTGTGTTCCCAGAGGCGCTGAAATGACGAACAGGGAAAGAAACTCTCTTATTTCAAATGTATTCTTATTTCTAATCAATGGAACAAGTATATTTTATCTGATTAATGTTGTCAATAGTTCCTTTCCTCTTCCAATATTCTTCTTTCAGTATCTGGAAGGCTAAGAAATACAGGTTAGACTAAATTGGTTTGACTGAGTTTCAGCTATTGTTTAACTATATTTTGATAATAATTTTATAATATGTCTTCATTATCTTTTTGTAGCTGTTTTTAATTGTATTTGTTCAAACTTTTGTAAGCTGCCTTGGACCCACTATTGGGGAAAAGGTAGAATGTAAATGAAAATTATTATTCCTGTTACAGCTTTGGACTGAGAAATTGTCATGTGCATTAAAAAGGTTATTTCTAAACATCCATTGGAGCTTGCCTTCCAGGGTGAATAAGGGTGTGGGTTTTGTCAAGACTCCGGCATAGGTGAAAAAGGTTGACTATATCCTGCACTCTATGTTCTCAACAAAAATCATTCATTTTCTGGATGCTTATTAACCATCTCAAAACAGCCATAGAACTTCAAGTAATGTTTTAAGCATGCTTCATTTGGCCTTGATTCTATATCTGAGATTACTGAATGAGCATATTTATTTTACTGATGCAAGATTTTAAATCAAGCAAAACATTTCTTCAGGTCTCTGCATTGCTTGAAGAGCAGGTTAATCACTGAAAAATAAATAGATGGTCTGAGAAAGAGAGAGGGAGAGAGAGAAAGACAGACAGAGAGGATGAATGCAGACTTTCTTGATTCAATACAAATAGACTACATAGTAAAGATCCAAGTTACAAATGTTAAGAGTGTCAAAGTATAAAAGTGGGTAGGTAAATAAATTAAGCCACTATTTGTACCACCAGAGCTAGAGTGGACACAGAGGATCAGACTGTCTAATTTCTGTGAGGCTAAATCAGCTTAAATACGAGTGATTCAATTGAACTGAGATGTGAATGAGGTCGTGTGATTCCTTTGACACTCAGTTGGCACACAGCAGCTGCAAGAATTTTCAATGGAATTGAGATGAATTGACCAATGCATATTCATGAATGGAATTTTGTTATTCATGTGCTTCTGATCAAAACATGAATCCAATTTCATGCAACACCATTAGCAAAGGCTACAAAATGAATGTGCATTTTGCAATTTGAGCACTCAAGTTCTCACCCACTTTTGCACTTGGCTTACATTTCATCATTTAATGCAGAATTAACCATTTATTTGTGGACCAGTGGATAACTGTAGTGAACATGCACAATGAACCAAACAGTCATGAAAACTGTGTCAGTAAGCTTTGGAAACTGGTCATATTCTATCTGGTATACTGGATACACCTTTAGACCTTCAGAGGCTGAAGTGAAGTAATCATCCACTCAGGATCTGAATCCAGAGTCAATTTGCAGATCAATTCATTTTTAGTTCTTACTTTTCTATTTTGCGCACTTAATTTCATGAAGGGTGGGGTCAGTTTATAAGAATGAGTAACTGCAGAAGAATTAAATAATATGTCAGTTTATGGACATCAGCAGAACAACACATTGTGAGAGAGGCCTTTTCCGCACTGGATGAGGGAATCGCCCCATGCCGGTACTCACCGTGCCTGTGTGCTCCATGAGAGGGTCCAGGCTGGTCCGGAGCAGTCCATGGCCGCCGCTCCTCACTGCTCCGGGGACGAAAATGGTGGTTTCCGTTTGGTCGAGGTTCTCCACCAACCGGTGAAGCTCGCCAGCCTAAAGCCCGTCCCCGGCAGATCTGCAGGCTCGCACTGGTGTGAGTCTGAAAATCTGCACCGGAACGCGGCCATGGAGTGGCGTGCTCCATGCATTTGAAAGACCTGTTTTAAGCGGTCTTTCAAAAGCACGCTGAATAACCACTTTGGGTCATTCCAGAGCGGGCTGAGGTCCAGAACTACACAAAGTAGTCTGGACCCAGACCTCTCCCAGGTGTAGACATCCTTTCTGGAGGACGCTCTGCATCGTTTTAAAAACCCAGTGTGGAAAAGGCCTATGTTTACAACATTCTGAATTCAAAATGCCCACATTCACATTTCCAAGCTGCAGTTAAATATGGTTTTTCATGGATTCATTATTTATTTAATAATCTATTCATTATTTAAATATTAACACACACAGGGGCCCACACATTCTTTCAAATACCACTTGCTTGTCACTCACTACACCTTTTTACCTTTTTGAAACAGTAGATTGGCCTTTCCGCACTACACTGTTATAGTGCTATTATTCCACTTTAAACATCCTATGGAATCCTGGGGTTTACAGTTTAGAGAGGGGCATTTAGAATTCTCAGCCAGATGGTTTTTTAGCCTCAGTAAACTACAAACCCCAGAATTCCATAAGGTGTTGAAAGTGAAATAATAGCACAACAACAGTGTAGGGTGGAAAGGCCCTATGGTTTCAACATTCTAAAGAAGTCTCATTGGTTTCTGCTGGCACATAACTTCCTCTCCACATTTTCACAGTCACAGTCATACATTCATTCCCTCTGTCTCTCATTTTATTATGTTTTCCTCCAAAGAAGAAGCTAGTGATTTTGCAGCTTGAGGATCTAAGTATCCTTCAAAAATGTTATATCCTTTCTCTTTAGCACCTGTTTAATTGCTTCTATAATCTACTGGTTGTCTGAACATATATGAGGGCCAATGTAATGGGCTGTCACCATCATCATCATTGGTTGAAATATCACAAAGACCAGAAACAGCAAAGAAGGATCTTCCTCCAACAGTAAAGATTTCAAAAGTGTGAGAGTGTGGAGTGGGACATCCCTGTTAAAATCTTTTCTCGGCCACAGAACCCATAGGATGCCTAGACCTCTTCCATTCTCTCAGTCTCTGCTTTTCCTGTCTGCAATGTCTGCTTAATACAAGGCAGAGTTGATTAGGACTTTCCCCTCTGAAACCTGCGTTGAATGTCAGCACTGGTGCAAATAAAATAATCATATTGGAGATTCCTTCTAAGAACATGTCAAGTGTTTTCCATCATTGTCAAATATCAATAAACAGCTTTTGTAGATTTAGGGTTAGATTTTCTAACAGATCTGATTCACATTAGAAATCAAGCCATATATCCCGTGTATATGTGCTGTTGATGTGTACCGAAACACATGTGACTAAAATGTAGTATGTGTCACCTTTTGGTTTATGACATCAAGTAGTATCCAACCCTGCCTTCTAAAAGCAGCTCTTTTCATCCTCAGGGTGACTTCTGGATCTGTCACCACAAAAGTGAAAAATCTGCTTGGGATTTTATTGCCTGTCTTTCTGCACCTGCTCCAAGTTGAAAAGGAGCTCAGTCAGTGCTGAACTAGGGCACCATCAGAGGCATAGCTGGGCGTTGTGTACGATGACAGTATTGCCCTCATATGAATTCTACCCCACCTATGAAGTTTCCATTCATTCCTAAAATTTCTAGAATTGCAGTAATGTAAAACTTCAGCTAAATATTTAGAAATAATTTAATCACCTAAAGAAAAGGGTCAGGTAGAGCCAGTATGGTGTAATGGTTTGAACATTGGACTACAGTCCCAGAGACCAGGATTCAATTTTTTGCTAAGCTGAGGAAGCCCACTGAGTGACTTTGGGCCCCTCACACACTCTCAACTCCAGAAAACCCTGTGATCGGTTCACCTTAGGGTCATCATAAGTTGGAAATGATTTGAAGGCACACAACACACAAATTTACAAAGGGAATGTGAATGCAGGAAATACAAGAGTGCTAGGTGTGAAGAGTTTTCAATGTGTCACTCTCCTGCAATGCTAGAAATTTGGAGAGTGAAGGGAAGTTTCTTTAGGGAGAGGGCAGGATTCTTACAGGGGAGGCAATGCCATCATTCCCCTGCCCCACATGACCAGCAGAGCTCCTGAATAACTTGCAGTAGCTACAAGAGGAGCAGCAGAAAAATCTGATGTAGATATGCCACCCTTGCAACAGCAATTCCAAAAACTGCCCCTGTTCAGCTATTGTTAAAAACACTAATTTATACTTTCAAAGCTTCAACAGTTCCAGAATAGTCTCAAATTTGCCCATTTTTGGGCAAGTACTCCTGAAGATGTCAGAAGCCAAGGCATTTGAGTATGATGCTCTAGATACTCAGTGGATAAAGTGTTATCCTGGGGTAACAAGAGATCCCAGTGCTATCTCTGTGGCCAGCAATCCCTGTATTCTCCTCAGATTCTTCTTATTTCTGCTTCCTCAAAAAGGATAAATGGGAACTGTCTCTTCCAGAAGCCTCTAGGAGTGGTAATTAAGCCTTAAAATAGGTTGTAGTCACCCCTGCAGTATTTCATATACTATAAAAAGGTTTTTCAGAATCCAAGATGGATTTTGTGCCACTCTGGGCCTTATATCCCTTTTAGAGGCATTTCTTTTGTCCATGTGGGGGTCACAGAGGTTGAAAATTACCCTCCTATCCACTGCAGTTGCCCGCACCAGATTTAGTGCCTCTTTAGGTAGTTTGGGAGCCTAGTTTTGCTACAGAGATTGTGGTAGCTGCTCTGCTTGATTACCTACACCAAGGGAAATGGGGAGAAGGTAACCAGAGACCTTTTCACACTACCCAAGAATAGCACTATGATTATACTTTAGCTGCTATGGCAACATCCTATGGAATTCTGGGGTTTGCAGTTTGACGAAGCATTAGAGCTCTCTGGCTGAGAATTCTAAATGCCCCTCCCCAAACTGCAAATACTAGGATCACATAGGATGTTACCATGGCAGTTAAAGTGTAACCACAGTGCTGTAACTGTGTTGATTCTTTGTTGGTGGTGATGACCCATGGTCCTGCTGGACCTTCCATCTGCTCAGAACTTGTTCTATTTCATGGTACTGAATATGAAATCCCATGTTTCTGCACCTAAAAGAAATGTCAGGGTAGGGTTGACAGATCTCAAGGTCTAGCTCAAAGTCTCTAATTTTCATGGGTCATTGCCAGATGAGAGACAATGGTGCAAATTTTCCAGTTTTGGTGGGCTCAGCTCTAGGCAAGAGGAAACAGTTCTATACAAATCTCTAACTCAGTACAGCAGCATCTTGCTACATTTTGCAAGGCTTAATGGATTTTTTGCTGCCGCTTACAAAGACCCTCCAGTCTACACATTAGCTTCCTCTTTCCCAGTTGTTGTAGCACCAGGGTTCACCTGCCCCTCTGCTGATTCACCTTCTGGCTAGAAGCACGTTTTGTTGCTATTGTGTGCCTTCAAGTCATTTCTGACTTATGAGAAGCCTAAACCTACTAGGGGGTTTTCTGCAGTCGCAGAGCTTGGAATGTGTGAAAGGGGGGTGAAAGGGGGGGCTATGGCGCAAGGGGCTTGGCCAGTATGTATGGGGGAATGGCTGCAGTGCATGGGAGTGTGGCCAGGGAATGGCCAGGGTGCACAGTAGCGTGGACAGGGGGTGTGGGGGTGTGGCTACAGGCCGGGACACCCCAGAAACATTGCTGCCTGGGGTGAATTCCTCCCCCCGCCCCCATGTCCCTACATGACTGGTTTTCTGGGGCTGAGAGTGTGTGATATGCCCAAGGTCACCCAGTGGGTTTCCATGACCAAGCAGGAATCAAACCTTCGTCTCCAGGGTCATAGTCCAATGCTTAAACCATTACATCATGCTGGCTATCAGAAGCAAGTAGGCTAGATTAAATGTTCATTATTCCATCTCTCCAAGTAAGTGAGAATGAATAATGCTCTTATTTCACATTGATCTAGAAATAGTTCCACAGTCCTTTTAGCTAAGATTTCTATGTTAATTTTCAAGCAGGAAAATAAATTCTGTGTGTGTGTGTGTGTGTGTGTTTGAAATGCAAGCTGTGAGCCACTGTGGTTAATACTTAATGTATAACACTTAATGGCACTTAATAACACAAAATGGGCTGTCCCAGGGTCACGAGTTTGGATTCAGAAACCTCAGGGCCTGAGACAATCCCAAATTGACAAGGAGAACTTTCTGCAGTGCAGTGGTGTGACTGGCAGCTGGTAAATTCATCCAGCAAGTCAGTTTGGTGAATGGTGCTTATTCCAAATTGTCTGTCTGTTTGTTGTTTGTCTATTGTAGTATCTCCATGAAACTGTTGAAAGAATTTTCTTTTTTTCTGGGATAGGCTGGATTTATGGGTTACAAATATGGTCACCATGGCTTAGAGGGGAAAAAATGTTAGAATTACTTTCTTCTTGTTCAATAGAGGAGGAAGTCTGGGGTTCCTTCCCCCACCAAAAAAAAAAGGATATCTGTGGACTAATGCAAAGAGGGCTGTGCTAGAAATGAGAGAAGTATGACCATTTGGCTGAAAATAAAACACCTAAGGATAATGAAGCTAATAGCTAATTAGATGAGTGACAGGAGCAAGATATACATTGAATGACTGGTCAGCTCTCTTCCTGACAGAGACAATTTAATTACGTTTCATTATGATAACATCAGCACTTGCTAGGCTATAGTTAGTAGGCTGTCAGTTCCATTTTAAACCATGGGTTTCGGTATTTAAAATATTGGCCCGTTTCAAAATACAAGAGGCTGAAATCTGGCACATTGTCTAAATTGACAGCCAGATGCAATTTTGTCTCTTTCTCCAAGAAGGGGGAGTGAAGTAGTTATGGTGTGAAAAAGGAAGGAAACCATTCTGTGGAACAATCAAAAGAAAGACAACTTTCAAGACATTTTCATGAGTAGCATTTCCCAGCTTTAAAAGCATTACAATTACTATTCAGCTTAAAGCAGGACAAAATGTTTGTGTTGATTTCTGAGAGTTCTGTTTGCCTAATGCTTTTTTAGACTCATCTGCCACCTAAATGGGAGCTGGAACAGGCCTAGAAATTTAACAATAATAATTGCTAAACTTTAGAAATAATTTTTAAATACACATGCCTTGTTTTTATAAAATTGTTTGCAAGATACGCTATGATTATTATTATTATTGCTGTAAATTAAAACAAATATATATCTAAAAGGTGCATATTAAGGCCTCTGTATGTGTCAGTTTTAAGACTGAAGAACAATGAGCACGTCTACAGCCAATTTATATCTACAGTAAATTTGTGTTTCTCGGTTTCTAACATTTTCAGATTAGAAATTTCCATATAAAAAGTGTTCATTATTGTCACTGAACTGGAAAAAAATAATATTTAAAAATATCCAAGGCATTCTGTATGAAATTAAGTTAGCAAAAATTTCACCTGAAAAGACTGCCCGTGGCAAAGCATAGGCTTGACCACAGCAAGTTTTTTGTAAAGAAAAACTTTAAAGGAGATTTCCTATCCAAGCAGGCCTTCAGTAAGGCAAGTGAGGTGATAACAAAAAGGAGAAGACAGAAAGCAAGCTGATGTTTGTTGCGGGGTACCTTTAAGTGGTTTCCAACTTATAGCAACCCTAAGGCAAACCTATCACGGAGCTTTCTGGGGCCTGAGAGTGTGTGGTGCACCCAAGGCCATCCAGTGGCCCTTCCCGAAACTGCAAACCCCAGGATTCCAAAGGATGTTGAAAGTGGAATCATAGCGCTATAACAGTCTAGTGTGGAAATAGCCGCTGACTCTTCACTAATGTTTACCTTTCAGCATATACTTGTATGGGAAAGTGCTTGGGGTTTAAGTGAATCTATGGTGTTGGTATCTTGTCTTTTGAACAAGGAAATCCACTGACTATATTTTCAGTTAAGTGTATAGTTAAGACTTACTCCTGGAACAAAATTAAAACCCTAAATAAGCTGCTTTGAGTCTCCATTTTGGGGAAAGGGGTGTTATAAAGTTAATAATAATCATAATAATTGAAATACCAAAATGAATATCTTAAACCTGAGGTTTGGAAAAAGAAAGAGAGAGAGAAAAAAAACACTATCTTGCCTATTTCCTGAGTACTTGTTTCTACAAACATTAATACATCACTGAAGACTGTAATGGCTTCAATTTTAAAGCTGTTGATAAAATGGGTGATTAGGCTTGGGACTTAGGAAATCCAGGTTGAAGGCTCTGCTGTTCTATATGTCTCAGTGGCTGATTATGAACCAATCATTCTTTCTTAGGCCATTTCTGCACTAGACGAATATAGCGCTATGATTCCACTTTCAACGTCCTATGGAATCCTGGGGTTTGCAGTTTTGGGAGGGGCCTGCCGGCACACAGGCACACAACAATAACAATACAGGATATAACAATGCAACAATACAGCACATAACTGTAAATCATTTTCATCATCCTCTTCATCCATTTGACAAATATGAAAACACTATCATGACTATTTTATTTGACTATTATTTGTAGATCAGTTCCTGATATTGATATCGTCAAGAAGAAACCATCAGGAAGTTGCATGGAGTTTTAAAGCTCATTCTTAGGCCATTTCTGCACTACAGTGTTAAACTGCTGCTATTCCACTTCCAATGCCCTGTGGAATTCTGGGATTTGTAGTTTACTGAGACCAAAGAGCTCTTTGGCTGAGAATTCGAAGTGCCCTTCCCTAAACTACAAACCCCAGAATTCCATACGAGGTTGATAGTGGAATAGCAGCACTTTAACACTGTAGTGCAGGAATGGCCTTAGTTTGTGTAACATCAAGCTAAACAATGTGTTAAAATCAAGCTAAACAAGTTACTTGTACTTTTAATAAAAAAGAAAGAGCATGAAACTAAGACTTAATATTACATGTATTACCATTCTTATGTTAACCCACTATCCTGGTATTATGCAGATAATCTAAATGTCAAATCTGTGAATTATCTTATTAGATTAATAAATTTAAGATTCATTCTACAGTGAAGCGCACAAATAGTTGTTGGTTTTTTTAAAAAACCAACCACCTTGGAATAAGCTGATTTCTAACAAACTCCTCTATAATTTTAAGCTGACTTTTCTTATATTGATTACAAGACTGATATCTTTGCAGGAGGGGAAATTTACAAAACAAGAAGTGTGGAGAACCTTGAAGCTAACGTTCCAAGAGGGGGAAAGTGCCTCCCCTCTTTTTTTCCCTTTTTTTCTTTTTTCTTTTTTGCTCAATGTCAGTGGTGGAATAATTGCCTCTTAATCGTAGTGAAATAATCACCATCTTTTTAAAAAAAAAAAAATCTAGGACCAGTGGTAATATAACAGGAACACAGAAATTGACATCTTGAAAGAAAGGGGAAAAAAACTCTTTTCAAGCAAATCTTTTTAACCAGCACATCCACTGAGAAGGGAGAAAAAATGAATATGCTTAAAATGGCCATGGTACTAAGCTTTAATGACTGCCTTCTCTCTGACCCTAAACTGAGCCTCTGAAGGTGTAGTATTTAGTACGGATACCAGGGACAATGTACCTTCTCACAATTAATAGAAAGTGCTGTTTTGTAATTAAAGGGTGAAGTGGGGCATGATGAACATATGGAAAAGGAGACCCTTAATAAGTGATAGAGCCTTCAAAAGAAATTGCTAATTAGTATGCATTTGATGTGTACTATACCAATTTTAAGACTTTGCCTTGAATAAATTGTTATGTTGGGTGTTCGAAGGAGTTGTGAGATTAGCATTTACAAAGGGGGCAATTTTCTGTCTTCTTGACTCTGTTAAATAGAGGAAATAACTTTCAAGACTGAAGCAGTAGTTAACCCATCAATCATTCTCACAGCTGGAAGCTAGGGATCCCAAATGCTGAGATGAGTTAATCCGTCAGTTAATAAGTTCATAGTGGCACCATATGGCGCTGGTCCACTCCACATGAGGGCAAGGACAACTGTTTACAGAGGCACGCTGCTTTCTCAGGTACCTGTAGTACAAACAGCTGAATACAGGACCCATTGTTCCAAGGGATCAATTTACTTTACACAGTAAATTGACTGAACTGATCAGTCCCGAGCACATAATGGTTGGCTAATCCCATGGAATCATGTCCTACCCATATGGAAGGGACAAAAGGATGCTGACACCGGTCAGGTTTCTTATTCTGTCCCTCCAGCTATTTCTTCTGGACATGATATGCACTGAATAGCGCCGGCAGTAAGCGAATACCTAACCTGTGTTCTTAAGCTAAACTTGATTTAAACTACACTGGAAACAGAAGATCCAGGCTGGCTGTTTTATTACGTCTTTAAAATACTGGTGTCATTACTAAGAAAACTGAACAGCAGAAAAATCCACCCTGTTTTGTGAAAGTCTTGCTTATATACCTGAAAGACCCCCTTTTTTTAACTTTGAAAGATAAATGCAGTCATATATATGAAATGTGCTTCTCCAAATCAACTCATGGATCTATGACATTTCTTAAAACAACAAGCACAAAACAGGAAACAAACCGTCTTTTAAAAAATCAATATGATTTCAATTAAACTTCTTGAGGCAGATTAAGGAAAGGTACTTAAATCACTAAAAATAAAGTTATTACCGTTGTAATAGATAATCTCAAGTTCTGACCTCTGGTTTAACCAGGGATCTTTCACACTACACAGCTACAGCACTATGATTTAACTTTAACTGCCATGGTTGCATCCTATGGAACCCTGGGATATGTAGTTTGGTGAGGCACTAGAGATCTCCAGCTGGGAATCCTACATAACCCTCCCTAAACTGCAGATCCTAAGATTTCATAGGATGTTGATATGGTAGAATCTCAATGCTATAATTTTGTGGCATGAAAAGGCCCCAGTTCATGGATATAGATACCCACACCCTATTCAGGTTGAAACCCTTGAATACTGTGGTACATAGCACAGTGCAAGTAAGCAATTTTAGACACTGGACCTGACAGTCTTACTTGGGAGGAGGATGTTCTTTACTTGGTAATGTGGATTACTTCATTCAAAATATAGTAATCCAGTCCTACTGTGATTTTGCTCACTGAGGCTGTGGACCTCTTCCTTAGAATCCAATCATGATGGTACTCCTGGTGGCACACAGTCCTTTCTGGTTTTTGAAGAATCAGTTCAATTGTATATGATGGTTTGAAGTAATTTTTTAGAAATGAAACTGGCTGTTTTATATAGATGTTGACAACAATGTATGGAAACTTTGGAACAAAAAACAAACAAAACAATGTGACACACAGCTTTAACATGTGAGACATTTTCCTAATTCAAATTATAGTCCATTGAGGCAGCTGTGTATTTTCACGAGCTTCTTTCATTAGAATAATCTCTACTGCATTTTTGGATAGAAACTGGCAGTATACTCCAAACATATATACATATATATATATACACACATACACACGCATGCACGCACACACTTGCATACAATTTTAGAAAAAAATATTCAAAGAACTATAGTATTGATCTATTTCTAAAAATGCTGTTCTCCCTTTAAATATTGATGACCAATTTCACTTACTCAAAAATAAAATGGAACAATAAAATATATATTTTTAAAATTGTGAGATCAGTAGAATAACAACTCACAGCACAATTCTACACATCTCCATACAAAAGAAAATCCACTTGTGTTTAATAGGACTCATTATGGCCCTTTCCACACCTTACCTTTTTCCAGCACTGGGGTGCGGGGATCGCGCAAGCAGCCTCCGGCAAGAGACTCTTGCGTCCCTGCTACTTTGGCTCCGCACAAGCTGCCTGCTCGTGCGAGAGCCCCACCTCTTCCTTCCACAGTGCAGCCTGGGAAGCACGACTGGTACGGCTCCAGAGGCTCCGCATGCCAGGTAAGTGCACGTGGGGCCTGGGAGCAATGCGCGATCGTGCACTATTTTCGGCTTCTAGCCAAAAATGAAAAGGTGAGCGATTGGTGCCTGCTGGCCCCTGGAGCATCACGCAATTGTGAGTGCGTCATGCAGATACTCCAGGCGTCCTTTCGCATGGAAAATGCCATGTGGAAAGGGCCTATGACTATAGCTTAAAATACTTTTCAGTAATAGCTGAAAGTCAAATAAAAAGGTCTCACTCTAGTGTTTAAAACTTATGAGATGACATCCCAGGTGAACTTGCTTATGGACAATACTGCACAGTTAGAACACTTGCCATTGAAAAGGGGTGTGCCCAATGGATTTTGTACCACATAACAAAGTGTTGTTAAAATAACTTTCAGTTTTAAAAGAAATTTTGTCATGTGTCACAAGCCAAAGATAAGTCCAATGCTTCCTCAAACATATAGACCAGCTTATAAAGTTCTTTGCATTCAGCTCCAGAGACGTTTGCAAGACATAAGCTGCTATTCACTTTTGCAATTACAGTGAATAACACTTTATGTCTTTCAAATGTCTCTCAATTATAGATTGACAAGTTAGAGTTACAGATCCATAACTAGTCTGTATTCTCTAAGTCTTAGCCACCCCAGTCCATCTTAAGAGACAAGCAACCAAATGAAACTACATTTCTATCCCTCTCCTGCCAGCTAGCCCAGCTAGCAAGACTGCAACCATCATCCTTATTACAGTCTCACTCACTAGGACGGGAGAAGTGGAAATATAAACTTCCTTGTGGCCCAGTCAGAAACTGAATGGGCCTCCTTCACTCAATGTAGCAGGTAGGCTGGGAGGGGTGGTCAGGTCAGGAGACATTCCTTAGTTACATCTCCATAACTAAGCAGTCAATCTAGCATCCCAGCAGTTATGCCTAATATCTGGTAATAGCATACTCTGCTCATACTCTGTTTTCTTAAAATTGAAGTTTCTATCACTTATACCCTTCAGTTTTGCAGACCCTGAGCTTATTTGGAAGTTCTAGCAAGGGAACCCAGCTATCATATGCCCTTAACTGAAGGACAGTGCTCTCCTTGGGATGGTCATCCTCTCCCACTGAGTGCACAGCTTCAGGCAGGAGTGCACAGCTTCAGGCATGGAGCAATGAGGGAAGAAGGGGACACCAGCCAGCCAGATCAGCCTGATCAACCCTGGCAATCAATGGGCAACAGATGTTGCAGCCAGATCACCCTTTGCTATCAATTATAGTCTATAATTCCCACAGTCTCTTACCATTAGCAATGCTGGGTGAGGCTGACAGATTTATAGGACAAAACATCTGGGGACAAAGGTTGTTCATCCCTGCCACAGAATATAGCAGTGAAAAATGTAAATACTTGCTGGAATTATGTGCCAGCTACTTAGTTAACTAAGTGACCTCTCCTGGCCTGATCCCCCCAAATCTGGTAAAAATATCATTCACCCACACTCCAATGGTCAGCAGACTGGATCTCTTTCTCCTCATGCAGCCAATGCCCAGTAAAGTAGATTAGGGGAAGAGTTGCAATTGTGACATTGTGTCTAAGGCCATTTTTTGCACTAGACTGTTACAGTGCTATTATTCCACTTTCAACATCCAATGGAATCCTGGGGTTTGCAGTTTAGGAAGGGGCCTCAGAATTTCATAGGATGTTGAAAGTGGAATAATAGCACTGTAACAGTCTAATGTGGAAATGGCCTAAGTAGCAATCATGAACATAAAACAGTTGCTTAGATTTAATGTCCCTAACTTCTTTGTTATCATACTTTCTATTTAGTTATGGTTTTGACAGTATTGTTGCCAACATAACTCATCTCCAAACCAACTTTACGGGGCAGTAGCTGAATGAAGAGAAAGGGATCCATTTTGCTGGTAACTGGAACTTAGAGTTAATGTTGTTTCAGGTAGGTTTTGGAGGGAGTCGGGCCAGGAGAAGTTACTGAATTTAATATACTTAACTAACTGGCTGATAGAGGATTCCAGTATCCTTAATAAATTTGGGGTTATCTGAGCTTCCATATTTGAGAGGGAATGAGTCAGGCTGTTCAGTTATTGTGACATAACTGACAGTTAATTTGGCATTTGTAAAGCACTAATGAAGTACTTGTTTTGAATTCTTTGTTTGCACACACCCCTTGATTCTCATCCACAGAAATAACCAAACTAAGAACTTAAGGTAAGTCAAAAAGGAATTTAAACTGGATATTTGCCAAAGCTGGGCAGATTTAGAGACCTTAGTTAGAGAATTGAGGGAAAGCTCTCCCTTGAAGACTGTACAAGTCAGGTAGCTTCACAGAGGGAGAGATAGTATCTCAGATAATCTGGACCCAAACTGTGTAGGGCTTTAAAGGTCATAAACAGCACTTTGAATTGTGTCTGGAAAAGGACAAGTAGCCAGAGAAGGGGATGCAACAAGGGAATTATATGCTGCTTGTAACCAGCCCTGGTTAGCCATCTGGTCACAGCATTGTGGATCAGCTGCAGCTTGGAAACAGTTTCAAAAGGCATCCCCACATAAACAGTACTGCAGTAATCCAAATTGGATGTAATCAATGCATAACTTTAGCTTTAGCTGTTCAACACAGTCCTGGCCGCTGCCAAAACCTGAGCAGGTTGGATCCATGCTCAGATCCAAATCCAGGAGTATGCTCAAGCTGTGAGCCTGAGATTTCACTTGACACAAGCTGAATTCCTATTCCCTGATTTCCTCTTCAGCTAAAATATTTTTGTTACTAGTCAATGGATCAGAGCCACTGGTTCTCAAGTGGCTGCAAACACTGCTGAACCATACTTTCATACAGAAACATGTATACAAACATAACCTTAACAGGAGAGACTTCTGCATGACCTCACTGGCATATTTGTTTTCTTTTCCCATCTGCAGAAGTGCAACTACATGTTATCACATTGCCTCCCAACCAATAAACAGCCAGAGGAGAAAGCTCCAGTATGGCAAAGTTTCTTTCCATGGTGGGGTAGAGGCACAGAACTGCATAGGCAGAATGCAGCACTCTAACACTGCACTACGCTGGCTTGTCAGTCCATTTCTGGGAACAATTCAAAGTACTGGTTATGACTTATAAAGTCCTACACAGCTTAGGTGCAGGCCATTTGAGGGACTGTATCTTCATATATGAGTCTTCCCTGGCTCTAAAATCTTCAGATGGAGGGGATTTCTCTCATTCCCAGTCGATTCTCAGGCATATTTGGTGAGAACAAGGGAGAGGGCTTTTTTGATGGTGACTCCAAAGCTTTGGAACTGTTTCCCTAGGAAGACTACGATGGCTCCCTCTGTGCTGTTCTCCTGCCAAAAGTCAAAAATTTCCTATTCTGACAGACTTTTAGGAATCAACCACAATGAACTTTTAATGATGTGGAAGGGGGTGGTCGTGTAGATTTTTATAATCCAACTTTCAATAAATTTTAAAAAGGTTTTTAGCTTATAGATTGTTTGTTTTTACTAGCATGCACACAGATGCATACAAACACACACAGACACAAATATGTGTGTGTATTTAATCTATATCAGTATTGGGAACAAGGCAGGCAAGAGGAGGAGGAGGGGGGAGGAGTTGTTTGATATACAATTTCAGCCACTGTCCTTCAAACACTCTGGACCCAAGCTTTGTAGTATTGATCTAAGCCATATTCTAAGCCATATATTCCTGGCTATACCTCATACCAAACCATACCTCCAAAGATTAAAAGAGTTAGAAAAACTGTATTTATTTTTGTGAATTTTGTTCTGATTTCCTTTGAAGTGTAATACCATCATTGGAAAAAAAAAAGATTTTCTAATATATTAGTCAGAAACAATGATGTGCAAGCATATCTGCACTTATAGATATGCAGCAATCACCTGGCACAGATCTCAAATCAAGGGAAAGTCTTATTTGTTGAATGTCCAACAAATGCATCAAAACTACGGCAGCATTTTTCTCCCTGAGTTTATAAATGGGTCTTATGAACTTAAAATCCTTTCTACCATAAATGTATAAGTACGCTAGAGCTTGGAAAGTTACTTATCTGGACTATAATGTTTGGGAGTTGTAGTCAAGATAAAGAACTTTTCAAAGCTGTGAGGGATACCAGTGGCAATAATGTGCTGTTGGACTGCAACTCTCAGCATTCCTCACAATTTCCTACATTGGCTTGGGGCTGATGGGCATTGCGGTCCAGCAACAAAATGTATATACACAGAGCCCTAAATCAAATTGTTAGTTTCAACTAGAAGAAATCCATCGAATCAAGGCGAGCTTTGACAGTTGACAGTTGTATAACTTTTACTCCAGTTGAGAATAACAATTAGATCAGGGGTAGGAATTGTGTGGCCCTCCGGATGTTTTTGAACTGTGACTCCCACCATTCCCACTATTGGCTATTCTGGCTAGAGCTGCTGGAAATTACAGTTTAATGACATGTGGAGGATCCTGAAATTCTTGCCACTGAAGTAAGGTGTAGGTCAGAAAGAGAAAGTCATTGTCCGAAGGCGCAAATATAGCAATCTTTCTTAGGTTTTATAGGCCTACATCTGGCTACTGACTGACTGGAAGATAGCCATGGGATTTGAGGTATGGTACCATGAACAACCTGAGGAATGGTGGGGTATAAGTGAACTCAATTAATGAATAAAATTTTCTGACAGAGCTCTGAGCAAACAAGTGGAAGGCAATGTCATTGCAATAGGCTCCATGGAGCTGTCCAACCCCAAGCAATGCATAGCAACAAGTGACCTGTTAAACAATGACAAATCCTTTGGCTTGTGGCTTTAGACCTTTGACCCCTGTGACATTAGGCTGTATCCAAGGAGCAGTCTGCCAACAGGAATGCAATAAACTGCTTGTAATCTCATGTTTTCAAAAGAAATTACATCAAAGCCAGCTGTTACACCACTAGTCATTAACGGCTGACAATATGTTAGCTGAAATGGGGCCATTATATTTTGAAATGCTCTTGCCTCCTCCCAAGTACTAAAGGCCCTTCCCTGCACTCCTGAGAGAAAAAGCAGCAACACACCATTTCACATACACTGTCGCTTTCCCCATTTACACTGATAAGCAGTTTGACACATTTCTATTTGTTATAAGAACTGGTGTTGTATTAATTGGCTCGATGTTACAGAATCTGGAAAAACTGGCTGCTGTTCTCAGTCCATCTAGCTTTAGGCTAGTCACGTGCCCAGTTTACAGGGAACAGTCCCTCTGTTGTTGTTGTTTTTTCCTTTTTTTATATATATATTTTATTTTTATTTTTAAAAAAGAAGATGTTAATAAAGAATTTCCAGATTTTTACCTAGATGTTAAAGTATATTGTTATGTACATTACATACATTATATAAATACATACTGCATACTTCATTCAGTAAAACAGACTATTTTCAACAATTATAGGGAGCAGTTAACCATCAGGATTATCAGTGTGTCTTTTTTCAACCATGTCATGCAAACATCAGTGCCATTAGGCTAGGCTAACCAGCTGTGGGATAAACTAAGCAAATTAAGCAGCTGCAACCAAAATAGTTTCCTTTGAGCTGAACAGAGAGCGATCCTCTCATACGAAGGATGCCCAAAATCTACTTCTTTTTCTCCTCCAGGTAATGTCCACCTCAAGCAGTAAGAAAGCTTCTGCTTGCCTCCCACTCATGCAGCAAATTAAGCTATTCAGGTAACTTCCTAGCTTATCCAGCTTATTGCAACAAGTTTGGAGTGGCATTACTATGTATTAAATGGCATTTTCTTGGTTCAGTTTCATCCTTTTCCCCATGCTGCTCCATACTCCTGGAACAAATGCTTATAACTAAAATATGCAATAGTGTTTTATAACATTTCAAAAGCCTTGGAACAGTCATTTGTTTGAAGGGCTGTCAGAGAACCTTTCTCTCTTTAAAGATATCTGCTGTCTGGGAGCTTGTTCTAAGATTTGAAGACCTATGAAGACATAGTAAAAGGCAGAACATCAACAATTAGCACCAGGATTATGGACTGAGGAGGCACACCAATCACATTTTTGCCCTCTGTGGTAAGCTGTGGTATATTTCTATTTTAAAAAATACATTTATTATTCCTAAGTTTATATCTACACATATAAATTAACATATACAAATTTTATGCAAATCCCTGTTCCAGGAGCTGAGGGAATCCTGGCAGTGCATCCTAGGCAACAAGCACCTGCAGTTCTGCTGGCATGAGCTTGTCCTTGACAATCAAGGGCAAGGGGGAAAAGTCAGCTCATCTACTCATATTTGTGAGAAAAATGGAACTCTTGTGGAGCAATGTGAATACCTGTATGCTTTCAGGATACATACAATGCAATAAATTGCCCCTCCATCCTCTCATCTACACACTCACCCATTTTGAGTCACGGGAATCATGTGCAAATATGGCCTACATCCCATGTTTTACTGTCTACATAACAGAATTACATGTACATCCATGGTAGCCACCACATACTGTGTCCATTCCAGCAAGTGTGGGAATCAAGTTATCATTTCCAACCAGCTGTATGACAGGTATCTGAACCACAAGGTCAGTTATTAAGAACTAGATAGGTACTAGTTCTCATAGGTGGTATGTTTTCATTTTCAACATATACAGTTCAGACTTTCTCTTTTGCCTTTGAAAGTTTAGTATTAATGCATCTGGTCTATCTTTTCCATGCTTTGCCATCACTAAAAAGATGTTGCTGTTCTGAGAGTGTATTTTTTTTAATAACAGTCATTGGATCTAGTATCCTGCTTTGAAATTTAATAAGCAGGAATTGTTAGAACGTTGTGATCAATACACACACACACACACAATCTGCACACATACCTTTTCATGATGAAAGAGTTTGTTTTGTTTTCCCTAAAAATGAATGAATCTCTCCAAATGAACCAGTAAAGGAGCAATAAAGGATGTGTCACTCTCCAGATATTGGTGAACGGTGACCTCTTTCTTATTTGGCCATTGGTCTAGGACTGAAGGTAATTGCAGTCCAACAACATGGGGGGCACATATTCTCCATTCCTGCTTCAGTGTTTCCCTCTCCATTTCAAAAAATGGGAGATGTTGCCTTCTGTCTTGGACTGCATACCAGTGAACTCATCTGTTCACTTATATTACAGTTTCAGTTCTACATTTTAACATTGTATTTTTCAAATAAAAGAATCCTATGTATCATACACTGTGAAAGCCAAGCATGACCCCTGTTGCTCCCCAAAGAATTGTTTCACAAACTGAAGAGTATGTCCTAAGGATCAGTGGTGTAGAAACTGACAGCCGTCATGGTGCAGTCATCTTTGGCTGAGTCAGTTATAAAACACTGCAACTAAATGGCAGTTTACCAGCATGCAAAGCCATTAGAAAGGAACATCTGACTGACTTGTAGATGTATTGAATGACATATCTGTTTTCATTTGCTGTTTATTTTACATGCTTATGCTTATCAGTCAAAGGCTATATGCACCAAATGCACACTGCAGAGTTATCCAATTGAAATCAGTCTGTCTGCTCAATACAGCATGTAAGAAAACATAGATACCCAAAACATAAGATACTATCATGCCCACCACCAGCTATTAAACACAGAGTACCACATAGCCATAGGCAGCTATAGCCATAAGCATCTCACACATTTATTTATTTAGACTATTTATACTCTGCCTTTCAGCCCCAAAAGATCCCAGAGCAGCTTAACAATTATTAATTTGACAATGACCTGCCCCTCAGGCTTACAATCTAAATAAGGCAGGACACACAAGGGAAAAATAATGGCAGAAGGGGAGGAGATTAAGTTTTAATCAGATGCTGGCTGTTTTCCTTCACTCACAGAAGGCAGAGCAATGGCAAATAGAATCCAGTGGAAGGGCTTCTTCCCAGCTATTGGGGTCCAGACACAATGAAGCTGTGCTCAGTTGCTTTTTCCTCCTTCTGAAGACAAAGCAATGGCAGTTGGAATATGGAAGGAGGAGCTCTCACCAGCCACTCTGAGGCCCACGCACAACTAATATGTGCCTGGTTGCTCCTCTTCCCCTCAGAGGCCAAAGCAATGGCAGCTGGAATGCTGAGGAAGGGAAAACATATGTACTGCTTTATATATAGAATATATGCAAATTTAAACAGAAACAGAGCTGACTTTTGCCATATGTAACTCTGCCACCAGCATCCCATTAGTGACATATGCAAGAGTAAATCCACCTGGTTTGTTTGTTGGTATGCCTTTCTCTGTTGTTTGTTTGTTTGTTGTGGAGGTTGATTTTCTCTTCCACCCTCCACAATGACCAAAGTCTCTCCAGAATTCATGGTTGTGCTATGACAGCCCCCTCAATAACCATTTTATGGCTGGTGGAGAGCACAGTAGATGGTGTTCAAGCTCATGCTATGACCCATACCCAGATGCAGGATGATGACATCACCTGATGAAATCCACCTGTTTCTTGATCCCCCCCCTCTCCATCAGTCTTGGAGTGGCCATTCACTGAGGCTATCAAAGCAAAACCTGAGTTTGGGGAGCAGGGAATCACAGCAGAGATCTGCCTGCAGAATTGTTACACTGCACTGGGCAAGGTAGAATCTCTGCCATACTGTGCAAATTGTATAATTTGTCCAAGTTTCTTCTTATTCCTTGTCATTTATAGAAAGTTGATGGCTACTTCTAGGTTTGTTAGATTTAACTCTCATTTCAATTTTAACTGCATTTACAAGTTTTCAAGAAGAATTAACACCTTAGGGTCAGGGTTTGGATCCATATTAGCTCTATCCCAATATCACTGACCCAAAGAGGCAAGATGGATACAGAAGAGATTTGAGACCATACATTTAGCCCCACACTCAAATTTCCAAAAGAGGTTGTACATTTCCTCCTGGCTCCTGATGTGTATAGGTCAACCTCTGCTAAGGGGTGACTTTTGTAGTCTTTGAGGTACCCCAAGTTCACTCTCAGCACACAAGAGGCCATGTAACTCTGGTGGTAGAAATAAATATGCCACTGTATCTGCCTTGCCACTTCAGGTGAGGAACATCTGACAAGAGCTTTAGCCTGTCCTTCTTGCCCAACAAGTTCCATTGTGAAGCACAAAGCATTGTCAGATACTTTCCCTGATTGCCTGAATTCCATTGCATGCTCCTATCAAGCATAACTGGATTCTGCTCCAGGCCAAAGCTCCATCCCTTCTCTGAGAGGTACTGCCCTAGCCTTTCAGACTCCACATTTTATGTCACAATGTCTGAGGCCCTTTTCACACCTTACCTTGTCCCAGAGACATCTGGTGTGGGTCCCAGTGTTGGCCCTGCTGGGAGAGGAGTGCAACAGGAGTGCTCTCCTCCTTACCAGCTGCCTCCGGGATCCAGAAAGCATGATAGCCATGCCTCTTTCTGCTGCAGTACAGCTGGGTATTGTCCCAGGTTGCATTAGGGCAGGACTCAGAGCCATTGCACTTCCAGGGCCTCCACAGAAAGGTAAGTGTGGGTGTGTGGTGGGATGGTGGCATGATAGCCAATCATTGTTGGGGAAAACCTATCAATGATTTGTGGCACAGTCACACCACCTGGGACCATGACAACGTCATGCATAAGCATCACTGCAGTCCTGTCCTTCTCCCATCCTTATGGCAGGTTGCAAGGGTGGGAGGGAAAAGGCCTTATGTTTCAGGAGACCTAGTAGCCTTTGTACTTCCAAAGTATGTTGGAACAACTATAGTGGGAATCAGCTCCAGACAGCAAACTCACAAATCAGTTGCTCTCAATCTTTGAGTTTCTACTTGTTTTGGATTTCAATACCCAGAATCCCTGATCATTTGTCAAGCTGACTGCGTGTCCTTGGAGAAGTCCAAAATTATTGGAGTATCAAAGCTTGACAATCACTGTCTTAAATATACTTTTTTTTTGTTACTTTCATGATTATAAATGCCCAACTATACTTCTCCCACCTCCACAGCTTTTATTTTTATATATTTATAGTTCCCAGAATATATCTATCAAATAATCTCCACGTCTAAGCTCCATAGTGCATAAAGAGGTGTTGGTATGCTGTCTACTTTTCTTACTCATTTGTTTTAATCCAAGGTTTCTATGAGTATTTTCAGGGGCTTTGGTTCTGGATTTTCAGTTAAAGGAAATGAGAGAAATCTACAGGTTGCCAAGAACATTTTGTACTTGAATTTATATTCATTACAGCCATGTTTTTCATAAATCATTTTGTTTGCTTGTTCATATCCTGCCAGCATGAGCATGGACAAAACAACATATTTTACAGCATTTAGTCAAAACTACATCTGCATACGTACACATACAACTTTATTTTTGAGTACCTCGCAGAGCTTTCACAGATGTCTCCAATACTAAAATAAAGCTGATTTGCTTGCCATAAACACTTATTTCTGACTGATAAAAAATGAGTAGGTGGTACAAAAATCTGTTTGTTGCATTTGCCTAACAAAGGCGAGAGGAGCAAATTTTTAGATACAGTTTTGTCAGAAATGTGAATGCTAGTTGCACAGAACTCACCTAATGTTTTGACAGCTCCACAAAGACTCTCACAATGCCTCTGTTATGGTAATATCCCCCATTAATTAATAGGTATACTCTTCTCACGGTTTTGATAGATAGTTGTTAACACGACACAAACAGATTCACTGTTGCTCAGGTGTATGTTATCTGTGTATAGGTAGTTCTAAGTTATTAAATGTTATCAAAGAAAACAAGAAATTAATGAGATGACCAAGGGACTGGCACAGATCCTCTTGTAAAAGATTACAGAGTTTAGGGTTGTGGTTTCATTTATAAAAAGGTGAGAAAAGCAAAACACGAGGGGAGGACAAAATTGGAATAATAACACAACCAGAAATTACAGAATACAGCTGCCACTTTTTAAAAAAAGTAACTCTTCCCCCTTCTTAACACTAACTCACTAGTAATTTTTAGCTGCTTTTTTTAAAAAAAAGAAATTTACATACTAACATTTGCTGGCCTGTGTTACAAAACTATCACCGTCATTTCAGCCCACTAAAAGAGCTTGAGGTACAGCATGAACCAGTGCTTGACCACTAGTGTATTCCTCCTCTGCCATTTTAGTGTGGCCACAGCTCTGTAACTATGATAACACTAAAGAAGGAGGAATATTATCCCTCATTGCATTGCAGTCATAATGTAAGGTAGTTATAACTTTGTTTTGGAAACAAACAATTAATTACAAGTAACTGGTTATTACCAACTAGTCATTTCCAGGTCACTATCGCAAGATGTACTGAGGACCATCAACTTCCATTTTAGAAAGGAATTAGGCTCATTCATGGAGGATAGGGCTATCAAAAGCTACCAGGGTCAAAAGCATTGTGGGTCTGAGCACCTGCTTCTGGGGAAAGTGAGTTGGAGGGTCCTCTTGGATTCAAGTGCTGTTTCTAGGCTCCTGGGTGAAACCTGGTGGCTATTATACAAACAGATTGCTGGACTAGATCAGCCTTTAGGCTGACCCAGTATGACCCCTTATGTTTTGGAATGTGCTGTTTTTTTGCAGCTGGTTGAAAATCTTGTATGTGCAGATTTCTTTAACGGAGATAGCACTATTGTCTATTGGGAGTGTCACCTAGTATTTAAATACATGGAGAAGCTCTGGCCGTAGTGGATCTGTAAGCACCATATAAGCCCCACAGAGACCTAAGGCTAAGATAGGCATGGACAGTCACTAGTCTTGCACAAATTAACTTTTTTATGCCATTCCCACAAGACTTTTCCTTGCAGAAATCATTACCAGAGGTTTTCCAATCCACTCTACAAGAAGTGGTCCTATAGTTACACTCTGAGCTACTTTAAAAAAAAAATCTTCTTTTTTTTCTTTCCTCTTTTTCTCTTTTTTCCTTTTTCCTTTCTCTCTCCTTTATCTTCTCTTCTTTCTTTTCCTCCTCCGTTCTTTGTCTTCTTTTACCTTTCTTCCATTTTCTTCTTATATTGTATTTTCCATACTCTCTATTTTGTTCACTTTGTAGTAAGGTTCTAGTGGATTAATGCCACAGCATAAGTCAATTGTGTTTTTTTTGGGGGGGGGGTTCTCTTCTTTTCTTGTCTAGCGTATACTGTATATTCTTATTGTAAAACCTCTTTAAGTTATATACCACACTATGTTATATGTTATATTCATCAAAGCGTTTATGTAAATTTTTTTAAGAACTGATTTTATTAATAAAAATAACTTAAAAAAAGATTTTCACTGTCTGCATCTCAACTTGGGACTCACATTATGCAACAATAGAGCTATAATTCCTTTAAGCACCATGGTTTGATGGAATCCTGGAGTTTGCAGTTTAACGAGGAGTATGTAGAATTCTCAGACAAAGGCCCTTTCCGCATGACAGGGTGCAGTGGCATCCTTTGCTGCAGCCCCAGCGGGAAGGGAAACGTGCCAGGAATGCTCCCCTCCGCACCTCACCCAGTCTCTGCAGAAGGAAGCACTCTGGCCCCACCTCTTCTCTTCCGCAGTGCAGCCGGGCATTTGCCATTGCTGCGTTGGGCTGGGAGGTGTCGCCAGTGTGCTTCTGCCCTTCTGCATGGCCGGGAAAGGCAGCAGCATGGCATGACAGGAAGTGTAAAACAGATTTTTTTTCCATTTTACAAATATTGTGCTCATGCAACGCATGATGACAAGATGGTGGTGGGACCTCAACAACGTGGTACAGAAGCACGATCCATGAAGCACAACTGCTGGGCAGCCATGCAGTGCAGAAAGGGCCAAAGACTTCTAGTGCTTCACCTAACTACAATTCTCAGGATTCCACAGGATGCAGCCATGGCAGTTTAAGTGGAATCATAGTGCTGTAATAATGTGTTATGAAATGGCCCTTTATCTTTCTTCCATCTTTCCTTTTTAGTGATGCCTTTCTTGACCAGAGGCATATCTAGCATAAACAGTGCCAAGGGGAAGCATGGAAGTTGCACCCCTACCTCCAGAGCCACTTCTTCCTTCTCCTCCTTCTCTGCTGTTTCCAGCACTGCTTTTTTGCGCCCCCTGGCATTGGTGACCAGGGCATGTCCCCTACTTGACCCACGCTAGATATGCCTCCGTTCTTGCTTCACACCCTCCCCAGACCCGGCTAGCTAAGTCTGGCGCCTTTGCACTGACAATAGATCAAGGCCAGCCTAATACCTTTGGCTGCTACAATCAAAGGACAAAATGGTACTTTGCTCCTCATCTTGTATACAAAAACTGATTGGTCTGGCAGTGAATCTTACAGCATTGCTGGCAGTAAGATTTTTATTTTTATCTTCCACTGAACCTGAGGACAGCAGACTATCTTAGGAGGATTAGGACAGGCCACCTGACACATAAACAGAACTCTGCCATATAGCACCTACTCCGTTTCACATCCCTTGCTATGTAGCACCTGAAGCAGACAGATGCCTCTCTCTGCCTAATGGCAAGATGGTCTTCTTTAACATAACCATTTGAGAGCCTAACAATGCTCTTCTTCCATGAGCTTAATCTACTGGTAGCACTGGCATATGCCAATTAATAAGGCAATCTGTTACAACAAGAATCCATGATCACAAACCACCCAGAGCTGTAGAGGAGCAAGGGGTTACAGGATACAACTACCAAAACTCTTTGTTTAGCAGGACCATCTGCCTCTCTATTTGAGCTTCCCTCTCCCCACTCTCCATTTTGGTCTTGTGTGGGGCAATTAAGACCCATTAATTTTGTAAAAGCCCTGTTCCTGTTAGAGATGACATAGTTTGAGCACAGTTTGGAAAGAGGGGTACAGTTATGGATTGTCGTGATAAGCAATTTCATGTCAAAAGGTACCACTATGCAGCAGAAATCTGAACATCCTACCCACTTGTTGAGGATGGAAGTTAGAAACAAAATATTCTGAGTAACTGACATGGTGACACAGAAATTGCTCAAATTTAAGGAAGTAGTTTGATGCTTATGACGCTCAGATTTCTCTGTGATTTAGGTGTAATCCGATGCCCAGACACCTATGAATGAATGAATGAATGAATGAATTCATTCATTTATTTATTTATTTATTTATTTATTTATTTATATTTATATATTGCTTTTACCCCCATATGGGGCCCAAAGTAGCTTATAATATAAGTTAAAACAAAATAGCTAAATCAATATGTGATAACAAAATTTTAAAAAGCATTAAAAATCAATTCAATTGAAACTTTTTTAAAAAAAATTAAAGGCACATTAAACTCATATTACTTATGGAAAAAAAGCACATTTAACGTACATCCTTCTATTCCAAACAGCTAAAGAGTAAAGGTCTGTTCAAATAAGAAAGTCTTTGCCTACTAGTGAAAAAGGAACAGAGAGGGGCCAATTGAGCCTTTCTTGGGACAGATGTCCATAGTCCTTGAGCTGCTACCAAGAAGTTTCTCCTTGATTTCCTCACTGGATGAGACTGTGAGGGTGGTAGGACTGAGAATGCCCTCTCTTGAAGATCATAAGACTTGGGAGACACGGCTGTTCCAATAATCTGGAGCTAAACCTTATAGAGTTTACTACGAAGGTTATAGGTTACTAACATATATACCCGGTGTTGCCCAGGATTGTATTTTGTCATAGGTAATACTTGTCAGAAAGATTTCATTTCCTGTGTCTCTAATTCCCCAAACGGTCTTGTCCACCTGTAACTTTTCCCCGTATTCCTCAATCCAATCTATATTCAGAGTTATTAACATACAGAGGTTGAGTTTCTGAGGGAAATCACTGCCCTCCTCCTTGCTGTGTCTCTCCTCCTGTGTCTCTAATTCTCTAAACTATCTCATCCAGTACCTGTAACTTTTCCTCATATTCCCCAATCCAATCTGTATTCAGAATTATTAATATACAGAGGTTGGGTTCCTGAGGGAATACACTGCCCTCCTCTTTGCTGCTAGGCCTCATCTCCATAGCTACTGGCATATTCAAGACAGACACAATTGACCGATTCCCAAGAGCTCTCTGGCTGAGAATTCTAAAGGCACCTCTCTAAACTTCTACCCCCAGGGTTCCATAGAATCTTCTTAGGCAGCCAATCATATGAGGGCTTCAACTGACACAGCCAATCATTTGAGGTCTTTGTCTGGCACAGACAAACTTTTATATATTAGATAATCTTTGAATTGTAACCAGAAGTAGACCTAAGTGCTAATGAATACATCAAACAGAATTAAACCAGGATGTTGTTAAGCACTTGGCTAGCACTGATATGGGATTAGCATTGTACTCTTGCTAACTGCACCATCATTTCTGTAATGCTTGCTCAAATTACTACTAAAACTCCACCAAATTAGCAATATTCTGTCCTCCAAAAGAAGGACTGGCAACTGGCAATCTTCCTCCAAGTTTTTTTTTCCCCCCAGCATACATTTCTCTGAAAATCAACATGAATGGATTTACTAAAAGGAAAGGGAAAAGAAAAACCACTGAACTGCCAAACAGTGCAGAGAAGCAAGCAAACTGCCCAAGAGAGAAAGAGAGATACACATCAAATTTAAATTCAGCAAAGAAAGGTCAGTGGGAAGTTTACCAAGTTCCAAAGAACCTGATGAGTAAATGGAAGTGAGTGCCTTTATTACAATTTAAAGAGAATCTGGTTAAAGAGACAACACTCCAAAGACAAAGCTTTGCATTTAGACTCCTTGTTCATCTCTTTTTCAAAACTCCTACTGACAAATTGTCTGAGCACAATCCACTCCCAGGGCTTTTTGTCATCCTGGGGTAAAGGTCAGTCACCTTTGACAGGGCAAGAGTGAATGACACCATGAGAAAGAAAGAGAGGAAGCAGGGCACCTAAAAAAAAAAAAAACAGCTTCAGAGCTATATGGACTCCAAGTGCAAGATGTTGGTCAAAGGCCCTCGGGACGAGCACAATGGTCTGCACCTTGTCCAGTCTTCTGGATGTCACCACACACCATCTACAGAGGCATTGTATGGAAATAATCACACACTCCTTGGGATTCCTTGAGACTTAAGACAACTCACTGAGATTTAAAACAGCAAATAGTCTTCTGGCACCTTGAAAAACCAAATTTTTAAAGGTTTTTCTTTTTTTGGTTGTTTTTATTGCAATAGATTAATTTCACTATCCCACCGCTCCAAAATTCATCCAGTCTTACATTCTGCTAAAGAATTTTTTAAAAATTCTCTTCCTTTCTATGCCTCCTCTCTCTTGCTTGCAAAAGAAAAAGATGAAGAAGAATCCTCTCTCTTTCCCTCTCCATATATTTTTATATTGCATAATATATCATAAAATTATAACAACTATATAATGATATGTTGCTGTTTTTACTAATAATACTATTGTTACTTTGCCAGAACTAAAAAATTTTTTGTTGCTGTTGTTATATTTACTTATATCCCACCTTTTCCCCAGCTGACTTATGATAATTTTTTTAAAAAAAATAGGTAAAACTTTACTAAAATACAAAAGCTGAAAATGGAATAAACTTTAAACTTACACAGTTATGCCAGTATAGCAGAACCATTATCCCACATACAGACAAATATAACAGAAAAAAGAGGTTCCAGTTTAAGTTACCATAGGGCAGATGAAGGATACAGGAAGAGTCTTGCTGGAGCAATCCAAAAGCTTATCTACTCCAGCATTCTTTTCCCACAATACCCAACCAGAGGCTAATAGAACACATATGAATTGAACATGAGGGCAAATAGTACCTTCTCACTCATCCACTAGTACCAAGGTTTCCATTTCAGTAAAATCTGCTTTTATATTGTCTCAGGGCTAAAATCAGAGATCAGGAGGCAGATGCTTGTGATATGAAAGATGGAAGTGTTAGCAGGCGGTACACCCCCACATTTTGATATGGTCTAATTGGCAAAATGTAATAACTGGCAGATGTATTGGTATAAAATATAAATTATACTTATGGCTGGCAAGGCCATGTGGAAGAAAGGGACGCTGGCTGGAAGTAGGTCAGAGGTGACCTCAGCATGGCCAGGTCAAAAGTTCTCTGAACTTAGCCAAGAAAGCCTGACTTAATGGCTCTGAGCTAATCCTATCAACTGCCAATATCAGAAAACAATAAGGTGCCCAGGACACCTCGTGTGTGCATATTCTGCTGCAGATAGCCCAGAAGAACTCTTTCAACCAAGACATTGAAACCAATCAGACCATTCCAGGCCTATTGTCCACAACAGGTTCCCTTTGTCTTGTATCTGGAACCTTCACTGCCACAGGCTATTTTCAGGGTACAAATACCCCTGATTTCGGGATGCTCAGTGCAGTCTGTTGAAGGTCTACCCATCACTCTGTCCATCTGGCTCCTGAATGAGAACTGTCCTTAGGTCATACCGAAGCCAAAACATATTTCTGCTCTTTACTACTCTTCTGGACTTGTAATTATAAGTCCTCCCAAATCCCTCAACCTCTCTATAATTTTCCCCCCTTTTTCTTTCAATTAGCTCTTGTGTGAATGCTTGATTGTGTGTATCATGTGTGTATACATGAGTGAATTCCCCCCAATAAAAACACATTTTTAGCTTACCTTTTAATCATTGTCTGGCGTTTGCTTGCCCTGGCCCCGTAAAGTTGGGTAAAAGATCCTGCTGGGTTACCCTGTCCCTCGTTTTGCTGTAGCCAGTGCTCTGCTAATTTCCCCTATCTTAGCATTTTTGGAGGAAATCAAGGTGTCCCCCAAAGGATCCCCAGAAATCAGGGTAACAGAAGCTCTTGTGATATCACAGGGTGGATCTACAGGACACACTTTGTCCACCTCTGGCTTAGGGAGTGGGTTTGCTCTGTATTCTCTCTCTCTCTGCTCACTCTCCTTCAGAATCTCGAGACAGTACTATATGTAGGGCATTTATTTTCACATAAGCGCTGCTATTCTACCTCATGGAGGAAACTCATTGAGAACTACAGTTTATCCTATGATGATGTAATGACTCTTGTCACATTAGCACATGTTCAGATTAAATATTCACTATACAAATTGGTATGGAAGAAAGAGGAAAAATAATGTGTTGGATCCCTGGCAACCTTCTGGAAGGAAGTTTATTTTTTTGGTATGTTCCCAAAAAATACTTTTAGTTCAAACTAGGCCCAAGGTGTATAATGGGTTATGTGCTTTGAACAACTAAATCCTGCTCCCAGAGGATATGTATTATTAAAAGATCGTCCATGCTTTATTTTGAAGGAATCAAACATTCACGAATTTAAATAACCTCCCCAGCTACAAAAAAACACCTCCCAACCACTGCCACCAGTGGTGAACTCCTATAATTTGTAATGTGGTATTTCTGGTCTAATATGACAGGATTGCCATTATTCCATATTTCTGTCTTTCTTCTTCTTTTTATATATTACTTCATTATTTCAAAATACAGTAAGGCACTCCTGCTGCCTTTGATGCCCTTTCCACTCATTCTGCTGAATAGGGCCTTGGATATTTGTCCTATAAGTCCTGCCTTGATAGCAGCACCAACAACAAACCTGATCATTGAGGTACTCTTTTTTTTCTAGTAGCATAGTCAAGAATAGCTTTACTGAATATCATTAAATAAATTCACTGTGGAGCCAGGGCAAGGTAAAATATAACTCCCTGTTCGTTAAGAAGTCAGTAGGGGGGAAAATAATGACAGCCCTACCATTTTAAAAAATCTCTGGCATGAAATGACTGGAACTGATACATTTTCTTAATATGAATAAATATTTCATTAGCGTCATAGTTCATATGTTCCAGTTAATAATGACCACACCGACAAAGGAAAGTTCACTTCACAAATTCTAATCATAGGCTTAATTCAGAATCAGAAGACATTATTACAGGTGACCATACTGTATACATAATTAATATGTAAATCTTCAACAAACTAAGTACATAATTAGTGACGCCTATGCAGAAACAGCTGGTAAGATGAGATGGGAACTAACGCTGATTCCTTGTGGCATGGATTCAGAAAACATTGTGTGACATCATGTATTATTGGTCAGATCACCCAGAATTTACATAGAAAAACATTCAAATGTCTCTGCAGTACCACCATTTCTATGTTGTAATATCAATTAACATCCTTAGGAAAGAGACTTATAGATCAGGGTGCATTTCTTCCGAGTTTCAAATATACAAGGGTATTTCTAGGAGGATTACATGCTTTTGAGGCTATAACGTATGACAGAGTAATGGTTTTTGGAACAGTTATACATGGATGTACAAATGAATCTTTGATCTGAAAGGTACCAATGTAGGTAATCTAGAAGGACTTCCTTTTCAGTACTGATTGTGATTGTGATACTGATTGTCTTGCTTCATGAGCAATGGTTTAATTTACAGACCTGGTATTACCATTAGGTAGTGTGAGAAAGATGCTTCAAGTAGCAAATGACCTGACAGAGCAGTGAGATATGAGGCAATGAGTTGTATTCCAAATTAAACCCCCTAAGCTAGCCTTCTGCCTCTAGATGTCACAAAGAATGCTGTCCCATCACTAGTGCTGAAAGAAGATTCAACTACCAGTCCAATCGGCTCTTGTTCATGGAATAAGGACTGCCATCTCTTTCTTTCCTTTGAACAGCAAATAGGCTTAGGACAGCCTAGTTAATTTGGATGTAAATATGCATGTGAGCCCTAGAAATGTTATTGTTCTTAAGACCAAGTCCATTGTTTATGGGTATCTAAATGAGCACAGGAATAATCTGTCAGGCTACTTAGAAGTCCTTTTGGACACTATGCACAGCATATACTGTGTCCTAGAGACTTTCTTGATCTGTACTATGGAATTTCTTGGTCTTATCAGCTGGTAATGGATGAATGCCCCTTAATATGGAATGGGTTTGGCTAAAGTTATTTATTTTATAAAAAAATTGCATATTTTATACTGAACTCATTCTGAATTTCAGATCCTGTAACATTTTTGATTTAGGCTTCCAGAACACTGGGACATGTTACTGTTGTTTTGTTTTGTTTTTTAATTTTACTTATGAATTCAATAGGAACCTGATCTCAGTTATTATTGACATTCAGGCTTTGCTCAAAATAATGAGTTGGTTGTGAGAGTGTGTTACATTCCCCATTGCAAACCCCTTAAATTCTACACTTCAGGCTTTGAGAAAGACTTTTCTATTGTCACTCCTGCCAGGTAGATTGGAAGGAAAGATGACCGTGTGGTGCTGGTGAATTCTTTATGAACTTATGTTCGATACAGTAATATACTGTAGAAATCCAAACTTTATTGTCCTCACTGAAATCTATCTAATGGAAGACAGATGAAGTTTTCTCCTTCCTCCTTTTTTGCCATGGGAAAACAAAGCAGAAAAGTGGACAAAGAAGGAGAGTGGATAACTTTGGATAGTCTGGGAGGCATTTCTTCATTCCCCAAACCCACTGGGGACAACAATGGGCCCAGAAATGTACACACGAAAATAGAAACTGAAAGATGGAAGAAGTCCATTTCCAGTTTCTTTTAGAATCATTGAATTATATAACCACAAGAACTATCCAGTCCAACCCCCTGCCATGCAAGAATACACAATCAAAGCACTCCTGACACGTGGCCATTTAATCTCTGTTTAAAAACCTCCAGAGAAGGAGACTCCACCACACTCTGAGACAGTGATTCCACTATCAAACAGCTTTTACCATCAGGAAGTTCTTCCTGATGTTTAGGTGGAAACTCATGGGGAACCATGTCAAAGGCCTTACTGTAATCAAGATATGCTACATCCACAGCATCCCCATTATCAGTTTATCAAAGAGTTCAAAAGGGTGGGAAGAGAAAGAAGATTAGTCTGGCATGGTTTGTTTTTGAGAAGCCCATGTTGACTGTAAATGATCACAGTGTTCCTTTCTAAGTGCCTACAGACTGTCTGTTTAATGATCTGCTCTAGAATCTTTCCTGGTATTGATGTCAGACTGACTAGGTGGCAATTGTTTGGGTCCTCTTTTTTCCCCTTTTTGAAGATAGAGACAACATTTGTCCTCTTCCAGTTTGCTGGAACTTCACATGTTCTCCAGGAATTCTCAAAGATTATTGCTAGTGGTTCTGAGATTACATCTGCCAGGTGGATGTAGCCTTGGAAGTAATTCTGGAGACTTGAAGACCCTGCAGACCTGAATTAATTTAAACTAGTACCTCTTTACCTATACTGTGCTGCATTTCCCTGACCATATCATCTGCTCCATTTTCCACTGTTTTCCTTTTGTGATAAGACTGAGTCAAAGAAGATGTTGAGTAGATCTGCTTTTTCTCATCGCCTGTTTGCGTTTCACCATCTTCTCCACGTAGTGGCCCTACCATTTCCTGCTTCTTCCTTTTGTTACAGACACAACCGAAAAAGCCCCTTTTTTTACTGTTTTTAACCTCTCTAGCATCCCTGAACGTGTTCTGTACTTTAGCTTTTTTGACTTTCTCCCAATACATGCTAGCTATTTGTTTGAATTCCAGTCTGGTGATTTGCCCTTTTTTCCATTTCTTGTTCATGTCTCTTGTAAATCTTAGCTCAGTTGAAAGTTCTTTAGACATCCTTCCCAGTTTCTTTAGACACCTCACATTTTCCCTCCTCACTGGAATTGTTTGAAATTGTGCCTTCAATAGCTAACTTTTAAGAAACTTTCCCATCCATCCTGAACTTCCTTCTCTTTTAGCATTCCTGACCATGGGATCACACCCAGTATTTCCATGTTTACTGAAATCAGCTTCTTAGATTTTAGAACACTTGTCTGACTATGCTTGGATTCCCTTTTCTGCTGTATAACAAGCTCCAAGAGAACATGATCACTCCTACCTAAAGATCTCACCACTTCTGCTCCATTAACCAGGTCATCATTGTTGGTTAGGATCAGATGGAAAAGAGTAGATCCTCTTGTTGCCTCTTCCAGCTTCTGGACAATGAAATTATCTGCAAGGCAAGTGAAGAGTTTGTTGGATCATATATTCTTGGCAGAGTCTGCCTTCTAATGAATATCAGGGTAGTTGAAATTTCCCATTACTACTACATCACTCCTTTCTGAATGTTTGCTGATCTGTTCTAGGAAGGCATCATCCAAGTCCTCAGTCTGTTTTCTGGGTCTGTACAATAGACCTCCCCAATGACATCACTTTGTTTCTCTCCTACTTAATTTTTACACACATGCTCTCAATCTGGCTTCTGGATTTAAGGCATGGGACCTCTATTGCTATATTCCAATCACGAGACTCATTCCACCAGGTATCAATAATGCCTGTTTTATCATATTTGCTTTGCTGTGTTAAAAGTACAAGTTCATCTTGTTTATTTCCCATGCTCTGGATGTTAGTGTAGAGATATCTAGGACCATGAATCATTTACCTTAGCTGCTCATTTAAGTTTTTCTTCCTCCCACTGTCAGGTTCTTATAGGATTCATCCTGTCCTCCCAATAAGATTTGAGCCTGAGTGTTATTGTCTGAAACGAATTGAATTTCCTGTCACTTCAGGTTTAGGGGGGGAAAAGAAAGAGAAGCATATTTTTCATGGAGGTGCAGCACCAAAGTTACTCACTCCACTTTACAAGGTCCTACTAACAGTAGTAAAAAGGACAGCTTAAACGTACAGGCAAAAGTTTAATTTCTTATTTTCTTGTTTTTGAAAAAATACCAATTGAAATATTTATTCTCTTTCTGATACTCAATGCAGGGGCAGTGGGGGTTTTGTACCTATATTAATTCTTTTTTTAAGAAAGTATAAAACAAAATGTTTTACAAAGATTAAAAATGTAGAGATTTACCAAGTTGACGTACGTTTTCATGAGCTACAGCCCTCTTCATCAGATGCTTGGAGTATTGCTCCTACTTGTAGATCTATTAAACCCTTGGATGTTATTGAGTGGTTAAGGAATCTACAACCTCCCTTCCCTCAGTTCAGAGAATAACACTGCCCTTGTACATCATAGATATGTCACAGCAACACCACTTCCATCTCAGCTGCATAGCTGCACTTCAGCAAGCTGAAGCACTGCTAGGGAATGTGAATTTTGCCCTTAAAAAGAAAAGAAAATGAAAAATAAATTCATCTTCCTTTTGGCAGCAAAGCCCCTTCACAGCTGACCACAAATATCAATAGCCACTCTGCTGATAGGCTCAGCAGTGTTATGGTGGGAAGAAACAATGCAGCAGTTTTGATATCTAAAGCCTATATTGCAGTCTGTGTGCCAAAATCAATATGCATGTCTGAGCCAAGACTGAAGTACCTTGGTAACAAAAAGTGGTGAAGCTGTGATGGTCTGTTTTCCTTAACCTTGGAATTATTCTCCAGAATGGTGACATTTATTTTCAAAAATCAGACCCAAGCTTCCAAGACAGATGGTAAGGGTCTAGTGACTATTAATAATGCTAATGAAAAAATGCTGTCTGTTTTCCCGCCAGTGTAATTAGAACAGATATTCACTTAGCCCTAACAGCTGACAGAGCTTGTGTTTCAATAAGGCTCCACAAAGGTCTTTGATGATGATCTCAAAGATCCTTTTAGGGTGGGGTGAGGAGTTCTTTAGTAATTCCCCAAAGGAAAAGCATGACAATCTTGTTTCTTATCATATAAGTTAGCTTCAAAATGGAAATGGGAACAGAAACTGATCCGACCTCATCTTCTAGGACAGCAATGAGAAGCCAAACAGAAATATCAAGAGTCTGTCTCAGGAAAAGATTCTACCAATGGTGTATAAGTAAAACTCACGTTCAACCAATGTCTGAAATCTATTACTAGTTTTTCATCAGTTGGTCAGGCATGACATTAACATACTCACAGGGAAGGAAAAAAGGCTGCTATACAACAGGGACAGGTAAAGCATGGCATTCCAGCATTGGAATGTAACTCCAATCATCTCTGGGTATGCTGTCTGGGGTTAAGGGACTAGTTCTCCAACAATACCTACAGGGCCACATGTTCTTTGTACTAACTGTATGGTGATTCCAAGATGTCAACTAAATATTTGCTAGAGAATAATTCAAAAAACAAATACTTACAGGAGAGATGAGAAACACTCAACCTTCCAGGTATTGTTGGACAACTTCTCCCTTAAATCCAATTTGCTTGAAGGTAACTCAGAAAGTAGGAGAAGAAGAAGACCACATATACACGTGGATTGGTTCAATCAAGGAAGCCATGGCCCTTAGCTTGCAAGCTAAAACCTGAGCAGGCCACTTGGTGACCCTTTCCGCACCAGGCCCTTTCCGCACCAGGCTATTAAAACGGTGCAGAGTGACCTCCAATGGAGGTCTTCTGCACCGTGGAGTGGACTGGGTTGGACTACTTTTTGTAGTTCCATACCTCAGTCCACGCAGGAGCGACCGGAACTGGTCGTGCGGCGTGTTTTTAAAAAAACTCTTTTTAGAGGTTTTTAAAAAGCACGGAGCGTGCAACCCTGTGCCGCTCCATCGCTCGGCTCCAGAGCAGATTTGCAGGCGTGTGCAAGTGCGTGCCTGCAATCTTCTGGGGGCGGGCTTTTGGCTGGCAAGCCTCTCCAGTTGGTGGAGAGCCTCCACCAACCGGAAGCCGCCATTTAGGATGCCGAAGAACTGTGGAGCGGCGAACTCGCACTGCTCCTGGTTGTGACGGACTCGCCCGGATGCAGGAAAAATCTGGTGAGTAGCGTGTTCGGGCATTTCTCCCCCCCCACGTCTGGAAAGGGCCCAAGACTCATCGAGGTCTCTCATCCTTCAGGTTGACATGATGGCAAATAACTCAGAAAGAGTACTATTAATGAGAGTGTAACTGAACTTGCCTTTAGCTCAACTGGGTTATCAATACCAGCCTTTGTATATCCACTCTACTCAAAAGCAGCATTATGAAATAGGACTTCGTACAGAGCAATTTCGAGAAGAGTTACACCCAGGAAAGTGGGTTTAAGGCAGCAGAAACTTAATGGGATTTCTCTGTCATGCAACTGACTTAGGGTATTATAAAAGAGCTGCTAATTTCATCACTGTTGTACTTTTACTGCAAGAGAGGCAGTGAGTTGTTCAGGAGATTGGCTCCCTTAGTGGTGAAAATAACTTGGTTGGCCTGGGATGCTATGTACCATTACTTATAAGATGTAGTGGAGACTCTGTTTGCATCTCCATCCCAGGCACCAGCAAAATGCCTTGGCCTGGCCTTGTTTTCCATATTTGGCCTGAATCATCTCCCAGCATGAACTGCAATTGTTCTGTCATGGTCTTGCATCACTCTGTAAAAATGGTTATTAAATAATTTCTTCTTCTATCACCAGGGCTCATCCAGCAGTCCTTACTTTAATGAACTATGGCAGTGAAGATAAAATGAAGAGGAATTTAAACTGATTTTCTTTTCTTTTCTTAAATATAAAGATAAATCCAAATAGCAGGAAAATTCTTTTTGGATTTTTTTTAAAGGAAAGAAATATTTCAGTGAAACAATACACCTAACACTTATCAACTCATGTGAATCATGAAATCAGTTGTATTTATGATTGAAATATAAATTATCTTGAACAGATAAGGATGAAAAACAAGTCCATAGTGCAAGGAAATTTGGAAAATGAATCAGTTAAGCTAGCCTCAGATGGGAGAAGACCTACTAATTTTATCCAGACACATTTCTGCCTGTCAGTGATTCTTTATCATTGTGACAATCAGGGCTCAATATGAGATATTCTTTTAGTGATGGACTTATTTTGCTTATTGTGTTATTCAGCAAGTTTAGCATAGTTGCATGGAAATCCTTCAAAATATAAACCATGTCCTTAAGCACTTTAGCACATGAGCATTAGCGTTTTGCAGACAAATAATAAAATAGGTGATCACTGAAGTCCAGGATGGAAATGTTAAACTTACTTTCTTCTTTGTTTCATGCTTCCTTGTTGGAGCACAAAAGATCTTGCATATTCACTGCAACACGCATTTCTCTTCACTTCATGGTACAAACAATAACATTAGAGAATTAAATCTATTAGAGCATTAACACAGGAACACAATATGTTGCAAGTGAAAAGGCAATGTGTTTATTAGGGAAATAGTGGCTGGCATCCTGTTCATGAATTATAATAGCCTAAGTCTGACTCACACCATTGTAATTCTCTTTTATGGTCACTGTATAGGTCAGAAATCTCTTCCAACCAGACAATGGCCATTTTCACATGACACTTTTATAGTGCTATTATTCCAGTTTCAACCTCCTGTGGAATTTTGGGGTTTGTAGTCTACTGAGGCCAAAGAACTCTCTGGCTGAGAATTCTAAATGCCCTTCCCTAAACTACAAACCCCAGGATTCCATAGGATGTTGAAAGTGGAATAATAGCACTGTAACAGGGTAGTGTGGAAATGTCAATGGCAAAAATTCCCCCCAGATCTTACATTTTAAGTGATGCAGACCCCCCCCACCGCAACTCAGCCACAGAGCAGGGAGATGAGCATTGATGTGTGTGGGTGTGTCCAGGTCTTTTCCAGTAGCTGGACATGCTATGACAAGCATCTTCAGGAAGAGTGGAAGGCACCCCTGCTCATTCCTATGCTCTCTGGTAACTTGGAAAAAGTCATGTGGGGTTGGGGTTGCGCTTCTTAAAAGATTGGTTTTAGAGGTAACATCAGGAGACATCTCCATAGCTTACACACCTTACCTTTTTTCACACCTTACCTTTTTCCACACCTTACCTTTTTCTGGCGCTGGGATGCGGGGATTGTGCAAGCAGCCTCCGGTGAGAGGCTTTCGCATCTGGGTTCCTTCAGCTCTGCACAAGCTGCCTGCTTGTGCGAGAACCCCGCTTCTTCTTTCTGCAGCACAGCCTGGGAGTTTCCCAGGCTGTGCTGGGGCAGGAAGTGTGACCAGCATGGCTCTGGAGGCTCCGCACGCCAGGTAAGTGCGCACAGGGCCCTGGAGCAATGTGCGATCGTGCACCATTTTCAGCTTCCAGCCGAAAATGAAAAGGTGCATGATCGGCGCCTGCCAGCCCTTGGAGTGTCACCCAATTGTGAGTGCATTGTGCAGATCGCTCCTCGCAATCACATAGCGCTCCAGGGGCCCTTTTGCATGGCAAATACCGTGCGAAAAGGGCCCCAGTGCAGGACCTCAGCCAAATATATGTTAATCCCACACTCATCATAAAGCATTATGAAGCACCTTTATCCTTTTTTCCCCTCATGTTTTATCTTCCTAAAAATCTCAGGGGAGGGAATCACTATTGTTTTCTTTTTAACAGATTTGAGAAGAGAAGGTATGCGAACGTTCACAGTGGTTTTGAAAGGAGGCACAAAGGTTCATGAAATGCATCTAATGTACATAGAGCATAGCTACCTTCCACAGTCCATATGGGTCCACAACCACAACAGCAACAAGAACAAAATCATATATTTCAATGTGGAAAAGTACATTGTTCAAATGTCCTTTTTCTTAAAAAACAAAACAAAACAAAAAAAACTATCACCTCCCTGTTGTTTCAGTGCCATTTCCCCCAGTCCAACCTAATCAGGAATTACACAGTCAGTGTGATGATCTTACAATGCTATTTACTTGTTTATTTATTATATTTCTATGTTGCCTTTCGCCCAGAGTGGGACCCAAGGTGGCTTCTAACATTTAAAACAATTAAAAACATATAAAATTATAAAAACCTAAAGCAATATTCAAATTTTAAAATAAGTTAATTAATAAAGCTCCCCAGCTCAACCAAAAGCCTGCTTAAAGAGAAATGTTTTACTCTGCCAGAGAAAGGAGAGCAACGATGGGGCCAACCTAGCCTCTCATGGAAGAGCACTCTACAGGGTGAGAGCAGCCACTGAAAAGGGTCTCTCCTATGCCTTCACCTGGTTATGTAGCCAAACTCAATTGCCTAGCTTATTTTGGTTTCATTTCCCTTCATCACTGATTTTCCCACATTAGAGGCGTTTTGCTTCCCTCAAATTTGCCCTTCACAAACATTGATTAGTAGCTTAAATCTGGACATATCCAATCTCACAGCTGAACCACATCCTATCCTACCATTTAGTATTAGTTCTCTTTCTCTGTTGTGACATAAGACTCATATACAGGGAATATTTACCAATATACCTGAATTCATATTGCCCATTCTCACCTTCCATAACCTCCTAGAATTCTGATATCAGTTCAGCACACAGTTAAATTGTGAGACTTGCTTCCTCAAGATATTTCAAGGGTAACCCTCTAAAATGGCTTTGAAAGAGCAGAGGGTCAGACAGATTTATTTAATTTAACAGTTTCAGGTATATCCCACTTTTTTTCCAGTGAGTTCAAGGTGGTGAAATGTTGCTTTCTTCCTCCTTAATTTGCCCCCACAACAACCTTCAAGGTAGATCAGGCTGAAAGTTACTCAGTTAGAGTAACTGGCCAAGAGTCATTCTCTAGCTGCCATCCTGTTAGTGACATACACATGTCTAAGTCATGCTATGTATGTGGGAGAAGTTATTTACCATAGTGCACTGCATGTGTTCTATTGATCACAGTGGAAGTGGGGTTGTGCACACAGTAATATTGCACTTTCACATTTTAGTTGCTTATCATGGATCATTCATTGCACTTTGCACAACAGCACCCTGTCAATGTCAGTAGGGTTTGTACAATGTTGCTATCATGTATTTTGATTCTGTAGTGCTGGTGTAGAGCGCCTTTCCATGCAGATATTCATGCTAAGGTGAAAGGATGTTGGAATGCAGCCCATGAGTTCCACAGCTCATTGAGCATTAAATCTCCCATGTTCCGATGCAACATTCTTACTACTACAACATAGTGGTTGTCTTCATAGAGGAAATGACTATCAATGGCTCTCTATCAATTCTGACAACTGGGCACCAACAGTGGGTGAGATCTATTGCCCTTAAATGTAGGGGGTTTCTCCTAGGTGTCTGCTTGGCCATTATGAGAATTAGAATGCTGAACTAGATAAAATATTCAACTACATAGGCACATGGTCTGATGCAACATGGTTCCCCCCCTTATGCTCTTTGTTCATGCTTAAAGGAAAACAGTGAACTATACATTCTGAATGGCCTAAATACTCTAAAATCACCAGATCCTATCTGATCTTGGAAGCTAAGCAGTGTCATCCCTGGTTGGTTTTTGGATGGGAGACCATCAACAAATACCAGGTACTATAAGCTATATTTCAGAGGAAGGAACTAGCAAAAGCACCTCTGAGTATTCCATGCTTAAGAAAACCTGATGAAATTCATGGGGTCTCCATAAGTCAATAGGTAACTTGAAGGCACACACACACACATGTATTCTGAAAATAAATGGCTGAAAGTAAGGGAGAACTGGGTCCCCCCCCCCAAGTATCTCCTGGTCTACCATATGCAATAGGTTACTTGCATGCCAATAGTTTGAGAAAATATCTAGGATTAGTTTTAGTCAGCGGTGAGAATCATGTAGCCTTTCATATATTGTTGAACTGCAGCTCCCAGCATCCCTAGCCAGTGTATCCAATGGCGAGGGCTACTGAGAATTGCAGTCCATTGACATCTGGAGGGCCACATAATCCCTGTTTTGGTTTGTGTTCATCTTGTTACACACAGCAAATAGGTTGAAAAGTACCCTTGTGGCTTGTCTGTGGAACTCTTCAGCAAGCCTTGTGGCTTAATTGCTCTATCCTCACCTGCCCCCCCCAAATATATCCCAAATGTATTTTCATTTGCTCGTTGTTCCCCACCCACTTCAGCACAATGCTGCCGGATGGATGAGCATGGCCACAGGAGGCATTATTTTCTCCAAGGTTCAGGGAGAGATGTTTCATCAAGGAAGGAGATGGGTGTACTGATTGGAGTGGAGTGGAAAATGGTGCAGTTGAGTATAAATACTCAGTTTCTAAGAAGATCAGTATGGGAATTGTGTCAAAGTGGAGGCTCCCGAAGTGCTATGTAATTGCACATTAGTACTCATGCAGGGCTTGCAGGAAAGCAGTTAGTACAGATTTAGAAGATCTCATGGTTTAATATTTTAAAAATTGTTTTAAACATTTATGCTCCTCTCCTAGCTATCAGCCCCATCTTGAATCAAGCTGGAAATAGGGCTTTTTTATCCCCTCCTCCTGAAGCACTGTTTCCTGACTGCTATAAAGCAATGATACTTTTCCTTTTAATAACAACTCCAACTCCAAATCTCAAAAGCACTTTACAAGCATATAGTATGAAGAAGGGTTCACAATACTGCTCTGCTATAGAAGATGTTCTGCAGTTACGTTTATTCACTATATTTATTCATTGGCACTTAGAA
This sequence comes from Ctenosaura bakeri, assembly GCA_948474755.1. NCBI lineage: Eukaryota > Metazoa > Chordata > Lepidosauria > Squamata > Iguanidae > Ctenosaura > Ctenosaura bakeri. The sequence continues at coordinate 151,918 of CAOLHI010000185.1, read as the reverse complement.
AGAAAAAGGCAGGGATTGAAAAGAGATATTTTTTGGACTGCAAACTTACTAGAATCCCCCCGACTAGTATGGCCAGCAGCTAGCTATAGGATTTTGGGTAATGCAGAGAAGTAACTTCTGCAAACTCTACTGACAGCCCAACATTCTATCCCACACAATCAACTGTGCTCTTTAGATGTTTCCACCAGTCACTTAAGAGCTGTTCTTCTATGAGCTGATCCCATGCAGTTAGGTATAGTATTTGGATGATACAGTCACATACATAGGGTACATTCCGTAGGACTGATTCCACTGACAGAAAACAGATTTAGCTCCTATCTCAACAATGTCCTACACATCTTTACCATTTGCTGCTATGGAGAAAAGTAAAGTGCAGCATCACATAAATGCAGTTATGCTAAGGAGAATCCTATCTCTGTCCCATTGATCTTCACCATTGTCCTTCCCCAATTAAATTTACTTCTTGGGGTCTTTGCAATATACAAGCCCTCTCTCCATCCATCAAATGATCTGCATATTGAGAAGCACCAAGCAGTAAATTATATGCATAAAAGTAAAGCATAGGGATTTCTCATAGATTTTGGAATTCTCATTCTCCCAAAAAATTTCATGATGAAGAGCTTTATACATTCATGGAACAGAATGAGGAAACTCATGAACACAGCCACAGCAGACAGACATCCAAATCAGTCCACAGACATACACATATCAGTCCACACTGAAAAGACAATTTGTTATAGTAATGAACTCTCTCTTCTTTGCTACTGTGTTAGCAAATGGGAGAAGGAGTGAATTAAGGGTACAATGGGACAAGGAGACAATTAAATGTCTCGTTCATGATATGCATCAGTTCCTTCATTCATTAAACAATCACATGAAGGAAGTCCACTTGGTTAAAGGGGAATGAAACTGGACTCCTCCTCAAGCTCTCATAGCTACCTTGCCCATTCATCCACAATGCCCATGCACTGAGTGTGGATGTCTGCAGGAACAAACCTTATCTCAATAGAGCTCTACACAACTAGGCTTCCACAGGAGCTAGAATCCTGATCATGCAGAATTTGGCTGCTGTGAAAACCTGTATTTGTATAGATATTACACACATAGGCTTTACCATTGTAGACATCCACATTCAACACATGGGCTTTCCCACCATAGGCCTCTATGTTCAGTGCATGGGCTTCCTCAGTCTACTTATTCATGTTCAGTGGATGAGCTTTCTCACTGTAGGATTCTATGTTCAGACCATGGGCTTTCCCACTGTAGACATCCATGTTTAATGCATGGACTTCAGGGGCACGTCTTGCAGGTGAGGGCAGCAGAGTAGGTCATGTGGATTCTCTTGGACCCTCTTCATGCAGTTGGTTCATAAATGAAGATCATAATAAAATCCAGAGAATTTTGTTGTAAGGTGGCGTATGTTGCTGATAACATTGGCTGGAATCCTGTATCAGCTACTTAGTTAAGTACACTTAACGAAGTAACCTCTCTTAGCCCGAACCTTTACAAATCAGACAGAAACATTATTCACAGGTACACGAGGCAGAATGAATTTCTTTCTTCTCATGCAGCTGATGCCCAGTTAAGTAGGTGGTGGTGGTGAGTTATGATTGTGATAACGGTGTCACAACCATGACTAAGAACAGTTGTGAGTACAAAACAGTTATCTAGATTTACTCATCTGTAACTATTTTGCACTTGTGATGTCTACTTATTCACAATTTTGACACTATTGAGTCCTCATAAACTAGGAGTGGAAACTTGCAGTCCTTTGGATATTGTTGGAATGTAGCTCCTAGAACCCGAGCATAACCAGTGGTGGAGGATGCTGGGATTTGCAGTTCAGCAATACGTGAACTGCACAATTTCTACTCTGGACATATTTTTTCCTTGATAGCATAGGAAGCAGCCTTATACCAAGCTCAAAGAACATAGTGTATCTACTAGGGCTTGGAAAATTAGTTTGGACTATGACTTCCAGAAATCCCCAGCCAACTGGCCAGCAGAGCTGTAGTCCAACCCCCCTACTACCACCCTCCCCCACAAAAAAATACCTTTCAAACTCTGCTAGATAAACCAACATGTTTACTTTGACTGGCACTAGCGATGCAGGATCTTTGACAGAGAGATCTTTCTCTTTCACATCCCTTGTTCCCATTCCAGATTCTCTGAAAAGCAGCTTATGAACACCCATGGTAGGCAGTTTCTTCAGGCCCCTTCTATAACTGAAATGCCTGTGCACTGCATTCTTCATTCCAAGAAAAGACACAGGACACTATACCAATGATTCAGAAGTTAGGGGAAATTTCTGTAAGAGGTGAATTCTCTATTTACAATATTTGTTGGTACATGTTTTTAAGTCAACTCTGACTAATGGAGACACTAGCATAAGGTTTTCTTAGTGAGTTTTATTCAGAGGTTGGCCAGTGCCTTCCTTTTAGGCTGAGAGAGTGATCACTCAGTGATAGACTACAGATTCAAAGTTGTCTCCCAGAGTCCTCATCCAACACTCAAACCACTATGCCAAGACTATTTGGTTTTCCTGCCACATTAAACTAGACCATCAAATATTCCCATGTTTGGCTCTGCTGTGTTCCGTTTTGTCTTTGTTGTTGTTGTTTAGCTTTAATGTTAGCTAATAGGTGAGCTAGTGTGGCTATATTTAAATTAATTAATAAATAAACAAGGAATTGCTTGTTTTCTGCTCTTTTCCTCTGGAATTGATGTCAGCTCTAGGAACAGCATCTCATCAGCTGTGTATTGGATCAAAAGATCATGTGAATAGAAGCTCCTATCCTCCTCCCTGCAACTTCCTATACATACTTCCTGTGCAACACCCTGTGGCCCCCTAAAAGTCTTTTCACAGAGACCAGGGAGTCCTCTTGAACAGAAAGGACTGTGTAACAGTGGGCTGTAACAGGAAGGGGGAAATCACCCAAACCTTGACTGAGGAAGTATGCACAAGCAGAACTGCAGATGCAACCCCTTGACACAGATACTCAAAACAAAGTACAAAATGTATGGAAATTAAGCACTGTTGATTGTACCACTGTACCTGAAACCCAAAATAACTAGCACTTTCCAGCTGTTTCAGATATCCATCAACTCAGCTCTCTAGAGTGAAGGCAACCTGGTAAAGAGCTGTGTAATAATCATTTTATATCAATCTTGCCAAAGGCAAAGGAATCGTAGGCTTTAAAAAAGATCCTTTTCTCTTCTTTAATAATTAAATTTCTAAAAGCAATACAAACTTTTCTACATCACATAAGGAACCAGCAGGCCATTAAGTGCCTTTGGGCTCTCCATCTTTCACCCTGGGTGAAAACTGTAGTATCTGAGAAGTTAGTCTCAAAAAAGCACCTACGTTATCCCTTTTATCTTATTTTAAAATGCAGGATTATTTCCCTAGATTCTAGTGCTTTATTCCTTCCAACCACTCCAACCTCAAACCTAGTGTTCAAAATGGAACTTGTAACATTTTGCTGAGAATTATCACTATCAGGCATAACTATAATGATTTTGGGGTCAGTATTCATACTGAATACATTTTAAAAACATATTTGTAGCTTGTTTATGGAACTAAAGGTGGACTGATTCACAAATTATAATTATTGTGGTATGTAGACATTTAAGTCAAATCATTCCTCTTTATACTTTACACTATATAGTGGGTCAAGTAATACAACATAGATCTATACAGATATAATAAAGTGGCTTCGAATGTGCATGGATTTATTCACTAGTGAAATTGTCTTGGCTGTGATGTTTCACCCAGGTATACAGAAATGTGAGTAAGCCAGTAGATCTGTAAACTCATAATAAATATAGCATGCAAATCACCATTTTGCAAGGAGCAACAACATAGGACTCAAACAAGATTTCCAGGTATATAATTAAATCTTCATCTATCAAAATGCTGAAAAGCAGGATGAAAATTTCAAAGTGAACATCCCAATAAAACACAGTCTTTTTGCCATTCTCTATTAACTACTTTTATGTTAGCCTTATGTTAGTTGTGAAATTCACTGATTTGCTATGAAAATTCTTGAAACTAATGCATGTTCCATTTGGGAAAATCAAATCGTAACTATTGAAAAATAGGCTAAATCTTGTGTTAGTTGCAACCAGCTAGTTGCAACCAACCAACACCAGAGTTAGCCTGTTTTTTTAATATTCTTTGAAAAGAACTGGGCCTGTTAGTCACCACTTAGGATTGATATTGGATTTAACTCTATGGTACTAATATAACTTGAGTAAATATAGCTAATATAACATGAATAAACATAGCACTATTGTGGAAAGAACAGGATATAAATAAAGTTAACAAGTAAAATAATGGACAAGATTATACATACATCAGAAGCTATGGCTTATAACTCTGTGGTGTTGTAGCTACATCATTGATACGTTATATAATACTCCTACTGAACTGCAACAATGAATAGCTGGGTACCATGCAAGACATCCCATCATGTGATGGGAGCCTCATTGCACAATGGAATCCATGTCACAACTGGACGATGTGCAACAGCTGTACTGCTGGCTCTGCTTGCACAGTAGTCCTGATGGTGTAGCATGTCCCTTCTCTTCTTCTGAAAATAGGAACATTATGTAGTCATGCAGTTCGAGTTTACATGATTGTAAGTCAGTAGATGATGATCTAACTTTCCAACAGAATTTCAGCCTACAAAAAGAAAGAGTAAGAAGAAGAAGTCCCATAAACTAAGAATGTTACAGCCATTCCAATTATTTGATTACTTTGGCCATTTCCACACTACACTCTTACAGCGTGATTATTCCACTTTTAGGGAGGGGCCAAATGCAAACCCTAGGATTCCATAGGATGTTCAAAGTGGAATAATTGCACTATAAGAGTGTAGTGTGGATATGGCCCTAGTCAGCACCATCAGTGTGCATGACAGGAAAAGAAAGAAATGTGGCTCCTAAATCTTTTGTCACAGTTTGCCAACAATGGAATTATTTCTACATGCTACTTCTAATTTTACTTTATTTTATTTATTTTGTTGTTTTTCTTGAAAATGGAATTTGCCCAAGAATGACCTTTTTGGCTCAGCCCTACATTTGGAAGCAAAAATAAATATATTTCTGGTTCATGGCAGTGAACTGAATTCAACATACTTGAATCATCTGCCAGAAACCAGCTAACTAGCATATATGCACACAGACAGATACAGTCTCATCAATGAGTCTACCCACCGAATTCTAGTTTGCCCCCCCCCACACCAAAAAAAGCCCATGCAATGAATATGTATCTACACTAGAACATTATAGTAGTTTGACACTGGATTTAGCTACTATGGTTCCATTCCATCATGCCCTGAGATCTGCAGTTTGTTGATATACCGAGAGAACTCTAAACCAGGGAAGTGGATTAGTGGTGTCCAGCAAAGAATTCTACAACAAACAAGTCTTAGGATTCACTGGAATGGAGCCATGACTGTTAGTGTGGTAGCAAACTGCTATAATTGTGCAGTTCAGATATACTTACACTTTCAGTTCCCGCTTTAGCCTATCGTACTTCCAAATGCTTTTCTTGGTGGTTGTGAGGGTCTGCAACAGGGAACTTAAAAATCCCTGATGTGGAAATCCATATGCTGCTATATAGATTCCAGGACTTGCTTTTAATATTTTAGAATTTACTTTTGGGCTTCGTGTCTCTAAGTGTTGCAAGCTATTCTGAGCCACCAGGAAGGTGTAAAATCTAAATCTTAAAAGTAGTTTGCACAGTCTAGTCAAAGGTAAGCACTATAAATTTTCAACAGATAAATATTAAGCCCATAGTGAATTCTCCTGTTGAAACCAATGAGATTTAACTTTGGCAGGATCATGTCCAATATTGAGAATGGGGCTTATCCTTGTTAATTATTTCAGTACTTATACATGTGTTCCATGCATTCCTGAGTGTGCAAAACCAGCATAAATTTATTCAGAAAATGAATGAAATTATTTATTTATAGACACGTGTTTACTTCTTCGCATTTTACTTCAAGATGTTCAGTTTAAACCCTGATAGTATTTTCTTTTGAAGATTATAATCCATCTAAGAAGGTTAAATTCTAATATTTATTTTAACATAACTTTTCATACATAAAGGGAAGATTTCATACATAGAGATGAAATTATCAAGGGGTTTACAATATGATTATGATGATTGCTTTGGAGGGCTTGGCTTAAGAAGCCTAGAGCTGACACACACTATTTTCTGAAGAAAAAAAAAAGAAAGTTCTCAATTGGCTCTTAATGCCATCTGAAGAAGGGAACAATTTAAAATTAACTGCCAGACAGAAATAATCTTAGTTGAAATTTTGAATATATTTCAGAAAGGATTGAAGTGACTGTGCTGAATTTGGGGCAGTGTGAGTCTTCTGAGACCTCTTGTAACCTGGAATGTGTAAGAAACACCTCTTCTAACCTGGGATGAGAAGAGATTAAGAGAAACTGCTATTGCTTCCTAGGGATGTTGAAAGCTGGCTTGTGTCAGGATCAGAGCCAGATTACTTGCCAGTCTAGCTTGAAACTATCCAGTCTGATGACAATAGCCCCCTAAGGTCTCAAGCTTTTTTTTTTTTAATGACTTACTTCCTTCTCCTTTAAGTGATGATCTCAAGGACTGAACCTACATGCAGATCTTGCAGTGGACCAAGAGCTCATGGTGGCCCTTTCCACACTTTACCTTTTTCCAGTGCTGGGGTGCGGGGATCGCGTGAGCAGCCTCCAGGGAGAGGCTCTCGCATCCCTGCTGCTTCAGCTCCGCACAAGCTGCCTGCTCGCGTGAGAGCCCCGCCTATTCCTTCCACAGTGCAGCCTGGGAGTTTCCCAGGCTGCGCTGGGGCAGGAAGCGTGGCCAGCGTGGCTCCGGATGCTCCGCATGCCAGGTAAGTGCACACAGGGCCCAGGAGCAATATGCAATCACACACCATTTTCAGCTTCCAGCCAAAAATGAAAAGATGTGTGATTGGCTCATGCTGGTCCCTGGAGCGTTGTGCAATTGTGAGTGCATCGTGCAGATCATGCCTCACAATCATGCGGCGCTCCAAGCGCCCTTTCGCATGGCAAATGCCATGTGGAAAGGGCCAGTGTTGATATCTTCTGCCACACTCCTCCAGCATCCCTATTCCCACTGAGTTTCACCGTATTTATTTTCCCAACAACAGTAAGAGCACCTCCAGATGAGAAAAATACCTTTGAATGTACCAGGTTTTGTTCCTGTACACATTGATTCTGTTTTTCAGATCTATATATTGTTTTCTTCACCCTGAAGGATGTCCTGGGAACTCCTGGCATTACCAAGGTCTTTTTATTCCTAATTCCCAGGTCAGTTTAAATTAATCCAGTATTTTCTGAAATAAAATATATTTCCTTACTTGACTGTTTGTATTATTCCAGAACTAGCTAACAAGATCTCTGCCAGTAAACACAGCTATTGTTTCTAGGACACAAATTCAACAGAGAAGTGAGATGAAGTGAGATGAGATGAAGAGGAATGTTGGCACTAAAACAAAGCGATCCTAATGTTTAACTAGCATAATATTGCTGAAGCATTTTAGCACTTTGTCTATAACTCCGGAATAAAAACAAAGAAGGCTCAGTGGAAATTGTTGAAAATCCATTTCTGAAATATTCCATGAGTCTAGAGGGAACATGAAATCAGGGCGAGTAGGAGGAGGAAGACCACCACGGAAGAAGGAATGAGGGAAACCTGGTATATTTTAAGAAGGAGTTTGGATACACACCTGGAAATGCTGGTAAAATCAAAACTAAAAGAACTAAAAATTCTTGATACCTCCAGAGATTTCTTTCCTTTCTGGATGAGCCTATATTGTTGTGAACTATCTCCATTATAACCCAGGCCATGCTGGGATAGCTTGTTCTTGAATGGTCAAATAAGCCCTATTAGTTTTGTGGAACACCTTCTCCTAAGTGAAGATGAAGACTGCTGGACTCAGTTTGTTGATATGGATTCAAAGAGCTGTCTGCAGTTTTGGACTCCCCTCCTCACAGCAGCAGGGGGGCAGGGGGTCTGTGTACCAAAACTGCTCCCTGGTTTGCAAACAAGGGAGCAGTTTGGGCACACACACACACTTGCTACCATGTCCCTCAGTGCCCGTACCCTTGCTGCTGTGTTCCCAATGAAAGGGATGCATTGACAGACATGTGCATGTGCCCAAACTGCTCCCTCATTTGAAAATGAAGGAGCAGTTTCACCGCACACACATACCACTGCCATGTCCTTATTGCTGCTGCTGCTGCTATTGATATCCAGCAGCAGGACTTTACAGATCCCTTGTGAGGGTTCTGCGGATGTCCAGGAGTCTATGCACCCCAGGTTAAAAACAACTGGGCTCAACCATTACTAACCTATCTGCAGTTCTAAGTCAGCAAGATCAACATGTGTGCCTTCTTACATTAATTGACTGACCTCTGATTTTGTTTTTTAATCTATTCTCCATCCAAGATACTCAATACATTTCCACATGCAGACACACATGCATGTGTGCACACACACACAACTTATCCTCAGATCACCCCTGTGAAACAGGATGGCCTGAGAGAAACAACTGGTCCAGTAAAGTCGAAGACTTTCACAGCCAGAATCCATAGGTTGTTGTGGGTTTTCCAGATTTTGAGGCCGTGTTCTATTAGTATTTTCTCCTGATATTTTGCCTGCATCTGTGGCTGGCATCTTCAGAGGATATGGTAGCATGGAAGTGAAACAGAGTATATATACTTCTGTAGTCCCCCGGGAGAGAGGGACTCAAAAAACATTCCAATGAATGCCACCCAGACTCTGGAGGTCCCTCTACAGGGAACAATACAATGGGTTGCTAATGTACTTAATGCATATCCTGTGACTAACAATACAACCCTGGGGGATATCACATTTAACAACAGGCCAACTGTAACACATGCAACTTGCTCCCTCCCACCCAGGGGACTACACATGTATATATACTCTGTTTCACTTCCATGCCACCATATCTTCTGAAGATGCCAACCACAGATGCAGGAGAAATGTCAGGAGAAAATACTAATAGAACATGGCCTCGAAACCCAGAAAACCTACAAGAACCAATTGGTCCAGTGTTGTTCAAAACTGGTGTTACTTTGATCCTGTAACCACTGTGCCACACCAGCTTTGGTAATGGAGATCCCACTCTGACACCCAAAGAAAGACTTCTGTCTCCACAGGTTTGGGAAATGCAAGAACACTCTTTTATTTGCTTTGACTAGGTAACATTAAGAAAGCCCTTGTTATACAAAAACAAACAAAAAGCAAACAAACCTAAGAATATCATATGATACGTAAAGTAGTTTGAAAAACTATATTTTATTTTTTAAGGGAAGAGCAGAACAAAAATATACACAGAATATATATATGTCAGGCTACAGATCAAGGTCAAACATTTTCATCCCATTTTTCTTCCAGTATCTACCAGAAGTGTAAATGTGGTCTGATCTAACAATTAAGCCCCAGGCAAATGGACATGGACTCCCTCACTACAGATTAATTTTTAAGCAGTTTTAAGTAGTTTTAGTGTCTCTGATGTGTTTCCATTGGAGACTGAAATCTTCATTTACAGACAACTTCTATAGTGCTGGTGGACAGCTTTGTTGTTTCCCTGGAACACAAAGTCAGCTAGGATTGAGCAAACAAGAGCAACACTGGCATGAGGAAAGACTATTCTATTTCTGGTCTGTGCCAAATTTGCATGTGTTCATTCATAAAAATTTTGGCCAGAATCCCATATGGGAGACATGTGTGTAAGCCCTATAGTTATGGTTCTACACAGTGAATCCCAGCTCAGGCCCCCAATTTTCATTTATCTGGAAGCAGCTGTTGTGAATGACAGGGGCCTGTTTCCCTGTCACTCAGGAAGCTGCTGACTGCCATTTTCAACTTCTCTCCTGAGCAATCTCTGGTGTAACAAGCAGAAGTAAGATCCCTGTCACAATTTTCCCTCATTCCAGAGATCGTTAGCATGGGCAGTGGCAGAGCTTGGCGTGTGCGGAGGGGGTGGGTGGGAGGGGGCGGGGCTGTGGCATGGGAACATGGCTGTGGTGCATGGGAGCGTGGCCGTGTTGTTTGGGGGCATGGCCAGGGCACACAGGGGCGTGGCTATAGGTCAGGACACCCAAAAAATATTGCCACCTGGGGCGAACCTCCTCCGTGGCCCCCCTGTCCCTATGCAACTGTGCATGGGAGGGAGGGAGGGAAATGTTGAATCAGCTGCCTCCTGATCAACAGGGGAATAGACTCCTGTTAATTGCCGCAGCTGCTACCTGGTAAGCAGGGACTGGTAGACTTTTAGACCCTTCAAACTTCAGGATAAGAGATTTCATCTAAACATTAGGAAGAACTACCTGACACTAAGAGCAGTTTGACAGTGGAATACGTTGCCTTGAAGTGTGGTGGAGTGTCCTGCTTTGGAGGTTTTTAAACAGGTTGGATGGCCATCTGTCAGCAGTACTTTGATGGTGTTTTCCTGCATGGCAGAATGGGGTTGGACTGGATGGCCCTTCTGGTCTCTTCGTATTCTATGAATCTATGATTCTATGTAGCCCTTAAACTAGAAACCATGTAGGGATCATGGATTCATAACAGTCATGAGCGTATAACTCCGACGTTAAACATTCATAACTGCCATAGAAAATTCTATCCATTTTGCTTTGTATCTTTAGTAATGTACATTTTTAAAGACGTCCATACAAAAATCCTTTTATAAATAAATATTTGAATGCTTTTTGATCTATTTAGTTGGTAACAAAATATGTATATCTAAACATGTTTCATCCTAAAATACACACTTTAAAAATGTATTTTGCTACATTTTTTGAACTGAGAACTAAATTGCAAAAACTCGAAGAAAAATAAAATCCAAAGGATACTGATGAAAACATAATCCCCTGTATCTCTGTATGTGTTGTCAAAATTGTGAGATTTGCTCTTACTGTTTAGAAGCTTGTTTTGAAAGAACATGCACTTCTGAATGCTGAGTTGGTGTTCTGCCTACTGCTAGAACAGAATGTGTGTTTGTGGAATTAAGCTTAATTTCAAGACAGAAATAACTGTTCATCCTCATGTGCTATGCTATTTGAATTAATACCAATATCAGAGTTCCTTGTGCATTGGCAGGTGGGAGGGATAATCGCTACCACAGTAATTATTGATCCCAGGAACGGTGGCAGCTTGTACAGCTGATAAGATTTACAAATCTCTCTCTTTCTCACATGCACACGTTCACATACACACACACATGTGCTATACTGTCACATCTATAAATACAAGTCTAACTGCCAGAAGTATAGTGTAAGAATGATGAACAAAAGGAATTTTTAAAAAATGAAAAGGTGCCAACTGCTAGTCACCAATTTTTTCAAAACAAACAAGAATTTTCTGAAGTACAGCTCTCAGGCAATACAATAATTAGAGAAGCAGTCAGAAAAAACACAAAGAATAATGTATAGAGATTAAAACTATGGCAACTGATGAGGAAGTACCAGGCTTGGCTCTGCTATTATTCACAGTGAAACAAACGTTTCAGGCAGCAGGTCAGGAGGGAGGATTTGATCAGGGCAATCCAGTGTGAAAGTAAGAGGCAATCATCAATCCAGTTTGCTTCTGGGAGTTGGGAGAGGCATCTTGTCTTTTGCCCCAGCCAGCAACATGTCTTCACTCTGCCATGTGAAGACCCATAGTACCATGTATTTGGGAAAGGAACCACATTAAGAATTTTCAAGACCTGGGCCAAGATTTTTGAAGCTTTAAGTGAAGGAAAGGATCAGTGGCAACTGGAAGTTTCCATATCACTGGCATGGTGGATATTGCTGTAAATTTTAAAGAAGCTTTCTAAGGCTTTGTATAGGGGTACAGGCTTTGGCACCCAGATGGCACCTGTAAAGTCTAGAATAAAACAAATCCACCACACCTCTAGCATACAAGCCGCTGGCAAAGACTGATCAAGATGGCACCCTCCTCCTTTCCATGTGCAAAGACTAAACAGACTGGGAGTTGACTCTTGCTTCAACGTGGAGATGGAGACAGCATTTTTCGCCACATCTGAGCATAGCAGACTAGCTTGAAGGCTACAGAGAGCCAGTTAGGCCCTCCCACAATTCACTGGGACTTTCCAGAATCCCCTTCTGAGGTGGCTGCCTCACTTCTTTCAATGATACCTCCCAGAATCCTCCTGTCTACATGGTGAGTAGCCATATCAGCTGGGGGAATCTGAGAACTGATTTATTCCTCCTCCCAAAAATTTTTTTGATAGCACTATAAGTGTGTAGTGGGCTAAAAACAATCCCTATGCCTTGTTGGTAGGGGGAGTGATCTTAGCTAGGCACCAGCTCCTGATCTTGTGGGATCAGTTGCCCCACCTCATTGCAAAACTTTCTAACTTATGGCTTCTCTAAGATCATGGGGTTTTGTTGGAAGTATTTATTCAGAGAGAGCCTGAACAGTCTTTGCCTTCCTTTGATGCTGAGAAAGCGTGAATTGCCCAAGGTCATTCAGTGTATTTCCATGGCCAAGAGGAGATCTCAATCCTAGGGCCTTTCTGTACTGCACTGTTATAGTGCTATTATTCCACTTTCAACGTCCTGTGGAATCCAGGGGCTTGCAGTTTAGGGAGTGGCCTTTAGAATTTTCAGCCAGAGAGCGATTCCCCCTCAGTAAATTAGAAACAATAGAACTCCACAGGATGTTGAAAGTGGAATAATAACATCATAACAGTGTAGTGTGGAAATGCTCCTAGTCTCCCAATGTCCTAGTTCAACATTCAAATGACTGCATCACACTGGCAATTACTACTATATTAGTATCCTTCAAAATACAAAATATTGTCCTGAATGAATTCAAAAATCTCTTTGGCTTGTTTATTTCTCTTGCAGCTGGAAAAATACCCCTGCCCCTCCTATAATAAACCAAAGGGAAACAAAATATGCTTTATAGGGCAACAGTAAATTAATAAGAGATTGGAGAAATAATAAACATTAACCAAGGCTGACAAACTCAGAATTGATGGGAAACACTCCATTTTGATCCAGTTAGATGCTTCGGCGCAGCCGTAATGAAATCCTTTTCATTCACGATATTTCCTGATGATTCCTAAAACCTAGAACATGAATGTCTATCTTTCTGGTTTTAAGGGAGGAAAGAAAAATAATTGAAATGTATGTAATCAATTACTCAGACTTTCTCAGCGCTAGCCAATTACCATTTAAAAAGACATGTGCTGTCTTGTCAACTTTCACACAAGATCTGGTTGGTGGGGTGTGGGGGGGACGGGGGAATGTCAGTTCTTAAATACACCCAGTCATAGATTCATGATAATCCATACAAATCGTGGGACAAATTCCAAACAGCATTGTTTTGTTTCAGCCTGGACAACCTTTCATCATTTAGAAATATCACTTGCCTATCTATCAAGTTTCAAAAATGCATTTCTTAATATTTTTTTTGAAGAAAAAAGTAGACCTCCAACTGCAATACATGTGCATGCTTTTTACTTTTAAAGACTTTTTTTAAAAAAGTGAGGGAGAGAAGAGATTATGAATATTGACATAGAAGAGGGCTTTTGTTTATCCAGGTCTTGTTTACATAAAATTTCTTCACAGAGAACCTCCTCCCATGCCCGGCCCCACTCCCTGAGACTACAGATCCTAAACCCATGTCAGGGAGCTGTCTGGGTATTTTTTTCCCACGTATTGCCCCACTATTCCTCTAACAATAGAGACCCATTAACGTTTGGCCTTTCAAGTTAGTACGGCCCAAGCCTCAGTTTCAGGACGTCTGCCCAATATGTAAAATAATGGAATGAATGGATTCCTTGGAAACAACGATAACAAGACCTGGCTGAGCTAACTCTGACAGCATGTGGTAATTTTCCAGCCCACTGACCTTGCAAAAAGAGCTCAAACACAATGCTTAGACTGCAGGGCGGGTTGGCTTGAATAGCAGCAAACAAGTGCAGACTATCTGATGATGTCATACATACAATTTGACAGATGGGACAGGATTTCTTTCTCTTCCCTCCCTCCTTTTCCTTCTTCCCCCGCCTTCTTCCCCCCTCCAAACCCAACTTAACTATTCTGTTTCACACTCATTGGGTTCCATCCCATAATCATCCCGCCCGTCAAACCCATCGGAAAATAGCATGATCACGTGGGAGATTTTCAACAGCAAACTAATTGCGTCAATTATGGATGGAGTGCATGACAGGACTGAGAGTGGTGGGGGACTTACAAGAACACCACCTCTGTTTTTAGTCTGAGACTGCATTGAGGATTTTGCTTTCCTTCTTCCTGTTTTTTAAATGAATGCTAATCTTGCTAACATCTTGGAACCCAGAAAAGCACATAGTTGTTCCCCGTGGGCCTAGTCACCTATCAGGAAATCTGGTCACTGATTTTACTGGAAAAGCTGGTCAATAAATAAAAAAGCTGATATGACAATCCTACTCAGAAGTAAGTTCCACTGAGCTCAATAAGACTTTGTCATTTCCAATTTATAGTGACCCTAAGGCCAACCTACCAGGGAGTTTTCTTGGCAAGATTTCTTTGCCTTGGCCTTCTTCTGAGAGTGAGAGTGTGTCACTTGCCTAAGGTCAACCAGTGAGTGAGGATTCAAACTCTTGTCCCCCCAGAGTCCTAGTCCAACTCTCAAACTACTACACATTGCTAAGTCTCTCAATAGGACCTATCGCCAATTAAATACATATACTGCAGCATCAGATGAGAAATAGGAAGCGATGTTGGAACTTTGTAGATTTTTGTTTCTGTTTTTTCCTTACAATTTCCTGCTTTGACTGTAGAAGGAAACAGTAATTTCAGCCTACCAATTTGTAAATACACCTATGCAAATTTATTTAAGTATCTATGTGTATATACAGGACTGATGCCCATAGAAATAAACTGAAAATAAAATGCAGTTGGTTAGATCTAAGTCTTAAATCCAATTTTTTGTCTCAGCTAGAGTGGACTCATTAAATTAGTGGGAAATAAGTAAATCAAAACTTATGTAAACCCTACTAATTCAATGGATCCACTACAGTTGGCATGTATTGAGTATTGAACTAGGACTCTGGGAGACCAGAGTTCAAATCCCCACCTAGCCATGGAAACCAGCTTGATGACCATAGGCAAGTCACACTTTCTCAGCCTTGGAGAAGACAATGGCAAATCTCCATTAAATAAATCTTACCAAGAAAACCTTGTAGAAAGGTTGCCATGAGTGAGAGTTGACCTGAAGGCACATAATGCACACATCAGCACATATACACACAGTGTAAATGGGACCAGAAGCTGGATTTAGCCCAAATATTCCCTTCCTCCAATGAAATAATCTTTCTCCAATTAGAAAAGTCTTCTGATAACTTAAGGACTCTTTCCAATAGTGGAAGGAATCCTCCCATTGGAATAAAATATCTTCTGTTAAAAGGAATGGACCTTTGGATCTAATGTGTTGGTGTTTTCCCAAGAGAAGATTGCACTGGTATAAAGCAATTAGAAAATGTGGCATTAAGTTGTGATAGCCTAAACCACTTCCCTCAACAGTGGTTTATAACAACACATGGAGATATTCATTCTTGCTTGCTAAAAATTTGATTGAATAAATACTATATAAATGCTAAATAAATTCTATATTATTTTTAGGACATGTACAAACATAAAAAGATTCCAGTCAAGTGGAATAAAATTTATTCCATCTACAAGCACATGGAGTTTGTTCTCCTTCTCCTTTCTTGGATTTTAATAGATCTCTGGAGGGAACAAATTCAAGACCTGAAAAGCAGGTACCATCCTTATCTGCCTAAGTGATCTGGTTCTTCTTATTTGAGAAGAGAGGAATGTCAGAAAGATGTAGAATTAGTGAATCTTCAGATGCTGAAGTCCATTTCCTATCCTTTCCAAGCTGCAAGGCCCATTGTGAAGAATTGTGGAATTTTCCCACCTCTGCTGCAGCATCTAGTAAACAGAGTGACTGCTCATTCTAGACCCCTGGAGGTACTCTTGGTTTCACACAAAGCACTTATATAGTAAGGCATTTGACTAATAAATTAAGTTTACTTAAAATTCATGTTCCAAAGAATCCACTGCCTCCTTTAAAAACAAAAAACAAAAACAAAAAACAAAAAAAAACACCCTTTACAATTGGCCATCTGTATGTCTACTTTACAGGAGAGCCAGCATGGTGTACTGGCTGGACTACTATGACCCTGGAGACCAGGATTTGATTCCTCGCTTGGCCATGAATTCCCACTGGGTGATCTTGGGTGCATCACATACTGTGAGAGAAAACCCTGTGTCTTAGGGTCACTATAAGTCAGAAACAACTTGAAGGCATACAACAACACAATGCCTACTTTAATTTGCATCAGTATTTCAAGATGGTTTAACAAAACCAAAAGCCTTCATCAGCAGCCATCTAGGGACGGGGATGCGGGGGGGTGAGGTTTGCCCCAGGTGGCAATGTTTTGGGGGCATCCTGGCCCATAGCCACACCCCCGTGTGCCCTGGCCAAGCCCCTGCGCACTCTGGCCACACACCCCACATGCCACAGCCACAGCCTGCACACCATTGCCCCGCCCCCCTGCCCCCCATCCACACACACCAAGCTCTGACACTGTTCATCAGGTTGCTAAGGTATGTGCACGAGCGCATGCTTTTATTTAATGTCTGGGCAGCAAATGTTGGCTGAGGGATAAAAGGGAGCAAACATTCTGTAAAGTGATAAACAAAATGCACTTCTTAATCCATGTCTTAGGCTCCATAACAGTATGATATCATTTATATGGGCAAAAAGAGAAAATTCATCAGTGCCCTCCACCAAAAGAGAGAGAGAGAGAGAGAGAGAGAGAGGGATTTGTATAAAATGAGTATGCACTCATTTATATGTATTGCACATTTATGAACCCTTACTTTAGTAAAAATAGAAATGTGGAAAACCACACCACAGTGAGGAAGACTGTGACCAGATGACCTGCGTGTTTGTCTGCTCAGTCTGCTTTCCAACTGCAGCTTCTTGGTGAGCAACTTCAAGGTGTATTTCTCACAGTTCTTTCTTTAAGCTTGGACTGGGTGCTTCCTCAGGTTGAGGATGTCTTGAAATAAGATTGTCTCAATCATTCAAGCAGAGGACTGGCCTCTTAACAAAACAGGGCACGTAGCCACCCCACTCCTGGTTGGTATTTCTGGTAAAGATGGCTTGCTTACTACCGAGGGTACATAGTTGAAAAAGGAAAAAGTCAGGAAGAAACTGCAGTGAGAGTGTCCCTATTCGGAAGTGCTTTTATTATACCATCCTCTTATGTTAGTAATTAAAAATCACACGCATGTGTTCTTTTCAGAACTGGGAAAAATACTAGGTTTGAATTACACACAATGTAATGTCTGTTAAGGTTTTATTTTTAAATACTTTGTGGGGAGGGAGGAGGGTCAAGGTGTCAAATGCTATTTTTATTATTGGTGGAGTCCATTTGACAACCTATACTGAAAATGATGCAGATAAAAAAATGTGAAGATTCTGTCACAACTTGACAGTTTTCCTGTATGGAACCTGGATACTCAGGATGGGTATCTTTGTCAGAATTATAAGATTATCCTGACAGCACTGATGTCGGCAAAGGATAATATGACTAGTGAGACAGGACTTTGATATTTTATCCAATCCAGTTTAAAAGCTCCAGTATTCAAGCATTTCATTCTCATTTTCTTCTTGTGATTCCATTTAAGCTGGGTAACTCATGCCTTCTCCTTGGCTGGGAATGGGGAACAGGATACGATTGGAGGGGGGATGTGACATCTCTTCATTCGAGGACAAAATGGCAAAAATAGATGAAATAAATACTTATTTTGTAGGTACAAAAACCATTTTGCTGGAACCCTGAGTCTTTAGAGAAGGTATAATCATCAGAGATGGCTCACTTAAGGCTGTTAATGTATAAAAAGTCTCCTGCTGTGTGTTGCTAGGATGTAATTTTCATCTTGGGGTTCCTCTGACTAAACAGCTCAACTTAGCTCTTTGGTTTGTGACATCAGAGAAATCCTCAGTGAAATTATAGCCCTGGGAATACCCTGTGGCTGCTTTTATTTCGACTAAAGATTTTTGGACAACTTACATATCACAAACGAGGAAGTTAACAGTAAGCAGTAAAAATACTGTAATGTTTATTTAATGTACACGATTTCCTACTCCAGGATATAAAATTAAAGGCAATCTCAGAACGAGAGTTTTGAAAGGAACAATCCTGCCGCTTTTTGTTTTGTGCGCACAGCTGGTTTCAACTTTTTCCTTAGAACAGTATTCATTATGTGCTATATAGCAGAATACCGTGACCCAGGAATGGGTCGCAGACTGATTATGATAGAATTCTCTCTTGTGCTAGAGCAACATGTGGATAGAGGCAGGTAGCCAATTACAGACACATTCTGCCCCCTAACTTCTATCCAAGATCTACCAGAATAAATAGGGACTTTTCCAGGGGGCCCTTTGTCACTTTAATTCTGGAAGTTAACCCAGCTGCACATTAATAATGTTTAGAGCTTGGGGGACAGACCAGAACTCACTGGTGTAACACAGGCGTGGCATGCAAAAGGTCCCATATTTAATTTCCCGGCACCTCAAAGTTCAGAGAAACAAGTAGAAAGTGATGGGAGAGACCTCTGTCTAAGAACCCTGCTATTGAAGAGGGTAGACAGCATGGGTCTAAAGACTGACAAAAGGCCTGGGCTGCTATGATGCAGCTTCATACATTTCTCTGGCTCATTCTATGTATGGGGGAGGGGGAATTCTCCACTACTCTACACAATTTCTGGAGTCAGAATTTGTGCACCATATATGGGTGTGTGTGTGTGTGTGTGTATAGAGGGGGGGGCATTAAATCGTGATGGACAACCTGGCATTTCACATGAATGCTGGATCTTGTAACCAATTGATTCATTTTCTATATCCATGTTTTTGCAAGAAGCCAACAAGGTGATTCCCAATAAAATAAGCAACAAAGCCACTAAAACAATAATAAAAACATTAAAACTGTTAAAACAGCTAATACACTGAAAATATTTTAAAAGAGACAAAGACTACATCATAGGAAAATCCAAGTCAGTTTAAACCAGATATCATCACACCAACATGACTGTAAAAATATCCATTGTGAATACACTAAGCCCCTTGATGTATTTTGTGTTTTATCATAATCACACAGTAAATATGGCTTGATTGTTCCTGGACTGCCAAGTTTCAAGATGCAAGGCCAACCTCCATGCTCTGTACCTGTCACCCTCTCTACAGAGCTGAATTGATTAACATAGATGACCTTCTATAGCTGTTTGAGGACAGAACCTTTACTTCTCACAATAACACAATCCAACATCTGAAGAGTTAAATTTTCCATGCAAAATTACTTTAGAACCCACCAAGGCAAGAGAATGTAAATGCACCAGGAAATATCAGAGGTGCAATCATCACTGCACATTACAGATATCATTGTGGATTATTCATGCTGCTATTAGCTGGAGAGGTACAACACCCGAATAATTAGATATATAATTGCATATCCAAATAATATGACTTCTGTTTCAGATTAGGAAGCACAGCAGCTTCAAGAATGGAAGCTGAGTATGTGGCGGCTTCTTTCTTTCTCTGTGCCTCTCCCTTGAGATATGTGCACTAGTCATCTTGCTTTTACTCATTACAGAGGTTTGTTTAAAATTACAGTATGATTCTTTGGAAGAACGTTTATGGGGTGCCTTCTGACAGTCACTGCCTTTGCGTGGAGCATTTGGTCTGAAAAATCACTATGAGAAAATAAAGCCATTGACTGTTTCAAGATGTACAAGGTTGACTCTGTGAGGCTACAGTTAGAGAAAGGGCCAAGGGAAACATGATCGGGGAATCTTTTCCCTATCAAAGTAAAATGACTGCCAGACATTTGGGCTACAAATGATGGTGAGTGGAACAAGAGTCCAAAGTGGGCAGAATTTGCAGCAATGTAAACCTGCATAGATCTTCTGCTGCTAATGCTTTGCCTTCTGTATCACCCTATTCCTTCGCAGCCTCCCTCTTTCCCTCCCATTCATGTGCACACACAGAGAATAAGAGAGAAATAAATCCCCAGAGGAGCGGTACAGAGAATGTTCCAGAGAATCAGAGTGGTTCCATAGCATGCAGAAAGCCAAACAATGTTGAGGATGACATGATATTACCTTAAGGATCACATGTGACCCACAAGGCTCAGATTTCTCATCCAGACCACATCTTTTACCCACTCATGACCAGACTTGCGGGAAGGGCTTTCTGGACTACAGTAACTAGAACACCACCACCCCAGCAAGCATGGACACTAGCCATATTTGCTGGGGATTATGGAAGTTGCAGTTGCCACCAAAAGGGAACTTTCTAAGCTCCAATTCTGATGGACCAAGTCATGACAACCCTGTGACAGCAAGCACTTGTTCAGGATGGTGCTGTTGGGTTCAGCAGCAAAAGCAAAACTGTCACATTCACGGTGGTCCTGTCTAAAATAAATTGGAAGAGCCTGTAACTTAGTAGGATATTGAGGCAGTAAAATATATAGTACAATTTTGGACTGCGGACAGAGAATCCCATTTTTATATACTAAATCATCAGGAACAGATGATATACCAATAGAGCTACTTTAGTCTACAGAGAAAGAATATATTCTTGTTTTAACTAAAATCTGACAGAAAATATACATCCCAGTCTCCAAGAAAGGGAATAGCAAGAAATGGTCCCAAGAAAGGGACATTGTATTAATTTCTCATGCAAGCAAAGTCATGCTGAAAATCATAGAATCATAGAATCATAGAAATGTAGAGTTGGAAGAAACCACACGGGCCATCCAGTCCAACTCCCTGTCATGCAGGAACACCCTCAAAGCACTCCCGACAGATGGCCATCAAGCCTCTGCTTAAAAACCTCCAAGGTAGGAGACTCCACTACTCTCCGAGGCAGCAGATTCCACTGCCGGACAGCCCTGACTGTCAGGAAGTTCTTCCTGAGGTTCAGGTGGAATCTCCTTTCCTGCAGCTTGAATCCATTGCTCCTTGTCCTGGTTTCTGGAGCAGCAGAAAACAAGCCCCCTCCTTCCTCTACGTGGCATCCCTTCAAATATTTAAACATGGCTATCATGTCCCCTCTTAACCTCCTTTTCTGCAGACTAAACATACCCAGCTCTCTCAGTCTATCCTCATAGGGCATGTTTTCCAGGCCTCTCACCATTTTGGTCACCCTCCTCTGGACTTGCTCCAGCTTGTCAATATCCTTCTTGAATTGGGGTGCCCAGAACTGGACACAGTATTCAAGATGGGGTCTAACCAAAGCAGAGTAGAGTGGTACCAGTACCTCCCTCGATCTAGACACCATACTCCTGTTGATGCAGCCGAGAATTGCATTGGCTTTCTTGGCTGCCGCATCACACTGCTGACTCATGTTCAGCTTGTGGTCTATGAAGACTCCTAGATCCCTTTCACACGTACTGCTATCCAGCCACGTGTCCCCCATCCTATATTTCTGTATTCCATTATTTCTGCCTAAGTGTAGGACCTTACATTTCTCTCTGTTGAATTTCATTTTGTTCGCCCTGGCCCAGCTCTCCAATCTATCCAGGTCATTTTGAATTTTGATCCTGTCTTCTGGCGTATTAGCAACCCCTCCCAATTTGGTGTCATCTGCAAATTTGATGAGCATGCCCTCTATTCCTTCATCTAAGTCATTGATAAAAATATTGAACAGCACTGGGCCCAGGACAGAACCTTGTGGCACCCCACTAGTCACTTCTCTCCAGGATGAAAAGCAGCCATCCATGATCACCCTTTGGGTTCGGTCGGTCAACCAATTACATATCCAATTAACAGTAGCCCTGTCTAGCCCACATTTTACTAGCTTCGATGCAAGAATGTCATGGGGAACTTTGTCAAAGGCCTTACTGAAATCGAGATATGCTACATCCACAGCATTCCCTTCATCTATCAAGCTAGTAACTCTATCATAAAAAGAGATCAGATTAGTCTGGCATGACTTATTTTTGAGAAATCCATGTTGACTTCTCGTGATTATTGCGTTGTTTTCTAAATGATTCTAATGTTGTTTTCTAAATTCTACAACAAAGACTTCTACTATATACAGAGTGAGAAATGCCAGATGTCCAAGCTAGGTTCAGAAAGGGAAGAAGCATTAGCGATCATATTGCAAACATGTGTTGGATAATGAAGCACACCAAAGAATTTCAAAAGAAAATCAGCCTGTGCCTTTTGTTGTGCAGGTCATGAGAAAATATGGATTGATCTTAAAGAAATGTGTGTGCCACAACATTCAATTGTCCTGACGCAGGATAAGAAGCTACTATTAGGACAGAATATGGAGAAATGGGATGTTTCCAGTTGGTATGTGGGTCAGGCAAGGTTGCACTTTATCACCCTACCTGTTTAACTTGTATGCTGAATGTATCATACATAAAACAGGATTAGACTGGGAGGAAGGAGGGGTGAAAACTGAAGATAGAAACATCGACAATTTTAGATATGCAAATGACACTATACTACTAGGAGAAAATTGCAAAGACTTGGAGCAATTCAAGAAATTCAAGGTAGAAATTGCAAAGGTAGATTTATAGCTGAATATTAAGAAAACAAAATAATGACCACAGATGATTTACATAATTTTAGAGTAGACAATGAAGACATTGAAATATTCAAGATTTTCGATACCTTGGCTCAGTCATTAATCAGAATGGAGACTGAAGTCAAGAAATCAGAAGGCGACTAGGGCTTGGAAGGGCAGAAGTGAAGGAACTAGACAAGATCCTGAAGTGTCAAGATATAGCATTGAATACTAAGATTAGAATTGTCCATGCCATCCTATTTCCAATTTCTATGTATGGTTGTGAAAGTTGGACAGTGAAGAAAGCTGATAGGAGGAAAATCAACTCTTTTGAAATATGGTGCTGGAGTACAGTTCTACAGATATTGTGGACTACAAAGAAGACCAATAAATGGTTCCTAGAGCCAATCAAGCCTGAATTCTCCCTAGAAGTCAAAATGACTAAACTGAGGCTATCATACTTTGGACATATCATGAGAAGACATGACTCACTAGAAGACAATAATACTTGGTAAGGTAGAAGGCAGTAGGAAAAGAGGAAGACTGCACTACAGATGGATAGACACAATAAAAGAAGACACATCCGTGAATCTACAAGATCTGAAGCAGGGAGGTTGATGATAGGCTGGTTTAGAGATCTCTCATCCACAGGGAGTCCATAACTTGAAGACGACTTCACAGCAGTTAACAAAATATTCAGAAGCCTTCCCTGCAAAAAAATAAAAATGAAATAAGAAAATAAAATAAGAAAAGATAAGATAGATTAGATAAGATGATAAAATAAGATAAGATATAGCAGCTGAAGATCTGGACTACAACCTTTTTCTTTTTTCCATAAGGGGGAATATTTATAACTACTACTGTTCTTGTTGCTTAGATACCCTAGAGGTACCAGATCCTGTCTGATCTTGGCAGTTAAGCAGGGTCAGCCCTGGTTAGTACTTGGATGGGAGACCACCAAGGAATACTAGGTGTTGTAAGCTATATTTCAAGGGAAGGAACTGGCAAAACCACCTTGGAACATCCCTTGCCCTTAGTAAGCAACTTGAAGGTACATGCACAGACAGACACACACACACATTATTCTTGTCATTTCCTTCCTTTAACATGCTCAAATTGAGATAGTGGTTTCCATTCCCTTTTATCCTTACATTAAGCCTGTGACCTGCATTTAGAAAGAAAGAAAAGGACTGGCCCAAGCTCACCCACAAAGTTTTCCACTTCAATTGCCACTGGTATGTTGTACAAAATCCTGGCATTTGCAGTTGGATGAGGCATGAAAGTTCTCTGGCTGGGAATACTGTACTGAATACTACTCCTTAAACTACAAATCCCAAGATTCAATAGCATGTAACTATGTCAGCTGAAGTGAAATTATAGTGCTAAAACTATGTGGTGTGAAAGAGCTCTAGGTCTAACACTCCAATTAATGTAATACACTGGGTATCTTATTTTTAGTTTGAAATGCTAATATCCATTCATGTCATTCCTAATCTAATGAAGAGCCAATGTGGTAGAGTGCAGGACTGGTGCTCAAGAGATTCAGGTTCTAATCCACACTAACCCATGAAACTCAATGGTTGACCTTCGACTTATAACTCTGGCCTTTTCCACATGGGGGAATTAAAATGGTGCAGTGTGTCCTCTACGGAGGTCGTCTGCACCTCGGAGCAGCCTAGGTTTGGACTACTTACCAGAGATCCGCACCTCAGTCCGCTCCAAAATGCCCCCAACTAGTCCTCCAGCACACTTTCTAAAGATCAGAAAAAAGAGGTTTCTTTTTTTTCTGGAGCGCACCATTGCATGCCTGCTCCCTTGTGCAGATTTGCAGCCTTGCACCAATGTGAGCCTGCGATCTGTGGAGGGCGGGCTTTAGGCGTGGCGAGCTTCGTGGTTGGTCAGGACCCATGACCAACTGGAAGCTGCCATTTTGGAAGCCAGAGCAGTGCGGGTCTAAAACCTCGCACTGCTCCAAGTCACCCTGGACCAGACCGAGGATCCAGAAGATCCAGTGAGTAATGGCACGGAGTGATTCCCTCGCCTTGTGCGGAAATGGCCTCTGTCTCAACCAGGCCAACCTCACAGGGTTCTGAGGATGAAGCAGGCAGCTCTGTACATTGTCTTTGCCTCTTCAATACAAAGTGGAATAAAAATCTAACTAACAAAACAAATGAATATACTTTTGTTTTGTTAGTTAGATTTCTATTCCACTTTGTATTGAAGAGACAAAGACATATACTCTTCTGCATATTCCAATCCAGAGATTGCTAAATCAGATGTAAAACACACTCTGGGAGGAAAATTCTTATTTTCTCCATATGTATGCTGTAAAAAATTAGTACTGATGAGGTTTTCCATTTTGAGAGGAGAATTTTGATGTACCCCTGCACCTGCTTTTTTTAATTCCCAAAATATATTCGAATCCCAAGGAATTCCAAGCTGACCTCATAAATGCCCATGAAGCTCTATTTTATGACTGCTCATATAACTCTTTACATGACTGTTTAATTTTCTATTTAGAACAAATTAACTGTTGCATGCTCTAATAAGCACAAAAAAGAAGCCAGATCCTGCCTGCAAGTATGTGGAGGTTACTCAGAGGTTTTCCAGATTGATGGTTTCACTTGGAGGATGACCTTAAGATGAACTTTGACTAAACTTTGCTCTTTGTGGACTTGGCAGCCTGCCTTTGGAAAAGTATTCCTTCTCTATGACTAGCATGTTCAACTTGGAACTCCTGCCTTGCATAGTTTCATCATTTTAAAAAAATTCAGACCAAAAGCTTTCAACAGAATTTTATGTAAGCCATATCCATTCAAGGCAGCTAACAAGAATATGAACAATGTATACAATTCTATTACAACTACGATTACTTTTCTGTAGCCCAAAAAGGAACTTTTCCATGCTCTAGATTTAAATAAATACTACAATCAGCAAGTTAGTGTAGATTTCATTGTATCATCTCCCACAAAATGATGTAGGAAAATCTTAATAATGTCTAACAGTCATTCCGTGATGGTGTTAAAGTTGAATTCTGTATTGTTTTCATTTGTTTTGGGGTTTTTTCCTGGGTTTTTTTTTTTTTTTCAGTCTCTGTATGGAAGCCCATTGAGTGACTTTGGCCATGTCACATTCTCTCAGCCTCTGAGGTAGGCAATGGCAAACGCCTTCTGAACAAATTTTGCCAAGAAAATCTGTGATAGGGACACTTTAGAGTTGCTATAAGTCAGGAAACAACTTGATGTCTGTTGTTCTGTGCCTTCAAGTCACTACCAACTTATGGCAACCCTAATGTAAACTCATCACCAGTTTTCTTGAGGGGTTTGCCCCTCCCTAAACTGCAAACTCCAGGATTCCATAGGACGTTGAAAGTGGAATAATCGCGCTATAACAGCCCAGTTCGGAAATGGCCTGTGTCTCATCATTTCTCGCATGCATCATTATCCATCCAGCCTAACACCAATGATCATTTGAAGTGATTCACATTTTACTGTCTTTCACTCAAAAGGCATCTTTGTGTTCTTCTGCCTCTAACAAAGAGTTAGAGTACCAAAAGTATACCTACATATTTGTGTTCAAGGATAAAATCTAGTTTGTGTTTAATAAATAAAATTCTTTGGTTTGTGTTCAGCAAATAAATGTTTTCTTTTGGGAGAAAAATTGAGCTCACTGGCTTTGGTGTTGTTATGCAATCCCTGTGTTCCATGTTTCTTGCTTTTTGAGAATTTTAGATTAAATTGAACCTGGCTCCATGTGACAATCTGGAAAATCTAGAATCTGATGAAGGACAGTTCAGTTCAAAGATCCATCTTTGTCATACAGCACTGCTGTGTCAAATTGCCAATCTCATTTTTTTAAAAAATGCAACAACTGCATTTACTACAAGTAATACAAAGCATCTAGTAAACAACTTCTAAACAAGAAAGTTAAGCTGTGGAATTTAAGATTCATGACACCAGCTCCCTATGATGCTGTACCAGTTTGTTACAGAAACTTAAGAACCAGCCTTGTAGTATGTTGGATCCTTGGTTCATCTGACTTGGGCCATTTCCACACTAGCCTCTTATAGTGCTATTATTCCATTTTCAACATCCTATGGAATCCTGGACAATCCTTTGAGGCCCCTCCCTAAACTGCAAACCCCAGGATTCCACAGGATGTTGAAAGTGGAATAATAGTACTGTAACGGGCTAGTGTGGAAATGGCCTTGGAGGACGGGACAACATACAGAGCATGAGCCCCACACAGCCCAATCCAACTGTTTTTGCTGACCGTAGTCTGCTGATATGTGCTCTACCAACAAACAATTCAACAAAATAACAGCAGCAGTTCTACCAGAGCAAGTGGAAAGGGAACAATCTCCTTTTCCTCCAAGGGCAAGACACAGTCTATTCTGTACCCTAGCAGTGTTATCATGGTTATGATATGTCTGGTAAGAACATTAGATATCCTTTTGATATCAAATAATTTGGCCTTTGCTTGACCTTTCTCCCACCCTACTCCATGTGTTTGCAGAGGTCCCCTGGACAAGCATGTCTGGGGCGCGGCTGTTAATGGTTGTACATTCCAAACCTCATTCAGACAGGCAATTTAAGCCTCTCCGTTGCTTTAGGGAAAAACCTCCCTGCAAACCAGCTCGGCTCAGCTCGGATTTACACAAAGCCATGCAGCCAAGAGCCAAGCCTTTTCTTTATGTCGGGCCATTAACGAACTGGCCACGCTTACCAATCAGGCAAAATCTGACCTTTGCCAACTCCTTCGTCCAACTCCAAATTTCCTTTGTTCTCACTGAGCATAACATAGCATGTAGGTAAAATCCACCCTATAAAAGGTCCCCACTTTTGGGACTTCCTTGGATCACCCTGGACTTCCATCCCGCCTTGCTGCCGCTCTGTCCAGTGAAGTTTTCCCCTCAGTTCTCCATAACTGAATCTGCCTCCCCTCTTTGGACTACTTTGGACCTCCATCCCGCCTTGCTGCCGGCTTGTCTAAGGAGCTCCCCTCAGCCAGCCACGCTGAGCTTTCTTCTCCAGAACCCCATCTTCCTCTCCAGGACTACGAGACCAGGTGTCATATTCTCCATTCCCTAAGCTCTCTGTTTCTGTTTCCAAGTTAGCTAGTGTAGGTGTTGTTTTATTTGCTGTTTATCTTTCAATAAAACTGTTATTTTTGTTACTTTTAAACCTGCTTGCCTGCTCTCTGACCTGAAGCCGTAGACATTGGGTTAAAAGATCCTTGCTAAAGGTATCCTGCCTCTCGTTTAGCCGGGAGAGTGCTCAAGCTAATTTCCCCCAACTTGTGTTTTTATTTTGTTATTTGGGCGCCCCTCCCAGGACCCCCAACATACTGGGTAACAGCAGGGCTCTATGGCGTGAGAAGGAACTTTGGTAGCCATAGTATTGCTGTCAATAAAAGGCTCAATGACCTTTGTCTCAATAGTGACAAGTCATGAGGTTAGTCTTCGGCTACTGTAATTGAAATAAACAGATCATGTGTTAAAAGATTGAATCCTAAATCATGCAGACCAGTTCCATGTAGAATTACATTTCATATCATTCTATTGTCAGTACATAAAACCCAACATTTAGCTCAATATTCTTTTCATTATTTTTGTTATTTCCAGATGGATCATTCTAATCTAGCACACAAAACCTGCACG
Source organism: Ctenosaura bakeri (assembly GCA_948474755.1). NCBI lineage: Eukaryota > Metazoa > Chordata > Lepidosauria > Squamata > Iguanidae > Ctenosaura > Ctenosaura bakeri. The sequence continues at coordinate 123,620 of CAOLHI010000185.1, read as the reverse complement.
CACAGCACAGGTTTGCTGTTGTGGATCAAGCAGTAGTGGCTAGTGGCTTCCATGCCAGGGGACCAGTTAATCAGCAACAGCAGCAACAGCAGTTACATTTCTATACTGCTTATCAGTGCAAAGCACTCCCTAAGCGGTTTACAGTGTTGTAAGCTAATTGCCCCCAACAGACTGGGTATTCATTTTACTGACTCTCTAAGGATGGAAGGCTGAGTCAACCTGGAGCCCTGTAGGATCGAACTCACAGCGTTGTGGCTGCAGTACCGGCATTTAACCACTGTGCCACCAGGGCCCTTACAATCAGCTCCAGGTTTTTACTCTAAACATTAAAGGAGTTATTCAAATGGTGAGCCGATTTGGGGGTAGGATTCAGTTAGTATCTTGGTAAGTTACTCTATTGTTTAACCTAAAACAGAGAAAGCCGACAAAGATGTAGGTCTGCCTCTGGCAACCAAACTTGTTTACTATTGAAATGATTTTTTATTCCCTCCCCCTTTTACTTGCACTTTTAATAAAAGTGTGCTTTAAAACATTATGCTTTTAGTCATTTTACATTTATAACTGCATTTGTAATATATAATTGTAAATATATAATTGTAATCTATCTTGATTGCTGTTTATCACAGAAAGGCGAGGCAAAAATTAAATTAAATAAAATAAATAAAAGGCTTGCATGCACACAGACACACACAGAGACATAAACACTCCCAAAGACATCAGTTTTTTTAATTGGTAGGACTTCCCACATCAAACAAGTCCCTTTTACAGATTATTCTTAATCTGAGGTCCTGAAAAACTGCAGCTATTCAAATCAGGCATAACACAAATCTCCTAGTTGTCAATTTGTTCTTTCAAATAAGATAACAAAAAAGACCAAAAAAAAAAAGCAAAAACACAGTGGTCTAAATCCAATATTAGTAATGACTAGAATAGATGCATTGAATTAAGTGGATTTGCCTCCATGTTGACTCACCATTCAATATTTAATTCAATCTGTCTACTTTAGTTGGGACTAAACCTCCAGGATCCCACCCAACATGATCTACTTTTAATTTTTTTCCCCTTTCTGGCTAAAAATAAAATGTACTTCTAATTAAATTTCCGAAGTTATTTGGCAAGAGATTTGTGACACTTGATAAAAAAAAAAAAAAAACTTCTGCTGGGGATTTGGTTTGAGCATATAATATATGTATACGTATAATATGGTAATTAGATGATCCAACATACACTTTGTCCACTGGAAACAGCTTCTCCCAAACCTCCATGCAGCAGTGAACACAGCCTAGTTTTTTTTTCTCTTTCCTTCTCTTTTTTGCCTCTACAGATGATCCTAGAAACATGTTAATCAGAAAAAAGGATGCCAGTAGAGGATGATGTAAATTTATATTTTTCAAAAACCTGCTGTTGAATTTATTTAAGACTAAATCAGCAAAGGACAGGGTATTTTCTAGCACATTTACTCTAGTTGCTCTTTCTCTTGTTAAGTGTTTCATTGGAACTGTAGGCATATTAATTAGAACAAGGAAATTTTTGGCATACGTATTGAGTGACGCTTTAAGTTTAAGCTTTCTTTATGCAGAAGGACAAAGAGACCTCCATCATGCCTGGGTCCCAGTGGTTGGTGAGAGCACATCCCTACTGCTATTGCTTTGGCATCTGAGGGAGAAGACATTAATCCACTCCCTTACTGCCATCCCTTTTCCTTGTGTGTCTTGTCTTATTTAGATTGTAATCCTGAGACCAAAAACCTGCCTAATTTAAGTATTTGCAAGCTGCTCTGGGAGCTTTTTGGTTGGTGAGCTAAGTATAAACACAATAAATAAATAAACAAATGAACAACCAAATAAATAAATAATAAGTCAATTAATAATAAGCTTGTATGACAATTCAGTGTGCAGAACTAAACAGATGACCAAATACATAGATACTCCTAAGACAAGGATGGAAGAGAAATTGATTTGGTTTGTATTTCAAGGCAAATCTGTCAAATTTAACACATGCAAAGAAATATGTGAACTGAAAGTCACTGATCTGTTGAAATTTACACTTCTCCAAATGCTGTAAAGCAGGGTCAAGATTCTGTTTTACTTCTAATGGAGATAAATCTCTGCCAAAGTGGTAGTGCAGAAGCTAAAGGCAGCACTTAAGTTTGCAACAGCAATCAAGTTGCTCCCATGCATAGCTCCATACTTCCTCCACTATCTGGCGGTGGGTTTGCACCTGGGTGCCTTCTAGGTCATGTTACACACTTGGGGAAGAAAACACTTCTATCAGCCTCCAGAGTAAGTTTTGTCACCGTAAGCAACACGTAGAATCCTGGCCAAGTTTCTAATCTAACATTGTGTATCTTTTGGGAAATGCATATACTACATTGTGGAAAGAGCGCATAAAGATTCACATAGTAATTAAATTGACATTTAAAAACCTGACATGTCAGAGAATGTACTTGTGAAAAATATGTAGCTCAGGCAGAATGTCATTTTTAAGATGCACAAATTCTGTGATAGATGAAATTCAGAGGAAAACATATATGAATTTCATGCAGTCTTTTTTTAAAAAAATCAAAGCTCAGGGCAAATCAAATGTAAGGCTGAAAAAAATCTGAAAGGTTGGGGTGCACCCAACTTAATACTGAAAAACAAGAAGCAGGAAAAATGAAATCAACAGATTTATCAGCTGCTCCATTTCAGGGAAAATGTCTAATTGTCTTGGAGGCTTTAATGACATGTCACCTTCATGCATTTGGACAAGAGTGCATATTAGATCCCCAGAACTATGACCTGTTGCATAATCCAAAGAGAACTATACCTACAAGTTAGGCATGCTATGACATTGTCATCTGAAGGTCTGCAGACAGTGGCTGAGATCCTGCATCAGGAGACAGTGACGAGATTCCTGTATGAAACATAGGTATGTGTAAGCACCATATTTACAGTGCTACACAGTGAATCCTGGACAATCCTCCCATCCCCACTTACCAGAAAGAAGCTGCTGTGATTGATGGAGGCCCTATCACTCAAGAAGCAGTTGACTGACATTCCCACACTCTCCTGTGAGCATTCTCTTGCATGACAGGCAGAAGCGGGACCCTTGTCACAATTCCTCCTTGCACCACATACGTGGTGTATGTGTGGCAACATCAGTCAGCTGCTTCCCAATCAGCAGGAGAACAGACCCCCATCAATCACAGCAGCAGCTGCCCCAGAAGTAGGAAATGGAGGAACCTTCATGGTCCCTTTTCCATGTGGTAGCCTGTCCAAGATGATCATTTCCATGTGGGTAGAGAATAAAGGGAGCATCAGTCATGTATCCAGCTATTTTTCTTTATCTGATGCACTGTGACAGGCAGGGACCCCTGAATTGTCTTTAAGGCGTGCGTGTGGGGAGGGCTTGAACCTTAACAGGTGAGTTATTACTAATTTTGCCCACTTGCAGTTACTTGCAAAGGAAGGACAAATTACTTTTCCCAATCATTATCATTACGATATCCTTAAATATAAAGACACTTACAATGAATACTTATAAGTGCCCTCCATGTGTTCAGTGTAGCTTACTCTCACGTAAGTGTGCCCATGATAGATTGAAGGCAGCCTTTATTATTCCTAGGAGAGCTCAATAACTATCACTGTCTCAATAGTTTTTAGTGCTTGAACACTGAGTATCCTTCGCTTAGAAAGCTCAGCTACGTAAGAGTCTTGGTGATCAATTTTTGCTAGCTTATTTTATGGGAGGGGGACTAGTCTGGGGAGGCTTGAGACCTCCCACCCCCTTGTCCTATTTTCAGAATCATGAAGACAGATATCCTCAGGAACCTCATGGGTTTACTTGGAAGGTCCTTGAGCAAAATGTTAAAGCTCTGCTCATTATCATGCTCGGTTGGTGGGGACCACAAATACCTGTGAAGAGATGGATTAAATAGGGCTACTGAAAAGTGGTGGTCAGTGGACTAGTGCCAGACCATGTTGTTGGTTAGCAGCAAGTTTCCAGTTAAAACAAAGGAACACAAATATGTTGCCACTAAAAAAAGCTGCTGGTCACCCACATCAAATTAATTAAGAAGCATTGGCGTAAACCTCCCTACTGTGTAGGCTGCATATCTGCGAATAACTCCTCCTTGTGCCGTGTACTTATTTAAAAACAAAGCCACATGATTACCAACCAAATCAGTAACATATCAAGTAATTTGTCACTTATTCTGTTCCAAGTACTGGTCAAATGCTTTTATTTGAACAGAGTGTCACACGTATTGAAAGGATCCTTGCTTCATAAGACTAGCCACTAAATTTCTCTCCCATTTGTGAGAGTCACTCTGCTTGGGTAAAACTGGCATGGTGAAAACTGAATAGACTGAGGCAGACTCTAATAGGAACCAATCAGAATGCAACATTTTTAGACAATATTTTGTTCTGGGAATTCATTGTTAGGGATGGATGTCAAATTAAAGCTGAAATTGGTAGGGGGACAGGATCATTTCAGTTAATCCACGCATTTCTGTAAACTATTCCAATCTAACACTGATAAAATGCATTTGTGCAGGACAGGACAGAGCATAAACCAAATTAGAAAGCTGCGTGGGTTGGATATAACCTATCTTCCTCTAGCATAAGAGACTGATGCAGCTACTGAATTAGGGTTGCTACTGATGTTGATTCCAAGACTGTTTTTGTTGTATGTCTTCAAGTCATTTCTGACTAATGGTGACCTTAAGGTGAACCTATCACAGGGGTTTCTTAGCAAGATTTGTTCATGGGGGAGGATGCCATTGCCTTCCTCTAAGGCTGAGAGAGCATGGCTTTTCCAAGGTAACCCAGTGTATCTCTATGGCTAAAAAGGGTCTCTGGAGGTCTTAATCCAACACTCAAATGACTACCTCATGCTGGCTGTCAGGTAAGAGCTGATTCTAAGAGACTACCATCTGATGTTTTAGCACAGTGTCCTTCAAGTAATTGGTTCCAAAGGCTAGCTAAAAGACAAGAAAAATGAAGTAAATTCAGAATAATAATGGTCAAATAATAATAATAGTAACAACAGCAGCAGCAGTTAAAAGTGACAGAGTAAAGAAATCAAATCTCAAAAGCTTCAGGGCTTGACAGGGGGAAGACAGCATTTCCTGGAGTATGGCAGCCAGCAGATGAGTCTCTTTGGCCAAGCTGCTCAAATGAGCTGTCACTAGCATCTAAAGCCCTACTCTGCCCCTTATTGTGATCTGCTTTATTTCTGGCACTCCAAGGGAAAGTCCCACATAAAGCATCAGAGGGACCAGCCTAACTGGAGTGGTTGTCCTAGGTTTGTACAATTCATGGCCAGCAAGCCATTTTCTGGGTCCATGGGCTATCCATCTTGAATGAATATTATATGCGAGATAATTCCATTTTGATGTAACAGAACGAGGAGTAAAATATATCTTTGATTCTCTTATATTTTGAATATTACCATTAATTGCTGTTCTTGCTACATCATCCTAAAAAATAAATGGCTTCAACAACCAATGACACATTTTGGCTCTGAAATTAAAAAAAAAGAAAAAAGGAAGTGATCCATCTTTGGTCTGATTCACAATTTTTCTTTCTTTCTGAAGTCAAGTCAGGAGTTTTAAAGAAGAAAGAGGCTTTTCAAAAGCTTCTATTCAAAAGAGACTAAATAATTCCCTAAACCAATTTTTCATTTGCTCAGTGATATGGATTCAGGACTTTCCCTATTCTGTATGATTTGGGTCACTAAGAATTTCAGCCAAGGATAAAAATTATATCACAAAAGCCACAGAAGACAGTCCAGGCAATATTCATTACGCAATTTGTGGTTTTGAAATGCACCTTTCTTGTAAGACATATGCTGTTTTTCTTTTCGAAACCTTTATCCACTGGCTAACTGATTTCAGAGAAACATCCTTCAGTATTCTGAAGGCAGAAAATCAAGGCCCTTCTATGTCAGTGGCACAGTGAATTCACTCTGGGTTTTATACCAGACATCAAAGAAGCTATCCAAGATGCTGAATCTATTTTAGAGACAGTTTAGGCAGCTAAGATAGGTTCTTTAGACCTGGATAAAGCTGTAAGTAAATTCACTGTCCCCTGACATGGAAGCTACCAGCTGCTTTGGAAAACCGCTGTTCTTGAACAAATCATGTCTCACTTTTAGGCTACCTACTCTTTCACATCCAGTACACTCTGCTGTGTTGCAAAGCTGATAGCTAAATGGTGATTCATCATCATCATCACAGCCCCCAGTGTACCTTGCATCACAGCCCTCGCATTGTACCTCACACCCACACATCACCATGACACAAATTTGCATAAAGTTTTCTCAGGTCAATTTACAACCATATTTACAATAAATATTATGGACTGGCATCCTATTAGTGAGTTCCACAGATGTAAGTCCAAATTACACCTGCATAACTCACTTTCTGATCACCACAGTGGACAGAATCCTCTATTGACCACGCAACAACCAAACTCCTCCTCCCCAGAAAAACCCTAACTTTTAGCTGCTGTAGCCCTGTATAGTACAGCCATTTAGCAGGGAGAGCACAGAGAACAGGAAGTGGAGATCAGAGTGGGTAGCAGAAAAGCAGAGCCACAGCTATGGCCATTTCCGCACTAGCCTGTTATAGCGCTACGATTCCACTTTCAACATCCTCTGGAATCCTAGGGTTTGCAGTTTCGGGAGGGGCCGCCTGGCCCCTCCCGAAACTGCAAACCCCAGGATTCCAGAGGATGTTGAAAGTGGAATCATAGCACTATAACAGGCTAGTGCGGAAATGGCCTATGACATCATCATCCATAGTTGCAGCAGCTAAAAGGTAAGGCTTTGGTGGATGGGAGAGAGAGATGTTGTAATATTTCCTGTTTCAAACAGTCTCAGCTTTAATTGACATAAAAATACAACACCCCAGTATGGGGAAGACTGTGACTGGTTGATTTGTGGGTTTGCCTTCTCGTTGTGCTGGCCAGGTACTACCTGTTCGTGGATAACTTCAAGGTCTCTGCTGGATATCCCTTTAAAAAGAGAGCATCTTCATCCTCTGACATCTTTCAGATCACAGCTTGGAAACATTACCTTTGTACTTAACAAATTTTAAAAATCTATATGATCTATAAGTAAAAATGAGAGGCAGAACCGCGTATGGTTAAGTAGTATATAACTGGTGGCGCAGTGGTTAAATGCCAGTACTGCAAGCCACAAGGTTGTGAGTTTGATCCTGCCAGGCTCCAAGGCTGACTCAGCCTTCCATCCTTCTGCAGGTCGGTAAAATGAGTACCCAGCTTGTTGGGGGCATGTATAGAAATACATGGTATTTGTAAGTTGTTCACCGTCTCGATCCATATGGAGAGGCAGGATACAAACAAACAAACAAACTGGCAGAAGTTTTCCATTCACCCAGAACTCCTCATTGGACATGAAGGTAAAAAAAATAAGGGGGTGAGGAAGATACAAAAATTCCACAATTCTGGTTTGATGGATTGCTCATTGTATTACTCTACAGCTCGGTGACGGACATTGCAGTGAGAGAAGAAGCATGAAGGTATTAGTATTCAGCTGCTGGGATATATCATCAATGATTTCTCTCTGTTTTCCCCAGCTGATATCCTGAGAATTGCTCCTTGCCTTTTTCAAAGCTCAGATATACCCATATTGTCCCAAAGCAGAGCCACAAATCAATGTGGCAATCTTTGTATAAGTAAAGCTGTAGACCAAATTTATGTTTAGATCCTTTTTTAGACTACAACTCTCAGCATCCCCCAATTCCCTTGTCCATTCTAGTTGCACCTTTCACCTCTATCTGTGGAATTGTCAAGTAGCACTGCCTCCAGATATACACACACATGCATTCATACACACACACATCTAGGAGATGGTTTTAGTATCTCCTATAACCATTTTTCCCAGCCAGTGTGCAGCCCAAATTTATTTGGAAAAAAAAAATTGTAGTCATAAAGATGGTGCTTCATAAAGACAGTCCTTCAACAAAGAAGGGGGAATCCAAAAAACTTTAACCAAACAAATGACAAAAAAATGTGAACAAAGTCTCCACAGTTTTGAGGAACTATAATCTGCCCCCAAATATCTTCAGTGCCATACCAATGTTTTGAAATAGATTGGAGCATGACAGAAACATTAGATTAAAAAATGAGGTGTGCACAAAAGGGATAAATACATTCTTCTCCTTCAAATAATTACAAGGATCAAGCAATGATGGTAAAGGGGACCACTTTTGTGAGAGACTTACTCCCTTACTTGCCTTCCCTCTTGTGCCATCTATGTCTGACCTTGCCAGCAATCCTCATTTCAAAATTCAGCCCACCACTCCTGTTATCTGGCTGTCCAGCAACTGCACAGTCTAGAAAACCCAACTTGTTTCTTTTCCATTTCCTCCTCAGACAGATTGATTTGCTTATTTGTCCTTCTGTTTTCCAGAAGATCCTGTGAGTGGGTTGAAATCTCACACCCACTGTATCCGAACGGATTGGACACATTGCTGAGATGAACCCTGAAACCAGGTAGGAAGTGAGGCAGCAACTCAGAATGTAAAGTATGCAATACAATAAAATACACAAAAGAGCTTTCTTTGGCCAAAGGATCCCACTGATAATCATAACTGCATTCAGTCCAACCTACTAACAGTAGTAATCCAGAGATAACTTTATTCTTCAAGCTTCAGGTTTTTATACTATTTTCTTGATTAGGAAAGCAGAATAAAATATACATCAATGAGGCGAGAATTTCACTCAAGACTGACTACTTGTTATTTCTTATTTTACTCTTCTGTCACATATCTGGGTGACCAGGGCAGTGTGTAACTACCAAAATATTCACAAACAAGGCTATCACTGATGTAATAAAAGTACTCTCAACAGTAGTAGTTTCATGCAAAGAAAAGTTTAGTTAAATAGAATGTCAATAGAAGCAGTTAATCATTCTTTTTTTACTCATACTAATAAGAGGGAAACTGGGAATCTTCTAACACCCCTCAAGTATATTTTAAGCCAACAATCCCACAGACCCTAAAATCATACCTAGAGACATGAGGATAAAAAATAGATTCACTGGTTACATACTTAAACATTAAAAAAAGAGAAAGGAGGGGACAGGAATCTAGCAGCACCTTTGAGACTGATTTATTTTTAGCATGAGCTTGATTTTTGGTCCACTTCCTCAGATGTGCTGATAGATTCAACAGTAAAGTCACAGCGATTTAGGAGTTACTCCTTTCCCTTTTTATGCTCAGATTAACACTGTTTCTTTTAAAACTAATATATAAACATATCATCTGTTCCTTTAAAACAAAAGAGAGAATTTGGCTTTCTCATTTGTTTTAACCCTTATGTCCTAGGGTGAGATGTAAGAGTCACATTCTCTTGGAGAAACTCACATAAGGAATATAATGTGTTATTGTCACCACACCACTTATAAACAATTTCAACAAATTTCAGCAATTTGTCATGTATAGTTATTTTACAGACAAACAGCAGCTGGACAAACTGTGCTTCAAGAAATCTATTGATTTTTGCCTTTAGAGTACTTTTTGACCCAGCCAGTATAATATACTAGGAGAAAAAATGTCTGTCTCATGCTGGGTTTTGCCACTTTTTCCCATTCCATAATATTGTGGCAAAATCAGCTGTTTAACTGCTTGAGTCAAATACTTCACCATGATAGATGAATTAAGTGACATTTGCCCTCTCTTGCTGTCATCTTGCCCAAGGATTAGGGAGTGCTAATTTGGATTAAAAGTCTTACTTTCAGTTTGGAAACAAATTGTTTACATACCTCAAATTTAACTTCAGTAGCTCCTCTTAAACAGGATTTGTGTCAATTTTTTGTTCAAAGAAGAGAAAAATTATATTTAATAACAAGGAAAGACAATATGTTGAATAAGATACGCAACTTGGAATCCTTCAGAGGTAGAAATGCCTAACTGTGACACTGGAGAAAGACAGAAAGAAAAACATCAAATAATTCTTTCACTTGATTTTGTGAATCCTGAAAACAAGTTCCCCTGATCTGTGAAGATCAGTTTTCAGAAAGACAAGTAAGTTAATCACATAATCTGCAGGTTTTATCTAGAAACCCTTTGTGTCCCAATAGCATTGATTAATAGCTCAAGGAGAAAAAATTGGGGGAACAAACTGACAGGTGGTACATTCTGCCTGTACATAACTACCTCCCTTTTGGGAAAATGATTCTCACAAACAACAGATGGGTGGTACAATCAAGACAGACCCATAACTGGAACTGCTCTATAATCAGGAAGGGGAAGGACTTTCTTTGTTTTAATATAAGAGCACTATGATAAACGGATCAAACCCTTGAGGAAAAGCCTGTGGTGGCATTGGTGGAAGAATTATGGCATGTCATTCAATCTAGCAGCCATTGTAAACACAAACTTTAGTGGTTTGATAAGGCATGTTAATTATCCAAGGGGAGATGGAATGAGTATTTGGCAATTTATTTGGACAGTCTTTGAAAATGGGGATGCAGTTTGTATTATTGTCTTATTGTTTTTCCAGGATCATAGAAAACCATAAGCCACACATGATGTTCCAGACCAAATGACTGACCTAAAGGGGGATAACTCTTCATATATATTTATAGATTCCAACTGGATGAAAAGCTATGAGATTTAAAGGGGAAAGGGTGAGTGCTATATTTTGGGGTGTTGAGGGGGGTGAGAGACAAACATTTCATTTAGTATTTTGCTGAGTGCGTCGTCATCCGCAGTATGTCATTCTGCTGCCACCCAGACTTCTATTCACTGGTTTGTTTAAGCTCAAAGTGGGAAAGTAACTAACACAAATACATTCATTGTCCATGCTCTAATAGAATTAAGATGCAGAAAACACTTGCTGCATTTCAATGAGATGTGATATACACTGTGTGTTGTTTAGCTGTTCTCTTCCCGCCTGGCCAGCAGTTCCTAAGAATGGTAACAGAGAAAAGCCTAGAATATTTAAGCTCATAAATACAAAGTACCCTGTGTTTAAAAACTGTTCAGATTTTGACACAAATAGACAAATGCAAGGAAACACACAGTTGAAGCCAGCAATTCGATCTTTAATGATTCTATTGTGAACAGAGACAGAGGGAGAACTAAAACATCATATCGCTGGGAGTTGTATACTCTACCCACCAGACTGAAGCAGCTATTGAGTCAATATTGTATAGCGTTCTCAAATGCTTGCCATTCACTCACCAGACAAAGCACCGCCATTTTTTCCCCTTAACACTGGGCAGATTATTTAAAAGGGCAATTTATAATGTTTGGTTTAAAATGTACATTGTTGTACAACTATCTCTGTGGTGACTTAGAGGAACATAAAATTTGGTTTGAACAGAGAGAGTCCTAATCAGAGAATGGCAGTTTAGAGACACAAAAGAGGGCCGTTATCAGGAGACGTTAACTAGGTCTTGTAAACAGAAATCCAGAAAACTGGATTTGGAACTATGCATGTCAGAAAAAGCAACAATTTAGAATCACAATCACCCAGCTTACATTTTACAACCTACTCATATCAATGCAGAAACTTTCATGAACTTTGAAAGGTTGGTTTTTCAATTTCAATAAAACTTGTTCTCCACAGACTGAGATGAGGAACTAATCTGATGAGGAACCAGAGCTGGTGTGGATTGAGCCTCCCTTCGCACATGAAACTGTACTGGATATCCTTTCTTTCCTTTCTACTATGCAATTCTACACTGGAGGAGGAAGAGGCGGAGGGGGGAAAGGAGGAAAAGCCCTACACTGTTTAGTTTTCAAACTTTTCCAAATCATGAAGATTTCTCATTGATCATATAACAGTGTGCCTCAGAACCAGCCCCACATCACCAGGGCCCATCATAGCCCTAACTGGTGCACAACTAAAAGCCAGGATACATGATCAACAGAACCATGTGACACAAATCCTAAAGGTCTGTACCCACTTCAGATTTGAGGGAGGGGAGTGTCTGTTGCAGTGCCCTTCAAAGAAAAGTTTGAGTGAACCTACACAATGTGTGAACATAGGAAACTGCTTACACTGAGTCAGACCATTGGTCCAGCTAGTCAAGTATGGCCAGCTCTGACTGGCAGTGACTCACCTTGGTTTGAGATGGTTCTTTTCCAACCTTTCCCAAGAGATTTTTAACATCCCCACTGGATTACCATCCAGGTACAAATTGTTACCACATCCTACATCCTTATCATGTAGCATAGCATTATTGAAAATAAATAGTCAAATGGCATGAAATATTAAAAATATTATACTTATGACTAGGAAAAATGCAGCAGGCAGGACTGGCTGTATGTCTGGGCTAGGTCAACCTAGCTAGGCCATAAGGTCAAGAGCTAAACAAGAAAACCTGGAATAAACAGATTTCCAGAAATCCTGTCAGAGATCCGATATCTAAATATAATAGTCCATGAAACTACCAAGTTGCAGCAGGCAAACACTCCTGCTGTGCACATTTCCTACCAAAGCCTTCCCCATTCACATTACCCAACCAAGGCCCTTTCCTCATGGCATTTGCCATATGAAAGGGCACCTGGAGCGTCGCGCAATTGTGAGGAGCAATCTGCACGATGCACTCACAATTGTGCAATGCTCCAGGGGCCAGCAGGGGCCGATCGCGCACCTTTTCATTTTCAGCTAGACGCATGATTGTGTATTGCTCCCAGGCCCCACGCACACTTATCTGGCGTGCGGAGCTTCCGGAGCCACATCAGTCACGCTTCCTGCCCCAGCACAGCCTGGGAAATTCCCAGGCTGTGCTGCGGAAGGAAGAGGCAGGGCTCTCATGCAAGCAGGCAGCTCGTGCAGAGCTGAAGCAGCAGGGATGCAAGAGCCACTTGCTGGAGGCTGCTCGCGGGATCCCTGCACCCCAGCGCCGGAAAAAGGTAAGGTGCAGAAGGAGCCCAAGATATTAAGAGGCTGTCAGGATGCCCATCAATGTTTTGTCACCCAAAGTAAGACAATCAGCCCATTCCACACTCTCTTGTTTCCTCTGCCAGAGATCAATTAACACTCATCCCTTCAGTGTAGGAAAAAGGATATTTAAACGCTAGATTTGACTCCGGGATTTTGCTAGTACTTTGGGCATCACACTGCACCCCAGACTCCCGTTTGTCCATGCTGCCCTCAAACATTTGTGTTTGAGCCACTTCTCTTCGATACTCTGCTCCAGTACTCCTAAACATCAGCCTATACATCCAAAATCTCTTTCTATCCAACTTTTCTCTCTTTTCTTTTCACTAGCCTTGTATGGTTCATTAAACTCCTTGATTTCTTGCATATGTTTGTGAATCCCCCAGAAAAACATTCAGGCCCTTTCTGCACCATACCTTCTTCTGGCACTGGGCTGTGGGGATCACATGAGCAGCCTCTGGTGAGAGGCTGTCACATATGGGGTCCTTCGGCTCCACATGAGCTGCCTGCTCACACAAGAGCCCCGCCTCTTCCTTCCACAGTGCAACCTGGGACCAGAAGCGCTACCAGCACAGCTCCAAAGGCTCCACACGCCAGGTAAGTGCACATGGGGCCTGGGAGCAATGTGCAATCGCGCACCATTTTTGGCTTCTAGACGAAAATGAAAAGGTGCATGATCAGCGCCTGCCAGCCCCTGGAGCGTTGTGCGATTGTGAGTACGTTGTGCAGATCACTCCTCACAATCGCGCAACGCTCCAGGCGCCCTTTCGCATGGAAAATGCCATACGGAAAGGGCCTCATCTGACTCTAAACTCATGTCCTACAGGTAGCACTGGTATACACAGGTGAAAAGATCCCTTTTGCAGACCTCCTTTTGAGCTATAATGCTCCACCTTTTTAAGGAGATGCTGGCACTTCTGGTGGACCTCAAGGTCTTCCATCTTTTGGGGTAACAAAACAAATCCAGGTTATGTTCAGTGTCGTATGGTGGAAGCTATACAAGACCCACCGACAATCCCTAATTTCTCTCTGTGTTAAGATTTCATTTGCTACAATTATTTAATTTTCAGGGCTTTATTTTTCCTTCACATGAGAGAGCATTCACTTATGTGATCCCTGCATCAGCAGGCTGAAACAGAATAATCTAGCAAAAGGTACACTAGATGTTTTCTTTTTTTTTCCAGTCACAAAACTAAGAGATAAAATCCAAAATCATAGAAGCCATACATCTTGTAACGAAGAGAAAGTGCTGTCATCAGTGAGAGGCATGGATAAAATCTGGGGTGGAAAAACTGTAGTCCCCATGTGCTACCTGTGGCCTCCCAAGGCCATTTTTGTGGCCTCCTAGAATCACCTCTGCCCAATTTTGGGGAAGGATTTTAAAAAGTACTCTAAGGAACATGGGGGACGACACCTTAGATAGTACTTATAAAGTTCAGACTAAACCCAGATAGGATTTATTGTTCTATGAACCTAAGAACCATTATATATTAATTCATATATTTTGATAAAATATTAGGGTGTCTAGTCCTAAGTGGCACTGCACTCACAGCTTTAGGAACAACACGCAGAGAAATTCTGTCACAAAAAAGCCCATCAGCATAAATCCTCAAGAGAACCATGCTCATACAGGGCAACTGTGGGTTGCCCCTTTTGACACCAATTGTCTATTATCTCTGCTAGCATGCTATTAAGGGCTAGTTCACAAAAAAACAACCAGAATTTACTGTGTTCTTTCAAACATAGTTTAGCATAACAAGAATAGATCATGTGGCTTTAGCTTTATATACTATGGCTTCTCTTCCTCTTGTGTGTAGCCACAAGGAAAAACAGAAGTATTTGTTTCCATTTTTCAGTAATGACAATTTAGTGCAATGTTTGAACCCAAACAACTTGTAGTAAGTCTTTACTAGAATTAAGAAAACAAACTAACTTCAAACTGTGGTTTATGAAGCTGACATAAATTAGATTAATCACAATTTATGTTTTAGATATAATGGTAAACTGTGGCTCACGAAAAACAGAACTGAAACCTGGAGACTGTCCCCATGAGCATTTTAGCCATATAGAAAAGGGGACAAATTTTGCCTTTGATTGTGCTGGAGAGGGAACAGAGGCATATGGAAGGGCAATCTACCCAGGTGGCATTTTGGGGGGCACCCCACACAATGTGGCCATGCCCCTGTGTGACATGGCCATGCCATGTGTGACATGGCCACATCCCACGTGGATGCGGCCACACCCTTGCCTGACACAGCCATGCCTCCTGTGTGACATGGGCATGCACTTGCCCCTCTGCCCTCTTGCTCCGCCCCCCGAAATCCAAGCTACGCAGCTGAGAGGGAAAAGATAAACCTCTCCAGCTTCCAAACAGCATTCTAAGTACCTCCTGCCATTGTGCCTGTAATTAGGTCGCTATGCAGCTGGATTGTGTGTATCGAATGGACATCTATTTTGGTCCTAAGAAATGGGGAGGGGTTATGATAGAAGCTAATTAAACACCTTGTGGAGAAAATGTGTGGTGATAAATTTTTATCCCCTTCCAATATCACTGGAACCTGGGGTCAACCAATTAAATTGATTGGCAGTAGATTCAGGACAGACAAGAAGTATTTTTTTGTGCATTCCATAATTAACTTATTGAATTTTCTGCCACAAAATTGCTACTGTATAAGATGACTTTGAGAGACAGAAATTCATGGAAGTTGTGGCTTTAAAGTGCTATTAACTATCATTAACTACCATTATTGTTGTTATTTGCTGTCAAGTCAGCTTCAAATTATGGCAACCCTATGAGTGAGAGGCCTTGAAGAATCCCAGTCATCAACTGCTCTGGTTGCAAACTCAGGGCCATGGCTTCCTCAATTGAAACAATTCACCTGTTATAGTCTTCCTCTTTTCCTACTACCTTGCACATTATGGAGCATTATTATCTTTTCCAATGAGTTATGTCACCTCAGTCTACAAAAACCTAAGTTTAATCATCTTAGCTTCTAGTGAGACTTCAGGCCTGATTTGCTCCATTCATATATCTTCTTAGTGGACCACGGTAACCTTAGAACTTTCCTCCAGCTCTGTACTTCAGATAAGTTAATTTTCTTCCTGTCAGTTTTCTTAACCGCCCAGCTTTCACAACCAATCAGAAATAGTATGGCATGGATTATTCTGACTTTGGTATTTAATGTATATCTTTACACTTGAGGATCTTATCTGGTTCCTTCATAGTTGCCTTCTATGAGGCTTTTCGCACATTACCCGTTTGCGCGACTGGGGAGGGCGTCTCGCGCAAAAAGCCTCATCCGGAACACTGCTGCTTCCCTGCTCCTTCGTCCTGCAAGTCGCTTCCTGGTAGTGCAACCATCACGCTAGCACCCCGCCCCTTCCTTCCACAGCACAGTCTGGGAGCTGTAGGCTGCGCTGGGGGAGGAAGCCTGACTGGCCCGGCTCGTTCGACACACTGCACACAGGTAAGTGCACGAGGGCTCCGGGAGCATTGCGTGACTGCACAGTAAATAAGAAAATGCACATGCATCCCGCTTTAGGCTCGTGAGCGTTGCATGAATGGGAGTGCGTCATACAGACCAACACTCCCATTTACGCGATGCTCAAGGGGCCCTCACACTACAGAAACTGAGTGCAAAAAGGGCCTTAGTCTTGGTCTTCTCTGATTTCTTAATTGCAGTCTCCACTTTGATTAATAAATGAACTGAGGTGTAGAAAATCTTTTAACTATTTTGATGTCTTCATTACCCATTTTAAAGTTATGTAAGTCATCTGCAGTCATTACTCTGGTTTTCTGGATAGTCAACTGTAACCCTGCTTTTGTACTTTCTTCCTTAACTTACATCAATAGTCATTCCAAGTCTTTGCTATTATATGCAAGTAATACGGTGTCATCTACATATCTTAAATTCTTTATGGTTCTTCCCCTAATTTCCATGCTTCCTTCTCCTGAGTTTAATTCTGATTTCCATATGGTATGTTCTGCGTATAAACTACATAGGGTGATAAAATGCATACTCTATACAATCAGAGACTTTGCTGTAATCTATGAAACATGGGTTGATTTTCTTCTGAATTAACCATCATATTAATAAGGCCATTTCTCCACTACATTATTAGAGTGCTATTATTCCACTTTCAACATCCTATGGAATCCTGGGGCTTGCAGTTTAGGGAGGGGCATTTTGAATTCTCAGCCAGAGAGCTGTTTGGCCTCAGTAAACTACAAACCCTAGAAGTCCACAGGATGTTAAAATTGGAATAATAGCACTATAACAGTGTAGTGTGGAAATGGCTTAAAAATAATAACCACTTTTGAGACACTGACCTTTAAGTGCCTATACCAAGAAGGCAAACGGTGGGTGTGGGGTGGGGGACCTTTTGTCTTGTTACCATACGTGGACATCCTGGAGCACATGTGTCAAACACAAGACCTTCAGGCTGAATTTGGCCCACCAGGCCATTTCATGTGGCCCTTGCACCTCTCCTGCAGCTGTGGCACTCCCCCTGCCTGGAGAGCCTGATCCCCACATCATGGACCCCTGGCTTCCGGTATTCTGAAGAGGGGCCAGCAGCCAGCACTTGCAATTTACTTCTACTTCTGACTGCTCCCCTGTCCAAGTCTTGCCATCAGAGCATTGTCACAGGTTACCATGGCAAAGCTCCGCACAGCTCCAAGAGCTGGACAGAGGAGCAGTCAGAAGTAGAAGTAGATCATGAGTGCTGGCTGCTGGGCCCCTCTTCAGAATACTGGCAGCCAGCAATGTGAGAATTGGGCTTACCAGGTACAGCAAGGTCCAAGGGGGCAGAAAGAACCACAAGGAAGGGGGAGCAGAAAGAGTCACAGAAAGGGTCTGGGGGCAGAAAGAGGCACAGAGAGGGTCTCAACTGGGACCAAAAAGTTAAATAAAGTTAATGTAATAAACAGTGCTTGGTAATATTTGTCTGAGGATTAAAAAAAACCCACTGTTTTCAAAACTCATTTTTCAGTAAATTGTACAATAATTGTACACTTGAATATCTGTTTGCCATTATTTTTCTTAGATTTCTAGTTTCAGAGCTAGTTATTACTAAAACCAGTAATAATTGAACACAGAGACAATTATTTAATATGATAAAAAGAGTAGATACATTTATAGTCTTACAGATACAACCAGCCCTTTGAGGGCAACTATAATGCTGATGTGGCCCAACACAAAATTGAGTTTGACACCCCTGTCCTAGAGATATGTAGCTGGTAGTTGTTGGGATCCTGACTGGATGGACAATTGACTAGAGAAAGCAGAATTCTTCATTTGCCCATATCCACATTCCCCAGTTTAGCTCAACATGCCTGAAAAACACCACTGAAGATATGAATAAAGCAGGGCGGTGGCTTGGCAAAAGATAATTGTCTTTGCCAAATTATTTGAGAACACAGCCAGACCTAAACATGATTCAAAATATATTTGTACTTAACAAAACTGGATTGAGCCAAAACTGTGATGTAGTAATGTTCCCTTTGGTATATGACAATCAGTTCAGACTGAGGACCATTCATATCACAGCCAATACAGTCTGCAAGAGAAGGGCTCTACTTGGTAAAAGAAATAAAATCCTGACACTGATACATAAATCTTACATATATTATTTTTCTTGAGGTTTGAAAAATCTTACTCATGTTGAGCTACAACCCAGACTACGTTGACACTGGAAAGCATTCAAGACTGCTGCCAAGGCAAGAGTGAAATTGATGTATCTGAACTTGGGTTGCTGCAGTGTGCCTTGTTACAGCTGAGGTTGGCTGTGGAAGCGACCACTATCAAAAGCATGTCATGGGACCTGCATGCAGCAAAACACCCCAGAGTAGTCTGAGTGTCAAATGTATTAATTACCTCAGCCTAAGGGGACTGAGCAGGGAGAGAAAGAAAATTGTACCTAGCATCATTGAATAAATTTGCCTTGGAGGTAGCCTTTGGAAGGTTATTGTTTACCTACTTCGTGTTAAATGAGGCCTGACTTAGGAAGACTAAAGACTCTTCTCTTTGCTGGGATGGCAGAAGAAGACAGCAGGGGAGAAGCAGGTTAAAATCTTAGATTATTTCACTAATTTCCATCTGCAGTTCTCACTTTCAACCCTTCATGGGGAGGTTTAAAAATAGCTTTTCAATATGTACCCACTAGGCAGTGGAACTCCCTTTCCAGGAAGGCTAGACTTTTCTTCTGCCTGTTGTCCTTACAAAACAAGCAAAGATCTTTTTAAAAAATCAAGTAGAATTTTGATAACTGAAAGCCTCTGACCACCCCCCGCAACTGAGAAATGCAGGCCATTTCCGCACTAGCCTGTTATAGTGCTATTATTCCACTGTCAACATCCTATGGAATCCTGGGGTTTGCAGTTTAGGGAGGGGCCTCAAAGGATTCCATAGGATGTTGAAAGTGGAATAATAGCACTATAACAGGCTAGAGCAGAAATGGCCAAAGAGTGAAAAGAAGCCAAAATAATACTATTCTAACAATTAAAAATCCAGCTAGGCAAAGCTACTAATAGTTGTACCCACAAGTTATTGCATTCTTTGGATTCTTATTGCTCAAGAAGTCTATAAACAGTTTCCAGTTTCCAATCTTTCAACAAATCTTCAGTTGGTTTATCTTTTAGAATCCACATTGATTTAGCTATTTGGGATAGTTTGGTAGCCCTAAAAATCTAATCCTCTATCACTGATTCCTCACCCTATTTCCAAGTTTGTGCAAAAAAATATTCTTGCAGCTGTTGTCATGTAACAAAGAAGGAGTCCATATTTATGATCCAAGTCCTTATTCATGATACCCAACAGAAATATTTCTGGAGACATTGTCAAAACTACCTTTAACATTTTTTTTACATTAATTTACATATCTTAGACCAGTAGCTTTCATCTTTTTACAAGTCCACCACATGTGATAAAAGGAGATTTGGAGAGTATTTTAACAAGGAAGAGCACAGAAGCTAGGAGAGGCTGCAGAAGTTTGCTTTTGCCTGAATTTAAAGAGATGGGTAAGCTTCCATCCCTCCTCTCCTCTCTCATTTCTGAGTTATTTGCCCGCAAACTACTTTTGCACTTTGAATTCTGATTTTAGCAGTTGAAGAAAGCTGTGGTCAAGCTATTTCTGCACTACTCTGTTATGGTGCTCTTATTCCACTTTCAACCTTCTGTGGAATTCTGGGGCTTGTAGTTTCCTGAGGCCAAAGAGGTCTCTGGCTGAGAACTCTAAAGGCCCCTCCCTAAACTGCAAACCCCAGGATTCCATAGGAGGTTGAAAGTGGGATAATAGCACTATAACATTGTAGTGCAGAAATGGCCAAAGAGAAGAATGGAAAGAGGAAAGAAAAACTGGAACATTTTAAAAACAAGTGAAAAAGTGGCATGACAGAAGTCTAAGCAGGACTATCTCTGCAAAATAGGAACAGTTGGAGGGTATGCCATCTCTACCCTGCTTCATTTGGCCTGGGTGGGCAGGATTCTAGCTGCAGAAGATCATGGCTGTAAGAGATAAAGAAAGCAATAAATGTTGCAGGGCAAAAGCAAGAAATGAAAGAAAACATTGATGTCACTGATCAGCAGCTAAATCCCTTTGTATCCAACCATACCCTGCCAGCCAGCCATGCCTTTCTTTAGGATGTTATGGCCATTTACTTTCCAACTTTACAACAAACCTATATGGCAAGTGAATACCCACAGTCATCACTGGGTGGAGTGTTGGGCGTGATAAAAAAAAAATCTCTATGTGTATAATCTTCTGAAAATCCTAACTGGGGGATTCTGGGAATATCCCAAGCACATAGGTATGCCTTGTAATTCTGTGATTTTGTTTCATTTTCTGAGTTCTCAGCATGCTAGGACTGAGTAGAACATTAGTAAGAGTGACATGTTACCATGTTGTACACCCCCACTCCATGATATGATTGGCAATGAGCATTATTTAATTGGCATGAAATAAATATCATACATCTAAGGCTGAAAAGCCATGCTGGCAAAGAGGACTGGCTGCACATCTGCAAAAGCAGGTCAAATGGGACTCCAAGGTATGGATACGTTCACTGAGGATTGGTCAGAGAAGATTATTCTTTCAATGGCCCAAACAATAGCCACCAAAACTCCCAGATAAAGCAACAATGGCCAACATCCTGTAGCCTCTTTCCTACTGAACATCCCCTTCTGTTTCCTCACCTGCCCAGATATTAAGAAGTTGTCACAACTCCCATCAATGCTTTGACACCATTAGCCAGCTCCAGAACGCTTTGTTTGCTTTGCCAGAGAGCCATTAACACCTTCTCCTTCAGGGCAGAAAAAGGGTATTTAAACCCAGGCTCAAAGCCCAATAATGCATAGCACCTTGGACGCATCCGGGTGTGTCACTCCTTTAGTTTGCTCCCCAACTCTCATGCCTTGGGCTACCCTCAAACTTCATGTTTGAGGCATTTCACCATGACTTTCTTCTCTTCAGGACAGGTAAATATCACCCATTTCATCCTAACTTCTTGCTATCCAATTTTCACTCCTTTCCTTTGGTTAGCCTTGTATGGTTGTGTGGCTGCTTGAATCTTGCGTGTGTTTGTGATTTTCTCCCAATAAAACATTCTTTTAATCTCCAGCTGGTTTCCCCTGCATTAGTACTGGTATGCAAAGGTGAAAAGATTGCAGAAGTTACCCTCTCTGAACTAAATTCCCTATCTTTCCACAGAGGCATTGACATTGCAGGTGGACCTTTGAGTCACCTACCTTTTGGGGTAACAGATTATCTAGACAAAGGCCCTTTCCGCACAGCATTTTCCATGCGAAAGAGGGCCTGGAGCATTGCGCAATTGTGAGGAGCGATCTGCACAACGCACTCACAGGTCCTTTTCGCACGGGCCTTTGCGCGCGCGATAGCCCCGTGAGCCTCGCGGGAGTGGGAGCGTCGCTCCGCACGACGCACTCCCACTTCCGCCCAGCTCACAGGGCTGAAGCGGCGCGAGCGCGGGTTTTTTGATTTTCGCGTACAAGCGAAAATCACCCCACGCTTGCGCAACGCTCCCGGAGCCCACCCGCACTTACCTTTCGTGCGGAGCCTCCGGGAGCTGGCCGGGTCGCGCTTCCTTCCCTCCGTCCCTGCGGAAGGAAGGAGCGGGGTGGGGAGGTAGCGCAACGGACGCGCCGCCCAATTCGCGCGCGTGCGCGCGCGCAGGGGGGAACGCGACGCCACCCGCTTCGTGCCCGCGGGGAGGAGGAATCCGGCGCGCGCGGGGGGGAGGAATCCGGCGCGCGGGAGGGAGGAATCCAGCGCGCGGGGGGAGGAATCCGGCGCGCGGGGGGGGGAGGAATCCGGCACGACGACGCCCGCTTCGCGCGCACGGGGTGGGAATCCGGCGCGAGGTCTCCCGCTTCGCACGGGGGGGAGGGCGGCTTGCGCGGCAAGCCTCCTTCGGTGCCGCTTCCCCACTGGTTCCTTCGCCTGCGGAAGGAAGGAGGGGGGAAGCGGCAGCCTCCCGGACGAGCCTTCTTGCGCTTGCCGGCCTGCCCCGCTTGCGCTAAAAGCCTCAGTGCGGAAAGGGCCACAATTGTGCGATGCTCTGGGGGCCAGCAGGCACCAATCAAGCATCTTTTCATTTTTGGCTAGAAGCCGGAAATGGTGTGTGATCGCGCACTGCTCCCAGGCCCCACGCACACTTACCTGGTGTGCAGAGCTTCTGGAGCCACGCCAGTTGTGCTTCCTGCCCCAGCACAGCCTGGGAAACTCCCAGGCTGCACTGCGGAAGGGTGGAGCTCTCATGCGAGCAGGCAGCTCGTGTGGAGCCAAAGGACCCCGGACACGAGAGCCTCTTGTTGGAGGCTGCTTGCGCGATCCCCACACCCCAGCACCAGAAGAAGGTAAGGTGCGGAAAGGGCCAAAACTAAGAAATGTAAAGTACATAAAGATCTTCAGCATTTCTAAGGCAGTATATTTTTCAAAAATGTTGCATTTATAATGGGAGAAATTTTAATATGAAGGAATAGTTTTCTTTAATCCTTGGGTCCTACCACACTACGGAATTATAGTGATATTATATCACTGTAACTGCTAGGCTTCTCTGCAATGGAATCCTGGAACTGGCATTTTAGGGAAAGGCATTTTGCATTATCAATCAAAGAGCTCTAATGCCTTTCAAAGCAACAAGCCCCGGGATTCCACAGGATGTAGTGTAAATAGATCCCTTATCTAGCTCTGGAGCTTTTAAACCCTGGAGGTCCAGTTGTTAAAACTTTAAACTATCTTTGCATTATCACCTCTGAACATCTTTCTCAGCATATTGCTCTATGTGCAAAAGCAAACATGTAAACTTCAACATAACATTCATATTTACCAACATGATCACTAGCAAAAAGTGACCCTTGTAGCTGTTTATTACCAACATGCTTGTTGCTTACAATTTTTTTTTAAAGAAAGCTTCATGTTTTAATGTAATGTCAATAAAACTGTAAATGGCATAGAAGAACCACTTGTATATTTATTTTAGGGCTTCTTGAATTATCAAGAACTACTGCCATCATATTTACTGCTTCAGACTTTTTAAAATTGCAATTCTACACATCTTGTCTCAAAATAGCAGCTGCGCTAGGTTTCAGTTCTGTGTGAGTTTTCCTCCAAACTACTTCCTTCCCTCTGATGGAACACTCAGTTCCTAATACTGGCTGTAACTACTGTGCTGTTCTTACTTTTTTAAAATAACGAGTTTAATTTATCTTCTAAAAACTGAAGATATCTAGCCACTAATATGGAACAGTCTACAGTATCCACCATTTTAAAATACTACCGGCCTAATTAACCAGCAGGACTCATCTGGGCTATCTTTAATCCAGTTTGTGATTCCTTTCATCCTTCATACTACCATCTGAAAGTCATACTTGCTTACTTTTGATCCCCTTCCCCCATTCTTTCTGTTTATATTAAGGCTTCTGCCTGCCAAAATGCCCTTTCCACATGTTCCAGAGGCCCTTAACTTTTTTCTAACCTGTTCAATAATATCTGGAGCATTTCATCCACTTTCCTTCTCACTTTCAGTATTTGGGGATCCTTGGAATTTCCTGGCGTCTCAAGGAAGTCACCTCTATTATACCCTCCAACTGTTCTGTTCAGAGACAGTCCTAATTAATATTTTGTCATCCCACTTTTTCAGCTGTTTTTAAAACATCCTGATTTCTCTCTCCTCCCCACACTTTCCCCCTTTGTCCCCAACTTACTTCAACTGGTATAAGCAGACTTCAAATTGCAAAAGTAGTTTGCACTCAGTTCACTCAGCAGGAAGGAGAGGAGAGGAAGGGAAGGAAACTTGCCCTTCCCAGTAGACTCAGGCAAAAGCAAACTGCTGCAGCCTCTCCTAGCTTCTGTGTTGTTACTCAGGAATAACTTTTGCCATTTTTGTCACATCTGGATGTGTCTTGGCTAAACATGTCCCAATTTTCATCTGTGGAATGATACAGAGTTTGCTCCATGTTGCTCCAGAGTAGCAACAATCCTGAATCTCACTAGCTAGTCTCAACTAGAGTAGACTCATTGAATCAACTCTTGAATGAAAAGTCAACTCTTTGGCCCTTTCCGCATGGCATTTGCCATGCGAAAGGGCGCCTGGAGCATCGTGTGATTGTGAGGAGCGATCTGCACAACGCACTCACAATCGTACAACGCTCCAGGGGCCGGTAGGTGCCAATCGCACACCATTTCATTCTCAGCTGGAAGCCGAAAATGGTGCATGATCACGCATTACTCCCAGGCCCCGCATGCACTTACCTGGTGTGTGGAGCCTCTGGAGCCGCGCCGGTCACACTTCCTGCCCCAGCACAGCCTGGGAAACTTCCAGGGTGCAGTGCGGAAGGAAGATGCGGGGCTCTTGCGTGAGCAGGTAGCTTGCGCGGAGCTGAAGTAGCAGGGACGCAAGAGCCTCTCTCTGGAGGCTGATCCCCACACCCCAGCGCCAGAAAAAGGTAAGGTGCAGAAAGGGCCCTAGAAATGACTAGTGTGAGGGTGTTGCACTTGAAAGACAAAGGAGTGGACTAATAACAGTTTCCTTCCCATGCTTTATTGTATTTCTTTCCTGCTTATTTCTGAGCAACCATGCCTGGGCTTGCTTTCTGTGGTGGTCTGTTAAAGTGATGCCTTTGCCAAAGTTATGTCTGAGAATATCATTTGAGGGTATTCATCTGACATGCTTTACACAACAGATTCTCTCTATTAAATTGGCAAGAATGACCTTTGACTTCAGATCCACCCACTATTGATCGTGGTACCCAAAACTGAAATTTTAGTTCTCAAACTGAAAAAGGTTCCTTGCCCCTGTTCTATAGTAAATGACTTGCTTGCTGTAACGGAACAAGGAAAAGGTAGAGAGAGACTGGAACACAGATAGAGAAGTGATACATTATTACTTTTGAAAGCTCACTGTTGGTGTTTGCAAGCCAGCACAGCCTGCAAAAGCCTAGCAAAATTCCAGAGATCTGAGATGTTTGTTTTGAGATTTAGAACAATTCTCTTGGAGTAATAATAAAAACCCTGCCTGCTCTTTACTTGCTTGCACATAAATTTAGATAACATCGAAAAACTGACAGATCACCTTTCAAAAACAGAGAGGACAGAAATATTGCAGTAATTTTAACATCCATCTTTCAAGAAATTTCCATAAAAGAGATTGGAATAATTATTGCAGGACATATTTTTTTAAAAAAATTACAAAACCCTGGCATAATGAAATACAATAAGCTTTAGACCAAAGCCATAGATCTGATGACTGATAGTCAGCTATCATGTCCATTGAATGTACTATGTGATTGAAATTAAAAATAAAATAAAATAAAACCTGAGTACATTTGGCTAGAATTCATAAGGTACACAGCTCACAGAATTTAGCTTTTGACTAGCACTAAGTTTGGAATATTTTGGAGCAGAAATTCAGTTTATTTCTTTTCAACATTGTTGGCTATAACAATGATTAACAACAGTCATACTCCAGTTTTGAAGGTACATGCACAGTGTGTAGGTGTCATGCCCCTGCTTTCAAAAAAAAAAAAAGACTTTTATTTTCTGTGCTGTGTTTCATTCCCATTCTGATCCATTCTGGATGTGACTTCCAGATTTATGATGCTCTTGCTGGGAAAATTCTGTATCTTGCACACACACTGAAATCACCAGGTGACATTTCTGTTATTCCAGTGGAAGGCAGCTGTTTTGTAGGTCATGATCACACAGAGTGAGCCAGCCCGCCACACTAATACCCCATAGAGAGTGTCTAAGATAAGGTCTAAAACCATCAATTTGATCTGTTGTTTGGCAGGGAGCCCATGTAGACAGTGTTTTTTACCATTGTAAGGTCAAGAGCTTCATACCTAGAAACTGTGAATTACAATAATCAAGATGAGGTCACAAAATGCATAGATCAACATTGCTAGACCCACTCTCAGCAGGTGAGCAACTACCTCCTCTCTGAAGCAGGACATCTAGGGTACTTGCATTCCCCGCCCTCTGCTCTTTTTGCAAGTACCAAACTGTGCAGAAGAGCTGGTGTCTGAGAAATCCAGGTTGGCACAGGCAATTAAACCTGGCACTAGAGCAATAAAATCTATACACACAAAGACAAGAGACTTCAGACAAAACCCTTCCCATCTTGAACAAAATAAGAGCTTGATAAAGCACAAACAATATTTCTGATGAGCTTAGTCATCCTCTGTTATTGTTTATTCAGAGACCTTTCTTTTAAGAAGAAAACCCCTTTCTTCTCCTTTCATGTTTTCTTTTCAGAAATAATGCCTCATAAGGCAGCTGCCAATCACCACAGATTGCAAAACTGGTTATGGAAAGAACACAACACAATTTGGTTAATTAACGGAGCAAAGGGAGCTTTTCCTTTTTGGTGATTAATTGAAAGCTTCCCATTGTCTTCCAAATTAAAAGAAAAAGAGAAAGGAGAGGGCATGAACAACCCCATCTGACCTTCCATTTGGGATGAGGGAGCTGCCTTCCATGTACTCATTAGGAGTGGAGGCTGACTGGCTATTTAAGGACAGCTGTCCTGCCCATGTGGTTCCGTACTTCACAGTTTGGCACCCACTCATCCAAGTCTCTGCAGTTGGAATTAGAGATGTGAAAGGAGATGAGACACCAATAATTAGCTTGGAGGGGACTTCATACAAACCACACTAGAAAATACATTGGTGTGCTTTTTAAAATTCTCCTGGGGAGGGTCTTTTGAACCCTTAGGAAACCTGGGATGGGCTCACCACATGCCTTCACACTACACAATTATAGTACTATAACTCTATATTAGCTGCCATGGCTGTCTCCTACAGCATCCTAAGGTTTGTATGAGACACTAGAGCTCTCTGGCTGAGATTTCTACATCATCTTCACTTAAACTGCAAACCCAAGGATTCCACAGGATGCAGCCATGACAATTAAAGTGAAAATGTCATGCTATACTTGCCCTTTCCACAGGTTACCAGATTCTGCCAGCACCCCGCGATGATCCCGGTAGATCCTGTCCCAGGAGAGGAGCACAAGCACAATAGGAGTGTTCCCTTCCACACCGGTTGCCTGTGGGGATGGAGGAGGTGCAATGGCCATGCCTCTTCTTTCTGCAGCACAGCCTGGCTCTGTCCCAGGCTGTGCTGGGGCAGGAAGCATGGCCATTGAGCTTCCTCACCCTCCACAGCTCAGGTAAGTGTGAGAAGGTAGCAGGAGAGCAACGCGATTGCCGGTCATTGATGAGAAGAATGTGTCAATGATTTGTGGCATGATTACACCATCTGGGGATGGGAGAACGACAGGACACAGACAACATCATGCAGAACCATCTGGGTCCTGTATTGCTCCCGTCCCCAGTGGAGGATGACAACGTCCTTTGGAAAGGGCCTAGTGTGAAAGGGCCCTCTGTGTGTGCTAAAAGTGAGGCCCAGATTTCAGTTGAACTTTTCTGTGCTTGAAGATGCACAAGGGGGAGATGTTATATTCAAAGTCTTGCAACCTGATATAAAATAAAGACGGGAAGAAAAGGGGCGTGGGATTCAGAGAATGTCAACAAGACTGAGTGATTTTTACATTCCTATGAGCTTCTCTTAGCCCATCTGTACATCCATCCACATACACTCAGCATTGATCCAACCTGGATCAAGTGTGACTCAAAAGTCAAAATACTTTCAAGGCTTGGTTGGCTAAAATACAAAGCTACAGCAGACTGATGAATCAATGTATTGAAAGTTCAAATCATTCAAACTTCCTTCCAGGTTTTTTTTTAAAATCAGATTTCAGTTTAACCCACAATTATGTTTTATGTTACTTTCAAAAATTGCCATAGCATCAACTATCTGTTTCATAGCTCCAAAGCCTGTGTTATTTATTCATTTATTTACTTACTAACTAACTTACCATTCCATTCTTATTAGTCTTATATACAACTCTTTGTTGTATCAAGGGCAACTGGAATATTAGTTTAGCTTTCAAGATACTAACATCACTGTGTTAATTACTCCCAATATGACATTAGCATACTGTCACTGTGTGTGTGTGTGTGTGTGTGTGTGTGTGTGTGCATGCATATGTAGCAGCTATCAAGTTATGTTGTTGTTGTTGTTGTTATGTTATTAAGTTATTATCAACTTACTATGATGACTCCATGAATTTCATTGGGTTTTCCTAGGCAAGGAATACTGTGAAGTGGTTTTGCCAGTCCCTTCCTCTGAAATACAGCTTACAGCACCTGGCATTTGTTGACAGTCTCCCATCCAGGTACTAACCAGGGCTGACCCTGCTTAGTTTCCACGATCAGACAGGATCTGGTGCCTTTAGGGCCATTAGCTTCTGTCATTTATCTGATTTATTTCTACTATTTCCTCTGGGGTATGTGTGTATGTACTTAAGCTTCAGTGTGTATATATATCCATCTAAGCTTCAATGGCGAGACTATTTTTTTTCCACACAAAAGAAAGAAATATATGTTTTATGAACTCCTGCCCCCAAGGATTCTTGAAAATTCAGGCTGTGATAGTCTAGTTCAAACCTACATCCCATTGTCTCAGCAACAGAAACCCTCCGGTGCATAGGTCAGTTGACTGTAGCTTTAACGAGAACACTCTCACCATGGGTGGCCTAGGTTTTATTCCTATTTGTACTTTTGTGCGACTTTGATACAAAACCCCAAATGTTTCTTTTTCAGATCGTGTGCTGCTTTCGATTTCAAAACTTGCCTGAAAAAGCCAGTGTATAAGACCCCTGCTTTCTAAAACACTCCGAATCTTGCAAAGCCAAATGTATTCTTCTTTTTCTTTACAGAATGGAGTTGATTTCAGAGCTAAGAGTACCCTTTGGCCATTTACCAGACAGACTGAACATTGTATTCATGCTTTTCAGCTCTGTCGCCCTCCTAGGATCACCCTGGTATGCTGTACCAGCAATAATATTTACCATCTTGTCAAGTAGCCAGTAGCAAAAGGCTTAATGAAAAGATTTTCTTGCTATTCAGCAGAAGCCCCAGTTATGTATGAATGTATCCTGGGAGATACTTATTTACTATACTTTTATTATCATATCAATAAAAATGCAAGCCAAAACTTGAAGCAGACAAGATGGAGGCTTTGCCATTGGAGAAACTGATTGATCTTGATCAGGGGTAAGGCAATACATGGGCCATGGGGTGAATATACCACCAGGACATTTTTTCTGAGTTTCTCTGTGTTGTCTAGCCAGCACTAAAATTGTGCAACCTATAGCTGGCCATCCAATCAATTTAAAAGTGTACACACACCTTGAAAAAAACTTCAAGCTACTTTTTGCTTTTTCCTGACTGCCTCCCTCCTTCATTCTTCCTTCCTCCATCCTCTTTCTGCTCCCTACCTGTTTTTGTTCTCTTCCTATGTTTCTACTCTATAAAGAGCCGCAGGAGTTGCCACTAAATTTTGGGCACAGCTGTGGCAACCAGTTGGGCAGCTGCAGGCCCTCCACAGGTTCTGGGAAGACCACATAACCCATTGCAGGAAGTTGTCCAATCCTGGTATAGATAAAGGAGAATAATTGGATGTGGATGAGGTTAGATTCCACTGAAGAAACAAATTTGCATCTCTTCCAACTGCCCTTATTTGTCAGAGAAAGCTTGATTAATCTTCTGCCATCCCACATTATCAGCTGTTTTTAAAATGTCCAAGTTCTTCTCTCCTTCCATCTTACTCCTTTGTCCTCAACTTACTTCAATACTGCAAGCTGATTTCAAAAGTGCAAAAGTAGTTTGCATTCCGTTAACTCAGTAACAGGAGAGGCAAAGGCAGGATCTCGACCTTCCCAGTAAACTGGCAAAAGCAAACTGCTGCAGCCTCTCCTAGCTTCTGTATTCTTCTTCATTCATAAATGCTGCCATCTTGACCACACTCTGATTTTGCCTTGCCACACATGTCCTGTTTTCATCTTTGAAATGTTGGTTGGTTTGATTTGTAGCTAAGAGTCCTTTCTGAACATGGAAATATGTGTGGAGGCACAGGTTGCACGGATGGTTAGAAGCGTCTTTTGTCTGTTCAGGCTGATACAACAGCTGTTGACTACTTGCAGGTATGTTTTTACATAACAATTGAGAACAGAATACAATACATTAAAATAAGCATCCTTCTCTTTGTCATCATTATTGCCATTATCTAGATAAAGCTGGTGAACACAACGAAAGCAATAACAAAGCAACCATCATGTAGTATGTTTCTGATTGATAATTCCAGAGGGAGATAAACTTCAAAGGATCTTGGGTATCAAATTTGGCCCAATCATTTCAGGGGGGCTATGTACCCCCTAAGAAGCCAGTGTGTTGTAATGGTCTGAGTATTCGACTAGGACTATGAAAACCAAGGTTTAAGTCCCTGCTCAGCCACAGAAACCCACTGGGTGACCTTGGGCTACTCATACTCTCTCAGCCTCAGAAGAAGGCAAAGGCAATCCCTCCCTCGAACACCTCTTGCCAAGAAAACCCTGTGATAGTTTCACCTTAGGGCTGACGTAAGTTGGAAATGACTTGAAGCCACACAACAAAGTCCCTCTATCCTAACCATAGGGGAGCTTGGTCCACATTCTGGTGTGGGTTCAGCTTCAGTTTATTAACTTTCATCAATCTGACCACAAGTTCTAAGTAGCAGTTTAGAAACACAAAATCATATCCTAGTTTCTTGGCTATATAGAGTGAAAAACTGACGAAGATTTTAATTTTTTTTATCAGAGGGCAGGGAATAGACAGCAAAGTTTTCCTATGTAACTGTCTGTTCCTATCATCACTGGAAATATATGACATTTAAAATAATGTGCACCTAGCGAACAAACAATAAAGAATGCATATAACTCAAACATCTTTGTAGAAGGTAGAATTTAAGATAGCTTTCCTCTGTTTGCGTTCTGCTTTTCTATGGCACTTAATTGATCTCTTGAGTATCTTTCCAGCACAAGAAAGCTCTCTTGGCATAGAGAATTGAACACAACCTTGAACCAAGGCTGCATGCAAGCCCCAGCTTACCATGGTGATAAGAGTGTTCTCTGGCCATGAGACCAGCTTCCCCACCCCCCACCCCCACTTCTGTCTTCTACTGCTTCACTCAGAGCGGTGTGCTTATATTACTTTTCTTTAGTTTTCTTCTTTGTCAAAAGCCAAGTTAAAGAAACAGTATTTAAAACAGGCTACATACAGTACCAATTAAACCCGTTTCAGATTACCAAGATGGGAAATGTATTTGAAGATACTGATCCTAATGATTTTTTTAAAGAATAATTTTGCTAATTTCAGCCAGTGGAGGAAATATGTTCGTCTTTGGGCAAATACTGAATACTTAAATGTTAACCCCCTTGTGGGGCCTCTCTCTACTGCACAGATCGAAAAAGTTTCATTTTGGATTATAGCTTCCAGAATCCCCATACATAACTCAGAGATCTGGGGAGCTGCAGTCCAAATAGCAATTTCCCCAAACCTCATCTCTGCTTTACAATTCATCTTCTCCTTTCCTATTGCAACTGATTTCTTTGGTATCCACCGTCTATCCTCGACAAACAAAACAACTACAACACACCGCTCTCACCATTAAATGTCTCTGTTGATGGAAAGTTAACATGTCAGGAAGATAATGCTTTGCATAACCCTTTCCCTATCATGTTTATTGTCCATATACAAGGTATACTGCCTGTAAGCACAGACTGGCACATGTCTCCATCTGTATTCTGCAGTGGTATAGCTACAAAAAGATTGTTCAGCATGACTGATTCTTTTCTGAGTATGAGTTTCCCTCTCATACTCAACTTTGCATGTGGTTAAAGGATAATTCTGTGAAAAGGAAAAAAAAGATCCACTCCTACATAAAACAGAAGACTATACAGCCAAGCATCCAGTATTTGATCTTTAGGCCCTTTTCGCACGGGCCTTTGCGCGCGCGATAGCCCCGTGAGCCTCGCGGGAGTGGGAGCGTCGCTCCACACGACGCACTCCCACTTCCGCCCGGCTCACGGGGCTGAAGCGGCGCGAGCGCGGGTTTTTTTATTTTCGCGTACAAGCGAAAATCACCCCGCGCTCGCGCAACGCTCCCGGAGCCCACCCGCACTTACCTTTCGTGCGGAGCCTCCGGGAGCCGGCCGGGTCGCGCTTCCTTCCCTCCGCCCCTGCGGAAGGAAGGAGTGGGGTGGGGAGGTAGCGCGACGGACGCGCCGCCTGCTTCGCGCACGCACGCGGGGGGGACGCGACGCCGCCCGCTTCGCGCGCACGGGGGAGAGGAATCCGGCGCGCGCGGGGGGAAGGAATCCGGCGCGCGCGGGGGAGGAGATCCGGCGCATGCGCGGGGGGAGGAATCCGGCACGCGGGGGGAGGAATCCGGCACGACGCCGCCCGCTTCGCGTGCGCGCGCGGGGTGGGAATCCGGCGCGAGGTCTCCCGCTTCACACGGGGGGAGGGCGGCTTGCGCGACAAGCCTCCTTCGGTGCCGCTTCCCCGCTGGTTCCTTCACCTGTGGAAGGAAGGAGGGGGAAGCGGCAGCCTCCTGGATGAGCCTTCTTGCGCTTACCGGCCTCCCCCACTTGCGCTAGAAGCCTCAGTGCGGAAAGGGCCTTAGTTTCTCCATTGCCTTGGTCAGTGGTATGCAGCCTGTGACTAAACTGTTCCCTACTCACTTTTTGGCCAGAAGAATCAAGGTTCTAAGAGTGATGCTAGCCATTTCTTCACGAACCTAGAGACAAACAGGACAGAGAGCAGGAGAGCTCTGGGTGGTTTTCAGTAAGCAAAAGCCAAGCTGGATCAGGTTAAAGACCTACCTAGTCCAGCGTTTTCTTCACAGTTAGTAACCAGTTGCCCATAAGGAGGACATGAGCAGAGCAGCACTTTTCCACTCATGTTTCTTAGCAACTGATAGACAGACACATACTGCCTCTGGTACTGAAGGGAATATGTATGCGGGTGATTGGAAAGACATTCTGGCTCCTACTAGTTTAGCAACAGCATGTAAAACTGAAGGCATTTTAAAAGCTCCCTGCCATGACTGGCCTTGTGTTAAGCACTTATCTTTCAGCCCCAGTACAGCTCACAGCGCAGAGTGGATTGTTGATTCTATGTCTCTGCAATCCAATTCTTTACAATCTTGTCAGTCTTGGGGGGTTCTAGTTTTTTGTTTGTTTTAAGTAGAAATTACAAATCTAAGCTTATGTATCCCTTGCACTAAAGAAATTTTCCTTTTTGAACTACAATTCCGAGACTCTCCCAGTTATACTAAGTGCTGGTCATGTGGGCAAGGTGATTCTAGGTGCTGTAACCCTAAAAGTTCGATTTTCAAGTTCTGACTGAGAGACTCTCGAACCAATACCACCCATTCTTATTTCAGGTTCTACTTAATCCTGGCCCTCAAAGCATCTGCTGAAGTGATACCTGGAAGTGATAGAAACCTCCTTTTACCTCTATGTCAGCAAAATCTGGCCCTTGCCCAATGTGTACGATTAACACCATCTACCACAGACTCTTCCTTGAGTTAGCAAATCACGCACCTTCCACATTTTTGCCAGTACATTTTTAAAGTTGCAAATTGGTCACAACATGAAAATGTGCTACTGAGCATATTCTCCCAGTCCCAACTTGCAACCTTCCCCAGGACTGTGAGCCTCATGTGACAATACATTCCAGATTCCCCCCTGGATGGTAGCAGGGGATGTGGGGGGCACAAAACTGAAGAGTATTTCAAATTGCCACAAAACACCTTGTCAGCTTTCGAGTTTGCAAAGCAGAGTGGTAAAAAAAAGCCAAGATGGGGACAATTATGGTTGAAACTAAGTGATTAATGATGAATTTTGCCTTCAAACATCTGCAGGGATGGAGCTGCATTGTTGGCGACACTGAATGTGCTGCCTGCTACCACTCTGCTGTAAGCTATGATATAAAAAGTTGCTAGGTTACACAGAGCATCGGGAATCCAGGGAACAATGCACTCGTATCTTTCTTTTCTTTCTTTCTTTTTTCTTTCTTCTGCCCTTTCCATTTTGGGGGAGAAAAAATAATAAAAATAAAATAGGTATTGACATAAAATACAGTGTGGCACTGAAGTAATTTTGCAGTGGAGAGATGAGAGGAAAGGAGTCTTTCATCTCCCTGACAGCGGTTTACTTCGTGTTGTGACTTACAGAGGGCAGTTGCAGGACAGCTCACCGGGATGTCATTCTGAAGGAGAATGGCTCGCAGTGGCTTTCTGCCCTGGCAACTGCTTCCCAAATCAGGGCTCACCAAGGAGCAGAACAACCGTGGCTCTGAGTGATATCAGCTCAGTCCTGCTGAAGCCCTTGACAGTTCTAATGATGTCTATGCTCGGGATGGAAGAAACCAGCCCTTTCATGCTGCAAAACAAATCTGACAGATCAAGACGAGGATCGTGGCCTACTGGCACTGTGACTCCACTGTTATTATTCTTATTATCGTCATTCTGCGTATAGATAATATTATAATTTACACTCCGGCATTGTGCAGCCCAAGTGATTGATGTTGCTTGGGCATGAATAACGACTTTGGTAGTTTTAATAATGGACCTTCAGTGAAACTCGGCAGGGGGAAAGCTCTCTCCTAAGAGCGGCCTTTGATTCCCCATCCAGGATGATAAACTGAAGTTCCCAGAACCTGTGGGTAATCGCCACAATCCAAGACTGATCCTCTGTGGGATGACAAGTTACAACCGCAATCCTACCAGGGCTATGAGAGTAAGCCCCATTGAAAACAATGGGTTTATCCTAAGGAAATACAAGAAGATTTGCTTTGGGGGGACTGTTGTTTCTTTGTTCTTCTGCTGTATATTGAAAAAACAAACAAACCCTAACCTGCTTGTTGTACCTTATATTAGTGGCAGACATCTGAATTGCCACCATCCTTGACTTACAGAAGTTAGGGTCTATCATTTTTTTCTTCATTCCAGCAGGCTTTATTAGATGTCATGTGATACCTATACACCTATCAGATGACTCATCAAGTTTACAGTCTCCATCTTAGATTGCAGACAACATTGATTTAAAACACCTAGCCCCTATATAGAGGACTGAAAAATATAAGCAAAATGTTTCAACTTCCAGCTTCTTCAGTTGCTAAAGATGAAACACTGTGTTTTACCTTTAGCAATTGAAGATGGTGGAAGCTGAAACATTTTGCTTACGTTATATTTTTCACTCCTGTTCATTATTCACTTCAAAAAATATATGTATATTTAGAAATTAACTGCTTCTTTCTAGGACAAACTTAGGAGAAGTGCTTTTGGTCTGCTTTTTAATCATGTGTTTGTGTGTGTATTTGTGTGGGAGTGTCTGTGTGTATAGAGGATGAAGACAATACATTGAGCCCCACATAAGTATTTCCCACCTAATGTGGGACACCTAATGTGGGTATCTTCCATGCTTTTTCATGTCTTTTCTAATTTTTTTAATCATTTAGCCTTATGAAGAATTCTATAAGCTTATACACTATTGACAAAGGATTGGGAAACGCACTATGCTTGCTGGTTTTGCAATGGAATTTTAAAGAAAGCATTTAGGCCCTTTCCGCACCTCACCTTCTTCCAGCGCTGAGGTGCGGGGATCGTGTGAGCAGCCTCCAGTAAGAGGCTCTCACTTCCAGGGTCCTTTGCCTCTGCACGAGCTGCCAATTCACGTGAGAGCTCCACCTCTTCCTTCCGCAGCGCAGCCTGGGAGTTTCCCAGACTGCGCTGGGGCAGGAAGAGCGACCGGCGCGGCTCTGGAGGCTCTGCAAGCCAAGTAAGTGCACGCGGGATCCAGGAGCAATGCGTGATCGTGCACCATTTTCGGCCCTTCTCGCATGGCATTTTCCATGCAAAAGAGGGCCTGGAGTGTTGCGCGATTGTGAGGAACGATCTCCATGATGCACTCACAATCACGCAACGCTCCAGGGGGTGGCAGGCGCTGATCACGCACCTTTTCATTTTTGGCTAGAAGCTGAAAATGGTGCACGATCGTGCATTGCTCCCACGCCCCGTGCACACTTACCTGGTGTGCGGAGCCCCTGGAGCTGCCCCGATCACGCTTCCTGCCCCAGCTGCACTGTAGAAGGAAGAGGCAGGGCTCTCGCGCAAGCAGGCAGTTCGTGCGGAGTCAAAGGACCCCAGATGCAAGAGCCTCTCATTGGAGGCTGCTCATGTGATCCCCGCACCCCAGCGCCGGAAGAGGGTAAGGTGCAGAAAGGGCCTTTGACTTCTAGCTGAAAATGAAAAGGTGCGCGATCGGTGCCTGCTGGCCCCTGGAGTATCGCGCGATTGTGAGTGCGTCGTGCAGATCGCTCCTCACAATCGCATGATGCTCCAGGCCCTCTTTTGCATGGAAAATGCTGTGCAAAAAGGGCCTTAAGACAGTATAAGACTTGGCTAATAGAGGCTTGATCCATAAGGAAATTGTACACAGGTTTTCTTCTTTGAAAGAAACAAAAACAAGTTTCTTTCCAACTTTAAGTCAATAATACTATACAGTGATAGTGTTCTTGTCTGCTCAGAAATATAATTCTAGGGCCTAACTATCCTAAAGACACCAGATCCTGTCTGATCTTGGAAGCTAAGCAAGGTCAACCCTGGTTAGTACTTGGATGGGAGATTGCCAATGAATACCAGGTGCTGCAGGCTATATTTCAGAGGAAGGAAGTGGCAAAACCACCTCTGAGTATTCATTGCCTAAGAAAATCCCATGAAATTGATGGGATTGCCGTAAGTCAACAGGTGATTTGAAGGCACATAAACACACACACACATCTGTAACTCTGCTTGTGGGAAGACTGATAACAGGGGAAGAATTTGCCAGCTGGTAACTCCAATTTGAAGAACACCAGTCACTGAGGGAACAGAGGATTGCATCAGCCAACTCAATTGTGTCCTTAGGATTTTTTGTATTGAAATGCAATATGGTTGTGGTTCTTGTTGTGGTTGTTGTTTTCCTCCTCCATCACCTTCTCTTTGCTTATATCATCTTTATTTATATCCTACAGTTTACCATACAACTGGGACTCAAGACAGTTTACATGGGAGTAAGTGCCATTAAACTCACTGAAGCTTATTTCTGATTAGATATGTAAAGGATTTCACTATCGATGGCCTTGTCATGTCAGGAAATAAATTTTGCAGTACAAATACAAACAAAAATATTCACAGGGGAAAGAAAATTGTATTCATTACTTTGTAGAATGTCTTAAATATTTATTATCAAAGCCCAAACATTCACAAAGAAAAAGAATCAGAGGTACCAGCCATTACAATAAACACCAAAATACATTTCTGGGGGTGGTCTTCCAATGACATTACCATTTATCCAAAGTTAAGGGGGTAATTTATTGCAGTTAATATTTCTTTGACAAAGGATCCATAGAAGGAATGTCCAGCTTTATCCACAATTCTCTCCACAAATTCCTGCGTGAGGAGCATTTCTGGTTTCAGAGGCCCTTTCCGCAGCTTACATTTTTTCGGCACTGGAGTACAGGAATTGTGCGAGCAGCCTCCAGCGAGAGGCTCTCACGTCCCCACTGCTTCAGCTCCTCGTGAGCTGCCTGCTCCTGAGCAGATAGTGCGAGAGCCCTGACTTTTCCTTCTGCAGTGCAGCCTGGGAGTTCCCCAGGCTGCGCTGGGGCAGGAAGTGTGGCCGCGGCGGCTCCGGAGGCTCCGCACACATGGTAAGTGTGCATGGGGCCCTGAAGCAATGCACGATCATGCACCATTTTCGGCTGAAAGCACCTGCCCTACCCTGGAGCATCGCACGATTGTGAGTACATCATGTGGATCTCTCCTCACAAGCATGCGACGCTCCAGGTGTCCTTTCACATGGCAAATGCCGTGTGAAAAGGGCCAAAGACTGCTTTCCTAATTAGCTAAACTAATAAAGGAAAATCAGGTTATAGTAGAAGTATCTCTCTGTGTTTGTGTGTTTTAATGGGACGACAACATGGCCAGGCATGCTTAAACCCAGTTAAGTCAATAATCTTAAGCCACCTTAACTCTTTTTTTTAAAAAAGTGATCTATGTTCTTAATGGTTATCTCATTTGTAATAATGAGATTAAGCATGTTGACTCTAATCACAGAAGAAGGCATTTCATTGAGCCTTCAACCAGTTATAAGAAAAGCGACATAACTCCCCACTCCCACCCCATTTGGGGAGTGGGAAGGAGATTGACAGTATAAGCTAAAAGGCTGTTGTATCTCATGTGGGAAAGCAGAAACTGTATGTTTTAATCAGGACTGTGATAGAATGTATTGCTCAATACATTCTTAATACAGCTGCAGGCAGTGTTATTCACATCCTTAACTTGATATCAGAGTCAATAGTGGAAATTCTGGTTTTTCAGAAGATGTTATTCACTGGGGATATCTGTTGACATTCTGCAAAGCAAACAAGAAAATGTTCTTAAACAGAGGAGTAAAACATTAAAATTAAAAATCAGCCTACTACCTGCCTTCTTAGCAAGCACCTTTTCTAAATGGCACTAAGAACTTTACACAAGTCATAGGAAAGAACCTCTCTATTTAATTCCTAAGGGCAGCAATATCCCATCAGTGTTATGAGTAGTAACCAGGTGAAACGCTGCTGAGTCAACCTACTTCTAGTTTGCTTGTTTGCTCTTGCAATACACAGGCTTGGAGAGATCAGTATTTCTCTCTTATAACAAGACAGAAATGTCTTCTGGTTTATTAGATCTGTGCATGTGCTAACTTGTGGTTCAACAACAACAACAACAAATTCAACTTTCTAATGTTGAAACCAACGTTTCATGGTCTGAATAAACTAATCATTTCCCTAAATAAGATTTTTAAAAATCATTTGAAAAGGGAAAGAAAACAGCTCTTTCCCTAATAAAAAGGTATTTAAGGAGAAAATGGGGATAGAAAAATGTATTTCTCCAACCATGATGACCAGGATTATTTTTTTTTAAGTGATAGCCAAGATTTTCACTTTTACACCAGATATACTTCCCTTGCATACAATAAATGTTTTCTTTGTATGGTTGTGGTAGCTGGATAGTGGAGAAAGCTGACAGAAAGAGAATCAATTCATGTTAACTGTGGTGCTGGAAAAGAGTTCTACCAGTACTGTGGATTTCCAGAAAGAGAAATAACTGGATCAAGAGCAAATTAAGCCTCAACAATTCTTAGAAGCTAAAATGACTAAGGGCCTTTCCTCATTACACTGTTATAGTGCTATTATTCCACTTTCAACATCCTATGGAATCCTGGGGTTTGCAGTTTAGAGAGGGGCCTTTAGCATTCTCGGTCAGAGAGTTCTTTGACCTCAGTAAAATTACAAACCCAAAATTCCACAGGATGTTGAAAGTGGAATAATAGCACTATAACAAGCAGAAAGGCCCTAAGTTAATGCTATTGTATCTTGGGCATATCATGAGACAATACGACTCATTAGAAGAGACTATAATGCTTGGTAAGGCAGAAGGCAGTAGGAAAACAGGAAGTCTGCACTGAATGGATAGACTCAATCAAAGAAACCAAAGCCTTAAGTTTACAAGATCTGAGTAGGGATTTAACAACAGAATGTCTTGGAAGTATTTCATTCATAAGGTCACAGCTGACTTGATGACAATTAACAACACAGCAACAAAGAACCAAACATATAAAGATGCAGAATAAATTCTGCCTTGCTCACATAGGCCATTTCCGCACTAGACTGTTATAGCGCTATCATTCCATTTTCAACATCCTACGGAATCTGGGATTTGCAGTTTAGGGAAGGGCTGGCTGGCCCCTCCCTAAACTGCAAATCTCAGGATTCTATAGGATGTTGAAATGATACCACTATAACAGTCTAGCGTGGAAATGGCCATAGTTTCAACCCATGCAAATTCCAACTTTGATGTTTTCACTGTTCACTGTAAGTATTCTCATATTTTCATAGAAGAACACTAACCATAGAGACAACAAACGTAGGAGATGAAGGCTTAATCCAAGATCACATTAGAAGACATCTTCCAGTACCTGTATCCTGTCTTGAGATTTTTTGAGCAAGGGTAGGAAATAAATATTTTAATATAAATAAATAGTATTGCAGACCTTTTCTCTCCCTTCGTCCACAGCCATCTGTGCTACCCAGAAACCTCTGAAAAGTTAGCAAGTTCTCCAGCTCAGGACTGAAGGATGCATGGAGGTGAGAGCTAGTAGGGGAATTACCCATCTCCTCCCTCTCCTGAGGATGGAAGCAGTTTTACTAGTGGAACAACCCCATTGGATTCAGGCCAGAGAAGTAAAGGTTTTCACCTATTAAAGATAACCCTAATTTTTCTGCATTTTTCTGGGGAGAGATTCCTTAGCTTTCATCAGATTCTCAAAGGTTCCATGACTTCCAAAAGGATTTTTTTTTAAAAAAAAACAAACTGGTTTAAATCATTTGGTAAACGTGTTTTTTTAATGTGCCAGTATCTGACATTGGCAGAATACAGCTTTGCTCTCCTGCTTAATTAGTATCAAAAGGTTGCATCCTGTTTCATCATTAGGAATTTATATTACATTACCTATAGCCCTGGCTAAGAAGCCACAAGCATGAGGTGGCATTCATAGAAGTAAAACAAATAAACTAACTTCTCTAAATATAGAAGAAAGGAAAGTTACTGGCCTAGCCTTCTCTCAGATGTTGCAAAGATTTCTATACACAAGAATTGGGAATGGGCCTTTCTGGTTGTAAAGAAGGGAGAATTTTGACTTCATAATAAAACCACAATTTGGAAATTCTTACACAAGAATATTATATCTTGTCTTTCCAAATGCTTAACTCCTCCAAATCAATTCCAAATAACTTTTATGAGAAATCTGTTTTTGTTACTGGAGGAGAATAAAATCTGACTCAACATTTATTTGTCCTGGAAACACTTATTTGTTGGTTAATAGATGGTAATATTTTGTGGTTATGTTCTAGTGGGAGCTGCAAGACTCACTGTCATTGTTAAATTCCAGAGGGCAGCCATTTTGGTTTGTTGGCAGAGCCTAGAAAAGGTACTTTTTAAAAATACGGTTCCAAAAGTATCTCAGCCAACATGGTCAGTGGGGAAATTAAATCCATAAAAGTAATTTTCTCTGGTTCTCTCCTTATCTAGTGGGGGAATAAAATGAGAAATCTCTTCCAACCATATATGCCTTCTTGACCAACTCCAGCAACTAATCTATGATCAGTTTTTGAGAGGTGGTATGTTAAGGAAAGAGACTTATGTAATCACTTTAATCAGCCCATAACAATTACCTTGGTTATATTTCCTTTTTATATATACAATTTATAATGTGGAACTAGGAACCACACCTGCCAAACTGGTGGAGAAATCCTATCCATGTTTACTCAGAAGTTCAATGATCTCTTTTCAATGACACTTGCAGTCTAGGTATTGTGTTTCTCAATACTGTTTTTAATCACAATGCTGTCACTATTTACAGATCAACATATATCCTGGGTCACAGGTGAGCCGCTTGTGATCCTATTTACATTGTTGGGCTAGAACTTCCTATATTCCTCACTACTAGCTACAGTGGCTAGGGCTGATGGCAGCTGCAGTTCAAATACATCTTCAGAGCCACAGGTTACCTACCCATGCTCTAAAGGTATTATCACTATTATTCCCATTTCACAGATGTGGAGCTCAATCTAGTTTAAAACTAAAGTCCTGTTCCCACTGAGGTTAAAATAAAGCTTATTCAATTGAGTGAGACTTAATTCTGAAAAGATGAGCAAACAATTACATTGGAATAATTTGCTCAAGGCTCTTGGAGTTGACTGCATTTGAGCATGGCACTTATCAAAAGCTATTCCTGTTATAGCGCTCCACCAAGGGACTGGTAGCTATTCTGGAATAATTAATAAAAGCGTAAGAGGGGTTGTTTGTGAGATGTTCACTCTTCAAATTATGCTCCAAAAAACCTGAGTATCTCAAAAGTGGTGGTCCATGGACTAGTACTGGTCCCTGAGCCACTGTCTGTCACTGTCTGGTGAATTTCTGGAAAAGAAAGAAAAAATTGTAGTTAATGGCATAAATTTGGTGCGTGTCCCTGGCATTTTGGGGGAAAGGAATTGCCAGTCCTCCACATCAGATAGCTTGAGATGCACCAAAGTGTAACATCATGGGTTCCAGCTATGTTTGCCCAAGCCAGCCATTGCAAGCTTGCCACTGGAATATCTACTGGAAGCATGCCCAGATCAATTGTAGTCAGTGGAGCTATTTGGATAGGATGGCTAGGAATGCAGTCAGCAGAAGGAAGAAGTCTCTAACACCACCAAACAAGGGGATAGGGGGTGAAGAAAATGAATATACATTACCCTCTAAAGGGACCATCATCCTCATGAAACTGTTAAATTTGTTGTAATCCTGTGCCTTCAAGCTGACCTGACTTAACATTGAC
The DNA here is from genome assembly GCA_948474755.1 of Ctenosaura bakeri. Taxonomy (NCBI): domain Eukaryota; kingdom Metazoa; phylum Chordata; class Lepidosauria; order Squamata; family Iguanidae; genus Ctenosaura; species Ctenosaura bakeri. The sequence goes on along the minus strand of CAOLHI010000185.1, from coordinate 80,853 downwards.
ACTATAAGCAGTTTATTTTGTTTCTGGTTATTTTAGCAAAATTTATTCAGAGGCGGCTTGCCATTTCAGCATCTGAAGTCACCCAACGGCAACACCCACCACAGTGGAAGAGGAGAAAGATAATGGACAAGGGAAGGAGGCAGCTGCAAAAACTGTTTTCCTCTGTAGGTTGCGGTTGTTCTTGTTGCTATGTGCTTCCAAGGCCACTTCTGCACTACACTGTTATAGTGCTATTATTCCACTTTCAACATCCTGTGGAATCCTGGGGTGTGTAGTTTACTGAGGCCAAAGAGCTCTCTGGCTGAGAATTCTAAATGCCCCTCCCTTAACTGGAATAGAAGTAGAATAATAGCACTATAACAGCATAGTGCAGAAATGGCCCAAGATATTTGCCACCTATGCTGACCCTAAGGTGAACTCATCAAAGGCCATTTCTGCAGTAGCCTCAAAGGCCCCTCCCTAAACTGCAAATCCCAGGATTTCATAGGATGTTGAAAGTGGAATAATAGCACTATGGCCATTTCCGCACTAGCCTGTTATAGCGCGATGATACCACTTGCAACATCCTCTGGAATCCTGAGGTTTGCAGCTTCGGGAGGGGCCGCCCGGCCCCTCCCGAAACTGCAAACCCCAGGATTCCAGAGGATGTTGAAAGTGGAGTCATCGCGCTATAACAGGCTAGTGCGGAAATAGCCTATAACAGGCTAATGTGGAAATGGCCATAGTGTTTTCTGAGACTGAGAGAGTGCCGTGCCCAAGGTTTTTTACGGCCAAGCTGGGAATCAAACCCTTGTCTCCAGGGTCACAATCCAATGCTCAGATCACTAAACCACCTTGGCTGGGTCCTGTTTCTCCTCAACCAGCAATGCAGCATCTGCATTGCCTCCTTCCCTCAACCGCCTAAAAACTTTTCACAGCCGATTGTGGTGGAAAGCACACTCTCCCCTTGCAGCACCGGTTGTTTTGATTTGTTTTTAATAATTAATGTGTTTTAGGGGGATAGAAGGGTTGGTGGGTGGGGAGGATGGGGTACATTTTAATGTTTTAATGTATTTATATATTTTTGTAATGCCGCCTCGATCCACTGGGAGAGGCAGGATAAAAATAAATTTTATTATTATTATTATTATTATTACCCTCAAGGAAACCAGAGGGCAAGAGAAAATCCAATGCCAGTGCTAAGACCCAGCAAACCCAACTAACCAGGTCAGAAGGAGAGATTTGGAGAAAGGCATGCAGCAGGCACATCTCCCTTGCAGCACAGAAGCCCAGAGGGGGGCAACAGGAGGACATCCCTCCAAAAAAAAATAAGAACTTCTCCCCCTAATGAAATTTTCCTTCAGTTCCTAAGTTTCTAGCATTGCAATAATTTAAGATTTCTGTTTGAGCACATAGTTTAGGCATCCAAAGAAAAGGAGCAGGCAGTGTTAAATGCAAACACAGCCAATAGAAGAGGTCTGGGTGGGAAGGATTTTCAGCATCAAGTAGCTGCAATACTGTCAAGTTGGGGACTAGGGGAGCAAAATCATTGGGGAGGGTGGAATTTTGATTTGGGGAGGCAAAACCCTAATTTTAAAGTACCCCCCCCCATACACACAGCTAATGAAAAGGCAGATTCAGCAGGGAAGCAGAGGCGGGAGGCAGGGAGAGAAAGGAACAGCCAGCTGGGGGAAGCCAGAGCTAAAAGCCGATTTGCATACTCTCCGGCGATTGGTTGCTGGATAGGGGGCGTGGTTTGCGGGGTTACCGCCCCCTTTCTTTCTCTTTTTGGTAGGTTCGTAAGGGCGTTTCTCCCACCTTCCGAAAAAAGGGGAAGGCGAGGCCGTTCCCGCCGCGGCCGCTAGGGGGAGCGGTGCCCCAATTTTGGCGTCCCTTCCCACGCCTCTCCCCAAATATCCTTCGGTACGGAATATGTTAATGACACGCGTTGCCCAGCGAACACGCCCTCCGCGTCTCAAGCCAACCCCTTTTCCCGTGTCTGGGTGTGAAAAGGGGAGGGGTGGCTCATCAGCTAAATGAATCGTTCTTGCATAGACGCCACCGGCCAATCAGGCGGGCCGAAGGAGGAGGGGAGTCTGTCCTGCCAGTCACACACACACACAGGCACTCCGGAGCAAGGAGCATGCGCAAAGCCTCGCAAGGAAGCCCAAAAGAAAAAGAAGCAGGACTTTTCCGCACTAGGCTGTTATAGCGCGATGATTCCACTTTCAACCTCCTCTGGAATCCTGGGGTTTGCAGTTTCGGGAGGGGCCGTCCGGCCCCTCCCGAAGCTGCAAACCTCAGGATTCCAGAGGAGGTTGAAAGTGGAATCATCGCGCTATAACAGCCTAGTGCGGAAATGGCCATAGTAGGCGTGGACGAAAGCTGGCAAGCGACGCCTCTGAGCAACTCTAGGGCTGCAGATGGGTAGACGTAGAAGGGTAGCAAATCGTTCTTCTTCTTCTCCTTATTGTATTCTTTCTTTTCCTTTCTTGGTCAGAGATGTTTGATTTTTTTTTTCCTTCCTACATCATTTCATTTGCATTGGGTGGTGTGTGTCTTCGGCCATTTCCGCACTAGACGGTTATAGCGCGATGATTCCACTTTCAACACCCTTTGGGATCCTGGGCCCCTTTGAAGCTCCTCTCTAAACAGCAAAGCCCAGTGCCATTTCCACACTAGCCTGTTATAGCGCGATGATTCCACTTTCAACATCCTCTGGAATCCTAGGGTTTGTAGTTTCCTAAGGCCAAAGAGCTCTCTGGCTTAGAATTCTAAATGCCCCTCCCTCAACTGCAAACCCCAGGATTCCATAGGACATTGAAAGTGGAATAATCACACTATAAGAGTGTAGTGCGGAAATGGCCCAGGATTCCATAGGATGTTGAAAGTGGAATAATAGCGGTATAATAGTCCAGTGCGGAAGTGACCTAATTTGGGTGAGGAACGCCATTGGCCACATCCGTTAAGACAGCCTTAGACCAGCTCCTAGGTGTTACCACCCTACGTGTTTAAGTACAAAACTGCATTTGTGACATTCTTCATATCTTGGGACATGGCATTTGGTTGTAAATATTATTTTCTTTTCCTTTCATCACAGCATTTCATTGTTGTTGCTTGCCTTCATTTCTGACCTATGTCAATCCTGAGGTGGATGTGTCACATTTTTTTTTTCCCTTGACAAGGTTTATTTAGAGGGTGTTTGCCTTTACTTTCCTCTGAGGCTGAGAGTGTGTGACTTGCCCAACGTGGGTCTCCCTGGAAGAGCAGGGATTCGAACCCTGGTCTCCACAGTCATAGGTCAACGCTGAGACCATTATACAACGGGCTTCCATATTCCATTACAGCCCCCTGGCCATGTTTGGAAATTGTGCCCTGTGTCTGATATGGGTTTCCTTTCTTTGTGCATCTCAGTGTGAGACCCTTCTCTTTTTTTGTTGGTGTTACCAAGGTCTGGACATTAGCAAAAGCCTACGACAGTTTTTGATCCAGCCCCAATTGAGCCCAGTGTTTGTCATACACAGACCATTGCAGCGGAGGGCTTTGAACCCCCCATGACTGTAACTTCTCCCTAAAACACCCATGAATTACAACCGTGCCTGCACGTTACTTTGCAACAGTGCACTTTCCTTGTCACTGGCGAATAGGGGCCCAAATTAGGAGTTGATTAACAGAATAAGACGCGAGGAGAGGTTAAATTTATGTTTCCAAAAAGTCAGTATGTTCTAGCGGCCCAGGAACGCTCACTAATTTTAAAGAAAGTCATTCTTCCCCAGATCCTAGAGGGGAAGAAGTCAACGCAGTTAAAATCAGGGGTGCTAATTTTAATATTAGGGGATCCTACCATGTGCATGTTTACCCTGAAGTTCCACTAGGTTCAAATGGGCTTACTCTTAAGTAAGTTTATTTAGGAGTGTAGCTTTGGGCAGGCTGCTGTCCTACGTCCATTTACCTGGGAACAAGCCCTGCCAAGTTCAGCGAGGCAGTCTGAGTAGGGGAGTCTAAGGCCATTTCCGCCCTAGCCTGTTATAGCGCGATGATTCCACTTTCAACCTCCTCTGGAATCCTGGGGTTTGCAGTTTCGGGAGGGGCCGGCCGGCCCCTCCCAAAACTGCAAACCCCAGGATTCCAGAGGAGGTTGAAAGTGGAATCATCGCGCTATAACAGGCTAGAGCGGAAATGGCCTAAGAGTGCGCCCGGTGGGTTCATGCGTGGCACCGGACACGATCCAGCCAACCCGTCGCGCTCCCAAGCCCTTGTTTGCGATCGGAGAATTCAGCAGCGAGATTCAGACCTGACTATTCCTAAGCCAGGTAACTTAAAAGTCCGTAACTTTGACTGGATCCAGTTGACTAAAGTTTACCACTCAAGCGTGCAAGTGGACTTCCCTTGGCTTCTAGACAAGAAAAGGATCCCCTTGAGCTGAATTCCAGTCGGAAATTTGCGATAGTCTGCTGTAGCAAACTTGTGTCCCCAGTTTAGACAAGGGTAGAGATTTTTACGAGGCTGCTGAAGAACGCAACACCTAACAGCTTGAAATCGACTCTAGGAAAAGAAAAGAAAAAGCGGAGCGTCTTTTTTATCTAAAGAGGAGTGGTGGGAAGAACTTAATTTTACAATCGGATCAGCTGCAATTGTATCCCCCCACGATTGCTGAAAAGAGCGTCCCATTCGACTCAGAGGAAACTTTCTTCTGAGTAAATCCGTAAAGGGACGGGGCCTCACCAGACCAACTTGATCAAGATTTTTAAGAAAGCAAAACCCTAAGAGCAACGGCTTCAGGAGTTTGTGGGTCGAACTGGCTGTTCCTCTAGGACTGCTGATTCTGTTACAAAGCCATCTCGAGAATTGCACTTTTATTAATTTTTGTACAGTTTTCTTCAAATGGAGCATTTCCCTCCTCTCGCGTGAATGGTTTGCGAAAGAGACGTGAAAGATCCTCGATAAGACCGAATAAAGCGGTGCCAAGCAAAACGCAGGGGCGGGTTGTTGCCGCGTTTTCGTTATCCTGCGAGGGTGGGCTTGGGGGCTGCGCGCAGGAAACACCTATACGCGGTCAGGGTACGATTAATAACTAGAATCATTTGTAATTTACCATATATACAGAGGGAAGTTAATACAGACTAGCCGTTTTAGATCCCAGAATCGTTACTCCGCGTTCTTTTAAAAAGAAAGAAATCTGCCTGATTTTTTTACCCAAACCGGTGCGGCTTCAAAAATTCTTAGAAGTTGGCCAGATAGTGTCCGGTGCAACCCTTGAGATATCTAGCGTAATCTCATACACATTTTCCTTTTTTCTGCTTTCTCAGTGTACTCACAGGAGGCGCGCCAATAACACTTAATTAATTAATTATTAACAAAAGCCAGCACAAAGCTACGCAAGGGAAGGAACAGGCTTATTGAGTCGAATAGAAATTGCTTCCTAATCGGGCCAGATTCCTAAGGACCGCTACCCGCAAATAAACTTCACTGAAATGAATGGGACTTACTTCCGAGTAAAGCCTGCTTGGGGGTTGGGACCTCAATGGCATCCCACTCCCCGTTCCTGGTTATTTATCCTTTCAAACAAGGCACTAACTTCAAAATGAAATGCCAGTGAAATATCTCTCCAAGTATGCCCGTCTTTAAGCTGCGAGAGGCTAAAATAAAAATTAGCCATTAAATGTTACTGCAGAACTGGAAACCCTCACGGGAAGCACATGAAAGTCTGATTGATTTCAATGGGACGGCTAAGCACGTGCTTAATGCTATCACAAGTGTGGCTGGATTATGCCCTTAGTTTTACATTATTTTCTTCCTTCCTTCCTTTTTTTTTTTTTTAAATAAGAGAGGTGAACTTAAAAAAAATACTTAAGCGATCGTTAAGAATAGGTTTCCTAGAGGAAAAAGCATAATGTTTCTATTCATCCCTAAGCAAGCCCGGATCAGGAAAAGTCAATTTAAGGTACATTCCATTCAGGTAAGTATGGTTATAAGAATGGTCTTGTGGGAAGAACAAAAGCCCCATAACCCTTTATGATCCAACAATTTGTCGGCAATAATAGTTTCTTTTTTTTTTTTTGGCGGGGGGGGGCTAATCTACTTGACCTTGCGGACAGAACCTAAATGTGTTTATTCGGAAGTCAGTCCCATTCATTTCAGTGGGGCTTCCTCCCAAAACTAACTGCAGATATTTTGAGTGGTTTTGAGTGTACTCGCTTTCTTCGGCCTTAAACAACAAACACCAAACGTTATCCTTGTCAATCAAATTCCCCCTTCGAAGGATCTCCAGGTGACCAGACATTTAACTGGGGCTGAATTCTATTGAATTCAGTGGGACTTCATTTACAAAATATGTGAATTCAATGACACCAAACTGAGTGAGAATCTGGAGGATCGGCGGCAAATATTCTTGGCTTGGGGGTAGGGTTGTTGGATTCACGGGAACTTACTTCCACGTAAATGTGTTTGGGGATGACAAATTGTTATCCCATGTTCCTTCGCTGTTCATCACATTTTTAGACAAGAGCTCCCTTCTTCACGTCCTTCCATTGCATTCCTACTCCTGGAATGAGGACAAAGCAGGATGGGGGAAAATTACTGATTCACAGAGTGGAGGTGGAAACGTAACTTGTAGGAAAACTCCACGGCTGAGCATTGTGGCTTGATATAAATACCATGTACCCTTGTAAACCTCTTTTGCAAAATGTTACACCCAATCAGGCCCAATTATTATTTTGTTAGCAATTTCTTCCCCAAGGAAAGGGTGAATTTCAGTAGCAATCCCACCCACAAACCATCAGCAATTTCGATATTGCTAAGTTGCTTTCTCAGTGGTGCGATCCTATCATTTACCCACAGTAAGATCCGACTGAATTCTTGGAGGTTTGTTCCCAAATCAATCTGCCTAGGATTGCAGTCTGAGCAACACCGAGTTTCTACACTCCTAAACCCACTAGCGTGAAGATCCAGTTGATCCCAGAGAGATTTACTTCCGATCAAATGGGGAAGGCACTCGCCGTGCGATCCTGTGCATGCCAACTCAGGAGCAAGTCTTCTCGGCGTGCGAAAAATTACAAAAGAACTGATTCAGATCTAGGCACGGCAGCGGAGCGTGCCTCTCAATAGTAGTTGGGTGATTTTGTGTCTCTGCCAGGGTAGGAAAAAGCTCTGATACTTATTTTTAAAAGGGATAATAGATCATTTAGGGCTACGAAAGAGAAAGAATTAAAGCCAAAGACTCTCTGTCGTGCTGTTTTCTATTTTGCATTTTCACTGGACAAGGTTCATTTGATTTCCACTCCCAAAGCTGCTTAGAAGTGTTCCGTTCATACCATCCTGAAGTTATCCGCCGCTCAGTCTAACTCTGTTAAGCACCAAATCGGACAGATCTATAGTAAAGAGAAGGACTTGCATATACTAGGAATGTTTTTAACCCTCAGGTTATCGGCATTCCTACAAAACACCCCAATTTTGGAATTCCCGCTATGCCTCCGGAGTCCGTCTGCCAGGTTGCTGTCACCCTCCGGAGGTGCTGAAGTTAGACGCGAAGTTTTCGCCCGCCACGAAAGACGCAGTTTAATAAACTTGGCAAAGACGGAATGAACCGGTCTGCAAAGCTAAAACAACGACGGCTTTTCCTGCTATCGCTAGTATTTTTGCCACGACTGCTACTCCATGGTTAACACCTTCAGGCTGGATCTTTATCATTCGATGCCAAATGGGAGGTATCTTGTTCAATGTGGCTCGCTTCTATTCTCTCTGGAGCTTTAGGATCGGCGGGGAGGCAGGATTCGAACCCACTACAAATGTGAGGATGGGGTCTAAGTGAAAGGGAATCGGTGTATGAAAAAGTCTGTTTCGGGGTTAGGGATGGATCTAATGCATTAAAACCTCCCCTAGTGGGAAAAGTTATCTGTTTGGACTACAGTTTCCTCACGGTCTATCTTGAGGGGATTGTAGTCCAAAAAGTAACTTTTCCAAGCTCCGGAAAATAAATCAATCTGGCTTTGGGACTGGATGAATTCTCTAAGAAAGGTAACTTTTCTAAGCTCTGGAAGTGAAGTTCACCTGTGGGCACCCTGGCTGAGAAACTGAGGATCTGTCATCCAACAAAGAAACTTTTACAAACTCTAGTTGCCATTCCATTGAACTCATTCCCGTCTAATCGTGCATAGGAGAGGTTTATGCAACTTTGTTGTGAAAGCTGCGACTTTCTGCTTCGTGTGTCTTCCCGTAGATCTGTAGCCAATTATGCGTAATATAAAGTATTGAGAGTTATATGTCTTTTTTTTTCTTTTCCTTTTGGATTGGTTTCTGACGCGCCGTTTCTGCGTCTTCGTCTCTCTGTGAATGGAGGATTACATGGAGGGGGAGACAAAGGTACCTCTCTAGACAACTGAATAGATTCAAAGCCTCGGTTGGAGCGGTAGGAAAACAAAACATCCTCCCAAACCTCTTGCCAAATGCTCTTCTGAACGCGTTTGCTTTTACTGTCAGTGGAATTGTGCCGGGCAATCAACCTGACATCCCAGTAGTTTCTTAAGGCCACAATCCTTTGCACCACTTTCTTGAGAGGAAGTCCTGTCGGACTCAGTGGAACACTTAATGCGCTCAGGTCCATAAGTGATCCTAGAAGTCAGTTCCATTACAATGAAGGCAGCGTTACTTTCAAGCCACTAGTCCTGGAGTGAGACTTGGACTTCCGTTAACACTGCCCTGCAATTTGTGAGCGCCTATTCAAAAATTAGAAAAGGCTTTTTTTTTCTTTTTTCTTTTTTTGGACGACACCTCCCAGAAGAATCGTAGCGGCCGCACTGATTGAGGGATTCTGTGAGTTGTGATCCCCCCATAAAAAGTTACTTCCCCCTAAGTGTTGGGTTTCTTTGGAGTTACCTTCACCTGAAATCAGTATAACCAATTTCCAAGGCGAGGTTTGGCGGATTGGAAAGTTCTAGCGAGTGGTTTAAGTATTGGAGGGGGGATTGTGGGAGAGCAGAGTTCGAATCCTCACTCAGCCCTGGAAACCCAGTGAATAGCCCTGGCAAGTCACACACTATCAGCCTTTTGTTGTTGTTTTCTGCCTTCTAATTTACTTGGATCCAATCCCAGAAATTTATTAGCAACGTTTAGATCTTTTTTTTCATACTACACAACTATAGCACTTTGGTACCACTTAAGTCGCTCTGGTTCTGGCTTTATCCTTTGGAACTGGGTGTTCTGGTTTTGTTTTGGTTTGGTTTGGTTTTTTTGGTGTATTTAGAATTCTCTGCCAAAGACCTCTAATGCCTCACCAAACTGAAAATCCCAGGATTCCTTGGAAGCAGCCACGGAACTTAAAGTGGGATCATAGCGCTCCAGTTGTCTAGTGTGAAACAACCTTTAGTCAGAGGAAGTTTGTTGTTGCTTTCCTCGTTGGTTGAGAGAGTGTGACTCTCCCAGGTCTCCTCTCAGGAAGGCAATGGTAAACCTCCTCTTGAAAAAAAAAGTCGTGGCAAAAAATGTTTAAGGTAGGGTCCTGAGAAGCTGGAATCGACTTGAAGGCGCATAACAAGTCCAGCCCTATGCCTGTCTCTTCCCAAGGGTGCCCATTAAGTTCCAGTTCAGTATGTTTCAGACTGTAGTCCTGATCAGCCCCACCAGAGTTCTTCCTTTTGAATGTCTGCGGGTCTCAAAGGGAGACTTTGCCAGGAGTTAGCTGGCCGGAGGCTTGAAATTACAGGTGTCCCGTTCTTTCTACCCGCCCCCGTCCCCGGTCTGGTCTGAAAGCAGAGAGGAAAGGGATGCAGCCTTGAAGCAGGGAAAGCTTTGGGTTCTCACCTGTTGGGGGCTCAGAGGACTTGGGAAGGCAATCCCTTCGCTTTCTCGGGCGCACAGCTTCCTTTTCAAAGCCTCTGAATTGCTTTCAACTGAATTGCTGCGAACTGCTATAAACTGGCTTAACAGTCAAGCCCTTTAGTTTTTAAGTGAGCTGTAAACCAGGCTGCGTCCGAAGTAGGTTAAAAACTAGACACAGTCAAAGCCAAAGGACGTTTAAAGTTCAGCCTTTTCTCTTTCTCACCGAATTCAGCCAGACTTCAGTGTTGCTTGATCATGGGACCATCGTGCCTAAAACTCTTCCGAAAATATGCGCCCCGAAAAAATGGTTCGGCCTTTGTGGACTTCCGATGAATAAATTATAAAAGCGTCCCTGAGTCCATACATATACCTGCATGGGAAAAGAGAAAATTTGGTTCTGGACGGAAGTGTCGCTCCTTCGAACTGTTCAACCACAGTGCAATCCTAGGCAATCCTCTGCTCAGAAGTAAATCCCATTTATGTTAACGAGACTGACACCTCGATAAGGAAATAAAGAATCTCAGCCTTACTATAGCCGGCCTGTAGTTTTGGCAACTTCCATGCCGTCGAGATAAACGGGTCTAGCGATGCCTCTTAGGGAACCTTCCTCAGACCCACTACTGGGAACGACCGTGGGCGGCTGGTAACACCCCCTTGTCCCATCGGATGCCTTCCAGAGAGGGAACAGGACAACTCCCATCATCTCCAGCCACGGAAGCCCTGAGATCTGCTGGCTACCTCCCCAAACCACAGCTCCCAACCAGCCCCAGGCAGCGTGCTAGCTGGAGATGAGGGGAGATGTAGGCCCACGCATCTAAGGGTGAAGAAAGCGACAGGGAAGATCCTCACTTTGTGGGTCTCGTTCTCGGAATCCCTAAGAAAATAATTTCCCTGGAACCCCCAGTGCTGGGAGGGATCGGGAAAACATGAGCCCACAAATCCCTTTGCTTGGAAGTCAAGGATGGAGCCCTTCCCGGCAGAAGAGATTTCTTTCTCCTTTAAATGGCTCATTCCAGTCCCATTGCATTCAGTGGATTTACTCCTGAGTAAATGGGCAAGACAGAATCTCAGGGCAAGAACTGGACATTTTATATACCCCAATTTGTTTGCCTGTCCTTACCTGCGACTCCCCTTAAGTGAATGTGCAAGGAGTCAAAAAGGGCCTGAAGACTTTCCATCCAGCAGCTCCAGCAATTAGGCCTCTTGCTTGTCTGTGAGATTTTGGCTTGAACCATCTCTGCACTAGACTGTTATAGTGCTATTATTCCACTTTCAACACCCTATGCAATTCTGGGGTTTGCAGTTTAGGGAGGGGCCTCTGAGGGCCTTGGCTAAACTGCAAACCTCAGGATTTGGTAGGATGTTGAAAGGAGAATAATAGCACAATACTGTCCAGTGTGGAAATGGCCTAGGCTTCTTCTCTCCCTTCTTTCTCAGTCCTCAAGCTTTTTATTTCAGAACAGTAGTATCTGTGTTTGTTTGTTTGGGGATTTTTTTATTTGCATGTTGGGGATGGGGGCTGTTGTTGACAGATTTCTTCTGAGGAAATTAGGTACTAAAATAACCTTCTGGAAAAGTACCTTTCTGACACCAAAATCTGCAAACCCAGCAGCACTGACCTAGGTGGGTTAGCTGGGTGGTGAAGGTGACAAAAGAACACAAGATGCTTGGAAAGCATTCAGAAACCATGTTCCCTCAAAATACACACATCTACTTTAAACCTATTCATGTTTACTCAGAATTCAAATCCACTCAGTTCAAGGGCCCTTACTGTCAGGTAAATGCACACAGAAAACAACCACCTGCACTGATAAACACTTTCATTAGTCTTTAAGAATATTTTGGTTAATATTGTACAACTATTACCTGTAGGTAGCAAATTACTGATAAATTATAATTGAAACAAGGGAGCCATACTGATTGTTATGTTTACCTCTTGATTTAGTACACACTTTTTTTGTTTACCAAAATATTCATTCATTCATTCATTCATTCATTCAATATCTTTCTACCCTGCTTTTCTAGATAAGTTATTTAAAATGGGTAGTAAATCTAAGTAAGTATGAAATGTATTAAATGCAGTAAAATAATCACTATATAGAAAGGTCAGAGAGCTCAGCCCAGAAAATCTGGTGATAGGTTCACCTTAACATTGCCATAAGTCTGAAATGACTTGAAGGCATGCAACAGGAACAACAGAAAGGGCATACAAAAAAAGATAACAATAAAATACAAGCCTCTCTAAATTGCAGTTTCAATGGAACATAAACAGCTGACACCACAAGGAACAAATACATTTTACCCAGAGCTTTGAAATGTCATATTTTGGACTACAACTCCCCAAATCCTTCAAGGTAATTGATGATGAAGCCAAGTAGATCTCCCCTACAATAGTGGTCCATATTCTAGGTTGCAGTGGCAAGGGTTGTTGGGAGTTGTAGTCCAGCAACATCTGAAGAGTCACAGATGCCTGGTTTAGGCTGTTAAAACCAGCCCCTCCAATAAAGGCCAGGTTGGAGTGGGGATAAGCCAGTGGAGAGATTCTGTTAGCATTCTTCCAGCTAAATAAAATTTATCTATTTATTTTATTCATTTTTAATCTTATTTTTCCACTAAAGAAAATGGCACTTATGGCACTTTTGGCTACAAACTGTCCCCAAAAGCAGCTCCAAGGCACATTAGCATCTGGATCTAACTATGGCATGAATGAACTGATCTGGTAATTCTCAACTGGTGAGTCCTGAAATGTTGTTGGACCACAGCTCCCAGAATCCCTGACCAATGGTAATGCTGGCAAAGGATTATAGAGACTGGAGAGTATGTGCCATTGACGAAGTCTTGTCTAATTTCGCTATAAAAGGCTGACCTCTCTGCCAAAACTTATCAAGAACATTGCCATTGTCATTTGCATCAGACTAGTGCCACATTCAAAAACACCTCTGAGCTACAAAGCTGGTTTTTAAATATCTGCGTTCCTCCCACATTTCTGGTACTTACCACTTCTCTGGATTAAGTTTCAGAATGCTCAGCACCAATACCAAGTGCCACCACAATAAATGATGGACATGACTCAGTTTTTTATTCCCTGGTGCAAGAGCATGACACCCAAAAAGCGGTTCTTTGGGTGAAATCAGTGTAATTTTCAGCCTGAGGATATCTGTGTCTAGTCAGAAGTAGATTCCTTGATTTCAATGGAATTTACTACACATGAGAAAGATGCCTGCACAAAATGGGCATAATGTTGGACTGCACCAATCACCAATGTCTTCACTGAGCTGTTTTCTGTGGCACAGTTGCAGTTGGTAGCTTCCAGGTCAAAAGAATTGATAGTAAAACACTCTGAGTTTTAGTGTGTACTTTAAATGAGCTAACTAAAGTAGTCAATGAGTTTTAGGGACAGGGGCCAGAATCCTGTAAATAAGGCCACTTCTACACTATACTGCTATAGTGCTATTACTGCATTTTCAATATCCTGCGGAATTCTGGGGTTTGTAGTTTACTGAGGCCAAAGAGCTCTGGCTGACAATTCTAAAAACCTTTTCCTAAACTGCAAATCCCAGGATTCCATAGGATGTTGAAAGTGGAATAGTAGCGCTATAACAGGGTAGTGTGGAAATGGCCTAAGTAACTTCTCCTGGTCCAGGCCTCCCTAACCTGATGGAAATGTCATCCATGTGTACTCCAACAGCCAGCAGAATGGACCTTTTTCTCCGCAGACAGTTAATGCCTAAGGATATGAGTTTGTGGGGGAGTTACAATGGCAACAACAGTGTCACAATCATGACTAAGTAGCAGTTGTGAATACAAAACAATTATAGATGAGTAAATCTGGATAACTTGCATTCACGATCACTTTGTTATTGTTGTGTCCTTTAAGTTGTTTCTGACTTATGGCAACCCTAAGATGGACCTATCATGGGATTTTCCTGGGCTGAGAGTATGTGAGACACCCAAAGGGCTTCCAGGGCTAAGTGGGGAATCAAACCCTCATCTTCAGGGTCATAGTCCAATGCTCAAACCACTACTCCATGTTGGCTTCACTGTTTAGTTGCAATTGCTACACTATTGCTATAATCATAACTCCTCCCCACCCCCTTTACTGGGCATCAGCTGCATGGAGAGAAGGAGGTCCTTTCTGCTGGAGATTAGACCATAGTTGAATGATTTTTCCAACAGGTGGGGAGGGAGGCTTGGGCTAGGAGATGTTAGTTAGTTAAGTATGCTTAACTAAGCAATTGATATCAGATTCTGGCCAGGCATAGCACAGACCCTGGAATACAGGGAGATGGGGAAGGCTCAAGACCTTTGACTATGCTGAGGGGAGCTGAGTCCCCTTGAAATGATTTGGCAGAACTGGATCACCAAAGCTCCTGTGTAGGTGAGCCTACTGGAGAATCATCAGTCAGAAGTCCACTGAATTATCAAGCATTAGGGAATATTATGATGGCTATTGCTGGAGCTCTTGCAAGACAGACACATTTAAGAGATTCAGTTGCTTCGTCAGCTATTGCTAAAATGCCTTGAACAATACAATTCTTTCCTAGTCAAGTTATGATAACAGAATGGTTTCATTATTCTATTGTAATGTTAAGTAGGTGTAGGGGTGAGGTGATGGAGAAATGATGATGTTATTCTGATTCCTGTCCTTCCCCAAGGATAGATTCCCTTTGGCCCTCCAATGGCAATCACATGAAGAAAAGTAGCTATCAAAATTAAACATGGAGTCAATGGAGAGTCTAGTGACAACCTGCACTCTCTGTCTGCACCAGACCATTGGAGAATAGGGTTCTGACTAGCAGGAACCAACAGACCACTACCACTAAGTTCAGTGGTCTCCATTATTTTTTCTCAATGACAAGGTGATCTAGTAAGCATAAAAGGTGGGAGAGCCTACATGCTGCTAGGGCTAGAGCCCTGGTGGCACAGTGGTTAAATGCCAGTACTGCAACCACAAGGTTGTGAGTTCGATCCTGACGGGCTCCAGGTTGACTCAACCTTCCATCCTTCCGCAGGTTGGTAAAATGGTTACTCAGCTTGTTTGGGGGCAATAAGCTAAAAACACATTGTAAACCACTTAGAGAGTACTTAGCTGATAAGCAGTATAGAAATACATGCTATTTGTAATGTATAATATATTTCATGTTGTTCACTGCCTCGATCCATGTGGAGAGGTGGGATACAAATAAATATTATTATTATTATTATTATCATCATCATCATCATCATCATCATCATCATCATCATCATCGAGTGGGACAAGGAGAGTTTATGATTATGAGGAACTAAGACCCACTAACTCAACGGTATCTATTTTTTTTTTTTTCTATGCAAGGCCAATTATGTCCTCCCCCTCCCCTTCCAACATGGAATTCAAGGTTGGGTTTAAAACTTGCTTCCCATCTGATTGAATCTAGACCTGCTTAGCCCCTGCAAGGTGGCTGTCTCATGCATCTTCAAGTCATCTCTTCAAAATAAAATTTATTTACAATAAATCATGCATAGGACTTCTAAAATGTTACCACGCCATACACCCCCACATCTTGATATGATTTAATTGGCAAGATATATTAATTGGCATAAATATAATTTATACTATGCTACAGTTGAATAGCCAAACTGGATAAGAGAAAAAGGCTGGTTGAACACATGTGTTGCAAATTAGGTCAGAAGAAACCTCCAGGTGTAGCCAGGTCATAGTTAGGAAATCGCTAGGAAAGTCCAGAGAGAATAGGCTAACAGTTAGTCTTAACAACTCAGCCTTTTAGACAATAGCATCAAGAAGATTCCCACAAGAGAGCTGATTGTCTTAACTCCTTTCCTCTGACCAAGCCAAACCTCTCCTTTGTTCTCAAACCTGTCCGACAAATACTGAGCTATCAAACAGCCAGAGTCACCTTATCTAAGACCATTAGTCTATTCTGGACCTCATTGTCCACTCTGTGAACTCCATTGTTTACTTGGTCAGAGAGCCATTAACACCCTTGCTTGCCTTCCAGGCAGAAGTCAGATATTTAAAACCCTGTTATTGACCAGTCAATTCACAGTACACAGATTGCTGGTTGCCACTCTGCTGCTCTGATTCAGGATTGTATGCTGTCCTTAGACAGAAGTCTAAGCAATTTCACTGCTTTTTTGCTGCTCTTCTAGATTGGTAAATATCACTCCTTCACCCTGAAATCTCACTATCCAGAACTTTCCTCCCTTTTCCTTCAGTTAGCCTTGTGTGATTGTGTGACTTCTTGGATCTTGTGTATATGGCTGTAATTCTCCAAAGAAAATACAGTTAAGCTTACTTTTTAAATTTCTGACTGGTGTTGACCTGTGGAAGTACTGGTAAACATGGATGTAAAAGGTCTCATTAGGTTACCCCCCTCTTGCAGTCCTCCTATTTTGAGTTAATAAGTTAAGAATAATAAATTAATAAGTTAATAATTCCCCATTGTTTCGTGGAGGTACTGGCATCACAGGTAGACCCCTGAGCCACCCACAATTTGAGGTAACAAAAGTAGTGATACAAACATGATGAGGGTTAGAGTAAGAGACAAGAGCAGTAAATGTAAGTCAGATTGAATGCTAGCCCTGAGTAAGGTAGGTCAAATGATAATTTCCCAAAAGAGAAACTATCCTTGTGGGATAAACACTGTAGAAGAACCATGACCCTTTTTAATTGACAATGCAGTTGTGTACAACGGGACTATGTGGCTGAACTTTTAGATAAGAGCAACAAATTTTCAACAGAAGGACCATATAGGTACCAAGTAGTCATTTTCAGTTTTGCACTTGTTAGATAATTTTGCTTTAAGTACACAGAAACAAGAACAAGTTTGAGTAATATCTATTATGCTTTTTAGAACAAGTCACTGTGAGAGGTGATCTGTGCTGGACCCATAGTATGATTGCTGATGATAATGCTGATTATGATGAATATAGTTCAAATCAGGTGCCACAAAAACAAAAAGCATTTGGTAGCAGAACATAAACACGTGTGCAGATAAATACTCCAACTCACAAACCAATTACTCTAAAAAAAACTGCACTAAATCCAATGGAAAAAGCATCCCATTGGAGTAGTGTGGAGGAAAAGAAATGCCATGGGAGGAAAAGAAATGCCATGGGAGGAAAAGAAATGAGGGCATGGCATCCAAATAATAATTATTCCCCTCCCCTATGAAACTTTACTTCTGTCTCCAAATTTTAGCACTGCAGAGAATGAGACATTGAAAATCATTCACATGCAGATTCTTATATTAGCTGTGTTTACGTTCCCTCAGTAACTTTGTCAGCCCCTTTTTTTTGGATCCCTATGCAGTCTTCAAAATACTTGACTGAAGTTTTAAATTACAGTCAGATCTCCACATTCACTAGGGCTAGGGGTGCAGGACCCCTGCAGAAGTGGAAAAAAATGCAAATGTCAAAGTGTTTGTGTGTGTCTGTGGGAAGGGAGGGGATTGAAGTGAAGAATGGACACCCAAGGTCCAAACCAAGGCCATTTCCGCACTAGCCTGTTATAGCACGATGATTCCACTTTCAACATCTTCTGGAATCCTGGGGTTTGCAGTTTTGGGAGGGGCCAGGAGGGGCCAAACTGCAAACCCCAGGATTCCAGAGGATGTTGAAAGTGGAATCATCACGCTATAACAGGCTAGTGTGGAAATGGCCCAAGTCAGAGAAATTAGAGGGAAAGGGAGTAGGTTGACATGGTGGCCCTATACTTCCCCTCTCCTGCCCATCTCCTTCCTTGAATATGGGGGGGGGCATTGGGAGAGAGTTTGTGGTGCTGAGAAATTGATCTGCAATCCTTCCTTATCTGGCCAGGTGATGGCTGGTGAAAGAGGAGGAGGACCAGGGTGGGTTTTCAAAGGGCTGCACAGCCTTATCAGAGCTGTTGAGATGGAAGGTTTCCCTGGGGGAAAAAGTGTGGACAGGACAGGGGTTGGAGAAACTCACAAATAATCACATCTTTGACAGTTAAACCTGTAAATGTCAAGGGTTCACCATATTACAATGTTAGAAATTTGCAGTGATGTAGACTCAAGTCAGACTTAATTCGTTTCAGTGACTGGACTTGACAATAAATGATGCACTGACTTGTCTCAACTTGAGAGTTGTATATTTTTAGTGACTGACTTGCTGTCCTTGGTTCAGTAACATAACACATTCATCCAGAAACCTTATGACTTGAAGCAACACTTTTGCCTACTGGTCACATGACAATCTGTCTCAAACCGAAAGTGTGGGTGGATTTTTCAGAGAGGAACAACAAGCAGGTTAGGCAATGGGCTTGAGGAGGGCTCGAGGTCTGCTCAGCAGCCTGTGCTGCTGCATATTGGAGGAGCCTTCTAAAACTTTTCCTAAGAGCAGAAGACAAGACTTGCCCCCAGAGTACTGGCTGCATTTCCCAAAGGGGAACAGCAAATGTGTTAGGCAACAGGCTTGAGGAGGAAGGATCTTTCCCTCTCAAGCTTTTGAAGCTTCAAGTAATGGGGAGTAAGAAGGATCCTATTCCTGACTTCTGCAAAATCCTCCAGCTTCCAAAGTGGGAAACAAGTAGGATCCTCTTCACCACGTCCAAAGCCACAGATGGCAAAATCACAGACGTGGAGCACTGACTCTGCTTAAATTGTTAAAACTGACTTCATTCAACTCTGTCCAAACATTCTGGAATATAGTTTGGCTCCCAGACTTGAGACTTGACTTCAAAGTATCTTCCAGGACTTGAGACTTGACTTGAGACTTGGAGTAAAAGATTTAAATACATCATTGGAAATTTGAGGAATGAAGGAAAAAGGGACAGAATTCTTATTTGAGAGAGCTAATGTGCTCCTTTGACCTAAATACCCTAAAGGCATCAGGTGTCATTTGATTCTGGAAGCTAAGCAGGATCAGTTCTGGTTAGCAGTTGGGTGGGAGACCATGTGCTATCTCGAGGAAGGAACTGGTGAAACCACTTCTGAGTACTCTTTGCCTAAGAAAACCGTATCAAATTCATGGGACTTCAAAGATATAACCACACATGCATAATATCCTCATTCCTCTTGTGTCTCCCCACCACATGTATATTTGATTGTAAACACATTTTCTTATATGTCCTAATGATTTTCCATTTGGCCTTCTTTCCACATTCAAGTCCATTAATGTAAGAGCTCCCAGTGAGAGTTATGGACAGCAGTTTCAGCTTACATATATGTGAGGCAGCTTCACTGAAGTTAACACTACAATTGCAATTAAAAGGGTTTTAGAAATGAAGTCAAAACTGGCTCAAATCTAGTTACTTGGAATAACTCTAGAGTCATTTTCAAGGCACAATACCATTTTCAAAACATTTTGAGAGATAGTGATTGGCAATATTATAAATGGTGCCCTCTTCTTGTGAAGGGGTAAATCTGAGATGTCATTTAAATTCTCTCATTTTGTATGGCAAAGAGTTCTGATCATATCTGATTCTTTCAAACCCCCTTTCTTTGAACATATACTATATCTCATCTTTTGGGTGTAAAATGAAGAGGGATCCCAGCAATGTGCATTCACCCAGAGGGCACCAATCAAAACCCATCCAGGCTCACTGTGTTGGCTGCCATTCATCTTCTTTTTTTAAGGAAAAGATTTAACAAGCTATTATGGGGAACAGGCTATTCACAGCCATCCATTCTAACAGGTATGGCAACTCTAGTTCATAGAGATGAAACAGGTCGGGAAGGCTGCTTTGTAGGTCTACAAACACTCTGTGAACCAAAGAAGAGCTGTGCAGCCTTCTCTGGGCTATCGAAAAAACTTTTTTGTTTCAGTAAATGCAAAGGCTTGTGGAAGTTCATGGGAAAGGTCTGCAGTGTCTAAACTGTAGGCTTTTGGAAATGGCTGGGAAGTATTCAGTCAAGGAATACGTGACTCTAGTAGATGGAGCCCAAGTTTGGGGAAACTGTGAGAAACTATCAGCAAAAAGACAGAGTTCAAAATCACTTTCTCAGAACTATATTCAGAATCACCATCCATTTGCAGACTGGAAATGAATCTCAGTTCAGCTGAGGTGTCTGACATAGAATTGTCTGGTTAAAGCTGTACTTCATTGAGCATATGAGGTGCCCTACATTATTCATGAAAGACACAAGTATTCTTTGTTTTATCAGATTTTGCTCGGGTGCTGGTTGTACCTTTTCTAAAGAAGTTACATGTGATCTCAATCATTCATGTCCTAGTCACATTCAGATTAGACTGCAACAGAGCACTTCATATGGGGCTCCTTTTCAACCTCAAATAGTTCTAAATGCAAAAGCTGATATATTAACAGAGATTTGCAGGTCAGATAATAGTTTCTGATATTATATCATCTTTAGTGCCTAAATGATTTGTTTCAAGGTTTAATTCAACTTCATGGTTCTGACTTTGGAAACTCAAAATGGTATGGGTCAGGATCTGTTGAAATCATTTCTTTCTGCATTCAGATACATTTTTGATGCCCTGTCCCCCTCCCTCCCCAAAGCAGGAAGCAAGATAATGCCATTGCAAAAGCGGCATTAGGCATGAAGTCATAACCTCTCTTGCAGCAGATCTTAGGCCCAATGTTTTGATGTCAGTGTGCTGAGACTGCTATCAGTAGGAGTCTTACTGACTGTTGATATTAAAAATGAGTTTAATTGCTTTTTTGTTCATTGCACAGTTATGGAATTATTGTACAATTATTGACAGCTGGCATCCTGTTGGGAATTTATGATTTGTAAAGCAACTTAAGATTGTGCCATTTAAAATTGCAACATTGCACAAGAATTATATTCCCAGGAAGGGAACACTGTTGTAGCTGTACTTTCAGAACCATGGCACATGTGAAGCAAGCAGCACAGCAATTGTGCAATTGTCACAATAAACAAAGGTATGGCACTTTATGGAACAGACCAAACCTGCATAATGACATTGCAAGAAGGGATGCAACAGCTGCCAATACAATCATGGTAATCCAGAACAGTGGGCAGTGGAAAATAATGAATGCCCTGTGCCCAGTCAGAAAAAAATTGTCCCCAACTTTTGCAGCTCCCAGTTCTGCAGTGAGATCCCCTGTTGGACATATTTCTCCATGCCTCATCATTTTGCACCAGCACTTCTTGCTGTGCATCATCACAGTTCATGGCTGCATATCAGGTCAGCAGTGTAGCTCCCTCATCACAAAGTTACACACTGCAGGATCTCAGCTGATATGTCCTGTTGGTTGATTTTTAAAATACGAAAACCACATTAAAAATCTTAGAAATCAATGAATGTATAAAGAATAAATAAGTGTTTCAGTTTTTGATTTATTCAAAATGTTAAATAGCTGTAAGTTTTCTTACTTATTTCTAGAAAATGAATCCTAGACTGGATTAGCTAACACTTTGAAGTTTTATACTGAAAACATTTGGAGCAAAATCCAATGTTACTAGAACAGACTACTGCTTTGTTGCCATAGGCACCAACTGCCCATTATCAGGCAATGAAGTACCAAGATATTCAACAGGCAAACAATACAGCTTAGCAATCCAATAAAGCTTGCCTGGTCAGGGTGAAGCAGAAGCAAAGCCCAGTGTCAGTTTAAAGATCAGGAATCCAGAGGGCAGCAAGGTCAGAGTTCAATGGTTGGAGCGGGTGGGTGGGCAATCTGTAGCCCACACAAAATCAAGGGTCAGAAAACACACATGTCATTTCTGACATCAAGTCACTGCCCTCTGCCTTCCTTAAGAAGGCTGGAGCCAGCTGGCTCTCATCTCAATCTGATTAGTTCCTGGTATGCCTGCATCTGCTTGTCCTCCTTCAAAGCTTCTGTTCACCTGAAGACTAACTCTTGGTCCATGATGCCTATGCTAGTGGCCAGCCAAGGCTTACAACTCTCTAATTAAGCCTCTTAGCAGCAGCCATGAGCAGAGTTTGTAATAGTTGTTAGCAAATTACCAGTCACTGTTTTGCAGTCCGAGTCCACAGTACATTCAGAGTGACAGTCTAGTAGTGAAGTCCATACACAAGGCAAAGGTTTCTAGGAGCATGCGCAAAGAATCAGAATGTAAGCTGGGTTGCTTCCACAGATAGGAACAGTTGTTTGCAACAGCTTCCTCCCATTCCTGTCCCCGTTTATGTTGGCTGAGAGCCTCTCATAGCTGTTTACCTAGTTGACGTGTCCATCCTGTCCATCCATATATATATGCTCTAAGCTTCATGGACTCTCCCTTTTCTTTTTTCTTGCTCTGGCTGCCTTCATGTCTCTGTGTTGTGGTTGTGGGGAAGGGCCCTGTCTAGATCCTGGGACAGGGCATGACACCTATTAAATCAATGGAAACTACTAGAAAGTATAGTAGAGACTAATTCAATGGGTCTATTAGATTTGTAACTAACAATTGGATTTAGCCCATGGTTCCTTTCAACAGTTAGCACTCTACTGTAATGAATGGCTGAAGAACTTTTGCAGTAAAATCATAAGCATGGTTACTAGGGAAGCCTAACAGATTTCAGTGGTTTTCATGACCAAATTGTGTGTTTCCCTGAGATACATTAGTGACCACTGTTACCATTAGTGAGTAACAGGATGGTGGATTAAATAGATATTTGGACCACGCCAGCAGGCATCTTATATTCAGTGAGAGATGTTACTTTTTTGGAGTACAATTCCAAGACTCCCCCAGCCAGCACGGCAAGGGCTGTACACTTTTCATGCCTTCTCACAACCCAGATTCAGAACAGTAGGCCCATTGAACTAATATTTACCTAAGTATTGACTCATCATTCAGTCACTGATGTGTGGTACAATGGTCTGAGTATTGGACTAGAACTCTGAGGGACCAGAGTTCAAATCCCTGCTCACTCATGGCCACCTAGAGGGTGACCTCAGGCAAGTCACACTCTCTGAGCCTCAAGGAAGCAATGGTGAACTGCCTCTGAATGAATCTTGCCAAGAAATCCCCATGATAGGTTCTGTCATAAATCAGAAATAACTTGAAGCATAAAAGAAGCAAAAACTGTAGTTGAGGTCAGCAATTGGTTTGAGATTTTAATGTCCTTGCTTGCACAACTTAGTTAGGTCAGGACATAAAACACAAACCAGTGCAATGTGATAGTTACTAATGTCAGAGTTGAGGTGTCCTAAATTCAAATTCCCACTCAGCCGTGAAGATTGCTGGGTGGCTTTGAGCAACTCAGTCTCCCTCTAAGTTAAACCAGCTTCCCAAGTCTGTTGTGAGGCAAATAGGAGGAGAAACCATGCACACTACCCTGGGATGACTACAAGAAACAAAGGATATAAGTATAATAAGGGTATCAAAATGAAAACACATACAACTTATCTATTTTATTATTTATTTGGTTACATTTCTATCTTCTCTTTACTCCAAGAAGCTCATGGTGACACACAGGATCTATGAGCTGAATTAGGCCCAAGCTCGCTCAATGAGTGTTGTGACCAAATAGTGACTTGAATAAGGTTGTTACACCACCCAATTCACTGGGTTTTACTCACATGTTAAGCATTCTGTTCTGTGCCCCTTTACAATGTTATCTGGCTCAGATTCTGAACTTTCATTTCTTTAAAAAAAGTATATGTAGCCTTTGAAGGAAAAGAGCTATGCAGCAAAGTGTGTTGTCACCTTTCTGTCTCACCTTTCTGGCTATTAGTTTTAGAAGAAATAAATTTTCCTTGCCTTTGACTGGGTTTAGACAAGAAATAAAATCCCACAGATATATATTATATATTTTTTTAAAAAAAATGTAATTGTGGATGTGACCCATTGTATTTCATTTCCAATTTCCAGTTCTTTGGGTCATTGTTAGAACGCTAAAAGAAACTGCAGCTGCTGGTCCTTACTTTCCTTTGCATTTTCTCTTATGAATCAGATGCCAGTCCCTTTCAGGAGCTTCCTGTGCTATTTTAATGAATCTGTAGCACAGCAGCCTGATGACAAGAGCACTAAAAGTTCCTGTACGTGACAAAATGTAATTAATCTTATTATTCTTAGTAAAAGTATTAGTATCAGTAGTAGTGGTGGTAGTGGAGGAGGAGGAGGAGGAGCAGCAGCAGCAGCAGCAGCAGCAGTAGTAGTATTGTACCAGCAAAGTACATGGTCATTTTTTGTGATTCCTGTCTTTCTACTAAACACCTGTAAGATAGGTGTTTTTGTTTTCATTTTTGTTTGAGATGTAATCATGGTTCAGTATCACATGGCAAATTCCATGACCAAGCAAGTATTTTAACGTGGGTCTTCCTGTTCCAATTCCAGCACTTTTTGTGCCAACTCCAACATTACTCAATATTGATTCTGTCAGTGTAATTGTTACTATTCGAAAAAGGCACAAAGGCTGAAATGGAGCCTGGCATCCCACTATGAAGGAATAAGTCCAACTTATGCCTGTATATGTTTGGGGTGGGTGAGGGGTCATTGTAGAGGATGGAATTGTCTGACTCCCTTTCTTAACAATGACATTCCCCAAAAAACTCATATTATTAATGTTACCTCTCCCTCTATTCATTCCCAACATGGGCCACTTCCGCACTAGCCTGTTATAGCACTATTATTACACTTTCAAAATCCTATGGAATCCTGGAGTTTGCAGTTTCTGGAGGGGCCACCTGGCCCCTCCCGAAACTGCAAACTCCAGGATTCCATAGGATGTTGAAAGTGGATTAATAGTGCTAGAACAGGCTAGTGCAGAAATGGCCATGTCCATGTAGCGTCCAGTGGAGGATGACTGAAGAGCATTTGGCTATGTGACTGTATCACAGCCCTCCAGAGCTTCTGGAAAATAATGTCATCATGGTGTGTCTAGCTAAAGTCACATAGCCAGATGTTACTCAGATATCCCCCACTCTCTGCTAGTTACTAAATGGCCATGAGGGATGGTTCCATAGGAGGAAAATATCTTGGGCTGTAGTAATAAGGGGGGAGGGAATGGAATTATTCTGTGGTGAATTTGCTTAGTTGAATAAAACTCAATAATGTGCATAATTATCATAATTTGCATAATATGGAAAATGAATGTCCTGATCTGAGGGCCACCGAGGGGCTGGAATATCATAACCTTTGAGTTGACTTCAGCTTTTAGGTAGTACTCTAGCCATCTCACCACTGTATGGACTTTGGCAACATGGTATATAGATACCATAATTCTTGGGACCCAGTGTTGCAATAACTTGAAAGCATAGTGAGTTCTTTAGCTTCAGTTTCAAGTTGAAGTTTTCTAATGGATGGCTTTTATTCCTGGGCTTTATTTAAAAAGAGGGGGGGGGAAGAGAGGGAAAGCAAGAGAGAAAGATTTCAGTAAATAATGTGTTTTTGGATTTGGAATGCACTAGATTGCATAAATGGCAGGCATTTTCAGTAAAAGCTTTCCCTCTCCCTTTGGTAGACAAGTTATACACATAGAACAGAAGCAAAGTGGTAAAAGCATGGCTAGAAAAGTGCACTAAATATAACCTGGTTACTTAGTGCTATCATTTCTCTAGGCTAGGCTGATGAACACTGGTCCTGAAGACACGTGGGCTTTGGTTCATGGCCTTGTTCTTCCCCAAATTTCTGTGAGCAGCAGTGTTCCTTTGTTGCACTTCTTATCTACCTTCTATCTCTTTTCCCTCAGAATGAAGGTCCTGTTTTACAAAAGGTCAGTGGTATAATGGCAAATTCTGACATGGAAGCCACTGCCCACACTGTCAAGATCAACAACCAATCTCTCATCCTCTATGCATATTCTGTGTGGAGTTTTAAAGGTGACCATGATAAGAGTTACTCCAAAATACTGTCCTTTGTGTTAAAATAAGGATAGCTCAAAACAATATATTGCTCCATTTCCACCAGCTGCTTTCAGATTCACCAGTTAAGCTCAGATTGAACCCAGAAAGAATGGGAAGGGTGTGTTTGCAGTATATTACATCATTGTTCCTGTTACTCAAGAAGTCCAGGTATCTTAATCCTGTGAGCCCTACAACACTGCATAAAGGCAATTAGTTTTTTTCTACCACATTTTTGGATCCAATACCTTTGCCCAAAGTATTGGATCTGATGCACATCACTGTACTCACCACTTGAAAAAGTTATTTTTCTGGATCACAGGAGCAGCAGTTAGTGAGAGTAGTCCAAACAGTGTGGTCCCAAACTCTGGGTATGCGTTCCTCAACAATCCAAACAGTAAGAAATTTCAAGGATGCAGTATATCCCTGGGTTTTGGTTATTAGAATGAAATCAATGGAGGCAAACCAGCATGTGGCAATGCTTGTGTTTATTTACAGATATACAGGCTGAATATAGCTAGAAATACAGCATTGAACATTCCCACAGTGAGTCTAGGATCACTGTTCCAACATCAGATTTTTATGATATCCTCATGATATTTTAAGGGTTTACACCTTTCAGTCCATCATCTAATGTAATAAAAATTGCAGTCTATCCCTTTACACCAGGAGTGGAAAAAGTGTGCTGCCCCCCAAAGTTGTTTGTGCAGCCCCTTCACCACTCCAGATTCTATAATTTTTCCCCCGCTGTTCTTCCCCTCTTCCCAAAGTGAACTTCCTCTCTTGGAAGCCTTCAAAAATGGCACTTCACCTTAAAAAGGTTTCAGTCATGACATATTTTACCATTTAACATAAAAATAGCCATTTTTCAAAGCTGGGTCTCATCAATTCAGGTATGTGTTTGTGTGTTGCATTTTTTCAGTGGCCCATGCAGCTGTCAGGATACGTGATCCCTGCCAGGAAAATGTGTTGGTCTGCTGGATGTGTATTCAGGTAAGTATACAGTAACCAAAATAAAGGTAGCCACTGTAGAACTCCACTAAGCCTAGCTGTAACTGCTGCAAAGTATCCCGTGTTAATTGATGATTGCAACAATGTATCTGTTCTGAGCCGGCTTGATTTGTTACAAAGTATCAATAGCTAATTGTTTTATTGCTTTTTGCTGTTGTGTATCCCCTGAGGGGTGAAAGATCAGAGCTGGGAGATAATGAAAGGGTAGTTGGAAGAAGCCTGTGTTATAGGGAACTTGGTGTCTGTAGGAAAAGAGGCAGGAAATACATGCTCAGGTCAAATTGGTCAAAGATGGTGAGAAGCAGGAATGAAGCACAGGTCTGGGAAGTGTCTGAGAAGTGGTGTGATGCTTTAACTTATGACTGTCTCCAATCAAGGTTTTGCACACCTAAAATTTGCAATTGTACCTATAAGAGGTGTAAGCTCCATGTGTGCTTTACTCTTAGCAACTTCAGAAGAAGTGTGCTGTGTTGCTTGTATTTTTATAGATAAAACTACTGCTTTATTTATAGTGAAGTTTGTGGAGTATGGGTTATCCAGTACACGACACTGTTCCCTGAACAGTTCTGAGTTGCCCATACCTGTTTTTCTTCCACACACATAGATGCACACGCACCTTTGGTGACAACATTGCCAGCAAGGAAAAGGCAGGAATAAAGCTTGAAGAAGTTGTTTCTTAAAAAAAACAAAACAAAACCTACAGTTCCCAGAATCCTCTAGCATGCTGATTATGCTGGCTGAGGGATTTTGGAAGCTGTAATCCAAACAGTGTTAAGAGAAATCCTGTGTGACTCTTACGTACTACGTAGCATTGTAACCTGGATCCATCCAGACACCACCTCCCAAATTCTGCTCACTGGTAAGCAGTCACTAGGATTGCTAGGGGCCTGTTTGTCTATCAGTTGAGAAGTGGCTGCCTGACATTTCTACCTTTCCCAAGAGCAATCTCCCACAAAACGGGCAGAGAAAGGACCTCTGTTGCAAATGCCCCTCATGCCAGAGCTTGTTTGCACAAAGGGGTGGGGAAGTGGGAACATCAGGCAGCCATGTCTTCATCCACAGGGGAATGAAGCCCTATTGATTCCACCGGCTGCTTACCAGTAAGTGGGGTTTAGGGAACTTTCTGGGAGCTATATAGGGGCTATATAAGAATTTTTATAAGTAGCAGTTATAAATGTGTAACTGTAAGTTATGCATTTGTAACTTGCCTAAAAGGATTCCAGCCATTGTTTCCACTGTCTGGGTGGGGGGAAAGAAAGAAAAAACATGGCTACCCTAACAAAATTACATCTCCCTGTTTTTTAGTTTTTATGGACCACTACAACCATTGACTCTATAATTTTTGTCACAAAGAAGATATTTCCAGAGACCTGCTGGTTTTATTTACCAGTAATCCAAGGATAAGAAATGGGTGGCTCTCTCAGTGTTGGATTGTACCTACCAACATTCTTTACCATTGGTTATGCATAATGGAAGTTGGAGTTGCAGTTCAACAAAATCTGGAGGGCTACAGGTTGTTCAATTCTAAATTAGACCAACAAAACATATTAAAGTTTCTCATGTCAGTGCTGCCAGTTCATGATTGCCTCTCTGTTCTTGAAGTGAGGTGGATTCAGTCAGTGGGAAGGAGTGAACACACCGTTTTGGGGGCGACATAAATTAGGCAAAGGTGCTGTGAAAATACAGTGAGAAAGAGATTGAGTATCATGATCAATGCCAGATTTAGCCAATCCAAGTACCCCCATCCTCATTCAACCTTTTCCCAGTTAAGTAATTTTAATTCCATGGTATGTGTGCATACCAACCATTCCACTCTCTCTTTTTGCATTTTGTGTGTATTTCTGTTTTGTACTGTATTTATTAACTTGGAGAAAATTGGATAGTTGATAAATATTGATTGACTGATAGATATTCAGGCACACTGCTCAGACTGCCATAAAAGAGATTTCAACTGGTTTAGAGTAAGAAGAAGAGACAGAGAACTGGTGTGCCTTAACCACTGGCAGGCAGACTTTGACATGAAATATAAATTAGAGGCTGGAGAGTGTTTGGTGCTCTTGACCATGTGAGTTACTAGTGCGAACTGACATGGTAAATAAACATATCCACCTGATCAGTACAAGAAAAAGTTGCAGAGACAGCAATCACAAAGCTGCATAGATAGAACAGCATTAATCAGAATACATGGATATCTGTTTATACTTTGTTTTCAATAACCACTCCTCTTTTCAGCAGACCTTGTTTATATTTCATTCTGCACATTTATGTAGTGTGTTGCCTTGTATTCTAATAATGTCAATAGGCAGTCACTGTCTTATTGCCAGAAACAAAAATGGGGCAGCACAACAAAAAAGTGAATGAAGAAAACTCCAGAAGCATTTGAGACAGAATCTAAATCTTGGAACTAATGGAAATAATGGACTTTCCTTTCCCATTGGCTTCTCCTTTGCTATTTCTCTCTCCCTTTCTCATTCTGCTTTTTACTATCCTGTCCCTACACTTCTTTCTTTTATCAACTCCCTTTTAACTATAATGTTAAAGTTACATGGGTGCAGAGAAGAGTGGCTTTGTTAGATTTCTGATCCTTTGAATTAGAAATTGCATGGATTGAATTTGGAATCCCTAATTCCACCATGAAAAACATATGTTCCATCTCTGACCTTTGTAGATGACATTTCTTGATCCAGTGGAGAGGCAGAAAGAATGCAAAGATTCAGTTGTACAGAAAAATGTTCTACATATGCTCAGAGGCTCTGAAAACATTTCTGATTAAGAATTCTCCACTCTTGAGTCACTGATTGAGCTATCTACTCGTTGCTGCAATTGCAATGGATGTCAACTTGATCTATTGCAAGTTCAGCAACAAATGGATAGTTACAAAGAGTGGACAGTTCACAATCAGAAATGTTTTCAGAGCCTCTGAGTATATATAGAACACTTTTCTGTACAACTGAATATCTGCATTCTTAACAAGGACTCTGAAATGAGTGAAGTGCACATGTTGGTGAGGGTGGAAAGAAAAGAAAAAGCAGATAAAGGACAAACTTACTTGCAGAAGTTACAAAGAGGAGGCCCCATGCTTTAGGTCAGGCTTTCCCAACCCCACAGTTCCCAGACATGCTGGACTTCCGCCATTCCCAGGCAATATTTGTATGGGAAAAAATTCTAGCTTGGAGGAAAGCAAGTTTAAAAGGCCAAGAAGAACGCTTTTAAAGGACCCAATTACATAGTGTGCCCAAGGTCAAAAGTGACAGCCTCCAAACCATTTTCTGTAAACCCCATGATGTGCTCCAAGCTAATGGCCCAACTAATGATAACACAACTTATTAAATTATTTGGCAATGAAATCACTTTCCAAATTTGAACACTGAACATTATCAAAATGATTTTCAAACCTAACAGTGTAAGGTCTGACACATGCACAAGTGCATGCGCACATGCACACACAGAGAGACACAAACAAACATTTCTCTCATTCTATTCAATAATTTTGGAAGCAGGCCAATCTCACATATTCATAAAATTGTCCCATCCACAGAGGTGAATAGAAAAGTCTGAAGATAAGCCTTGCTGTAATTCCTTCTCTTTCGTTTTTATAATAAGTTCACTCTGGTTAACAGGACATGTCCCCGTATCTTTTTATACCACTCCAAAATGAGCAGTGCCCTTGGCAATTTCCAGGCAGAGGCAAAGCACATTTTTTGCTGACGTTAACAAGTGTGTCACTAATTCCAAGCCCTCTTCTTCCAGCACCTCTTTCAAATAGCCTGATGTAACAACTGGTCAGTGGAGGAAGCAGACCACAATTACACACACACACACAGCTGTTCCACTCACAAAAGTGAAGAATGGGGCTTTCCTTCATACAGGTCGGCTTTATGCTGTATAGCATATATTGCTAAATCTCTAGATGGGGAAGCATATCCGCAGGACACAACATCAGCAATTATGGAATGGCATTTATTACAGTTGAGCTGCTCCTTTAAAAATCACACACTGGAGAGAAAAGGAACTTCTTTCCTTCTAGAGAATGCTTGAAATACTCTTAGCCCTGAAGCTGATGTATCTGTTTATATTGCCCGAAGTGCTTTACAAGCTTGTAATTTATTAGAGACGACAATTTAACCAATAGCTGCTTGATGAATTAGAAACTCTTTCAAAAGTGACACAGCACAAGACTGTTGCAGAGTATCTAAACAGAACATCTGGAAGCAATGTGTGCATTCAGAAAGGCTGGTTACATGGTTCTAGAATTAGAGAAAGGATCTGTGAGCTCTTTGTACATACATGTTTGTGTAAAGCAACAATGTGATGTCACCTATCTGAAAGAAATGGACTTTAATCCTGCATTTGAATGAAAGGCTTTTGAGTTTTCTGGAAAGGGTACAGAAGATGATCAAATGGCTAAAGAAAACGTACAATCTTTGGAGCTGCTCAGCTTAGAAAAGAAAAAAAATGTGTAACTGGAGACAGAACCATATGCTTTTTCCACACCATATAAGCAGATAGGGAAGATGATATTCTTCTCCTTTCCATAATATACTAGAATGTGGGGTCTTCCACAGAACTCAATGGGGGGAAATTCAGAACAGATAAAAGTACTTCATACAGAAGTTTGTACTTAAATTGTGACATCCATTACCATAAGATGTACAATGTCCACCACCTGGATAGTTTTAAAAGAGGATTGGACAATAGCAACCAATCATGATGGATATATATCTCAGAGATAGAATGTTTCTGGGGAACATGAATTAGAGGTGTACTTATGGGTTTTTTGTTTTTGTTTTTTGCCTTAATCATCTCTTTGGCCACTATGTGAACAAAATGTTTGACTAAGTAGGACTTTGGTCCAATCCAGCCTGTTTTTTCTCATATTCCTAAAGAGGGTGGATGATATACTCCTTGCAAACCTGTGGTAAATGAGCTGAAAGAATTGTCTTGGGAGCTGTAATAGTTACAGGTTATTAGCTGCTATTAAAGGAAAGCAGAAAGGAGTAGGAAGGGATGGGCAACAGCTAGCAAAGAAGGGAGTTTGGGCAGGTATGATTTGGACTGCTTTAAATACATAGTGCCTCAGATAACTTGCTTTACCCTAAATAATGAGAAGCATGCAATCCCAGGATAGCAACTTTTTTTTTTATCTTGTAAGGAAACAATAAAAGATGCATTGATACACCACAGAGACCCATCTCTTTCTCTTTCTCCTTCTCTTTATGTTTTCTTCCTTCCTTCTTTTTTGGAGATGCAGGTGTTACCCTGATTTCTAGGGGTCCCGGGAGGGACACCTAAATAACCAAACAACAACACAACTTTGGGGAAAATTAGCTGGAGCACTCACTAAAGCTAGCAAGAGGCAGGGTAACTTAGCAAGATCTTGCACCCAGTGTCTACGAGGTCAGGTCAGTCAAGCAGCCAGATGGATTAAAATAATAACAATGATGTTTATTAAGTACAGACAAATATTAAAGACACCGCAGTCACACAGATAACTAAGGAATCAGAGATTGACTTGGAATAGGGATTTTTAGAGGGAAATGGGTGATACGACACCTGTCTCGTAGTCCTGGACCTTGAGAGTGAAGAAATCCGGGGTTGAGCAGTCTCAGTTGCTGGAACTGAGGGGAAGGCTCACCAAGCAGAGCAGCGGCAAGGCTGGATGGAACTCAGGAGCGATCTGAGAAAGGTCTCGGAACCAGGGGTTTTTATAAGGAGAAATGTGACTGCAGGCTATGCCTTATTCGGTGAGAACAATGTGTTTTAGCAGCAGGACAAAGCTTTGGAAAGGTCAGAATTTAGCATGATTGAATCAGAGCCAAATTAACAATAGCGTAGCCAGCATACAAATACGGAGTGCTTAGTACAGCTTTGTCAGGTTGCCTGCACGGGGCAGGGAGCCTTTGTTAGTATCACGCATATGCAATGAGGTGTTTGCTGGGGAGGTCCCTGAAGTGACGAACCGGCTGTATCTGGCCTGCCTGGGTGGAGAATGGAATGTCCAGCAATTATTGGCCGTGCCTGTTTGCATGCTTGTCCGGTGGCCTCACAAACACGTGGAGCGGGGTGGCAGAGGAAAGCCGAATTGTTTGATATCAAAGCGATATCGAGTGCTATCTCTGGGTAGGCCTAGACCGCAGTAACACAGGCTTAACAGGTTGTTGTTTGTTTGTTTGTATCTAAACATTCTTAGAATCATAGAATCATAGAATCAGAAGAGACTACAAGGGTCATCGAGTCCAACTCCCTGTCCTGCAGGAATATATCATCAAAGCATTCCTGACAGATGGCCATCCAGCTTCTGTTTAAAAACCTCCAAAGAAAGGGACTCCACCATACTCTTGAGGTAGCACATTCCGCTGCTGAACTGCTCTTACCATCAAGAAGTTGTTCCTAATGTTTAGATGAAATCTCTTTTCCTGAAGTTTGAAGCCACTGCTCCATGTCCTAGTCTCTGGAGCAGCAGAAAACAGCCTTGTTTAATATGACATCCCTTCAAATATTTAAGCATAGCTGTCATGTCTCCTCTTTACCTTCTCTTCTCCAGGCTAAACATATGCAGCTCCCTAAGCCTCTTCTCACAGGGCATGGTTTCCAGGCCTTGTACCACTTTGGTCATTCTCCTCTAGACATGTTCCAGCTTGTCAATATCCTTCCTGAACTGTGGTGCTCAGACCCACTTGTCTTGCCTAGATGGTTGAACATGCAGCAAATATATACAAAGTAATTGGGATGGATTAGCACAGCTCTTTCAAATATACTAATATGTACTGAAAAATGCAGTTAACAAAATATACTATGTGTCTGAGGATGGCTTAACAAAGGTTAGTAAGGTTAGTAGCTCTGTCAGCTCCTTTAACAAACTTGTTCAGCTCAGTCCACATAATACACTTAGAGGACAGTCCTATCATTTCTACTCAGAATTAAGTCTCACTGAGTTCAAATACAGCTTTCTCCCAGAAGAGTGGGTCTGAGATTGCAGCCTCCAAATGATTGAATGATTGGCATCTTTTCTGAGAAAAAAAAAGGGAAAATACAGTTCTGTTATGATGTGCTATGAATTTATATACTAAGTATCTCACCAGGTTGTATTTCCCAAGATATTTAGGGGATACTATGACAGTCAAAGTGGTATAAATAACATATAGTATAGGTTTATATGGGAAATAATCTGAAGGGCTGGTCACAACTAGTTACAACATCTTGTAATGCCCCTGACATTTATAGTTATTCAGTCCACACTGTAGATCTAGGCTGTTTTTAATTCCTAGATATAACAAACTCATTCTTATATGAGTTTGTTACCCTAAGAGGTAGGGGACCTTGGGGTCCCTCTGGAATGCCAGTGTCTCCTTAGAAATAGGCAGAATTATAGCTCAAAGGATGCCTGTGAGAAGAGGGTAATGGCAGAATCTTTTCACCTGTGTATACCAGTACTAATTGTACAGAGGACTCCACTTAAAAGTTAAACAGAATATTTTACTGGGAATTAGCAAACACAGAAGAAAACAGACACTATCAAGAACCACACAAGGTTATTGGAAAGTGAGGCAAGAAAGGCTGGACAGAGAGAAATTGGGTGGAATTACCAATCCTGAAGCAGCATGTCTGAGGGTAGTAGAAAGGAACTGGAATCTGGGGTACCACATGCAGCATTATGCCCAACATACTACAAATTACTGGGGTTGGAGCTAGGGTTTTTATACCCTATTTCCTGCCCCGAAGGTGGGTGCATGGACAAGGTGGTAATGGCTTTCTAATGGGGTTGACAAAGTTTGAATGCACAACTGTACAACAACCAACTGCAGGAAGAATCAGGCAAACTACCTGTGCTCATCTTGATGTTTTATCTAACAGTTGATCAGAAAAAGTTGTGCTGTGACAAGAGACATCATGCATACATAACATGGGAGTGGGGACTTGAATGCTTGAAAGATAGGAAGACTTTTAACCAACATAAATCAATGGCCAGTTCTAAATCATAGCAGGGTCTTGTTTGCCCATTGGTATTCATGGCCACAGCTGGGGAAGGCAAAAAAGAAGGTAAGGCATAGACAACTCCTACAGAATTTTAAGCTTTCTTCACATTTCTATATGGTACTGAGACAATAGGCTTCAATGTGGCTGAACAGATAATATGGAAGAAAATGAACATGACTACTTTGGAAGGGCAGGAAAAGAGCTTGGAGTGTGGAAAAGTCAGTCTTGGGGGCCTGAATCAGTTCTTAGCCCTGACTACAGTATACCCATTCAACCAATTATTTATTATGAGTACAACCATTTTAAATGTTTTTAACTCAATAGCTTAATTTATTTTATAATACCACACCACACACACACACACACACACAGATGTTTTCATATGTTTTGTATGCTTTTAATCTATGTTGGTTTTAATTATTTTTAGGCTGACTTGAGTCCCAGTATTGAGAAAAGGCAAGATATAAATGAATAAAACAACAATGGCCCTTTCCACTCCACCCTCCCAACCCACCATAGGGATGGGAGAAGGATGGGACTGTGATGACAGTTCTGCGTGATGTTGTCATGGTCCCATCCTTCTCCCATCCCCAAGCAGCTCAATCACAGAGGAAATCATTAACAGGCTTTCCCTGTCAATAATCCATGATTGCAACACCATCCTGCACTTACCTGGTGTGCAGAGGGTCTGAAAGCACAATGACTGTGTTTCCTCCCCCAGCAAAGCCTGGGACAGTACCCAGCTGCATTGTGGAAGGAAGAGGCATGGCCACTGCACTTCCTGGATCCCAGAGGCAGCCATTGTGGAGGGAACCGCTTCCATCATGGGAACTAACTTCAACTATCTTAGCCTAGAGTCAACCTAGTACTTTTGCTATTTACAAAGAAGATTTTCTATGTTCAAAAACTAGGAGATGGTACACTAAATTATGGTACACTTTTTGAAAAAAAATAAAATAAAGTTACTTGATATCTAACAGAGAGAGAAGATCAAATTTTCTAAAGAGCACCTAAAATAGGCTGTCTCTTTACACCTGCAAAGATCCTGAATACAAGATGAGGTGATAAGTGATATTATATACTTGCAATATAGCTGGCTGCAAAGACAATAGGTGGATAACTGGAGAAAAACACAAGCTTCAAATGTCCTTGTTACTCTAAAAGCATAAACCTTGTCAGTAGTCATCTCCAAAATGTCTTCAGAACAATTTAAAGTAAAAGCAAAGTACTCTGAATGCAGTATTTCAAAGTCTCTTCCTCCTACATAGCGAATGACCCAGCAATGCTGTCTTCTTTGAAAGTATGGCAAGTTTCAACATAGAGATCTAAAAAAGCTACAAAATGTGGCTCATTTGACAAGCACAAAAGATTATCTGTCCAAGTCCAATTACCAAACATAGCCATTAGATGTTAAAATCAACCTGATTTGAGAAGATGTTTTTTGCAAGTCTTTGATCAAGAAAGCCAAGGGGGTGGCTCGTAGCTTCCCTGCTAATATGCACATACTGGGTTCAGATTCAAAAGGCTTCAGGTCACGACTACACCCATCACTTGTTTGGGATCAGAAACCTTGGGTTCCCCATAATGAAAGGAGTAGAATCAACCCCAAATGAATCTTTTTCCCATTAGAGTTTTTGTGGTTGTTCTACCCACATTCTTGTCTTTTGTTCGTTGATTATAACTGCATTTGAACAAGCTATCAGGAATTAACAATTTTGATTTGCCTTCTATTGCTACACGTATTGAAACAACTGACAGTCAGTGTAGTGCAGTGGTATAAGCACTGGAGTATGACACTGGAGACCAAGGTTTGAATTCCTGCTTGGCCATGAAAACCAACTGGATGACCTGGGGCAAGTCACACTTTCTCAGCCTCAGAGGAAGGCAAAGGCAAACCCCCTTGGAACAAATCTTGCCAAGAAAACCCTGTGATAGGTTTGCCTTAGGGTCACCATAAGTCAGAAAGTACCTGAAGGCACACAACCACAAATTAAAACAACTGCATAATGTGTAAGCACTGAATTGTCTAATATCAGAAATTTTAAGATGGAAGATGAGTTGTTCTAAGATCAATTGGGGGTATGGGTGTGCATTTACATTAACATACAATAATCCATTCCCAGCTAACTGTTGCAAGGTTCTGTGCTAAGATCTTGCTTAGATTTAGAAAGCAATACAGGACAATTTGCATGATGAAGAGATTTAGGGGGAAAAGTGTAGTGTAGTTATTTGACTGTGGGACAAGACTTTAAGAGACCAGGTTTCAAATCTCTGCTTAGCCATTAAACCCTGCAAGTGATCTTGGGTAAGTCATACTCTCTTGAGCCTCAGAGGAAGACAATGTCACACTTCCTCTGAATTGTTCTTGCCAAGAAAACCCTATGATAGGGTCACCTTGAGTTGTTTTAAAAGCATGTTGCAACTACAAAAAAGAAGATTAGGGAGAAACCAAAAAGATGTAGGGTCATAGAAGATATGTGAAAAAATGACCATGCAATTTCTGAAGCTTTTCAATAGAATGCTTTTCCTTGCATTCTTGAGACTGGAATGGCATGGCCAAGTAAGGTTCATGCTATCAAAGCCTAGATTTTGATCAAAAGTTTGTAGGGTTTTCATTTTTTGTTTTTCAGTCTAGAGGTCATTCAACTTTTGAATGACCTCTAGACTGAAAAAAACAAAAACAAAAACAGAAACAAACATTTAAAGGGTTTTATAGGAGCACGTATCTAACAGTGGAAGGGACAAAGGGTAAAGTGCAGAGCAAAAACAAAGTGGACAAAATCTGAGTCATGTACACCAATTGGAACATTTTTCACTAAGCATAGCTCAATTCTATGTGTGTCTACTCAGAAGTAAGCCCTAGTGCAACAGATTCCTGGACTGAATGTCAGAACACAGTCTGAAGCAACAATTGGCTTTCAAAAGCTGCTTATCTGTGGATCCCCTAAAAAAAGAATACAAGCAGTTTTCTGGCCAGATAGGGACACTCCCCACTACCATGGGCTACATTTAGTTCATGTTTGAAAGAGCAAACTAGGGTTATGACAGTCACTTGTTTCTACTTGCCTGCCAACATCTGAGTGGTGGCAGCAAAGTTCTCAAATGTATTGCATGGTAATGTTGTGCAAATGGGCAATGGGTGCACACCCTACCTTTCCAAATCTAATGTGAATACA
Organism: Ctenosaura bakeri; assembly: GCA_948474755.1. Lineage (NCBI taxonomy): Eukaryota > Metazoa > Chordata > Lepidosauria > Squamata > Iguanidae > Ctenosaura > Ctenosaura bakeri. The sequence continues at coordinate 43,164 of CAOLHI010000185.1, read as the reverse complement.
CACACAATTAAGAACATTTTTCAGTCAGTTTATATAAAATCACAGACATATGGTCAACAGCATGGGAAGATGATTCTGTAGTTTACCCACGTGCTCTGCACAGAGGCCATTCTGCCTGTGAGATTCTGGGAGTTATAGTCTAAAATCCTAGGTTCTCTGATCTCTGACTATGGCTTTTTTCGCACCGTACCTTTTCGCGGCAGTGGGGAGCGGCGCTCGTGCAAGCAGCCACTCATGCGAGCAGCTCAAGACAGCCCTTCTTCCTCCCGCATATCGGCTTCCTGTTAGCGCGACCGTCGCACTAGCGCCCTGCCCCTTCCTTCCGCAGCGCAGTCTGGGAGTTGTAGGCTGTGCTGGGAGAAGGAAGTGCAACCGGGCCGGCTTGCCGACACACCGCACACAGGTAAGTGCGCGAGGGCGCCGCGAGCATTGTGAGGGCGCAGAGTATTTTTGGCTTAAAGCCGAAAATCAAAAAATTTGCGCGCGCCCCGCTTTAGCCTCATGAGCGTCGCGCGAGTGGGAGTGCGTCATACAGAGCAACGTTCCCATTCGCGCGACGCTCAAAGGGCACTCGCGCAAGAAAAAAGCATGCAAAAAGGGCCTATGTGAAGAAGCACTTCCTTTGGTCTTCCATTTGTTTTCTATCAATGAACTTCGTGAGATAGGTGTAGAACTGAATATTCTGAAGTCTCTTTATGCCCTTTCTCCATACTATGCATGTTTTTTCTTAGTCTCCTTTCTTCTAAACCAGCAGCCCCAAACACTTTTCACTTTCCTCATAGGAAACGTATTCCAGATCACTGATCATTTTTGTTGCCTTCCCCATTTTCCCAACCGTTTTCAACAGCTTTCTAGAATTATGACAGAACCCACAGGGCCTAGTCAATACATGCTTGAAACAAAAGGTCATGGACATTTATTCAATTAAAAACAAAACAAAAACACAACTTGTTCACTGAAGGACTTTTAATAGTCTGCTTCTTTTGGTTTTAGTGACCTTTGTTATTAGGACAGGCTTGTCTTTTCTATTTTTTTTTTTAAAAAACAGTGCACCACATTGATCAGTTTCTGGCCCAATGTGGCCAATAATACTGAGGAAGGCTCCAAGTTAAACAGCTGAATTGGAGGCCAGAACAAGAGGAAGGAGATCTCTCTCCTTCCCACAATGTTCTCTGTGAGAGCCAGTGCAAGTAATCAGATAAACTAGGTCAGCACAAATGAACAAGGTGAGCCAGCTGCAGACGAAATGGACACGGCAGCAATAAGCAAGATAGCTTGTAGGGCATATGCACAAGAGTTCAAATCTCTGGGGAACAGATTCATGCAGCACTAATCAATTTTTAAATGTGCTTACTCTCCCCCTTTTTTTGTGTAACTGAGCTGAGACTAAGTATTTCACACTAATTTTTGTAACCATTTTTGGCATCAAAAGACACGCTGAACCTGTCGCTTAAATTGCAAGCACTTCAATTAAACTTTTCCTTTCCTGATTATTATAGCTAATCAAAACTTCTTCTTTTTCCTTCTTCTTGTTCAAGTGTCTCTGCCTTGTCCTCCAAGGTTGTAACCATTTCCATATGTGTTTGGTGGTAGGAAAGACATCCTGAATATCCTATAAATAGTTAGCGTGAAATATACAGGCGACTGATGGCTGAATTGCAGAGGCAGCTTCAGGCAGCAGTCGAAGATCTAAGGTGCTAAGCAACCATGTTCCTTAACAGCTCGAGGGCAGCTAGTCATTATGAAGGCAAAAGCCTCTCTCTTTTTTCAACCCATGGCTGCTCTCGCCCATATGCCTACTCTGCTAGCTGCAGGAGAACATTTCAGTGTGAGAGAGAGAAGGGCCCTCACCAGTTGCTGCTGTTGTCAGTGGGCTGGTGGACCCAGTCTAGGGTTTGGTCCAAACTTAAAGGAACTATTTAAAGTGTTGAAGTTATTTTGGGGATAGCATTCAGTGCCTTGGATAACTCTTTCAAAGCATGGTGGGCTGTTTTTGTGGGTCCCAGGGCACTCGGAGATTTTTTTTAAAATGACATTTTTTAAAGAAATGCCCCCAAACACCATCGAGGGGGCATAGGAACATAGTCACCACTTTTTGCTTCCTCAAGCCCTTTTAAGCCCAGAAGAGGCCTTTCTAAAATGCAAGAAATGAATAGGAAGTAGGAAAAAGAAACTTTTACCTGAAGTTTTCATAGGCTATAGTCCACTCCACACCCAATACTCCTACTTTGAAAGATATACTATTTTTCATAAATTAAACTATGGGCAAAAGCACGTTTAGAGAATCACTGACTTATGCACATAGTCAGGTCGGGATGACCTCAGCATGGCCAGATCATAAATTCAGAAAGGATTAGATGGGAAAGCCAGCGCTGATGGGCTTGGGATAATCTTTTTCTAAAAACTGTAAATTACGAGCACTCCAGAGAACAATAGCAGGCGAAACTGCTTAGGTGAAGCAATCTGGACCTCTGCTGTGAACATATCCTAGAGAGACCTTACCTATTTACCTTACCCAACCAAGGCATTAAGAGATTGTGAGGACTCCCATCATTGTTTTGTCACCTAAGTTAAGACAAACAGCCCATTCTGGATGCCTTTGTCAGCTTGTGGGAAAGCAATTACTGCTTTGTCCACACACCCTCCTTCAGGGCAAGAAATAGGGTATAAAAACCCCAGCTGCAGCCTGGGTAATGTGTGGTATGTTGAGCATCACGCTGCACATGGTCTCCCAGACTCTCATTCCCCCATGCTACCCTCAAACTCTTGTTTGAACCACCCCACTTTGATCTTCTTCTTGAGGACTGCTAAATATAACCCTTTCCACCCAAAATATCTCTCTATCTAATCTTTCTTGCCTTTCCCTTCAATAGCTTTGCATAGTTTGTATGATTGCTTGATTTCTTGTGTGTGTCTATTAATTTCCAATAAAATATCCTGTTAAACAGGAATCTTCTCTACAGTTAGTACTATATATACAGGTATACTCAGGTGAAAAGATCCTGCCATTACCCTCCTCTCGTAGGCCTCCTTTGAGCTATAATTCCCCCACATTCTGAGGTGATGTTGGCATTGTGGAGAGACCTCAAAGTCCTCTACTTTTTAGGCTAGCAACTTCATTAGATACATTTGATGAAGTGGACTGTAATCCACAAAAGGCTGTGCTAGAAATTTATTTTCTCTGTTTAGTTTCAAAGGCAGTGCTGGAGTCCTTTATGACTTTTTGTCTTTTCTAATCCTTCATAGTGCCAAGCAGAAATAAAGCTCTAATTTCCATAGAAAGTGACTAGGAGAAAGAAACCAAGAACAGAGATTGTAGTGATTTGGTCCTGTACATAATCTGACATAAATGCTTCATTGCTCAAAAGGTTTTAGAAATAATTTTCGGAGAGTCAATATATGACTATCTTGTCATAACCAAGGCAGTTGCAAAAGGATTACGACAGACACTCCACAGGGGTCTCTGCCACTGTCCTGTTTCAATGTGCCCCACAAATAGGGGAGGGCTGGACACATCTTTATTATCACTGTCATCTCCAGTGCTTCAAAAATAGGTGTGTGTGTGTGTGTGTGTGTGTGTGTGTGGGAAGAGTGGACTTCAAAGGTAGGATTTTGGAGGCTAGCATTGGGAGTCATCATAGATACACCTCTGTAGCTATGTCTGTGAATGCAAGATGCAATTTTTATCATCCGGAAAAAAAATCCATAATTCTTAAGGCTTTGGAAAAAGCATGGAACCCCCCTCAACTAGAACAGATGTAGGTTTTCAGATGAGACTTTTTATGCCCTTTGGTATATTGGCCAGTTTCTCATGTAGTCTTCATAGTATATCAATTTGCTTGTCAACTTGTCATCAACTTGCTTACAGGCTGAAATTAACTTTTCCCCACCACAGGTTCCCTTATCAAAGAAAACCTGTTCTTTTTCCTTTTGAAGTCCTGATGAGTTAGAGGTGTGGATAAAATACTGCAACTCTGATGTGCTTTGACAATGTAGCCGCATAGTAATTTGTGATTTTTTTTTTCTTTTAGAGACATGTGATTTTTGAGAGGTGGTCAAGGGAAACGGGGGCAGCAGCAGTAACAACCAATTTGACAGAGTGTTTAAAACAGGGGTGTGCAACTGCCAAACATCCACTGATTGTGATGGATTTTATACACTTGCTGCTTTATTTGAATCTGGAAGTGATTAGAAAACTATTTCAGACCTCAAAAAGGTACAGTGTCCCAAAAGTGCCAGTATGGACACTCACAGCTGCTGAAACCTTCTCAGAATTTCAATGCTCATCTTTTTTTTGGTGTGAGGTGTACTTCTGGAAGCATGGCAGTTCCCATGCAGCACAATTTCCATCCCTGTTTTAAATCCAGTAAAAAAACCTGTAAGAGACTGTTTATAAACTACACTATCAGACCTGGGCCCGAATAAAATGGCAGTTCAAAGCACTGACCAAATCAGTGGAGAACAGAAGTGGGGGAGGTAGGAAAGAGAAGTGGGGGGGGGCTGGATGATGGGAGGCTGTGAGGGACGAGGAAGGGAAATAGGAGAAGGGTGGTGAGCAGCTCTATTGGCCATCGCTGTCACTGCTGGTTGCTTCTAAAATAGGCTTTAGTTTATTCATGATATTTTCACTTTTGCAAGGGTCCTGTGTCCCTAATTCTGGCAAAAGTGGAGGGATTACTTTATAAATAAATGGAAATCTGGAACCACCATCTCTGGCATTGCTGTTCACTTCACTTTTCCTGCCAATCTGCCATCTCTTCCAGTTTCCTACTATTTTGCAAAAGAAAAAAGACTAGTGATTCTTGAACTTAGAAACTGTTTATCTTAAGCAAATCTGTGCAAATGAACCTCATTTCCATGATCTGTTGCAAATTACAAAATGTGAAAATTCACATCTCCCTCTCCACCAGCAATTTATATGTAATTTTGTATGCATGTGAGAAAGTGTGTGTGAAGTCAACTGCTCCTCAACAGCTGAACTGAGGTGTACCTCAATTCTTAAATGCAATAGGAAGTGTTATCCAGAAGTATAATCATTACAGGCTTCCCTACTTATTTGACAGGTTAGGGACTGGACCACTCTCAGAAAATGGAATTGACTGAAAATCAGAAGCTATGTATTGTACTGGAGGGAGCATAAGGGGCTGACCATGCCCAAGCTGCTTGCAAAGTCTCTCAGCTGGCTTGACACCTCTTCCCCATTCTCAGCTCACTTTGCAAGCAGCCCACCCAAGAGAGCGGTCCCAATTGCGCCTCAAAAAGCAAGAAGAACTGATGAAAGAGCAGAACTCAATTGAATTAATGGAGCTTGACTTTAATTTGGAAATATCAAAAGAGGCAGTTGTTAGATAATGGGGCATCAAAAGCTGGGCACTTCCTGTATTCTGTTTCTAAAGGAGCTTGGACTAAAACACAGGGGTGAGCAAATATAAAATGGAATTTAAAAGAAACAATCCCTCCCATGCCATCACTTCTACCCTATAATGTTTAGCACATTATTAATAGCCTCCATTGTTTAAGATGAGTTTTCTAAGGAAAGGATTCAAGAAAGGACAGCCCCAAGAGGAAGGGTTGTACAGTATCCATATTGCTTACTGCTTTCTGGCTTCTCATGTACAATCTCTTTTCTTGTAATTTTAATCTACTGGCTCATGTTCTTGTGTCTGGAGCAGCAGAAAACAAGTTCACTCCATCTTCTGCATGACATCCATTCAAGCCTTCTGTTCTCCAAGCTAAACATATTGAACTCCTTAAGCCATTTCTTACATGGCTTAGTTTCTAGACCTTTTACCATCCTGATTGCCCTTTCACTGAACATGGCCCAGCTTATCCACATCCTTCTTTAACTGTGGTGCCCACAACTGGACACAGTATTCCAAATGAATCTGATCAAAGCAGAATAGCGTGGTACTGTTATTTACCTTGATCTAGACACTATATCCCTGTTGACGTGAGCTAGAATTTGGATAGGCCCTTTTGGCCACCACATCACACTGCTAACTCATGTTTAGCTTGTGGTTTACTAAGACCCCTAGGTTGTTTTCACATGTACTGCTTTCAAGCCGGGTGTTACCCATCCTAAACTTGGGCATTTCTTTTTTCTTTTTCTTTCTAGATGTAGTATGTAGTAAACATGTGTCCCTGTTTAAATTCATTTTATTAGTCTTGCCCCAGCTCTCCAATCTGTTAAGGTCATTTTGAATCCTGAGCTGTCCTCTGGGATACTAGTTACCTCTCCTAATCAGGTGTCATCTGCAAATTTTATAAATGTGTCCTCTATTCCCTCATCTGAGACATTTATAAAGATGTTGAACAACACCAGGCCCAGGGCAGAACCTTGAAGTACCCAACTACTCCCTTCTCTCCAGGATGAAGAAACAACCATTGGTGAGTACGCTCTGGCTTCCATATATCAAGTGGTTAAAAATCCAGGTAACAACAGCACTGCACAACTCACATTTTACCAGCATGTTTCTATGAATATCACGGGGGACTTTATCAAAAGCTTTACATTAAACACCTTCTATTGCCTAACAAATTTAACGTCACTGATATTTCTTCTTGCCCGCTGAAGCGACTTTTGCAGAGGCAAACTTATTGATACATTTGCTACTACACACAACAGGCATGAACATTCATATAAATCCAGTGTGGCTAGTACTTAGTTGGTAGCCAATTTTAGTGAGGAATCTGTTTGCTTCTAATAATTTTCCCTTTCCCTTTGTTATGATTTTAAAGAGTTTTTAATTCAGTGTTTCTGTGTTGTTGTTGTCCCTGCTATTTTTCAAAACCGGGACTGAAGGGGGCTTACAAATTAAAATAAATGCAACACAGTTGAAACATACAAAAGATAAGAATTGAAATACATTAAACTGTTGATGGTTTAAAAGCAATTTAAAACATGCAATTGAAATGATAGAAAGCAATTTTTAAAATAATACAATTAAAATAACAGTACCTTTCCTTCCTTTAAGACCTTCAATTCTCAAAAAAAAGAAAAGAAAAGAAAATCCAAATACAAATTCTTTGCCTGTTGATGGAAGGACAGCAAAGTAGGAAGCATTTTGGCCTTTTTAGGAAGGGAATTCCAGAGCCTGAGGGCAGCCACTGAGAAAGCCCTATCTAACATGCCTAGCAGCTGTGCCTGTAAAGATGATAGGACTGAAGGAAAGCCCTCTCCTGTGGATCTCAGGGCACAGGCAAGCTCATAAGGGAAAGCATAGTTTATCAAATAATCTTGACCTAAGCCACGGAGTTTTGTATGTTATAACCAGCACTTTGTGACTGGAAACATGCTGGTAACCAGTAGAGCAATTGTAAGAGAGTTGTATGGGCCCTGTAAGCAGCCATAGTTAACAATCTGGCTGCAGATCCTACAATCAGCTGAAGTTTCCAAACATTTTTCAAAAGTGGCACCATGTAGAGTGCACTGTAGTAATCTAAATGGGATATAACTAAGGCAACACGTCACTGTGGCTGGATCAGGTATCTCCAGGAATGGGGACAGTTTACTTGATTGCTTTATATTTGTTGTCTGACTTCATTAGTTTTAGCTGACTTTTGTTTTAACTTGTGGTTAAGGTTCCAGGGGTCTTATAACTGGAGGACGTTGGGGTAGAAATTAAATATTTTGGTGAATTATATTTAAAAAATAGTTTAGAGTCATAGTGTTTACCACATTGACATCAATAAGCCAAAAGGGATATTGTAATTTCTACGGCACTCCAGCATACAAAAAGGTTTACAATTCTTATCGCAACCACCTCTTAGCATTTCCCACTATTATTAGTAAAGTGCTGCCTGACATGCACAAAATATAAAGTAGATTAATACAAGGCTTTTATTCCCTAGAATAAAATGTAGCAATAAGCAAGAAAGTTTAAAATGAAAACATGGTGTAAACATTTCTAGGTTACAGGAGAGATCTCTTAGCCTTCACCTGTTATGCATACCTTTTTATATGTCCTTGATAAGAATGTATAGCTTATCTTGTATCAAGGGTTCAAGAGATCTGCCACTTTCTATGGAACAGATTGCCTCCAGCAATGAGCTGGGAACTGAGGATGCCAAAACCTCAAAACATAGAAGAGCAACATTTTTACTTGAAAGCAAGTTTTCGTTTAATGCAGAGCTCCACTTAATGCAATACAACTCTGCACCTTGATTTATAAGCTGTCGACTATGAGTATTGCAATTCTAGTTATGAAAAGTAGGTAAATATTTGTTGTATAAGGCTGCAAGCTTAAGCACAATTGCTTTGGAATGACACTGAAAGGAGACACTTTCTTCTAGTAACTGAATCCATTGCATGTATCCAACGGAAGTAATGTGCTACCCAAGGGCAATTTTGCTTAGAATGCTCCTATTGGCAGAAAGTGGAGAACTGGTTTTTGCTCATTCTCCATCTGCCCTGTCCCCTCATCCCCACCACCCCATATACCTCACCCTCACTAAACCTCCAGAGCAGATTTGAGTGGCAAAGAGTGGGGAGGATTGGGTATGTTTTTAATGTAATTAATGTATTATTGTTGTTCACCGCCTCGATCCATGGGGAGAGGTGGGATAGTAAATAAAATAATAATAATAATAATAATAATAATAATAATAATAATTATTATTATTATTATTATTATTATTATTATTATTATTATTATTAGATGAATGCAAAGGGAAAAGGGGATCAAGGAAAATTACCATGTAGCCAGAGGAAATGAGCCCCCGCAAGCCATAAGCCTGCTACACATGGAGGTAATGGCAGCTGGCAGATTCCATGCAAGTGGAACAGTGAACCTGTTCCAGGTTTTCCTTCAAACTCAATACTCAGATGGCTGAACCTATTTGGAGGATAGAGGTCCATACCTTGGAAAGCTGTACAATAGTAGTAGGAGTAGTAGTAGTAGCAGTAGTACAGACTAAGTGAATTTACCATCTGATTGCCATGGAAGCCACTAGTTGCTGGCACATGCTGGATTCAGCATATTGTGTAGACTGTTGCTAAAATGACTATGATATAAATAATCAAAGCTAGAAAAGAAAGCATTTAGAGACTTAAGAATGCTCATACATTTTGTCTTCAACGGGAACAAGTGTCTGAATATAGTGAGACACCCTCTTCAGAAAATGGTAACAAATAAGAAAAATTCTGCACTTTGGAGATGGATTTTATTTATTTGTGTAGAAAAGTAGAGGGTAGGGGTTTCTACAGGAAACATTACATTTTGCAGAAATGCTGGGGGTTTTGTCCTAACGTGCCAAAAGAGGCAAAAACTGTGCAAAAAATCACAAAAATGCAACAGGGAGAAAATGTTTGAATTATTTGTGCTGGCACTCAAGAATGAAATTAGCAAAGATTTACATTTCTATTATCAGTACATAGGAGTACCTGGGCTGCCAATACACTTATCAAGAAGAAATGTGTGAACAAACAGTAGGAATGCAAAGCCATGGCAATGCCTTGATCACCTTGGATCTAGTTAACCCATTTCCATTTACATAATTGTAGCAGTTAAATCCAACACATCCAGAGACTGTTCAATGAGCTATTGTGTATAGGCACTTGCCATCCATTTTCACAGTCATCCATTTTCACCATGCCGTAGGACACTCCTAAGAAGGGCCATTTCAGAATCAAAGTTTTTACTGCATGATGTTCCCCAAGTGGGACAACAATAAGAAAGTAATGGACTGATCCAAAACAGCAAGAGTTCTTGTGGCATTACCCTTTTGTCTTCAGAGCTATGCAAGGATCAAAGACATAGAAAAAAGCTCAACACAGAAACCTAGTTTACAAAACCAGCAACCACCACGGGAAATGTCTAAGAATGCTTAGGAATGGCATTGGGCTCATTGTCTAAACACATTGACACATAGAGAACCAACTATTGGTGGTAGTGGTGGTAGTGGCAGGTGTGTACTGAAGAGAAGAGATAGACATAGCTGTTACAATGCCAGTGGTTCTTTTCTGAGATGCCATAATGTCACTCCACAGAAGCCATGTCTCAGTCAGATACTGAGACAGCAGGTCATACAATTGTTGTCTCCTTACAAACATCTACTATTATTACTGTCCTTATCATCATCATCCCACTTTTCTCCTGGTATGGGAGCCAACGTGGCTCACATCTGTTAAAAAAAAAAAAAGACAAAGTACACAAAAACCTGTATAACATAAAAGTCATCTATACATACTTAATAGGGGGGCTTACAAATAATGTTATTGAAATTTAAGAAAATTCAACAAATGCACTTCAAGGCAGAGGAAACAAACCATAAATACTATACACATTTGTCTTCAGGTTCTCTGACCTATGCTACGGGAACAGGAAGTGTAGTGCTAGTGGGTTCAGGTCTCCTACACAACCACATACTTGCACAGAAGAGGGGGGGAAGGAAATATAACTTTTTCCTTATGCAGAACAGGTGCTGCTTGGAAAAGGAGCAGAACTGCCAAAAAGCAAGATACCAACAGCATCAAAGGGATCGTAGCCTCCAAGCAATCTACTTGCACAGCTGCAGTCCTAATGGGAATAATATATATATTAACAGAGATAAATGTGTAAAGATGCAGACTAAAACCGCTAGTACTAAGAAAGTCTTAAGGGAAATTTCAGTCCAAATTAAACATCTGTAATGGGCCCCATACCTTTGCTAGTGTATTTGTGGCTAACCAGGAACACACCATGTTTTACTCGCTGTGAATTTCCACAGCTCACCATTTTGATATTTCCTTTGACTTCACATTACTGCTGTCCTGTATTCCATTTTCATATTCCTTGCTTTTCTCAAATACATTTTCAGAGCCACAGTGCTACCACACTAATATGTTTAAAATGTAGGACCAGTCTCCCATCTTCCATTTTTAAGCAAGGTGATCGAGAGGGCTGTTGGCCTTCAGCTCCAAGCTGTCTTGGATGAAACAGATTATCTAGATCCATTTCAAACTGGCTTCAGCGCAGGATATGGAATCGAGACTGCCATGGTCGCCTTAGTGGATGATCTACGCCTAGGTATCGACAGGGGAAGTGTGACCCTGCTGGTACTCCTGGACCTCTCAGCGGCTTTCGATACCATAGACCATGGTATCCTTCTGGAACGCCTGAGAGGGCTGGGGATCGGAGGCACTGCACTTAAGTGGTTCCAGTCCTATCTCTCAGGTAGATACCAGATGGTGATGCTTGGGGACAGCTGCTCCTCGAAAAAGGAGCTTAAATCTGGCGTCCCTCAGGGCGCCGTCCTGTCCCCAATGCTATTTAACATCTACATGAAACCGCTGGGAGAGATCATCAGGAGGCATGGAGCAAGGTGCTATCAGTATGCTGATGACACCCAGATATATCTCTCCATGCCTCGGATAACAGCATCAACTAAGGATGGCATCTCACCTCTAAATGAATGCCTAGAAGCAGTAATGGACTGGATGAGGAAAAACAGACTGAAGCTGAATCCAGATAAGACGGAGGTACTTGCTGTTAAGGGCCCTAGCCCAGGTATAGAGGTTTGTCAACCAGTTCTAGACGGGGTCACACTTCCCCTGAAAGACTGTGTCCGTAGCTTGGGGGTGCTCCTGGACTCGCCGCTTCAGATGATAGCTCAAATTGATGTGGCAGCCAGGAGTGCCTGCTATCAGCTTCGGCTGATATGCCAGCTGCACCCCTTCCTGGACTTGGAACACCTAAAAACAGTGGTACATGCGCTGGTAACTTCACGGCTTGACTTCTGTAATGCGCTCTACATAGGGCTACCCATGTGCTTAGTCCGGAAACTTCAATTAATTCAGAATATGGCAGCCAGGTTGATCACCGGAAGATCTAAAACTGACCATATAACACCTATTTTGAAGTCTTTACACTGGCTGCCTATTAGTTTCCGGGCACAGTACAAGGTGTTGGTTTTTACCTTTAAAGCCCTTCATGGCTTGGGGCCAGCCTACCTGTGGGATTGCCTTCTCCCATATAATCCGCCCCGCACACTAAGGTCCTCTGGGAGGAATTTACTGCAGCCAATCAGAACTAGGTTGGCTGCAGTTACCCAGAGGACCTTTTCTTCTGTCGCTCCTAAGTTATGGAATGGCCTGCCGGAGGAGACCCGGCACATTACCAGTCTTGACTGCTTTAAAAAAGCAGTCAAGACGGTTCTCTTCCGACAGGCCTTCCCAGATTAGTGTTCCACCGCCTCTCATCATTTGTCTCTTTAATTCTGTTTTTAAATTGTTTTAATAACTAATGTGTTTTAGGGGGATAGAAGGGTTGCTGGGTGGGGAGGATGGGGTACATTTTAATGTTTTAATGTATTTGTATATTTTTGTAATGCCGCCTCGATCCATTGGGAGAGGCGGGATAGAAATAAATTTTATTATTATTATTATTATTATTATTATTATTATTATTATTATTATTATTATAATTTAGGAAAAAATCAATACAGATTTCACACTTATTTACCAGAGAACCAGTGGGATCAATTTTATCCCACACACAACGATCTCATTCAGTTTAAGCTGTGTTTGTAGTTTGTGTTCTAGTCCAATATTTTTATGAGTGAACTATTGACAAGTGGTATGTTGGCAAATGCCCACAACAAACTGTTTCTAGGCACGTATAGTGATCCCAAAGCCAGCTTCCCTTTAGCATTAATAAAGTTCGTGTCAAGCAGAAGTGGCTGCTCCAGTGCCTGGTTGAACTTCTGACTCATGCTTGATGAAGAAGTAATTAGTTTTCTCACAAATAAGGTCAGAAAACTATCACTTTTATGAAAATTTCTAGTATGCTCAAATACCTTTTGATATGTCTACTTTTGAGAGCCATTGTGGTGTAGTGGTTTGAGTATTGGACCATGATGCTGGAGACCAGGGTTTGATTCCCCACTTGGCCATGGTAACCCACTGAGTGACTTTGGGCACATCACACACTCTCAGCCCCATTAAACAGAATGATAGGTTCATCTTAGGGTTACCATAAATCAGAAATGACTTGAAGGTGCACAGCAACAACAAACAATGTCTGTTTTTGCACAGGATTAAAAGTATGACCACAGAAACAATAGGAAGGGTTGCACAACACAAACTAGGCAGTCTGGTTTGTCAAGGATAAGCTGCATGGTCATGTACATTGTTCAGTTGCTCCTGCTTGTATCAGAACCTGCTAACAAACCATGAAACACTCTTCCACAAAGTACCTTCCTTTCTCTGATCTGCTGCCTCCCAATAAGCCAGAGAAAGAAAACAGGGTTTGCTCTTCAGATATTTCTTTAGCTTGGTAGAAGGGAGGAAACCAGAGAAGGAAAGCTGACTGCTGCTAGACAACACAATAAGCAAAACCCTGCAAGTTTATTTAACAATTCCTGCAGCAAGCAGAAAGGTGTACACAAGGACACTGGCTCATTCACAACAAGCCAGGATGTTTAGCCTGTAGCATTGTGCAAATATTTGAACACTTTTAGCTGTTTGTGCTTCAAGGTGGAGCAAAGTAGGGGTATAGCTACAAGAGTTGTAATGCCCCCCAAGTAAATATTTTGCCCGCCACCCTGAAATTTTCTTTCAGTCCTGAAATTTTTAGGATTGCAGTAACTTAAAACTTCAGTCAAGCTTTTAGAAATACAGGCATCAAGTTCTTACCATCCACCAATTTACCCATTTTAGTAGGGATTACTTTAAAAAAGTATCACTCAGCAAGGATGTAGCTGAGATGGAAACCTTTACAGTGTCTTTTTCTATAGGCTGTGTTTTTGCAAAAGAAATAAAGCCATTTTAAAAGACACTGCTTTCTAAAGATCACAAATGTATACTATAAGCTAATGTTACTGTAATAAGCTGGCTCTACAAATAATTTTTTAAAAAAATCAAACCAATTGGTAGCAAGTTTAGCCACTTCCAGATGTAAACAATGGTATGGTGAAGCAACAAGGTATAACTCTGCATTTCTCCATTGCCAGCACCTTGTTTTCTGGCTGACATTTTGTACATGTATGAAACTGCATGGCGAGGCAAAATTTAGCAGGTGGCACTGAGATGCACCGAGGAGAAAACAGCTGCACTTGCTGCAGTTAAGGGCTAAAAAGGCTGCCAGTTCTAATTTACACTCAAAGGGATGATAAGCAATCATACATTAACAAATATTTAAAAGATACTGCCTGAAGAGAAAGGATTACCTGATGCAATTCACAAAGAGGTATAGTAAAAATCCACGCAACAGCAAGAATCTGGACCTTTTTGACAGAACAGATTATTCAAATTCTTTCCAACCGGCATACTTTTTATTCCATTCCTCAAGGTAGTACTGGATTTCAGCAACCACTTACAATCCAGATTGTTACAGTGCTGTTCTCCATAATTGTGCGATTATTTTGCAATCACTTTCCCTTGGATTATATTCTCCAACTAATACAGACAGATCATATGATGCGTTTGTACTACTATGCCATTCTGATCAAACCTATTATTTGATTTCAGGAGTTAACTAGGGATCAAGGCTGGTTAGGACTTGGATCACAGACCCTTAGGAATACCAGGGGTCTTCAGGTAGGGATGAGAATTAATCCTGTCTGAAACTCAGGACAGTCACTTCCCACAAGAGCTGATAGTATTACAAAATGGATCTATGGTCTAAATAAAGCAGTTTTTCTGGAATAATGTGCAGGACCAAAATAGCAAGGAATCAGCATATAGAAATCCTGTACAAGTGAGCTGTCCCACTCACTTTTATAGTTTCCCAGAGAGGCAACTTACATTTTTGTTTTGTTTTTTGGCCAGATGAAGGGTGATCCAAGGGAGTCTAGAAGTGTCAGGTGACATTTAAACCAACTTTCACCTAATAATCTACAATTTCTTTTTGAGTTTAGATCTCTGGCACTGGAAATGAGATTTCAGAACAATGGCAAAAGTGTCTGGATGGCAGAGGTCCTCTTCAGATTACCAGCAGGTTTAATAGCATTAAGCACACATGTTCTATGCTGAAATGGCAGTCAATTCTATGTACAAATATACCACCCTTTAAACACCAAAAGGAAGGCAAGTCTTCCCAGCAGCTCTGGACCCTAAGCACCATAACTGACAATATTGTAGTCTATTTGGGCACTTCCTGCAAAAGTCTGAAGTGCAACACCAGCAGACTGTTGCAGAAGGAGAGCTATAATGTGGGTATGGACTGACACATAAAATCACTGCATCAAGTCTTTATAGAATTCAGCACCGGGAAAGGACTGCCATTCCATATTGGTTTAGGCTTTCATCACTCTCAAATGCTTTTTAAAAAACCAACTAGTCTTTGACGTTTCAGACTGTCTTTAAATCTGCCCCAAGAATGGGACCTCGTTCTGATCTTGATGGTATAAATCTATTTTTCTCCTTCCACCAGAAGAGCTACATACATTTTTTAAAGCAAATATGTGGCACTAGTATGACTCATTTTAGGTCAGTGCACTATCTATACACGTTACATACATTATGATCCCCCAACCACACCAATTCATTAAACCAAAGTTAATGGACTGCAGTTCAGAGTGTTCTACCAAAAGCTATACCAGCTATGGCTCATGGGAACCACAATGCAGAAACATCTAAAGGGCCATACTTTGCCCACTCATGCTTTAAAAAACATGTACAGCACACTGAAGACATCTATCCTAACATAATCACTGCTAAAATATTTGTTCCCTGCTGGCAGTCTCTCTCAAAGGTGCATGAACACCAGCAAAAAGGGGGGGGGGGTTACATTTGCATTAATTTCCACTCAGAAAGAAGAATAAACTGAAGATTAATCATGAAGAAAAATAAGATGTTCCAGCCATTACAATGAGAAAGGAAATAAGAATGTCCACATTATAGAAACACTTGCTGAGCTGACTACTTCCATCATGCCCTGCTTGTGAGCTGACTGTGGGTACTGACCCTGTTGTAGACCAAAGGGCTGAACTTGTAGTTAGATCCCACAAGCCAATTATTATGTTCATATATGTTGTCTCAGTACATGTACAATTCCAAAGCTGATGTTAGATAGATAGATAGATAGATAGATAGATAGATAGATAGATAGATAGATAGATAGATAGATAGATAAACTCCAACAACCTTAAATCTAAAGTTGAGGAGTGCTGCCTAACCTAACATGTTTTAACTAAATTGTATAAATTCTGAAAATCAGATCACATTGATGTTTCTACTTCCAAGATTACACTGCTAGCAAGAATTAACAAGACTGTTATGACTTAGTTTTCTTATGCTACACTAAGAAATCTGTCTCCATCATCCAAAATGTCCAACTTCAGTTCCTGAGGCAAATATAAGTAAAAATATTGGCAATTAAAAATCAGGAACAGCATTTCTTAAATTTAACATTGTGAACCAGTATATGCAATATGAAGCCATGCTAATACCAAGTTTCTTCTGGTAAATATTCACAACTGTGGACAAAAATTAACACGGCTAATAGGCAGGGCCATAATGATTGTTGTGCAAGCAGCAGTATATACTGACCTGCAGCAAGAATATGAATCAACTTGCATATTTAGTTGTATCCAACTATGCCAGTTTGCCAGCACAATGGCCAGCACTGGTGGAATGTATTTTCCCCCACTCTCAGCAGCTCCCTTACATTCTCCCAACCTGTTCTGGTACTCTGGTACCTCTTCAGAAGGAGGGTATGCAGGGGCAGATCAAGAAGGAAAAGTTCCACCATATGAGGAGAAATTCACTTGCATAACATTGAATGTAGCCCATTGTTTGGTAACAGGATTATGTCAAGAGCGTGTGCTATCAGAAGTGTTGTTGCTATCACAGAAAAAATTATACCACTACCATATAAAACATCATACAATATTTGGAAGAATCCTTCATAATACAGGTGGGGAACCTGTGCCTCTCCAGATGCTTTTGGACTACCATAATACACAACCATTAGGCATGCTGATTGTAACTGACAGGACTTGGGACTCCAACATCATCTGAAAGGCCAGTTTCCTCACCCTTGCTTTAAACTATAGGTGGGGCACTAACAGTCTGTGGGCCAGGGAGGGTTCCTTTCAGCCCCCAGCCCCCACCCATTCCCTCCATGAGCTATTGGAAAAGGAACAGATTATTTTTTCTGTGTTAGCACTACGGAAGGTAGATCTCAGTCTCTGGGCCCAGGATGGAAGGCAAGTAAGCTATCAGTGGAGAAAGCGATTGCTCTGCTTCTTTCCCTGGCAAGTGCTTACATTTTCTTGCCACATGCAAAGAAAGCACACCAGAGGTGTCAAGGAGGCTCCTCATGGAAGGAGAGACTGCCCCCTTCTTTCTGTTCAAAGAGATAGCCACGTTAGACTGTTCTGGCATAAAAAGGCATAAAGGAACTCAAATGTACTCTTGAGACTAACTGGGAAAAAGGACTCTCTAGCATGGTGGCTCCCATGCTCTGGAACTCTCTTCCTAGGGAGGCTAGGATGACTCCCTCCTTGTCCTTTTTTTTGGCCAGTGAAGTTCTATTTCCACAGGTAGAAGACTTTGTTTTTTTAGCGTGTTGTAATACTTTTATTCTATGCTTTTAAATTAATGTTTTAAACGGTTTTAGTTTTACTGTTTCAATCCTAACTTTTACACGTTTTTGGCCAAATGTGGTTTTACTTGGATTTCTTTTTATCTTGTAAGCTATTTTTAGTCTCATTCTTGAGGAAAAGGCAGGATATAAATGAAGCAATGTATAGTCTAAAAAAAACAACATTCCAGGCTCTGACTGCTCTGTGTAAGGACATGTACTGTGGAGGCGGGGAGAGAAGCTGCTGGGATGTGAGAGAAAAAGGAGATGAATGGGAAGACATGAATGGGAAAGCATGGCAGGGTGAAAGAGAAAGCAGAGGAAGAGGTTGGAGAGAGAGAGAGAACTTTCAGCTGAGGAAATCTTGCACTTGAAATGAAATAAAGGTTCCTCATTCTGCTTTGTAGTGATATAGCAGCAGCCAGGCAGAAGAGACAGTTCACTGGAAAGCATATAATCAGTTCTAATTGTAAGAATGAATTACATTGACCTATCAAAACATTCTTATTTATAAGTTAGGGTGCTTAACAATATGCTTTATGCGGGACAACACTTAAAAACATGGGTCAAAACATCCCTGTTGTGTAATATATGTTCATATGAGAGAAAAAATTACTTTGACCTAATATTCCACATACACTCAGTATTGGCAGAAAGCAATCAGTATCAACCAGCTACTCCAGTCATTGTTGGGAAGTCAAAAGAGTTTGTCTAATACCAGGATATTAATATCCAAACGGATTTTGTAGATAAATATTAGCATCATTACTAAACATCCAAGGATTCATATAGTCATTTATTGTTTTTAAAAAGATTGTTAAGACTGAAATAATGTATTTATAATATTACTCGTACCATATGAAAATTATTTAGGATTTCCTCACACATTACATTATGGGGTACAGTGCCTCACTAAGAGGATGCCGCAACACATTATACCATCTTGCATAGCTTAATACATGAATGTGCAGGAGTGAGGTACATGTAATAAGCTGCCACACAATTTTTGGACTTCCTACTAGTCAATTATAACCACTAAAAGGATCCATTTCAAGTATGTGAGTGCCAAAAGAGAGAAAAGCTTTTAAAGTCAGGTAATTGCACACTCCTGAACATTCATACATTAAGGGACCAGTGACGCAATATTGCAATACAATACCCTTACTGTAACAAATCAATAGGTCCTTCTGCATGTATGTTTGCCGAGGCCATGCATTTTATTTACAATACACTTGATTCAAATTGCTTCCTTTACTGTAATATACAGTATTTCTTTCATCCTCTTGGATTAGTTTGCTTTTCAGTACAAAAGTCATCCATGATTTTCCAATACGATAACTTCTCCAGCTCCCTTATATGGCTCAGTTGAAAGTTCATTTTCTAAGCAGTCAACATAAATATTACCCTAGTACCTTAACACCACTGAGATCAGCCAATCTATTACTGAATACACAATGTATTCAGGATGGCACGCAGTTCATGGAAACAAAGGTACTTGGATATATTTGAAAACAGCTCACCAGCAATTCAGCAGTTACCTACAATTTAAGGTAACAGTTATAAACTTGCAATTTCCAACATTACCCAACAACATCACCCAAGAACATAGAAGAAGCATTTAAGGAAAAACAGGTATGTTTTCCTCTTCATCAAGTTATTTCTTTCCATTTTCTTCTGCCTTTTTGAAGAATAAAGACCTCCTAGAACTGAATGCCTGCCTTGTTAGGTCATGCCACTGTCAGGTACTGATGATAGAAAAGTCCAAAAAGGCTTGTGGAGAAGAGACAAGCAGCAATCCACCAGGTGAGAAAAGAAAGGAGTCCCCTGAATAGAAGTGGAGTGAAAATGTTCCTCAGGCTAGCCAGTGCCATTGTTAGCTGTATTGCAGTTACCTTCATCTTCCCATCACCAGAGGAAGATTCAGAGTTTATTGAACTGCTCAGTGGATTGTTCTCCACTGGCAAATCTGAAGTTGATTCTTGATAAATGCCCCAGGAATAGTTACCTACAGGGGGAAAAAACCCAGCATGTTAAAACATACAGAATCTTTATTTGAGCTTTTAAAACTACCTGTTTATGACTAATGATATGACTAATGTTCCGTATTGTAAAAAGCAGAATCTAGTTTACAGGACATAAGAAAATGGCAACCATGTCAATCACTACATTCACAATGCTACTTTTCACAATACTTTTCACATGAACCTCCTTTCCCCCCATAATTTCAGCAAGAGGTAATACAGAAACTTGCACACCTCCCTTGTAGCCAGATGCCCACCTCCAGATGTGTACATTATTCTTGGATCCTTTTGTTGTTTGTAGTGTGCAAAGGCTCAAAGAAGAGAGGGAAATAAATATGAGTACAATATGGATTTGGGGAATCATGTGGAACCAATAAAGAAATGAGATTTTTTTCAGTTGTTCCTTGTATCCTAGTTTGTCAGGTGATGTCCAAAATGTATTTTCATCTTTCCCTAGGAACCAAGTTTTTTTTTCCTTGCTAGATACATAGATGTATTGAATTCACTTAACAAATTTATTACAGGCAAAAGATTTATATGATCTGAAGAGAAACTAGAGAATCAAACCCTGGTCTCCAGAGTTGTAGGCCAATGTTCAAACCACTACACTCTCCATGATCTATTTACATTCCCAAAAAGCACAAAAGGATTGTAGTGAAAGTAACACTTATGTGCTGTTTTCTCTGAAACTACTAATCCAAATATGATGCTATTATACCACCAGATAGAACAGTTCTTATTGCCTGACTGACATAATTTCTGTATTTCTAGGTGCTGCATAATGATGCATATAAAGCAGAAATGAAAAACAGTAATTAAGTTCTTGACCAAAGAAGGATGTACTGCTGTTGACATCCACAGAAGGCTCAGAAATGTGTATGGTGAGGTGACAACTGATGAATGCAATGTGGAAAGATGGGTGAAAAAGTTTAAAGAAGGTTAAACCAGTGCTGAAGATCAACAGCAGTCACCAATGAAAACCTAAACATGGTGGACATGATTCACACAGATCAGAGTATGACTGTCCAAAAGACTGAGGAAACTGGGTCTTGTCACAGTGCGGTCTAGCTGATTACCTACATCCTTGGATACAGGAAAGTGTATGCCAAGTGGATTCCCCATCAATTAAGAGTTGATTTGAAAGATAATAGATTGCATGTGTTTTTGGAACAGCTAGCAGCATTTGAAGCCTGTGAAGACACCTTTTTTGGAAATTACACTGGTAATGATATCTGTATAAACCTACATGACCTAGAGGCCAAACATCAGTCCTTGGACTGATGGCACTCCATCTCCCCTAGACCAAAGAAATTCCAAAGTCAGCAGTCAGTATAAAAGATTACAGTGAATGTCTTCTGGGATGACAACAGGGTGATTTTGCTTGACTTCCTTGAATGTGGGGCAATGAAGCATGACTGTGATATTACATCATCTAGAAGCTTTGGGAAGCCACTCATCAGAAATAGAGGAACAGCTGAATACAATCCAGTTACACTACAATAATGCATGACCCCACACTTCTTTGGCAACATCACAGGTTCTTGCACAAATGCTATTGTCAGTGGTGCCACATCTGCTTTGTAGCCCTAGCACCCTTGGATTTTTGTGTGTTTGGTGAGATGAAAGAAAGTCTTCCAGACAGTGCTCTGATGATGTGGGCAAAGTGGATGATGCTATCAGATGCTGGACCAGGGAGTGCCCGCAGGAGTTTTTCCAAAATGGATTTGCTGAGTGGACTCAAAGGTGGTGCAAATGCATCACCACTGGTGGAGACTATTTTGAACAGTGTCATGTTGTAGATATAGAATTACTTTACACATGTATGCAATTGTATATGTCTCATGTGTCTAATAAAGGAATTATGACTTGACAGGCATTACTTTCAGTACAACTCTGATATTTTGGGCCTTATGCAGAGAAAGCACAAATACGTTGTACTTATCACTTTTAATTATTTTTAAGCCATCTTTTAGTCCCTCAGACACATCTCACCATTATACAATTTTATGTAGGATTCTTCAACTATTGTCCAGCAGGAACTCGCCTGATCACTGGCTATGTTATTAATGGACATCCTGCCAGCTACTCTAGGATTCAAAACAGTGGTTGGCACTAGGCTGATAGAGGTATGCAGGAATGCCTATTGTGCAATCTTGGCTCAATATCTTGGCTTCCCACCTCTTCTCAAAATACTACACAAAAAACCACACAGCTGTAATAGAACATTCATGAGCAGTTTCTTTTGTTTATTTAATAATTCTTACCTAAAGTTTTCAACAGCAGAGTCATGTGAAGCAGCATAACCAAAGGTGCCACATACTGGAGCGCAATTATACAAAGGTAATAAAACACTCTGGCTACCTGAGGGCAACAAAAAAGGATAATCATGCCACATTATAACATGATTGTCACAGAAGTTATCATAGCCAGCTGTAAAAACAACAAAAACAACTTTATCTGATGCTTTGATATCTATCAAATAGGGGCAGGATCCAAATATGTTGCTGTGGAGGCAGACCATACACATTCCCTGCCAGTATACAATCTTGCCCAAAAATGCTTCCTCAGTAGTTGAAGAACCCTACTGAGTAGACTGTGGCACGGAAGGCTGAGGAAGAAGGAGGAGACCATGGAATCAGACAGAAGCACCTTCCACAGATGCCACCTGAACTTCTGCGATTTCCCCTTTCCTCTTCAGTTTCCCACTCTATAGTTCATTCTACTCAGCAGCGTCCTTATATTCTCGAGGGAACACTTTCATGAGACAGGAAAAGAGAGGAGAGGGCAGAAAAGTCAGCATGTACCTGCCACTTTCTACGTGTGGTTATCTGGGTCCAACCCCACATGATTTTAATAATGATTCCATTGTAAAAGTCATTTACTGATCTTATCCTTGCCCTAAACAGTTCTGAAAGATGAGCATATGGTTTACATTCACAATATTTTTCCCCTTCACATTTTTGTTAACTAGGAATTACTGCCTGAAAACAAATGAACAGAAAATCATTTTGACATCTTCATGGCTATCAGAGAGCTAAGCCATTTCTCTAAGCAGAACACACAGAGCAGTCAGATTGCCAACTTCCACTGTCATTTTCAGTCTCTCAGCTGTTAGCCATTTGTACTGACAACCACAAATTCCAACCTACCATACAACTGCTTCCATTGTCTCCCAATCAACAAAATAAAAGAGTTAAAAGTGGGAAGGGTGGAGAGTTTATAAAGTTTTCTTCAGCTACAACCTCCACCTTTAATCTATCAAGTGAAGTTTTCCCTCACTCTGAACTTCCTATTTAGTATCATTATGTAATCACACATTACTTAATCCTAGATTGGCAAAAATCACTCAAAGACAAATTAAGTCAAAATGAGTAGATCAAAATGAATCAATAGAAGATAATCAACTGCTATGAACATCAGCAAAAGAGACATTTTATTTTCCATATCATATTTCTTTCCCTAAAGTACCCCCTAAATATTTATATTTAATGTTCAGTACAGTCCTTGCTCTCATTTTTGGAAACCTCTTTCTTCTGTAGAATGACAAGGGAAGCTATACACAATCCAACTTAGATGAGCATTTAGCTATTGTATTGTTCTGAAACATTACATTTTGCACATAAGATAGCCTTACAGAACAGGGTAGTTTAGAAGGGAAACCATACAGAAGAGAACCAGAGTAACATTCCTCAGGGCTAGTGAAAAATGATTAAGTGATAGTATTGCCACAACTTCTTTGATTTAAAATATTTGAAGAAACAGCATCATGGTTTCCAGATTCTCTTCAGGTTCTTTTTCAGACCACCAAAAAAGAAAAAAGGGTTTGCCCTTACGCTCTAGAATAAAAACAATATTTTCCTCAATGTACTATTATTGTTTGTTAGGTTTACCATTTTCTGCAGTTCAACTGTACTTATTCTTCCAACTTCCTTCTTCATTTGATCCACACATTTCTGTGCTAAATTCAGATAGGCTTGGAGATGACTCCGCATCATGGCTAACCTCAAAGCACACAGGAGAATTATTATCCACAACCTAATAGTATCAAATGTAGCTTCTGACATTCTGTAGATTTAAAAAAAAAGGATACAATTTTCCAGAGGTTATTCAAAATTGTACAAATCAAATATTCTGAATTTTGTACAAGATTCCTAGAATACTAAAAGGGAAAAAAACCCATTTTGATTCTATCCACTGTTCAATCACTATGGGCATATACAGAGGTGCTAATGGGTATGTATTTTGCAGTGTGTGTTTGTGTATATAATCCCCCCATCTCCTATCATCCTGGGCATCCAATAATCCAGGTATGATACAAACTTAAGAAAATAAATGGGTCATGAGCCATTTCTCTCTCTTTTCTGCCAAACTGAAGGACAAAGTACATTCATTGTATTTTAACATGCAGAAGGGTACAATAGGAGAGGATTAATACTGATTTTTTAAAGTTATGTAGTATACTGGACAGAGTATTTCATCTTTTTACTGCTTCAAGCTTTGTATTATAATTTCATTCTCTCTTTTTCTTTGGTTCTATTAAATGTCAAGCAATTACAAGAAATCTTCCAAATTGCTCTTTATACTCCTCATACTAAAATTATTCCACCCAGTCTCAGCACTCTCTACATTGTCTTAAAAAGCTTATTGGACAATTTTAGACGCTGGTGTTATTTATGCTAGCCTCACAAGTAAGTTTAGAATTTGTGATTAAGCACTCTTTCTTCCCTCTCCAACAGTTGTGAAACGCAGTATGAAATTTTATGACATGACAAAACAGTTTGGTTTGAAGGATCTAGGAAGGCATGCACCACATATGGATTATTGTCAACTTGCCTTTACCATGGAATTCAGAATAACTACATTTTCAGAAACAAAGCTCTTTGTACATCTAAACTGTAATCATTGACATTTAGGAGTGTGGCTGGGAAAAATGTAGCCTCTGGACCTCAAATTTCTGGCCCCATAAAAGAACAGGTTGCTTACCTGTAACTGTGGTTCTTCGAGTGGTCATCTGTGCCCTCACACACTAGGAGCTTTCGCACACGTGCGGTAGCGTTCAGAAGATTCTAGAGCTAAGCAGCTTGGCGGGAACCCCTCCCCCATGCCCGTACCGAGCATGCTCAGCCCACCAAGCCAACAGTATCTCCTCAGTTCTGGAGTCCGCCAATAAGGGACCTGAAAGAGGGTCGGCTGGGCAGGTGTGTGTGACGGCACAGATGACCACTCGAAGAACCACAGTTACAGGTAAGCAACCTGTTCTTCTTCTTTGTGGTCTCTGTGCCTCACACACTAGGAGACTTTGTAGCTTACCAGTTGGACAGTGGGTCAGGTCCTAGAGAACGGAAGACAACACCGCACGTCCAAAACAGGCATCTCTCTGGGACCGACAGTCCACTCTGTAGTGGCGCACGAAGGTCGAGGGTTGAGACCAGGTCACCACACGGAACAGTTCCTGCAGGTCCACTCCTCGAAGGAGAGCTGCTGAGGAAGCCACGGCTCTGGTGGAATGAGCCCGAATCAAGGCTGGTGGAGGCTGCTTGGCCAGTTCGTACGCCAGCAGAATGGTCTGGGCCACCCATTTGGAGAACCTCTGGGTGGACACCTTGTGGCCTCTTCGACGCCCACCGTAGCACACGAACAGGTGGGGTGTCTGGCAGAAGGGTGCAGTCCGGTGCGTGTAGAAAGCCAAGGCCCGATGAACATCCAGGAAGTGAAGGGAGCGCTCCAGTGGCGTAATTGGGTCCGGGTAAAAAGTAGGCAAGATGATGTCCTGGCTAAGGTGGAAGTGTGATACCAGGGTGTCAGGGTGAAGTGTGATACCAGGATGTCAGGGTGAAGGACTACCTTGTCTCGGTGGAAAACGAGGAAAGGCTCATCAGATCGCAGTGCTGTCAGCTCACTCGCCCGCCTGGCTGAGGTGACAGCCACCAGGAAAGCAGTCTTGAAGGTCAGGAGCCTGTCATCCGCGGTCGCCATGAGCTCGAAGGGTGGTAGCGTCAACTGCGATAGCACCAAGGACAGCGACCAAGGCGGTAGCGGCAGCAACACCGGTGGATAAAGGCGTTGCAGGCCCTTCATGAACTGCTTCATGGTAGCATTGCAGAAGAGAGCTGCTGACGGTGACCCACGTGGCTGATAGGCCACGATAGTGGCAAGGTAGACCTTCAGGGATGGAAACGCAAGGCCCTGCTGTCGGAGATGGAGGAGAAAATGGAGCACAGTAGGCAGACTGAAAGACAATACCGGCTCATGCCGTGCTTCAGCAAAGGTAACGAATCTCTGCCATTTGTAATGGTAGTTGCGTCGTGTCGACTCCTTCCTGGCCACGGTCAGGACATTCTGGATGGTCGGATCATCTAAGGCATTATCCACCAGGCGTGAAGGGCCAGGAGCGGCAGGTCCGGATGGAGAATGAGACTGTTGGAGTGCA
Source organism: Ctenosaura bakeri (assembly GCA_948474755.1). NCBI lineage: Eukaryota > Metazoa > Chordata > Lepidosauria > Squamata > Iguanidae > Ctenosaura > Ctenosaura bakeri. The sequence goes on along the minus strand of CAOLHI010000185.1, from coordinate 17,209 downwards.
ACAGGAGATCTGATGCTGTCGGGAACCTGAGGAGTCGACCATGAGCGGCCTCGAACAGGGGCCGAAACCAGTGCTGCCTCAGCCAGTATGGGGCTATGAGGATGACATCGGCTCAGTCTGCAAGGATCTTGGAGGCCACTCAGCCCAGGAGAGGAAACGGCGGTAACGCGTAGAGGAACCCACTGGCCCATTCGAACTGGAAGGCATCTCCGAGAGAGCCGCGACCCCGGCCGGCTCTCGAGCAGTACCTGCGACACTTTGTGTTCTGGCTGGTGGAGAAGAGATCGATCATCAGCTTGCCCCACCGGTCCCGTATCATTTGGAACGCCACGCTCGAAAGGAACCACTCGTGGTGGCAGGAGGTGTCCCTGTTGAGGGCGTCCGCTGTGGTATTTTCCTGGCCGGCCAAGTGTACCGTGACTGGATGGACTCAAAGCGACAAACACCAGTCCCAAAGCTGAAGAGCTATGGTGAGGAGGGTGGTTGAATGAGTTCCCCCTTGTCTGTCAGGATCAGCACCGTGTGGCCTGCAATTAGGTGGCGAAATGCCCTCAGAGCTTTCCAGATGGCAAGCAGCTCAAGGGCGCTGATATGGAGGTCGGTCTCATCATCAATCCATCGTCCCTGGACTCTGAGATCACCGCAGTGTGCTCTCCACCCAAACAGGGAGGCGTCTGTCGTCACCATGAGCCGAGGGGTCGGTTCTCGGAATGGCATCCCTGACAGTAGATGGCGGTAGGACAGCCACCATAACAGGGAGCAATGCACCTGTCGAGGAATCCGCAGGGGCGCTTCTGGTCATCCAGGAGTGGATCGAAGACTCTGATGAACCAGCGTTGAAGTGGCCGTGCACGGAGCTGAGACAGGTAGGTTACTGACGTGGTCGAAGCCATGTATCCGAGGAGTTGCTGGATCCTCCTCGCTGATATCGTCGGGGCATCGAAGACAGCGGACGTGACCCGACGGAGGGTCCGTGCACGTTCCATAGGCAGGTATGCCCTGGCAGACCAGGGTCACTCCGATTAAGTTGAGGACCCTCGCCAGCTCAAGGTGTGACTTCTTCGGATTGACCCAGAGGACAAGACGGGTCAGAAGAGAAAGAGTCTGGTGGATGTCGCTGTAGAGTTTTTGCCTGCAGGACGCCACCAACAGCCAATTGTCGAGGTAAGGGTAGATCGAGATGCCCTTCGTCCGCAGGTACGATACCACAGGGACCATGTATTTGGTAAAGACCCTGGGTACGGTGGAGAGTCCGAACGGTAGCACCCAGTATTGTAACAGGTGCCGTCGACCGCGAACTGTAGGTACTATCTGTGCTGCAGGCAAATGGCGATGTGAAAGTAAGCATCTTGAAGACTGATGGAGGCAAACCAGTCCCCTCGCCGAAGGAATGGCAGGATCGAAGACAGTGACTATCTTGAACCTCTTGGGGCAGATGTACTCGTTTACCCCTCTGAGGTCCAAGATTGGCCGTAGGGTTCCGTCCAATTTCGGTACTGTGAAGTACCGGGAGAAGAAGCCGGTGGTACTGGCTGAGGACGGAAGTTCTTCGATAGCTCCTTTTTGTAGCAGGGACTGGATCTCTTCCAGCAGAGCCGAGCTGGCTGGGGTGGAATAGTAGACGCCTTGCGGGGGTATACTTCCAAACTTGATGGCGTAACCAAGACAGACGATGGAGAGAACCCAAGAGTCCGTGGTGATGTGACGCCATTCGGCGAGATGTCAGGACAGGCTTGGTTGGTCTTTGAAGGCTGCTGGCAGGCTGTAGGATGGCTGTGGTGGCGACCCACGAAGGCGGTCAAAACCGGGACTTCGTCCCGGATGAAGACTCCTTCGAAGAAGAGGATGGACGTCTCCGAAGAGGTCTCCGTGCCGAGGACGAGGTTGACAGCCAGGACAGAGCCGAACGAGGTGAGCAAGGTTGATCAGTCAAAGATGACAACCTGCGCCAAGATGACCGGGAGCCCAACCTATGGCGAGGCTGAGGGGGTTGATGTATGCCAATCTTCTTTGCCATCAGGCGTGCCTTGATGAGATGGTCCATCGCCTCATCCGTTGTAGCATTAAAAAGCCCCTGGCCATTGAAAGGGAGGTCCTTGATCCTTCTCCTGCTATCTTCTTGCAGGCCAGACGATCGGAGCCACGCGTACCGTCTCAAGGCAACAGAAACCACCATCACCCACGCCACCACCTCCACTGAGTGCCTCGATGAGATGATCTGCTGGTTTGCAAGTGCTACCGCCTCGTGAAAGAACTGCATAGCACTCGCCCGATTCTCATCTGGGAGGTTGGACAGAAGAGGACAGAATCTGTCCAGCAGGTTCCTCAGATAGGCTGTGAGGCAAGCTTGAGTGTTGGACACTCTGGCAATTAGAGATGAAGCAGAGTAAAATCTCCAGCCCAAAGTGTCCAGCCTGCAGCCTTCTCGATCCGGCAGGGTGGTGTGTGTCCTCCTACTACCCTTGGTGTGGGCAGATTCAACCATGATTGAATTAGGCACCGGATGCATGAAGAGAAAGTCGGCGTCCTCCTTCTGGGTGCGGTAGATGTGTTCAAGCCGGTGAGGGATTGGCTGGGCGGACGCCGGCTTGGCCCACGGATGTTTAAGGGCCTCCATCAAGGCCGGCAGGAATGGCAGCGGTGCCGTGGACAGTGGACGGGTATCCACGTACTGGAATACGGGGTCCTGCACCGCTGGGGCCACGTCCGCAACTTTCAGTCTGAGTGCCGTAGCCATCCAAAGGAGGATGCTGGAAAACTGCTTCATGTCTTCTGGTGGCGATTCAGGTGCTGGTTCTTGGAAGACCAAGGGGGGAGACTCGTGAGATGCGGGCGTGGACTCGTCGGAGTCCGTCTTGTAGGTCTGCGAAGAGTGAGACTGGGACCTGTCTGCGGACCTCTCTCTCGATGACCATTGGGGCGGTAGCACCAGGGTGACCATCGGCGCTGTCGCTGTCACCGGTATCGTAGACGGTACTGATGGAGCTACCATCAGCTGAGGTGTCGGAGTTGTCGTAATCGACACCACAGCAGGCAGCGGGCATTGGATTGCCTGAGTGACAGTAACCGCAGAGGCCAAAGTCTGCGCTGGAACAGTCTCTGAGACTGGGTGAGACGAGGTCACGGTGACTCACGGAGGTGGAGAGACAGCCGATAATGGGGCGAACGCTCACGGGTCCTCTCGTAGCGGGGAGACCTTGAGTACGAACAAGAGGGTGATCGTCGATACCGCAGGTGATATCTTCCGTGAGATGGTGAGCGCGACCGACGATACGGCAACTAGAGCCTCACGTTCGGGTGGTACCGGTCTCTGTACAAGGGCGAATATGACCTGTACGAGGCTGGATGCTCCCGCCAGGAGTATTCTTGACCGTACCTCACAGCGTGTGATGCAGAGGAGTACAGCAAGTCAGCCAAGGGCCGAGACAAGGCCCACTCCGGGTAAGCCTCCCGCTGGCGCAGGGATAGACATCTCACCCTGCGTTCTGGGGAGTGCGACTCACACCTGCCAGAAGCGACAAGGTCCAAGGTAAGGCCTGAACATCCTCCGGGCGGTCTGCCCTCTATGGGTGACCGGGCAGAGACAACATGGCAGTGAGCACAGGCGGGCCTGAAGGCACAGCCGAGCCGGCGGTCTGCTCTTCATCAGACACCTCCAGGAGCTCCTGAGGTTCCGACTCTTCACCTGGGTTCGGAGGAGGTGTCAGAAGGCGGGGCCTCTCGGAGGGTGAGCTCCGCTTTCCCCTCTTCTTCTTCTGTTTCTCCTTAGAGACGTCCTGAGGGGCAGGTTGCTTATAATGGGCGGCAGTCAGGGGCCTGGTTGACTTGGCAGCCTGCGAGCCCGCAAGTGTCTCTCTCAAGGTCGACGCGGCCGAGGATATTTTCGGTATCCTCGGCAAGGCCGATATTGGAGGCCAAGATGACGGTACCGAGCACGGTACCGTCAATGTTGTCGATGCAGCAGCCACCGATGCTGATGGAGGTGTGGTCGCAGGTCAGCTCGATGTCAATGGTGCGGACATGGTGGACTCAACAGCCAGTCGATCTCTTGCCCGAAGAGACTCTTCCCAGCAGTGGGATTTCAAGCGAGATGAGTGGTTCCGAAGAGTTTGGGAAGTAAATTCACAGCAGATTGAACAAGCCCTGACATTGTGGGCCTCTCCCAAACAGAAAAGGCACTCACGATGTTCGTCTGAGCGCGCAACCTTGCGACCACAAGAGACGCAAGCTTTGAACAAAGCAGATATAGAGGGTAGACGAAGATCGAAGAAGAAGGTCCAAGAGGAGGACTATGAGGGCACGTAGAAGATGGAGGCCAAAGGAGAAGAGAGCCGAAAGAGAGTCGAGGAGTGGTTGAAAAAGATCCAAAATACCGAAAATACCAAAAGCCAAGTCCGAGTACCAGAAAACAAGCCAAATATCCAAAGTCCGAAGTCAAAATCACCAGAAAAACAGTCTGAAGAAACAGCCAAGAGCACTACTTAGCAGAGAACCTTCCGTTCGCAACGGCGGACGAGAAAGAACTGAGGAGAGACCATTGGTTTGGCGGGCTGAGCATGCTCGGTACGGGCATGGGGGAGGGGTTCCCGCCAAGCTGCTAAGCTCTAGAATCTTCTGAACGCTACTGCGCATGCGTAAAAGCTCCTAGTGTTTGAGGCTCAGAGACCACGAAGAAGAAATGTCAAGATACCCCTCCCAATTCATGTAGAACTTTCTCTCCTGCATATGAAACCATACAAAAGCACCCCCAGCCCACTTTTACACCCCCCCAAGCTCTCCCACCAAATACTTATTTTTTGTTTTGTTTCAGTCATTCTCACCAAGGCAACAGAAAGTGATGCAATGTCACTACTTCTTGCCACTTTGAAAGGCACTGTTGAGGTATTTGGGCTGAATTTGGATGTGGAGGATGCTGTCTATGAGGGTGGGTGGGAGAATTAAGTCCCTGAGCCCCATGCAGTTGTTCGTCTGATTTAGAGGCTCTTCTCCAGGACTGAGACCAAGAGATCCTTTTGTCTCCTAAGACAATTGCAAAGATCTGAAGGACTCTGCATTACAGTTTCCCCAAGATTATTCCTATTGTTTTCTTTGCCTTCAAGCAAAACACACAGGGCAGTGGCACCACGATTTAGACCTGGGTAGGTTCTTGACACCAAGAGGACCCTGCAATAGGTAACAATACATCTATGCCTTTCTAGCTCCGGGTATGTATCATATAATCACAGGATAGTTGAATTAGTATTATAGCCACTACATGTCCTATCATTAAACTGGGATGTGCAGTCAATTTCAACAATGGATAGGATATTTTCTTTAATATGTGTGATGGCAACCCACATCACATATTAGGGCCTGTTCCTTCTCCATGTAGTCTCAATCTTTGTGGAGTCTCCTGTACCTTCAGGAGTCTCAATCAAGCTGTCACTGTTATAAGAACAATACCAGAGACAGACCATGAGATTAAAAAAAAAAAGTTGCTCTTCTAACATTGCATTATTTGGAACACATAATGTGCTCTATGCTGTGCCACTCAACGCCCTCCTACTGACCTTTCTGCCAACCTCTTCATTCACTCAGAAATTCACTCACTCGTACACTCAGAAATGAGTGTAGGACCATGGCTGTTAGAGACCAAAGAAATACAAATTCAGTGAAGACCACCTTCAGTGAGAGATGAATCTCTGGAAGTACAGATGAGGCAGGACCCATATTTTCAAAAGTATTATCATTCCCTCTAAGTACTTTCCCTACTTCTCTGAATTACTTTCCATGTGGCAACAACTCAGGGTTGTGGTGTAAGTATATCACAGAGATTGACGGATGGGTACGTGTGAAATAGGAAGAGAATACAAAAGTGCACATGCACATGTGTCTATGTGAGAAAATATATGATGATGGCAGAGAATGAGTAGATGAATAAATGGAGCATAGAAGTGTGCAAACCTTTGAGAGAAATTAATGGAGAACGGATAAATAAAAGGGAGGAAGTGAGGGACTTTATCCATGTGAAAGATAAGGGATGAATAGATGAAGGGGGATATAGAGAGAAGAGATGACTGTCATATGGTACCAGTCTGTGATCTTCAACCATATTCCCAACAAAAGAGATGTTCCTTTCTGTCTGACAAACTGAGGTTAAATGCTAGGGCATGGCCAATTGTTTTCTTTCCCATTAATATAGTTATAACCGTATTGCTTTTCTGACATCCACAATGGTAACATTATACAATGTAGGTTTTAAAAAGCAGCTTACAAAGGCACACTCTCTTTTCCCAATGGTGGATTCATTATGAAGTCCTTGGTAATGGGTTTTACCCACAATAAGACCATAAGCAAGGGTGCCAGGAAGTTTATGTGCAACAGGGTTCTGAAAGTTGAAGAAAGAAACAAAATCAGTACAACAGAACTTTTACAGAAAATGTGTTACTGGGTTTCCAAACTGCCACATGTTAAAAGTAGGAAATAAATATCAACCAGTTTATTGTCCTCTACTAAGAAATATGTTCTCAATGAACCTACTAGGACAATGATTCTAATAAATTCCAGAAGATCCAGGAGTTAACTGGAACCTTGTAAGGGGTTCTTCGGGGCAAAGCTCAGTTATGGTTGAACAGCTCCCACAAAAACCCCAGCTAGCTTGCTACTACCAATCTTCTGTAATGTGAGATAGCAGGGAAGTTTAGGGTTTATTATATGATTTACTATCCATTAGCACAGGGCAACAATGAGGCCCCAATAGGTGTGGAGACAACTCAACATGAGCATGAACAATAACCCCAGAATATTCTGCAACAATACGGAGGCTCTCTGCTATGAATGTAGAGGTATGGGGCTGCTCAGCAGATATTTTAGTCTGTTACAATTTAGTCCCCAACTCATAGGTTACAGCAATAGGTAGATTGATGAAAGACCAGCAGCCTGATTCAAAAAAACTGTTAAAAGTATCAAAATGGCTCCTATCCAAACATTCTACAGTAACAGATCTGTTACTGGTTGGCAGAGAAGAAAACTTAGATGAGTCATTTGGACAAAAACCTACATGTTGTAAATCCAGTTGTTAGTTCCAATAGTATAAACTACTGAGATCAATGGGAACTTCGCAAGTCAACAATCATGTAATTCTAATACAGTTGTGACTAACATTTGGACTTCGGCCCCGTAATTTGAAAGAACATAAATTATGCAGGTGTTATGAGAAAGTAATTTTCCCTTTGGGTTTCTGTATGTAAATGTGGTTCATGCAGAGGTTGTAGGCCAAATGGCAATGCTAGATATCATCTCTCACCTTTCTGTGAGCATATCCAGTAACTAAAATTAGGATTCTTCAATATGAATAAGCAATTAGGCCTAGCTTGATTTGCCACTGCAATCCACCCCAGTCTATACATGGGCCTTGATGTTTGCAAATCATCTTAGATGATTTTCTAGCAGTCCTTCTTATACTTTGTTCAGTCTTCAATCCTTTTTTCAGCACTTAGAGGTGAAGTTGCTCACTAGGCTTAGGCAGCCAAGACCTTATTTCTGTTTGGCATGCTAGAAACATACACCTAGAATCTCAGCTTCACACCTCAATCTGTAGTTTGTACCACTCTTTCTTAAAATTGCACAGGTCATTGGGCTTCTGCTATGGCAGGTTTCCCAATGTCAAATGTGCTTCATCCAAATACTCACCTTTAAATATTTAAATATTTAAATTATTTCTTTGCACATCATTTAAATGCAAAGTGAGACTCTTTTTAGTTTCTCTTCCCTTTTATTCTCCCTATGTTCTTCTTTTAAAATGGTTAATAGATTTTAGACCGCAGCTCAATTGTAGTTGCAACACACTGACTTTTTCATAAAGTGCTTAGAAAACATCAACTGGCTGTTTGGTTGAGAAAGTAGAACAATGCTGTATAAAAAAAAATCATTGATAGCAGAGCAGAGTTCATTTCTACATAATCTTGCTTACTGTGTCATTTTTTCCGTTGTTAAACTCAAAGCATCCAGATGCATCTGAGCCAGTCTCAATCCAGGGAATGTCAAAAAAGCACCAATAAATGAACAAAGGATAGCCAGGAAGAGTTTGAATGTTAGTTTAGAAACAGGGCCCCTGAGGGGAAAAAAAACAAGAAAGAGAGTTGGTTTTTTCCCCCTGACATTTTAAGAGTGTGGGACAGGAGGTATCTCCCATACTTGAAAGAAACCCTTGAAGAAGTACAAAAAAAAATATTTACGGGAAACATTAAGAGAGGGATGGTTTGTTTCAGTAAAAATCTCACACTTGTGATCTCCGACACTTGTTTTGCTTTATTGCCTGACCCAGATTAACAGTATCTTTTTACTGTTACCACCTACAATAGTTACAAAGATTAACACAGTTAGGAGGTTTCTTGATAACATACACTTGTGACAGGACACATTGACTACTGTGCAAGGGCCTGCAGTGCTAATACAAACTAACTCCAGCTATTTGTAACCAATTATGTTAATTTGCTAGCACTATGGACCCCAATGATGGAATGAATTTCTCTTTTTTGTTCAGCAGCTCCCCTGCAATCCAGAAATCTGTTCTTCCGGACTGGCGCCCCTTCAGAGGGCATGTTAGAGAAGGACAGAAAGAAAAGGTGTCATCACATGAGTGGAAATTCATTTGCACAAGACTGGATATAGTTGGGTGGTACAGCCTTCTGAGGTCCCAGAGGGGGGAGAAATGCTTATAACTGCTGATTGCTGCTCAACCCACTTTATAACAAGGGTGGGGGGGTCTGTGGCCCTCCAGATCCCAGAGGACTAAAACTCCCATAATCCATAACCATTGGGAATATTGGCTTTGGCTGATGAGAGTTGGAATCCAACATTAACTAGTGGGCCACAGTTTCTATATGCATAAACTGTTATCACTATCACAGAGATTTCACCTGACTGTCACAATTACATTTCCAGCCACCATAACTGATGAATATTGTTCATGGACTGTTTCAAATGTGAGAGCAACAAGAATCAGGAAAAAGGACCGCATGCAGAAAACAGAATTTCAGCTGGTCGTGCTGCTCTGATTTAAGAACTCAACTATGAAGTAAAGGAGCCCAACTACTCAACTGTGAAGAAGATCTAGACTTCATTTGCACTTGGTTGTGATTTCTCTACATCAAGTAGGGGGGCAACTGTGAGGGGTTGACAGACTGCTCCCCTCAGTTTTTTTATCCCCAAGTGCTCCCTGGGATACACAGGGGCCAACTTTAATCCACCAAGACCTTTTGCTCCTCAATTCCCGCCCATCAGCTTTTTGAAACAAAGATCTCTTTGAGAACTATAACAGCCCACTGGGCCCCAAAATATAGTCAAATTGCCTCCTATACCCCAAGTACATTTAGGGGCATAACAAAATTTAAAAGCATTTTTTTAAAAAATTGGGGGTCTTGGATGCCATATGTAGCCCACGGGCTGCCTTCTGCTGTAACTGACTTCTGAAGTTACTATGTAGTTCCCAATTATGAACACTCATCTAAAACTGGCTTGATTCACCTGGTTCCTTAATAGTCGTCTTCTAATTCAAAAGAAAAGACATGAAAATAAGCAAATGCTATCTTGTATACAAAGAGAACTTGCTCAGCAATCTGAGGTCCCATTCCTTGCAACAGGATTCATAATGCACACAGAGCAGAACCTTTTGCCTTGTCAAGAGAGCCACCCCACTGCTAGATGAGAAGCTATTTCAAATGCTTTCAGAATCAGTTCAAGGTGAAGTAGAAATTTCTACTGTAAACAGAATGCAAAAGATTGTGCTGTGCTTGTAGACCTCACCACACGTGCCTTACTTATTTTATTATTTTTGTAGCATTTATACCTCAACCTTTAGTTTTTTTAAAAAAAGGCTCTCAGCATGGTTTACAAAACAGATAATAGACAATAGCTGTCAGGCTTACAATCTAAATAAGACATAGCACACAAGAAGAATGAGATGTGGAGGGAGGAGGGCAAATTAAAGTCTCCACCATCCTTAAAATAATACAAGCAACACCAAAGGAGACCATGAGTGACATTTTAACACTAAAATACTACCACACTCTTGTGTTTTATACTTACTTGGATTCTAAGCCTTGTTTTTCAAAAAACTGCACAGCACTTTCTGAAAAATTTGAGAAACCTGCAGAGTGGGGAAATTGCACAACATGAACATAAAATACCACTGCTAACACCAAAGCCAAAACCCGGCTGCTGAATCCCCCTGCTCTGCATAATGGCCCATAATGTGAGCAGCTATACTATTCCCAGAGTTCTGTAATGGCAAAGAAGTAAGGAAGGCAAAATTGTCAGCAGCAGCAAGAGGGGAAGGCTGTTTCTCCAAGCAGCCTATTTTTTTCTATGCCTGGCCTTGGTATGGAAGCATAGAGACAAGTACTCTGGAAGTGCTGGCTTGGACAGTGGACAGCACCTTGGCCCTGAGTAGATAATCTGTCCCCATGGAAGGGGGACAGCTTCTTTCCTTTACAGTTGCTATGTCCATGGCCTTTTTTCTCCTGCCACCACACCACTGTTCATACCAATGTAGTTCCCAAAAGAATCTCAGCCTATATATTTTAGAATACGTTGTGTTTGGCCAGGTTCTTCTCCATTCATTAACCTGCATACATCAATTCAAATATGAACAGGCCGCACCTGTGAAAGCATCCCTTGTTATCTCTACATTCCATGAACTAACTGTATTAACTGCTTCAAAGTGCAAGCCATATTGAACTGAAGTCAACAACCAAGGTCTCACTGATCACGTGGTTTTGAAAACAAGTAATCTGCAGAAATGATATTACAGGTCAAATACAATGATAGAGAGAGGATTAAGACATAAGAGCAAGCTGTAATGCCAGAAGTACAGTAGTTAAAAAGCAAACAAACAAAAATGGCAATGCATAATAGAGCATGGACTGTATGCAATGTTTTAAGCTGTTACCTGATTCAAGTCCAAATTCTAAATAGTTTTCTGTTACTATCAGAACTGTCATGGCTTTAACAAAGAAAAAGAAGCCAAAGGTTATGCAGACTGATCTTTCACCACCTTCTTCAACTCTGAAGTAGTGTGTAGTTAATGAGAATAATATTTTGCTACATAAGAAGAGTCAAGGAAAAAAAAAACAGTTTTGCACAACTCTAGACAGGATATCAATTTTCATTAGACTCTAAATCCAAGTGTCAAAATACTATATATGTTAGTCTATAGGGTAAGATATATTCCAGGAAGTCAGGAATCTCAGTGAATTACAACAAAATAGATTTACTGTATTTGCCGGCATATAAGAAGCAACAGCATATAAGACACACCCCATTTATACACCAGCAAATACTATTTGCCGAAGTATAAAACACACTGGTGTATAAGACTCACTCCATTTTCAATCAGTATTTTTTTTGGGGGGGGGAATGAGTTTTATATGCCAGCAAATAGGTTATTTAAATTCACCAACACTTATTAGAGGTAATATTAAACTAATATCCAAAGAACCAGACAACTAGTACTGTATGTCCACAGGGAACTGGGCTGAAATTTCATGAAAATTATCCTTATATGCCAGCTAGGCTACTGCTGTTTAAAAAGAGAACTTCAAAAAGCAGTGTAGGATATGGAAAGGGGGGACTGTTCAAAGACAGTGAGAGTAGAAAGATCACACATGGGGCATTTAGAATTACTCTTCAGATCCCAACTGCTACGTGGAAATAAATTCAATTTGAAGAGGCCTACCACCAAGGCCTTGTTCAGAAATTAAGTGTGAGATGAGTTGATCATAACTACATTTGATTTCTCTTTCATTCAATTATACTTAAGCCTTTTATATCCAATACATAAAATTCACTAGCAAGTAAGCAAACTTTGTGCAGCTGGATACTTAATTAATTTCTCTTATTAAAAGACACTGAAAATTAGGCAGATCTATTAGCTAATTATGGATTTCAGTCCTGCTTATCAGAAGCTACACAAGTGAACAGCTTCATTTGCAGAGGATGAACACAAAAAGTAATGTTAAATCATGATCACAATCTTTTTTCTTATTAATCACACTAGTATCATTTCCAAAAGACTACCATATTTTAAATTTTAAAATAAAGAGTTCTTTTTAAAATCAACACAGAACTTCAGAATACTGGCTGCTAATCAATTAAGGCAGATATAAAGCTATGAAATTAGAGAATTCTTTTAATTCAAAGTCACTAGACAATGAGTCCTAATAAGTACATTTATGAACTCCATTAGAATCTGAAGCTCACATTTTTATTGTCATGCAAAGAGTCTGAATTCAGAAATAAAATTTATGGTTTGGGAATTTCTTAGTCATAGAATAGGGTGCCACAAAAAGTTTCATACGCATTTACAATTTCATCTTATATTGGGACATTTTTAAAGTTTGTATTACAGCCTGAAGCAGATGAACTATCAGAAATGAACACTGATGAACTTTGTTTCTTTTGTAGCATCTCTTGAGACAGCTATCTGAAGCGTTGGTTATGGAGGCATGGGTTGTTTTAATTACATTCTGTAAGACATACCAACAACAGAAGGGCTAACTTTTCCTCATAGGTAACGTCTTATTTTAGTTTAGTATAGGGATTTCAGCTGCCACAGTCTCTTACCACTGGATGTGACAGGTGGGGTTGATGGGAAACAACAACAGGGGTAAAAAAAGAAGAAGTCCAAAATATATAAAGAGCCAAATGTGACTCCTTAATACTTTTATATACAGTAGCTCAATCATATGAGGGAGTCCATGCAGAGAACTGTAGAGAGGGAAAGCAGGAGGATCTAGTGGAAGATGGGTGGGCAAAGTGTGGCCCACAGACCTCATGTGGTCCTTGGAACCTCAATGCATAGTCCCTGGAATCTCCCTAAGCCCCCAGACCCCCCATTTTTAAAATGTCTTTCATGCCAATTTTGGTGCCATTTCTCTCCAACCCTGGCCCAACATAACCAAAACCAGACACACATGTGTGGTTTACCTCTCCCATCCCCCAAGAGCTCTTCAACCTCAGAAACACTTGAAAAAGGAAACTAGTTGAAGATCAGCCAAAATGGCATCTGGAAGTGACATTAGATAATGTCCAACACACTGAAATGGGAAAGAGCAGAGAATGTCCACCCCTCAAACAGAATCACACCAATGGACCCTAGTCACAAGCTTCAAGCATTTATCAATACATATATCAGTATATACTTGACAAAAACATGCACTCACTGCTGTCCAAACAGTACAAAGATGCTTATTTTACCTTTCTTTTAACAAGCCATTAATTTGATAAATTAATTTAATTAATAAAATCATTTCTTAAAGTTGTCACAAGACTTTTGAGGTGTTGGGGAGGGAGGTTATCAGATTTTCAGAACTTTGCAAAGAGAAATAAATAAGTTTTGAGAAGGGCAGCTCTCCATGTTCTATATTCTTTACTTTTCACAAAGACAGGAGCTGACTGGATCATTTATTTAAAAGACGTATATCTTACCAGGTTCCCTGACAATATTTAACAATGTTTAACACAATCTTAATTTTTTTAAAAAAGGTTAATCATATGGGCTAAAACACATGGAGGCTGTTTAAACTTTTAATCAAACACCTCCTTAAGCTGGACTTTGAGTGATTTTAATCATGTGGCAGAACAGTATTCAAAGTTGTGTGCTCTGCTTTTATTTTGCATGTTTTCAGTTATTTTTAAAATACATTTCAAAATATTTTTAAACTGTTTTTAAGCATGTTTCATTAATAGAGATGATTTTTAAATATTTTTAAATCTCTGTAATAGTACCTTTTAGCTAAACTTTTATTTTAAATTTTGCATGCAACTTTGGGTCTCCTGGCAGCAAAAAGAGAGAGTATAAATGGAATAAATAAATAAGCAAGCAAGCAGCCCAGTTTGTGCATACTGCCTGAAGCAGTACAGTGTCTGAGGACTAAACAATATCCATGGGAAAATGTTCCACAAAATTGGTGTACCCACCAGAAAGCCTCTAAACCAGGAGTGTGCAAAGTGCGGGTATGAAGTTGCATGTGGCTCCTTGGACCATTCTGCAGTCCCAACATGCATCAGACTGCTCATTTTCTGGAGAGAAAAAAACACCTTGTGATTTTCAACTCTTAGAAGCCTTCAGGAGCAGAATTCAACTTTTAAATAATTCAGAGGGGACCCATTGCCCTTCTAAACATCAAAAAGACTGATTTTCAAAAGTAAAAGTGGGTATCTGGCTATTTTGTTTTTTGTTTTTTTAAAAAGGGGTCGCTTTTGTGCACTAAAGTTGCCCACACCCTCTCTAGAACTTGTAGGCGTGTGTATGCTTCTGGAGAAGATGAACTTGTCACATACTGCTGATACCAAGCTACTTTTAAGCTCAGTCCCTATCCTAATAGTAACTGCTTACGTATCAGCTAGTTCAGCAGTCAAGTGGTTCCATTTTTCATATTTTGTTAACCATCTTTGTTTCTTGAGGCAAGCAAAAGATGAGAAGTGGAACATTTACAACTTTAGCAAAAGGAAGTGTGAGCTAGTAGGAAAAAATGCTCTTATGTGGCGATCTCATTGTACATGAGGGGATATGGATATACTTCAGGGCCATCCTATTTCAAAGTTAGCAAATTTCTTGTTTTAAGCCATCAAGAGAATGTTAATTACTAGTTTAGGACAACCTGTACAACTAGGAGATAGCAATCAGCAATTTGACTTTCTCCCCCTATTTCCCAGTCTAACTTCTTCATTCTTCCCCCTTTTTGGCAAGGTCTCTTTAACAACAAAGGCTACAGATAAGCAGAGGCTGGTACATGCTGAGATCTTTTTACAAAGGAAAAGAAAAGTGCCATATATAGATTACTGCTGGTGGTACTCGTCTACAATAGCCATCTGCACACAAGAGTTCCTTTTAGTATAGGGCATTTATAGGTATGACTTTTGCTGCATGCTGTGCCATATAGGCAGCTATAGACAGAAATTCTAATTTTATTGCAGCCCAATTATTTAGTCTACATTTATATTTAGATTCAAATGGGGAAAAACATAGAACTGCTACTCTGAGCATGTAATGATTTGGTGCCTCGTAACATTCCCTATGCAAATAATTACAAAACATGCTGCAGGGTAAGATTTTGAAACCATGCCCTTGACAGATATACAGTCCACAAACGAGGACAATTTTACAATGTATCATGCCATTCTTTAGTTAACTTGCTTTAACAATAAGAACATTAAAGCCAAGTATCAGCATCTTGCAGTAACTCTGGGGGTAATCTTGATCCCTAAGACTATAAATATATTTTATGCAACTTGCGTCAGCAACCAAATGTTATCATAAGAAATATTTATCAGTCTCTCAGTAGCAATGACTATCATTACAACTAGGCAGAAGAATATATTCAAAAACATATGTTGTTGGTGAGCCCAAGAGCCAGCCAGATGAAGGATGCTATAAGAAATAACCTTCCTTTTAAAGCTAAAATTATCCAGAAGAAAGGCAGTGGTGTGTGTGGTGGGGGGAGAGAATAATATTGATCACTTCTTGGCATGGGTGATGTCCACACATATTGGCTCAAACAACTCTGTAAGATACAACCAACATATGTGAGACAACATCAACATTTTTAAGACATCTGTTTCAATACTATTCCTTTACAGTTGCTTAGATGAGCAAGCAGAGGTTATTTATTGTTACTCCACAATAGTGTGGACATCTTATGGAAGTTAGCTATTTAAGTATTATTACATAAACGATAAAAGACTGAGGAATACTTGAGACTGGAGTGGAGAATCTGTGACCTTCCAGATGCAGTTGGACTCAGGCTCAAATTATCCCCAGTCAACATGGCCAATGGTCAGGCAAGATGCCATCTGTAAGTCAAGAACATCTGTGTGGTGGCAGGTTCCCTATCACTGCTCTAGAGAAACTACTATAATATTTCCTACTCCTAATTTCCTAAGAGAAACTACTCTAATATTTCCTATGCTCCAATTAAAAGGCGCAAACTACTTCCTATGACTTTTACAAACTATTAGATCATCTTTTTTTAGGTACTGAGCAGTACAGCCGAGACACTGTAAAAGGATACATTGCAAAAGCCAGAACAAGCAGACACCAAACTATACTGATATTCATTTCTTGGGAGGGTTTCATCCAGCTGTAGTAGGCTTCAGTTATAAAATATACCACTGTAGCTGCAACTGTGAAGTCCACCAGCCACTGATATTCAGGAAAATAATGCAAGGCTGAAATATAAAATGATTATTCAGTAACTATAATATACAAATAAAACATTTTTCAAACATCATATTTACAGCTGTGGCTTCTAGACATTACAGCAAGCTCAGTGTATCCACATATGACTTGGCTACTCTTTTTTTGTTTTTCTAAAATTTAAACCCACCCAAGATCAGACTGCTAGGCAGACAAATCACAAAGTGAAGCATACATAATGCATTGGCTACGGCATAATATTTCTGGTAAGAAGACTGCTGTAATCACATGTGTTCATATGAACATAATACTATGATTTATCATACAGAATTAGACTAAAGGTTCATGTAATACAACATTGTCCAAAGAGAGTGGCAGCTGCCTGTCTAGATCTCAAAAAGAACATCTATCAGTTTGTTTCTTTCTTTTTAATGGAAGGTGCTAAAGACTGAATTTGGATCCTGTGTATGCAAAGTATGTACTCTAATTCAGAGCTACCATAATCAATTTAATATCAGAATCATCAGTTTAAAATTTTAAAATTTAGGCATCAATGTACAGAACACATCTCCTTAAAGTATTGTTGAAGGCAGGGTATTAATATTTGCTGAAACCTTAACAAAGCACACAGAGACACTCTATCAAAATCATCTGACAGGTCACTTCTCCAAGATACTCTGACACATTTTCATAGGGATATATATATATATATATATATATATATATATCTATATCTATATCTATATCTATATATATATATCTATATCAATTTATCTTTCACACTGTCTTCCCAATTCATGAAATCTGCCCATAGTCAAAATACCAAGCATTATATGTAATACAATTCCCAGCACATATAAATAATAATGCAAAGTTAGACATCGCTACAGTTAACTCACCACATATCTCAAGTTTCCCAACTAATTTTTCTCAAATGCACCCCTCCCTTTTTTAAAGGTGGTTAGCTTTAAAATTCAAGAGAAAGTCCAATTTATGCCTTTAATTTTTTCTTCTGTGAAAAGAACCTAAGGA